>JAINUG010000031.1:5151796-6351796 GCA_029706075.1 Aldrovandia affinis
ACGCGATCGGATGAGCCGCTCTGTTTTCTCCCCTACCCTGGGCGTGTGCACTTTATCTTGGTCGCGGTGCGGCCGAAACTTGACTAGGTGTTGTACTGACTCGCTGGTGTGGTGAGCAGGCGAGCACTGCTCCGGACATGGGGCTCGGGGGCCTCGTAACTCTGAGGTGTGAGTTAGCAGCCACCATGGACGGAGTGGACGTTTAGGGCCGTTCTGTTCTCTTTTCTGCCGCGAGCCTAAAATGAAAACGGTTTACAGGAGCAGTTGGTATATTCCCAGTCTCTACACTGTTTGCTATAAAGCTGAAAACAAATCTGTAGTTATCTGTACTTGATTTCTGATGGAAGAGGCAACAGCAATATGTTAAGTTTAAAAAAACATCTGATGGAACTTTTTTTTCTAATTTCACCAGAAGCCAGAGAGGACATGCCTTCAAGCGCATGGCCAGGTGTTTGAGGAAGGTGTCCATAAAATCCATGCCTATGTTCTTGTCACAATATCTATAATGGCTTTGGTCTCAGTTATATCTGAAGATATCCTGTCCAAGCGCAGTGTAACTGCAAATATTTCCGTTGAAGGCATTTACATGGATAATATTACAGGGGCAGTTTGCATACACGAGGGATTTTTTGCCATTCGAAAATAACACAGGCCTGTGTGGGTTTATTTAAAACAGGTCTTGAACCACAATGTATCTGTACGTTTCAAAATGGGACTTTGTTTTCCTGGGATTTTTGTTTGTACTTCCTTCAGATCCAAAAAGCTGTCACCGCGATTTGAATGTGAATCGGCACATGGCGAGGGAACTGTTGGAGGGCGGGCGCAGTTTGAATGCAGAATGGAGATGGGACTTGTTAAGATGGTAGCGGCTGTGTTTTCCCATCTATGTTCAAGCTGTCTCGGCCGACGAATTGCCTGATTTGCATTTAAATGGGGGGAAAAACGGTGAACAGAGGGGAACTGCAGTGCCCTGGAACCTTCCGAGTGTTTCATTTGAGCGGGGCAAGCTGTAAATAGACGCTCGCGCTCACAGGCCTTTCTCATTGCTGGAAAGAGGAGGCACTACAGGGCACAGGAGCGTGGGTGGATGTGCTCCCCGGAAGGCTTCTCTCTCCCTCTCACCCTCCCAGGGGAGTGTCCACATGCCCCGCCGCGCAACTGCATTGGTCCTTCCTCACTGGGCGACTCTGCCGGCGGGCGGTGGAAGAAACGGATGGGGATCAAAAGGCAAGTAATACACGAAAACGAAGAGGGCTGCCACCTCAGAACTGCGGCAGGTCGCGGTTTATTGATTTCAGGAGGCTCGGAAGGGGACAGTCGCTTTTAAAGCACTGAAAAAACGAAACAAACACAGAATAGAGTGACTTTGTGTTTTGTGTACAGTACACGGTCATTATGTTTCGAATGTTTGAGGCCAGTATATACTTACACAGCTACGGAGCGATATTGGTGTCGTCACAAATTGAATTTGAGTTACGTCGTGTTGGATTTTTTCCAAGCGCATTTGATTTGAATATTTAAAAGTTGAATATAATAATTATTCAATTCAATTACAAACCATTAGTTTCAACTTTATATTGTGATCGATCAAAGCCTTACAAATTCAATATATTCAATTTGTGGTAACTCTAATATTGCCCCATACACAGCTGGCTAACTCTCTAGATGCCTGGATCTAGAACAGATCAACCGCTAGCCAACTTGCTTGCTAACGTTTCTGACCTAGTATTTCAAACTGATTTACAGTCTCTCTCTGATTGCCGGTTAACACCATCAGTTGCCACCATCATGAATAATTTGTGAGCTGCACCCAGAAAAAAAAAATTAATAATTGGCATTTCCATGAAAATGTTGTAATTTTACAGTGCTGAGAAAATCTTCTCGATCTGGTACTCGAACTAATAAGGGCCAATGGCTGCATTTCTAAATGTGGGGAACTTCTTGAGTGGTTAAAAAAGCAAAAATTAGGGGAGGTGCCATAGACTCCTATAAGAGGCACACCTTATCTCCTAATGTATCCCATGATCCTCTGTGCAGACGCACTGTTTAGGCCCAGTGATGGTCAGGTAGAAATGCTATCTAGGTGAGCAGGGATGGATTTAGGAGCAGTCAGCTTGGGCAGAGTAGCAGCACTATGGAAGAGCGCGTATAAGGGTGTATAAGCAGGGTTGGGGTTGTATAAGGGTGTATAAGCGGGGTTGGGGTTGTTTCGGAGAAATCCCCAGTTGGCCCAGTTTCTGTACCCTTGAAAGATCTCTTAAAGGTGTATAATGCATTCGAAAATATGTGGGGTTCAAATATACAATGTCAAATGTAAGATGAGTAAATTGCCCTAAAGGACCCAAGCTAAAGAACTAACGAGAAAACAGGCAATGGTAGAGGGCAAACATACTGGCCTCTACCTAGAATATTGCTGCTCTGCCATTGAGCAAGGACATTTACGTACAGTAGAATATTTTGTAAAAATTGTCTGAAAACTGCTTAATTGGAGACTTTATATTTGCATATATAACCAATGACAGCTCTTTCTAAGACTGTCTGCTACATATCAGAAGACCATGCAGGCGCTCGCTGGATCACACACGCAGGGAAATAAACGGCAGGAGCGCGAGCGCGAGAGGAGAGGTTTCAACACACACCCCTCCACGCAGACGCACGAACACGCGAGAACACAGGCTCAATTCATGTGTGCTTTTCTTTCTTATCTTAGCTCCGCGGTGTCCTATTAAATGTGACAGCAGGTTTACAGGGGACGTGTCTGCTTTCTAATGTAGATTGGCTAGATAAAGGCCACTGCTGCATTCGGAGCGGTAGCACCCCCCTCCCCTCCCCCATCCTTGCTCTAATCTCTCTTAACCACTCGGTTCTGCATTCGCGCCATATGGTGTGGCTGCTGTGGCGGGTTTGTCTTTTGAACTGCTCTTTTCTATTAGATTTGCCCATTATTTATCTTCCGGCCCATCTCCTCGTCTCCCAGACCCGCCGATGCTTGCGGTCGGACGGCAGGTCGCCCGTCCCCGTTGGCTGTTTACCAGGGACTGCGGCATCACCAAGGGTTTCCGCTAAAGAAAGAAAATCCAACGAAGGACCTCGCACAACAACTATATTGTAGCACTTTCACTTTAAAGACCTGTGGCATATTACACATTTCTTCGTCATTTGGCTCCATACATTGCTGTGCAGATTTAGCTTATAAATGCAAAAATAATTGGCTAAGCATTCAGGTGTTAAAAACCAGACAGTCGCGGTGAAGTCGAAAAAAATGGCCGACTGATACGTTCATACTTTAAAATTGCCAGCATGTGACAGCATGTGCTTCCCACAGTTTGAGAATGCTTTGTTAGTTTATTTCTGCGTTATTTCAAATGTAAATGGGACACTTAGCGCAAACAGATGCTGTGGTGTCACGAGTACAGAAATTGACTTATGACAGCTTACGCTGGGAAAGGCTTACTCAGGCCTTCGTTGTTATTTAGTGCACATGAAAAATGTATTGAAGCCAATTAAGGAAGACTGTGCTCTTGGTAACTGCTTTGCACTCCCCCTTTGATGTCCCAGACTTGTTGATTCTCTTCCGTGAATGTTTTCATTTCGGTCTCTGGCAGTCATCTTTAAAGAGGGGAGAAGCACACCACCTTGCAATTACTCTGAATTCCGTGAAAAAAGAACCAGGGTCTACTTAACACCCACTTACGTAGACATGGGGCCAGTGCGCTGTAGGGCATAGTGGTCAGGTCAACATGTATGTAGCTATGTTTGAACTGAGGCATCAGCCTGTTAGAAATCTGAGAGATTGACAGTCCAGGCATTTAGTGGCTTACTCCACCAAAAATGTGCTATAGGTAAATAGAGATTATTTTGCTAATAATTACTTGCTCAAGCATCTGATGTCATTGCTAGGACCACTATTCCACTATGGCAGGGGTGTCCAATCTTATCCGAGAAGGGCCGGTGTGGGTGCAGGCTTTTGTTCTAGCCCTGCACTAAAACACCTGATTCAACTAATTCACCAATCATGGTCTACTATCAAGACCTTGATTAGTTTAATCAGTTGTTTAGTGCTGGGTTAGAACAAAATCCTGCACCCACACTGGCCCTTCTCGGATAAGATTGGACACCCCTGCACTATGGCCTGGACATGGCCTCATTTATCAAACTTCATGCGTAAATTTCATTCTAAATTTGAGCGTATGCAGAAATCCATCACCCTATGTAACTGTGTAGAGTGGCGCTTATTGAAACGAACTGGAAAGTTGAACTGATACATCCGTCCACTAACCATTGTCCTACTGTGCACATGTCCAATCTCTTATTTATAGTGTGGTTCTGTGTGGCTCAGTTGGTAGAGCACGGCATTGGCAACGCTTAGGTTGTGGGTTCAATTCCCACCGGGACCACATATACTGAAAAATGTATGCATTTGCTACTGTAAGTCGCTTTGGATGAAAGCGTCCGCTAAATGGCATATATCATATTACATTACATTACTTATTTGATCTAATGAACGAACAAAACTCAAGTATGTCTGTCTTCTGGCATCAAAGGTGGGCGTGCATGATCCAAAGATTGCGCAGAGGTACGCCCTTTTCCCTGTCGAGTTTACATTTCCTAAACCCTCAAATTGCCGTGGAATTGAACGTTCGCACAGTTTACACACAGATCTGCGCGTGCGCACGGTTGATGAACAAGGCCCCTGGACAGTTCCGGATAGTTCAGTATAGCCGAGCAAAAGCTGGCCGTTCGCTGGCTGATGAAAACCAGATTTGTACGAAAGCGCCTCTCAAGACCTCTCTGCAGAGCTGCTGATTTGATTAGCAGGCAGGCTTACCTAATCTCCTTCACCTCGCGTGTTGCCCAGGCTCCATTTACTGGAGCAGGTTTCAACAGAGCAATCTAATATAATATGTAATTGAATAAGAAACATGGCTTATGGTGCAACAGCGCGATGTTCCGACCCCGGCCCGTTCTGGAGCCACAATCCTGCGCCAAGGGCCCGGCGTTTTTCGCTCCGCACTGCAGCCCAGTCGGTGCAGAGTCAGAGTCGACGCTCTGCTTCTGCGACCGCGGTGATCTGCGTGTGAGCGCATGCATGTGGAATTTTCACACTGTTACAGGAAGTGGGCCCACGTTGCTGCAGTGGGCCGTGGTAAGCCGTGCCGTCAGAAAGCCTTTTTTTCTCCCCCGTAACTTTGAGATCAGGTTTCCGCTGCTCACCCGGTCACAGCCGCGGTACCTGTAGGCCTGCTACGTACAGGCCAGATCAGGCTAATTGGAACCGTTCAGCCGTGTCTGTTGTGAGAAGTGTCTCCGATTTACTCATAAGTGCCATGAACACATTATAGCTGGGATTTCAGCTGAAGCGCCAGGAAAGCATTTATTGTTGTACTGCATGTCTATTTGATTCGATGGAAGAGCCAAACCAGAGCACACATAAGCTCTCGGCGCCGATGGCACAGTCAGAGCACAGAAAGCAATGGAGGAACCTCTGTCTGCACGAACACACTGAGAATATCCATTTAGGAATATGTTACCATTGCTTGCATTCTAATTCGTGTTCCTAGCTTTTATTTTACTCGCCATTTGGTTAAACTGGTTAAAAAGTAAAAATAATTAAATAAATAAACCAACAAACAAAAAACAGCTATTTCCTCTCTGCATGACTGCATGTCTGCATAAATGATGGGATTATTTGATTTGCAGTGGAATCTCAGCCAGGGCATTACACTAGAGAACCTCCGGAGGGAGTTAATAATGTGGTGAATACGTAACGAGAAATTAAGCTTTACAAAAGAGCAATCAGAGACAGTTTTACACACACACACACACACACACACACACACACACACACACACACACACACACACACACACACACACACACACACACACACACACAGGTCATGTGATTAAGTCTGCCTTCCCTCCAATTACAGCCCCTTAATAAAGGTTTTTCTCTCATTCATTTTCTACTACGTTGATCAATCACAGAATTCCCAAGGACATTTACTTGTCTGCTAGGACAAATTTCCTGTAATGCTTCGCCCCGCGTCCCACGTTTTTCTCAGCAGAAGAGAAGCATTTTATGACTTCGCTAATTGTGGAGGCACGTGCAAGGTGGTGGTGATGTTGTTTAAAGGGTGGGAGAGTTGCCACTCTGAAAACCATTCAGGCCAGAATGTCAGAGCTACAAGAGGAAAGGAGGAGGTTGATAGTGTGGTTGTTGTGCAGCTTGCACCTTCACACCAGCGAACATGTGCAGACATTCACACCTTCAGCTGAGCAAACTTTCCTATGTGGCTAAGCAACCTACTTGTAAAATTGAGAAGCTATTGAAGGCACTTTGTATTTGAGACCATATTTTTGTGCCTTCCAACGCAGCAAAACTATTGAGTGAACTGGTTTCATGTAATGAAATTATTGGAGATTATTTATTTGTGCTTTGCTTTGACTTCCAGATGGACTGCATGGATAATTATCACTGGAAATCTACTGCTCCTTGCCCTGCGCCTTTAATCATTTCTTTGTTTCTTCTTATCTCCTGTGGATTGTAGTTTATAAACAACGCCGTATTCCTAATAAAGCTTAAGGTACAAATGGCTGAATTTGATTTGAATAGGCTTGTACTTTGTACACTGTACGTTGTGCCTTGTTGTCTTTGCTCTCTGCTAAATGGTCATGGCATCACAGTCGGGTTAGAGGTGGTTAAGGGGTCTTGCATTGGAGAGCCTGATCAGCTAAATGTGTTTTCTTTTGCTGGATGCAGGAGAGAAGGTAACCATGCATGCTAGTGTTACACACGCAGACAGCAGAGGACCTTACGTACTTACTGTACCTAAATAATATACAGTGGTACTCTTATCATATTGCATAACCTGGCAGGCTTTCATGTTCAGCAGTACATTGATATTATTTGATCAAGGCACATCAACAGTGTGTGCGATCCGTTGGTGGTGGCAGCTAAATATTTGTAAAGATTTACGCTAGATGATCTTTAGAAGGTAATTATATTATTCTGTTAAAGACCAAAATAGGTCATTTAGAAACGTGTATTAGAAGCATTGCTTTGCATAGCTAACCTGGCGGCTAATCTCATTCTTAACGCTTGACGTACATTTGGAAAATTCTATTTCCAAAAGTGCAGTAAGAAATAACTTGTAAAGTCTGTCAAGACATTTTAGGATGTTCATAAAAAAAGGCAAGACAAGGGCAGACTATCTAGCCTAATTTTCTCCCACTGTACAGGCTCAATGAAACCAAGCGCATGGTCTCTGCATTTGCAAACTACACAGCTGCAGCAACACTGAAAAAGTGAGGCTATGGGAACGAACTATCAACCTGAAGGATGAGGTGGGACTAATATAGATGTTTAGTCTGCAAAGGTTTAGGACATGATGTATCTTTTTGAACCGACAGCATGCGACAGAATATGCATTCATCTTTAGACAGTGGTTCGGTTTCCCATCGTCCAGAAGACCAGGTTGACAAAGCTACGGTGCAGCTGTTCATGATGAATTCGTTATTCCGTTCTGCTTTGTTTGTAGTACAGGAATAATGATCTCTCTGGAATATCTATGCAGCGGTGACTCTACGGGGTCCTACGGGGCAATTAGTCACTTACAGTAGATTAGTCCCAAGCTTTACGCGTTGCAATGCTCTCCGTGGAAGGATGCCGTAGGTCAGATATTTGAGCTAGCTGGATTAAATGCATCTGTTGCATCGCCATAGTTTCTAGTACTCTTAAACCGCAGCTGCGAGTTCACAGCTCTGCGATCAACATGCTGGTGTGAGAAGCAGAAGAAAATGGGGAAGAATGGGCCCTTGATACACACACACACACACACACACACAAAAACTGCCTCTCTCACTGAGAGTCAGAAATCTGACACAGTTGGAAGGCGGAAGTATAAGTGATGCTGCGCCCTTTTTTCGACACATTAGTTCCCTGGCCAAGGGGCTCCATTTGGAAATGTTTTAACCTCGCTGTGACCGAAGGCCAAATGGGGCGTGCATTTCTGTAAGTTTTGTTCGAGTGAGACTACCCACCGTAATTCTTAATGTTAAAAAACGAAAAATGTGCCAAGGAAATCCGGACGAACGTCTGTGAAGGTAAAGCCATTAATAGTGTCCTAATTACCTCCGGACCTGCGAAATTAACAGTGTTCCACAGCAGTACAACACATGTTCCAATGGCTCTCAGCAATTAATGAAAAGGCGGACTCGTTTAGACGCTGATTAGCATCACAGCTGGCCTAGAACACTTCTCCACCAGGGGAACCATGTATTCAAAGTCCCCTGTTGCACATGAAAGTTCTCATGAGTTTGTTTCCTAAGAGAGTAATATGTCTTTCAGATACTATTGAGTGTGAGCTACATCTCAGCCCTAACCAAAGGGTGCTCTTTTCTACCTAAAATAAAAGTAAGTAAGTAAGTAAGTAAGACTTTATTTATATAGCACCTTTCATACAAGAATTGCAGTTCAAAGTGCTAAAAGGGAATGTTGTCATACCATGTCAGGGATATGAACACCTTGCTAATTGCAATATGAATAATAATGGGACAGAGGCTGAGACATTGCTGGCTCTGGGCTCAGCTTTCTGCAAGTGAGTATCACCTCTGTGTTGATAAGGAGCCTGTCAGATTGCAGGAATAACGCATGATTGACTTTAGGCCAAGATGGCTGAATGGCCCCTCTGTATTTTACACATGTGCGATGCCTTCCAAAAAAAAGACATAAAATGTCTCAGTCTGTATAAGGCGCTAATCACGAGCGCCGGCTAGGCCCCCGTAGTCGCAGGCTTGAGCCCTGGTCTCGGCTCTGTCGTCTGCTGCCTACGAGCGGCGGTCTGTGGTCAAGGTTCCTCAGTTTACCGCTACGTTGGTTCCCGCCAGCTACGCGCCAGGTGTTCACGGGCTACCAGCCGTTGCTAATGAGAGACATCTCCTCCGGTCTGAAATAGCTTTCCCGTACTGCACGGACTGTGGGGTGTAGGGTAATCGCTGGCCTCACGGGCGAGCGCATGGGAGGAGCGCGAGTGCTTCAGCCGCGGCTCCCCTGGTGGCGCAGGTGTAGGGGGCACGGCGGTAGCTCAGAAACCACAATTGGCGATTCCTAATCAGGGAGAAATGGAAAAAAAGGGGGAGGCTGGGGGGATTTGAAACAATGTTGAAGTACGCGCCAGCGCACTCCGCGGTGTGAAATCACACTCTCGATGCGGGTTCCGAGTCAATCGTTCCTCCTCTGTCGAAAATAGCTCGGCAGATTGTGGTGCCGAAGGTACATTCCTGCAGACTGACATATGGAAGTGTTTATCTGAGCAAGCGCCCGCGCTCTCATTACCCCACATATCTCTTACCGCGGTCCCCAGGTAATTCCTGGTGAGAGAGTTCTGTGAATAATTAATGACACTGGAAAGTTCCGATTATTTTCTTTAAGGGAGGCTAAATGAGAGGTCTGCGCAGCGAAACACATGGGCATACATTAGCGGGTTCCTGTGAGACAGGAAGCCCTTTATAAAAATAAAAAAAGCAGCAGGTGTTGTTTGCTGTGCGGCTCTTAGCTTGTTCATTGACATTCTGATGTTCTGTGGTTCTGGCAACAGTCGATACAAAAACGTATTAAAAAATGTATATTGCTTTGGGTTTTTTGGTCATTAATCAGAAATGTTTTTGAGAGTGGCCTGTACTGCATGTATGATTGGTGTGTACTGACACACACTGCTCTGGTTGAATCTGGCTCCACTCGCTGGACGGCCATGAGGAGTAGGGCTTAAGGAACAAGCCTTCTGAACAGGTTCGAAATGCTAGTGGGGAACTGCTGTTGTAGCTTTGAACAAGGTGCTTGACCTGCAGTGCTTCAGTAAATACCTGCCTAAATGGACACTGCATAAAATGTTAGCTGTGTGCTGTAAGTCACCCTGGGGTAGGAGCACAAATAAGCAAATAAATAATGTAAATCTGTGTGACACACATTACCGTGACCAGCCTAACCAGAGGTGCTGTTTCTGTCATAAACCATTATGGGAAAGTTGGTGAGATGCGTGCTCTAAGATACTGGCACACCAGCCATAACCTGTTAACTGAAAGGCTACACTACAATAGCAGTGGGCTCATTATCGCCATTTGATACATGCAACTAAATAAAAGGTGTTATTTGCTTGGTGCCCTATATCCATGCTTGTATGCAGGCTGTATCGTACACTAGTTTCAGTCCGAGATGATTACTGTCCTGCGCTATTATGCCAGTGGACAGGCCCTCAGGCTAGTGTGTATAGCTGTATTCCATCTGGGGATTCAGAGACGGAGCGTCTTGCGGAGACGCGGTAATTGAGCTGTTAGCAGATGAGTCACATTGAACACGCGCGCGCGTACGGCTACTTTTCTCCGCGGGAAGAGCCCCGTCAAAGATGCGTGCCAGGTAGCTGCCAAGGTGGTGATGTCTTTGTGGTTCGCATCGAGAATTCTACCCCTGTGCTGCTGAACTGGCAGGTCCATCACCGGGAACTGTGCAGTGCAGCAATTTGGATACCAAACAAAAAGGCCTCTTGGCCAGACCAGGAAGGGATGGGGAGGGGGCAGTCCGTGGTGGGGTCCTGCTGTCATTTTGACCGGGCGTCTCTTGACGCCCCTGTGCTCGTGAGGGATGGCGAGCCGGGCCTCTTATGACCTGCGCGGCGGGGCGCCTCGCGTCACCGCCGTTGTCCGAACGTGCCTGTAAACCACAGGCTGCCCGAGTGCAGACAGTGAGCGAGGATCTTAAGCACACACGCGCGCAGCCCTCTCGTCTCCCCCCTCGACCTCTAACGCCCGTGAAAGTCGTCTCTCCTGTTCGGCGCGGGCTTTCAACCGAGAGCTCATCTTTCCATCGACTCTTTCCAGTTCGCCCGCCATCGGACTGGAGGGGTTCCCTTCTGGGGTTTCTGCTTTCTCCAATGGGCAATTTCGCCCTCCCTCATCCTTAATGGATGAGTGCTTCCTTTTACATTTGTGTTTTCCAACGTGTATCACTGGGAAGAAGGGGGGAGAGGCAGAGTGCACATTTATCAAGATAATGGTTTTCACGCAGGAAAGCACTACAGATCACATGCACAAATGTGGTATGATTGAATGTACATTTAAGGTCAAAATCATATTAGGATATTATAAAATTGTCTCTGGAAGTGATCCACCTTTCTTTCTTTTTTTTTTTGCTTCCCACCAAAACAAGATTTCTCTCCCAATTTGGTTCACGTTTTTCTCAGGAGTCGCAACGGCCGTTTATTTATAGCCGCTCCGGAGACAGTGGGTCAGGGTAGAGCAGCGCAGTGAACCCATACCCAGCGCTCTAATGACAGGCTGCGCGCAACGCGACGGACCGCAGCTTACAGCGCGAGCGAACGGAGGGGGGGAAAATAAACATGTCATGTCACTGCGTTTAAAAAAAACAACAACAACAACTAAAAAAAACCTGCATGTGCCTTCCACCCCCGCTTTGCCTGAAGTGAGCCCTTCCCCAGGGACCGGCACGTGCGTGAGTGTGTTGCTGGGGGAGACGAACGCGCAGTAATTTTCGCTCCTGTGGTTCTCTGAGGCAGCCCTCTCCAGCAGGCATCCGGAGATGGCTGACTGTTTGCTTTCAAAGGGCGCATCTCGCGGGTCGGGGGCATTGAGTTTCCCCGAAGCACCCGGCTCATGTAACACGAGGAAACGGTAATAATCGCGCAGGAAAATCAATGCTGCTGATGGGAGTCTGGAAATAATTCCTTGTGCAGTGTGAAGCAGGGCCATTTCAAACTGAAAATGTCCTGTGCCCAGTGTCCTGTTGACTTGACGTTTTGAGAGTGACGTTATTATATATTTCTTTGTCCCCCCCCCCAGGAACATTGGAGATTTATGTTTTGGATAAACACCATTTCTCTTACAATCATATTAACTGATAGGGGTAAACCATAACTGTCGAGATGTATGTGGGCTGGACTATTGAATTGCAGCCTTTATTACTGAATAGCCTATTTACCAGAAATAATATTGTTTTTGTTGCAAAAATGAGCTAATTGGGCATTGGTCACGGTCATTATTGTCCAGTGAAAGAGTATATGGCAGTTTTCCTGGGTTTGATTGAATTTGCCATTTTTTATGGCATACGGTCTAAAGATGATCTACCTCATTAAGATTCATAAGTGCAGGAAATGGTGGCCATATTAGACAAAATCAAATACTCACAGCTGCCGTAAGATGGCTTACGATGCACCATCGGTCGTACCATTTGACAACCCTGAATTCATATTAGCACAATGGCACTTCATCTTAATCATCCGCGAAAGCGATCAAGCTTTGGAGAGCAGCTAGGCACCGAGAGCTTGGCTACGTTTCCGACGAAGAAGAGGATTAGTTAAGGGAGGAGAAGAGAGAGAGGATGAGAGGGAACTAGCCAAGCTCAGAAGAGAGGCGCT
The DNA here is from genome assembly GCA_029706075.1 of Aldrovandia affinis. Classification (NCBI taxonomy): domain Eukaryota; kingdom Metazoa; phylum Chordata; class Actinopteri; order Notacanthiformes; family Halosauridae; genus Aldrovandia; species Aldrovandia affinis. The sequence goes on from JAINUG010000031.1 coordinate 5,164,224, forward strand.
GAGACAAAGGGAAATTAACCCAGCCCGGGAGTGGGGCTGAGTTGGAGGTGGGGGAGGGGGTGCGTGGGGCGAAGGACTGGCCCCCGCCATGGCAGACACTGAGGGCTAATGACAAGCACTTCACTATTCAAATGAAGATCAGAGCGGCCGAACGACCCACATGTGCTTAGAAGATCCTTGCATCGTTGGCGTCCACGGTCACCTGGGGCTTTCACTTTTTCCGGATTATTTTCCGAGGCGCGTGGGTCAGTCCAGCGTGTTTCGGAACATGGGCGGAACGAGAAGGGTTCCGGGCGATGGGCTGTCTCGGTGAATGCCCTCTTCCTATTTGGAGCTGTTGTGGAGGATTAGGCGTCTGAGATTTGGCTGCGAGGCAGGCGCTCTGTCTTTATGTCGTCGTGAGGAGCGCACGCTATCCCACACCGGCACGCCGGGCCCCACGATGCTGTCGTCCAGGAAGTGATGCCGTTTGTTTTTCACAGGCCAGGCCAGGCGGAAAGAGAAGAAGAGAATCTCGAGAGTTTCCATTTTTACACCTATTCTGTTCACGCTGCATCGGCTGTTTCTGAGGCGGAATCTTTTTCGGCGCTCTGATTGGTTGAGTCGCGCGCATTTCTACGCTTTCCTCGTCCGTTCATGCAGCAGGGCACCTGGGGACACGATTAGCACGCTTTAGGGACACGCCACACCCCAGAAGATATTTTCCCATTTTGAACTCCAGAGGCATTTCATTCGGTTTGGGTATAAACTGAATGAAGGCGTGTGTGTGAAATGGGGGGGGGGTAATGGGTTTAAATGCATCGTTTTGGTTCTCTTGGAGTATCCGGGTCTACTGGGCTGTAGAACACAGCTCTGTTGACTCCTCCAGATCAGCATTACAGTACTGTAACAAAACGTTGTGCTAATCGCAGCTGCAGAAGTCATCGATTGCCCTCTCTACAGGAAATCACATTGGAATAGACTTAGTGGTTAAGGACTGAAAGGTTGGTAGATTTAAAAAGGAAGGAAAAAGACCCACAGGTCCACGCATTGAATATTTAAGGAACTAATGGAGTTCATTAAATAATCAGTTATAATCAGATTTAAGGACACATTACAACAATTATGTAGCCCCCCTCATGCCAGTTTTTGGTGGGATAACTTAATATAGCTGCACAGGCCCACAGGTAGGTACTTGCAGGACAGCTAATTATATTTCAAAAAACGAATGCAATTTGAAAATCTAATGGTAACAACCTTTTTGAACATAACATATGCCACTTAGCAGATGCTTTTATCCAAAACGACTTACACAAGTGAATGCATACATTTTTCAGTGTACGTGGTCCCAATGCCCACAACCCACAACCTGAGCGTTGTCAGCGCCATGCTCTACCTACTGAGCTACACAGAACCACAACATTTAAGAAAAATGTTTTCAGCTCTCCAGAAATACAAATGATGACATTGCCAAGGTGCAGAGGGGTTTCCATTGGAATCTGTTGTGTAGAGATGTCTGATATTTCTGAGGTTTGATCGGGTTCATCTTCGTAAATAAGGCTTCCTGTGGTGTTTCCACTGCAGACCGAGCTTACCCTGCCTTTTCTGTGCCTCTCGTGGTGGGAAACTGTGATGGAGCCATAATCTCTGCAAACACACATCATCCTTCAGTCAGGGTGGGCGATATTTCGTTTACACTTGATGTCCTAGTTTAATTTTGTATACGATTTTAAGCATGTCATACATATCACGGTATGCTAAGGTCAGGCATCTTGCAGTAGTGTCGTTTAGCAGTCAGTGTGGCGTAACGTTTAGGGAACTGGGCTTTTAACGCAAAGGTTGAAGGTTTGATTCCCAGGCGGGGTACTTCCCTTGTATCCTTGAGCAAGGTACTTACCCTTCTTTGCTTCAGCAAATATCCAGCTGTATACATGGATTGTATGCTAAGAAATGTAAACTGTGTAAGTCTCTCTGGATAAATGCCTGTTATGTCATGCAAATCTTCATTGCTGGCAGTATTAGCATTCATTTCTTTGTTTCAGTTTTCTCCACCCACCATAATAAACTGGAATGGTATTGCATCGTCTTCTTGATCAATTTTGCTACTTCCACATGCTGGTGTGATTCAACACTCAGTAGACTGTTCATTTGAATGCTTAGCCTGTGTTTATTGTCACGTTTGATGACTGAATCACCACACTTTTTGTCATGGCACGTGAACGCAGTGAAACAAAAATAGAAACGAAACAAAAATATAGTGTGCCGCAGTGCATTGTTAATGGTAATACCGTGCCCATTATAAGAGACTGGAAATATCAGGTTATTATATCTTAGGCCATTTTTGCCTTCCCTAATTCACACAGCGTTGCTAAAACAAAAGTCTGACCTGTTTGGTCTGTAGCGTCTTTCTCACTGTCCCCTCTCCATTGAGGCACCGCAGTTCTGAGAAGACATTTGACAAACCCCTTCGCTCCCCTCAAAGACCCAACACCCCATATTCAACCCCCCAAACAACCACTCCCCCCTCCCCTCAAAGCCCCCCTTCAAACCCCAAACAACCACTGCCTCCATCCCATCAAAGACCCAACCTCTCTCCTCAAAACCCCAAACAACCGCCCCCTCCCACTGGGCCTCAGCTTGCCCAATAGACAGGTCTAACATTGTTTATGAAAATATACTGTATTAATGCATCCGTGGGAGGTTAATATATTCCTTTTCAAGTTAATTGCCTCCAGGAGGCATTATGTAACCTCCTGAATCCTGCTTTTCCTGTGCTGCCAGGTTTCCGAGATTCGTTTATAATGATGGAGACCAACGATTAGTGTTATACCATCAGCACAACCAAGCAATGACCCTTGGACTATTACTATTTTGTCATTTGATTGTGTTTTGATGTGATTATAAATGCGTTATGTTATATGATCTTGGTGCATTAGTACTGTTAAGTGCATTTATGGTGAGACACACTCGCACGTACGATCTGAATGAAGTTCATTCATATTCTAGATTGACCCTATCTATGATAATATAATGAAATTGAAAATGTTTTATGGTAGGCTATTACATATTATTTGATCTTGAAATCACAGGATCTGTGGACAAAGTGCAAAACAGAAAGATGCTTGAATTTCACACATGCTAGGGTGTATCCTGCAATGCAGACTCCTGAATTGACATCCCCTACAGAGCTTGCTCATAACGTCGTCCCAGAATGCACTACACCCACAGAGCTGTGAATGGTAATATTAGACTACACTGCATTTTCTGAATGCGATGCTCCTTTGAGACGATGCTGTTTGCCCCATTCAAGCTTCCGAGGCCCTACTCCAAGGCACAACCGCTAGATAAGCTGATTAGGGAAAACCCTCCCTTTTTATAATCAGTGTGTGAAAAGGAAAGGCAAATGTGTTCCACACGTAAACATGTGAATCTCATTTCCCCCAAGGTCAGAGGTCACAGCAGGTCTGTCACTGCTGAAGATGGGAATGAGGAGAAATGGAGGCCATGTCCACATTAACAGATGGTTAAGGGCTCCGATGTCCTGGGTCTTGGTTTAAGGTTCAGTGGCCAATGCTTGCGTGAACTATTTGACCATTGTTGGCTTTGCTGTAATAGTATTAACTTTTGCCCATATTCAGTTCTGCCCTCTCATTTAAATTGTGTGTAAGGAGGTTGATAATGAGATGTTGGTGCCATGTTGGTTTTGGGGTCAACCCAAACTTTCACAGGTGTGGTTTTAAGGTCATTGTAATTGTTTGTTTCACAAAACAAATATTTTTATTTTTATTTCCATGTTATGGAAACAGCTTTTACTCATAGAAATGCCAACGACAGAGTTTGTAAAAAGGCTGATTTGTGCTGCTTGGTTTGGCTATTCAGCATGGTAACGGCGTATCTTGAAATATCCGTTCTTGAAGGGTGGCTGCTGCTCTTTAACAAGTACAGCTTCTCAGCTTGACAGTGAGGGGAAAAAAAAATCTTCTTGTGCAGTATGTGCATGTGAGAATAGCTTATGTAAGATAAACTTGCACAATACGAAGCTTTGCAATATGTATTTCATCCTCCATCTGTTGGCCATTTTCCTGGTGGCTGTAGGAAACCAAAGAGGAAGATGAAAACACATTCGATGAAGTGAGATTTATGACTTTGGGGAGTAGCATGAGGTTCTGGATTAACTCGTTTTATGAAGCCCTGGCCCTGGCCTGATTTTCCCCTCTCTCGGAGCAGTGGTCACGCTCGTCTAATCATCTCTTAACGTCCTGCAGCTGCGGCGACGGGTTCGCCGGGGGTCGAAGGTCAGGGATCTCCCATTTCCTGCCATTGTTCTCCTAGGTCCCCCCCTCTTTTCAAGGCAGGAAGGCTGCTTGCCAGACACCGTCGTTCTCAGGACGCCGCGGTCGAATGATCCTGTAGAGCAGGTGTCCAGGGTGAAAAAGAACAGTGATCTAAAATGATGAATTATTTCACACCCCTCCCATCTCCCCCGACACTATGAAGGAGATTATCTGCGTGTCTATCCCCCCGTTTGCTCTGATAATCATCCTGATATAGTGTCTGCTGAGGCCTTGAAACTGTGTTAGTATTATCCTATGCTATGGCATTAGGCTCATACACAGTGTGAATATTGATGCATCTGTGTTTGCAATATCTGCGATAATAGAAATATGTCCTTCTAATGCCTGACAAAAGCATACAGAATGAGTTTCAATTTCATAATACAACAGAATAATAGTCTCACAAATGGCCATTTTAATCACTCTGAGTACAATTGAAGCAGACAGGGAGGGTTTTTTTACCATCATATTATGCGCCATTATGGTATGATATGCCATTATATAGCCTAGTTCACAGGAAGATGTGATGATGTTTGATCGAGACAGCTGGTTCTTTGTATTTAGATACTGTGTGTCTTTTAGGCTTTAACGTTGCTTTTATTAACACTATGCTTACTGTGACCGCAGAGCCAAAACCAAAACAAAGACCGTTCTCTCCAGGACGTCAGAGTTCCCCTTTACCTCTGCCTCTCTGTGCAGGCATCTGCATCATCCCAAGCATGCCTTGTACAGTAATAATAATAATAATAATAACCCTCATTTATATAGCACTTTTCATCGCAGAGCGGTCTCAAAGTGCTTAACAGAAAAGCAAAAGAAAAGAAAAACTGAAAACAAAGCAAAACTAAAATTTATTCAAATTATTATAATTTTAAAAACTGTGTATGTGTATGTATGTGTGTGCGTGCGCATATGTACGCCAAACTCAGCCATAAAATGTAGTGAATAAGTATGTTTTGAGTCTGGATGTAAAAGACTTAGTAGGGCGCTTATACACGGCCACGTGCCAACACGCCCTGGTAAACCCTCTCCCAGATAGGTGTGTGTTCGGTTTTTTTCAGCAGACACAGATGGAAATCAGTTCAGGCACCATGCGCAGGGTTACAACGGTACTGCCCCACCTGGGAATCAGACCCGCACCCATTGGCTCCTGTTACTGAACCACAACACCACACTGCTGCCCCTTGTTCTCTTACAACGTGGAGCGGTTGGAGGGACCCTCTCCCTCAGGGCGGGCCTGTGAGCGAGTGGAAGCGGAATCAGGTGAACGGTGCGTGCCCGGCCCCCGTCTCCTGACAACCACCGGGAAGGATCCGTTTCCACCAAGCACCAGAGAGGAGACAAGGCACAGCAGCTATTTTGACGACACATTATTCATCGCTACAGAACAGCCATTCAGGAGTAGACAAGAGTGTTCTTTTTTCGGGGGGCAGAGAACCCTTGTCGATTGATGCTCTCCACAAAGGCCTGTCTGTCCGGCGTGGTTAAATGCATAATGGATGAGTCCAACGACGCTGGAAGCTTTTTAAGGACTTCTTGAATACCACAGCATCATCAGTTGAATTTTCCACAAAACTTTCCACAAAGCAATTAAAAAAAAAATTAATAACATGGAATCCTTACTGGATTGGCAATAGCATTTTATAACGATTATAGACTTTAAAGTGATAAACTCTTAATTATTATCTGAAACGGGGAAAAGTTCAATTAAACGTGATCGATTGTTTGATCATGGTTGGCGCGCGAATAGTACACCTCATAATGTGTAATTGGCTGTTACGTAAAAAGGTCAACGTATCAGAACTAATGGGACGTGCTCTCGAAGCTCTTCGTTGTTAATAAGAATGATGTCCATTTGTTGAGTGTTGATTGTGGACCGATAGTTCGCATCAGCAATTCAACACTTGCTTGCAGCCTGTGTTTTTAATGTTAAGAGCGTTACATTTGGGGCAATTTGAGCACTTTACAACTGTACAACCGTAGCTACGTGCATTGTTAGTACAGCCATGGAGATTAAGGACAGAGGCCAAGGCTAGAGGGTTGTCGGTCTGAATCTTCAGAATGGCCAAATCTGCGGTGACAAGCAAGGGTCCTTAATCCACATTAATCCTTTATCCTTAATCTACATGAACACATAAAACCCCTTGCAGTGTTGGAAAGCGTTACATCATCGGTATGCACACGTTAACTTCGACAACGTCAACAAAAAGCATTTGGGCACGTTACGCTAACTTACAAATGTCATAAAATTGTTGGCCTAAAAAACCTCACAATTTTGGCAAACAAGTGTAGCTATCCCTAATGAAATGAGCGCTACATATTTGCACATTCTTTCTTTGGGCTTCTGACCAATTTGTCTGCTTGATCGCATGGAGCCATAAACACAAACGACCAAAGTCCAAGTATGTTCAATTCTGACAGTTCATCACAGAGCAAGAAGGCATTGGGCTATATTATTGATTCTCAGTCATAACATATTGTAGCTAGTTAAGCAGGTTCGTTTTGCTTGCCTTCATCTGCAAGCTCAGTCAATTAGATATTCTTCCCTGATAAGAGGCTAGTGTGCTGACTGTGCAAAGTGTCAAAAAATAATTGGGAAATTCACTCATCCAGGACCCAGTCATGTCTAAAAGATAATCATGAACTGTTACTTTAGTTATAAAAGCTAATGTTTCTACATTATAGCCTATGCAAAAACATACGCACGCAGCCACGTGCATTGCATGACATCTATTTCTCCTTAAAAGAAACCATCTGGCTTTCAGAATACAAATATATGAGTGATGGATACATTTATGGCAGACCTTATGGTAAACCTAGCAGGTGCACGCTGTGAGCATTCTGCAATGCAGTTCTGCAGGACGTACAGTAAGTGCGTTGTGGTTTCTTCTCTGGGGTGTTATCTCTCTTTCATCACATACTCACCCTGTAGCCAATCTCTCTCTCTCTCTAGTTGCTATCTTTTTAATGTTCTCCATTGGCAGTGCTGAACTCATGGCTGGCATGGTCCTTATGCTGTACAGACTGGCAATGACCCAGGCGAACCAGAGTAAGGGGTGTGTGGACAGAAATGGTGTGTTGAAAGAGCATCCCCATTGGTTGGTTCATCTGTCAGTTTTTCCCTAGGGGGCGGGAGGGAGGGGGGATTAGCATTTTCACTTGTCACCACGAGTGAGGCCCAGATTTAGCCCCAGTAGATGCTCTTTTCTGCACAGCATGTTGCCCAAAAGCACCACCCTATACTTAGGCCCCCCAGGCACGCCACAGCGTAATGCCACTAACCATAGCTGCGTCCGCCCCCCCTCGTCTTCATGCACATCATCTGAATACTCACCGAAATAAACAGAAGTGCATCGGCATGGAAACGAGGAAAGAGTAGGTGTAAATCATGGCCTGTGTAATTCCTGTGTTTCCCAAAGAAAAAATAAACGGCAACAAAAAGGAAAGGAAATAAAGCAATACCCTTCAATTAAAGGCCTATATCTGATTAGCTGAGCCGTTGTTGAATTACCACACCACCCACCCCACATGCTGAGATAATGCATTGCTTTCCAATGCAAGCTTTTATTGAATGCGCCAGAAACTAATGCTGGGAATGGTCATTTCCATAATAGATTAGATCATTCACATCTCCTAAGCAGTTCATGCATTAAATATCTTGATTGCTACATTGTAAAGAAATGTTCCATAAACAGCAATCAGGAACGTAGTACACAGCAGGTGAGAGATTATTTTGCTTTGTTTATGTTCATTTGTAATTAAGTGGCAATTTTTCTGGCAATTTTGAAATGCTCTTTTGAAATGCAATTTGAGGTGTTCTCCTTAGCTGGGGTCAAGGTCGTATAAGTTCTACTCGCGACCAATGTATTGTCTCATCGAAGACCAGGCTCCTTTGTGGTCGAAAAGGGCAGCATAGCAGACATAAAAGCAGTTCTACACATCGTTCTCCTCTCTCAGCAAAATGTACTGTTGGGGCTCACGACTCGGAGTGAGCCACAGGAGAACCCGTCATGCATGGAATTTAAGGTATTCCGGAATTCGGTTCCGTACGGTTTCTCGGAGAGCGGAGAACACTCCTTTGGTGTGTGACCTATTTTCCGACTCCCCTGTCATATCCACTGCCGCTGCTGTTTGTTTCCAGTTTACGAGCGTATTTCTTTACGAGTGTTTTCTGCCGTTCATGCGGATCAGTGTCAGATTTTCTAGGGCGTTCCTCTTGGCTCTCTGTTTTTGTTACTGGATATATGTTACGGGGGTAAAAAAAAAGAAAGAAAAAACATAAAAGCCAGCCTGGGAAAAGAAACCGTTTCTGGGGAAGTGCAGAATGCCTTGGGTATTTTTCTCCAGTCTATCCCTGTTTGGAATATTTGTAGGGGATAATTGAGGTATTGGTCCGTAGGCCTATGCGGATTAAAGCCTTTGATTAAAGAACTTTGAGTGAAACGGAGGCCACATTCACAAGGAAGTGCTGAGTTGGCGTGGTTAACCAGAGATTGTGGACTGCTGATCGAGCCATAGCCAGATGGAGCAACATGATGGAGGAAAATATGCTTCCCTGCTCTACATTTGTTGGTTAGTTTGTTAAACCAAAATCCGGGACTGTGTTATACATCCACACAGACTGACCAACGACATTCTGCATACGGCTTCTATAGTTGTCCTGGTAGTGCTGTTCAGCAAACAGACAACCTCCTCAGTATCTCACACCATATTACGTTCGGACCTCTCTTAGGAGAGATATGTGAAAAGACTAATTCCAATTACCTTGTGTAACATGGCTAATAAAGAATATTATTATTATTATTATTATTATTATTATTATTTGTCCAAAAAGGCTTTTCCCTCATTTACATCTAGAATTTACAGATGTCCTAAAGGCATCCCATATACAGTTTGAGGGAACAGTTGACCTAAAACACTGTGGAGCATGGCACAATCTACCTTCAATTATTTCTCAAAGCTGACTGAAGCCTTTGCTTTTGCTTCTTCGTACCTTGCGGGAAGAGTCAAGCCAGCCACATTGAAAGACATTCACTCCAATGGTGAGCCGTGTGCATTAATCTTTCATGAACCTATACAATAGGAGGAGGCATCTGAATACCTCTGAGCTAAATGCAAGGGCAATGTGCCAGACCTACTTAAGATCTTGCTGTGGTGATGCTGTCATCCTGTATTTTTGTTATTTAAGCCTACTGATAGTCTTGCCATGGCCCAGGGAGGGAGGCAAGGAACACTGCCTCACAGCCAGCTTTGATATAGTGGCTTTGATATGGCATATGAAAATACTTTCAAACGGCATACACAACACGGGATGATGCACCAGAGACGTCGTTAAGCTTTGAGCGCACCTTACCGTTTGGAACTTTTGGAACCACTTTCGTCACGGCCTGTGCATGCCGTCTGCGTTTGGTGGCACCAGTCAATCTAAGTCAGTTGTTGTCATTTATTTGTCTCCCTTCTGCACATTCGACCGAAAATGACATATTTAGGTTAGTGGAGTGTCTATAAGTCTGTGCATAACCCAGTTTTTGTCTATAGTGTCGGTAGAGTAGCTTAGCCTGTGAAAAGACACTCCCCTGAAACATTGCCACTGTGTCATGCTTATTGTCAGTTTATTTCTCCGGTGAAATAGGCGGCTCTTGGTTCAGTGAAAGGAAGTAGCATTGTTTTGCTTAATAAAAAAACCACAAAAAGGGAGAAACACTTTAATAGTGAAGGGGGGAAAAGAGAGTCGTGTTTCTTTAATGGGATCTAGTTCCTCCCCAGTCTCTGCTCAGGGCAGCACCTACTCATTGACATTTGAGCTCATGATTATACGTCTAGTGTTTGAGAGAGCTCCTCCGTTTGCTTCTCAAACTAGGGGAGCTAGGGGGGGCCCGAGTTGCCACAGTTCTGAAGCCGCTTCAGTAACAGTCTGTCCCAACTTTTCCATTGTCCCGTTCTGTACCCGGGGTGGAGAGAGAACGTGTCCCTTTTGGGGATTGAAAAGGAGGCAGCAAACATTGGGACAAGCACAATGCGTTATAAGCCTTTCGTGGATGGTACGTGTGTTATATTTCCATGCCTGCTGTATGACAAAAAAAAACATTAATTTGCCTATGAGTCATTAATACCTAACCGTGTACTTGGGTTAACAGAACTCTTTTGTGTGTAGACAATACTGTAAGAAATAGTCCTATTTTAGAGAAGCAGACGGTTTCAAAGTAGTAATGAGATATCACTATTCCGACAAACTTGTTTTCACAGTTGAAAGTAATCAAACAGGGCAGCTTATACAGAATTATGGCATTTCAATAGATCCTCAGCAACACAGCCTTCCTGTTAACTAGCAATCGACTTTTATTTGTAATGGTATTTATTGTGTGTTTATCGGATATGACATTAAGCTGTCCTGTAAATGTTGAAGGTCCTGAGGTTATATCATGATGTGCTTGCTTCGCACAATCATTCAAGGGTAACTTCTCCCCACAGATTCTCTCTCTCCCTTTCCCTCCCTCTCTTTTGCTCTGTCTTTCCACCCTCTCCCTCTCCCTCTCCCTCTGTTTTAGTGTTTTAGTACTCTCTGATTAATAAAAGAAACGATACTCCTTAGGAAATGTTGACTAAAGAGTGAGTCAAGTTTCTCTCTTTCTCTCTCTTTGTGTCGTTGTGTCTCTCTTCTGTCAGGGGGGAAAGGTCGAAGTGACTTTTTGTTTTTCTAGTCTTTGACTAAATATAAGGCCCCATACTATTTCCAGTATTATGTGGGAGGGTTTTCTCACCCCCTGGTGACACCGCACTGTTTGTAAATGTGGGGAGAGAGACAGTCAGACAGAGATGGGGTCACCTCCTTAGGGATGACCCAGGGATGACGGTGGAGAGCAGTGATCACTGGTCAACACGATTTTTCTTGCATGGGGTTTTTCAAAGGATTCTAGCTTTTGGGTGCTGAATCCAAATCGGGCATTCGTTTTTGCCTATCACATCAGGTTTTTGAACTATGAAAAATCATTATTTTTGAGAAATAATACATTTTACACTCGAAGTTGAAAAACACTGTTGCATTAGAAGATCGATAGATGCAAAAATGTTTACAATGAAAGGTACCTACTTCAATTACAATATTTAATTGTAAAACTTAGATTACGTAGAGTCTTAACAGCTGCAAATCACAAAAAACATAAACTTATGTAAAACATGTTTTTATGACTTTTAATTTATGACTTTTTTTTTTTTTTAAGGCCCTAAATGAAGTAGTTTTGGTGAGAATAATCAAGCTTTTGCTGTTTTATCCCCACCAAGATTGCCAGACTGGATGGTCAACTTTTGTAAAATCCATGAATATGGAGCATAGATAGCACAGAAACTTGATGTGATAGAGCAAATCTGAGCTCAGATTTGGATTCAGCAGCCCAAACTTAGCCAAAACCAGTTTCCAATATCCATGCAAGAAAGTTTTTTTTTTTTGTAGACCAGTGTAATGGAGTGGTCCAGTTCGTAACAGCTGTTCTCTGGGAGGAAAATATGTTAAAGAGCTTCAATTTAAATACCGCTTCTGTTCTGTTCTGAAGATACTGAATATGTAGTTCGTAGCTGGCAGATCACAATAAGGTTCACTGTATTGTAATTATCGGCTTAATTCGATTGCTTTGTTACATGTCTGGCAGAAACCCTAATAGGGCGAAGGACAGTACACGTGACCATAGCTTTCAGTGCACTGTATTTTATGCACTTTGTATTGATTTCACTCTAACCGGAAATTGAGTGGTCTTTCTTTAATTTGATCATTTCATGCTGCACAGAAAAAAAAGGTACCATGTTGTACTTATTAAGGTACAAATGCTTATCACTGTGGCAATACCCCTGTAGGATACTGAATTGTACCATTAGTCAGAAGAATAAAATTGTATCCCCAAGAAAAATAATGTTGCTTGCAGTACAAGCCTGGTTTTCATTCCAATATGGCTGCCAGTGTGAGTAAGTATTCCTAACCCTACCTACGTTACCTCAGTTTGTATATTTTTCACTGGGAAAAGGTACAAAATCGTATCATGATTATCCGTATCATCTTAGGTGTACCTTTGAACATACAATAAACACATTTGTATCATGGAGAACAAAAGTGTACCCTAATTGTACCTTTATTTTTGAGAGTGTGTGCTTGAACCGGACAGGAGCGCTTCCTTGAAAAGAGGCACAGAGTTTCCGCAGACGACAGAAGGGCTAGCCGGCGAATGCTCACGCGTCTGTGTGCCTTGTTTTGTGATCGACAGAGATCCGTAACCAGCTGGTGGAGCAGTTCAAATGCTTGGAGCAGCAGTCCGAGTCACGCATCCAGCTGCTGCAGGATCTGCAGGAGTTCTTCCGTCGCAAGGCCGAGATCCAGCTGGAGTACTCCCGGAGCCTGGAGAAGCTGGCCGAGCGCTTCTCCTCCAAGATCCGAAGCTCACGGGAGCATCACCAGTTTAAGTAAGCCAGACCGGGGAGTCCAGCCCACTACGTGAGGCTATGGGGAGGGGAGGGAGGGAGGGAGGGAGGAAGTTGGTGGGGGCGAGAAGAGCCTAGAGACCATGCCTCTGCAAACCACACTGCTGCTCTGCCTCAACTAGGTCAAACTTATTATCCAACGTATGCGTGCGCTGCACGTGCCAGTGTTCTGCTCCCCGCTGCTTCTGCTTGGCTATTTCTGCACTCCGATTAGCAGCGAATCTGGGTGCACCTTGAAAGAAGTGGAACGGCAGAATAGGTGCCACTTCACAAGTCTCCCAATTTAAAGTTAGTGAAAAGGACAGTTGTTGAGGTCATCACAGAGCTCAGAAACAGAAAACCAACAACTCTTGAGGGTGCAAAAAAAGGCTAAATGAAAATCCCAGCTAACAAGTTTTGTTCACTGAACATTCTCGGAAAGCGTAAACGTTCCCAACACATACATTTGTCCAGTTTACTGGATGTCCCTTGAATGTTATTTTTAAGTCACAAGGAACATTGCAAGAACAAGTCTTAAGAGTTTTTTCATGTTCATTTTTTGTGGAAATATACAGTACTGTGCAAAGGTTTTAGGCAGGTGTGAAGAAATCCTGTAAAGTAAGAATGCTTTCAAAAATATAAATTTTAATTGTTTATTTTGATCAATTTACAAAATGCAAAGTGAGCGAACAGAAGAAAAATCGAAATCAAATCAATATTTGGTGTGACTACCCTTTGCCTTCAAACCAGCATCAATTCTTATAGGTACACTTGCACAAAGTCAGGGATTTTGTAGGATTATAGTCAGGTGTATGATTAACCAATTATACCAAACAGGTGCTAATGATCATCAATTTCATATGCAGGTTGAAACACAGTCATTAACTGAAACAGAAACAGCTGTGTAGGAGGCTTAAAACTGGGTGAGGAACAGCCAAACTCTGCTTCTAAGGTGAGGTTGTGGAAGACAGTTTCATGTCACAGGTCATACACCATGGCAAGACTGAGCACAGCAACAAGACACAAGGTAGTTATACTGCATCAGCAAGGTCTCTCCCAGGCAAAGATTTCAAAGCAGACTGGGGTTTCAAGATGTGCTGTTCAAGCTATTTTGAAGAAGCACAAAGAAACGGGCAACGTTGAGGACTGTAGACGCAGTGGTCGGCCAAGGAAACTTAATGCAGCAGATGAAAGACACATCATGCTTACTTCCCTTCGAAATTGGAAGATGTCCAGCAGTGCCATCAGCTCAGAACTGGCAGAAACCAGTGGGACCCAGGTACACCCATCTACTGTCCGGAGAAGTCTGGCCGGAAGTGGTCTTCATGAAAGAATTGCGGCCAAAAAGCCATACCTCCGACGTGGAAACCAGGCTAAGCGACTCAACTATGCACGAAAACATAGGAACTGGGGTGCAGAAAAATGGCAGCAGGTGCTCTGGACTGATGAGTCAAAATGTGAAATATTTGGCTGTAGCAGAAGGCAGTTTGTTTGCCGAAGGGCTGGAGAGCGGTATAACAATGAGTGTCTGCAGGCAACAGTGAAGCATGGTGGAGGTTCCTTGCAAGTTTGGGGCTGCATTTCTGCAAATGGATTTGGGGATTTGGTCAGGATTAATGGTGTCCTCAATGCTGAGAAATACAGGCAGATACTTATCCATCATGCAATACCACCAGGGAGGCATCTGATTGGCCCCAAATTTATTCTGTAGCAGGACAACAACCCCAAACATACAGCCAATGTCATTAAGAACTATCTTCAGCGTAAAGAAGAACAAGGAGTCCTGGAAGTGATGGTTTGGCCCCCATAGGGCCCTGATCTCAACATCATCGAGTCTGTCTGGGATTACATGAAGAGACAGAAGGATTTGAGGCAGCCTACTTCCACAGAAGATCTGTGGTTCGTTCTCCAAGATGTTTGGAACAACCTACCTGCCGAGTTCCTTCAAAAACTGTGTGCAAGTGTACCTATAAGAATTGATGCTGTTTTGAAGGCAAAGGGTGGTCACACCAAATATTGATTTGATTTAGATTTATCTTCTGTTCATTCACTTTGCATTTTGTTAATTGATAAAAATAAACTATTAACACTTCTATTTTTGAAAACATTCTTATTTTACAGCATTTTTTCACACCTGCCTAAAACTTTTGCACAGTACTATATATTTTTTCCTTTTTAGTTTTTGAAACAATAAATATGTTCCAATACTATTTGTCATGTCATTCTCACATCCAAATGGGAATGTTCCCCAAATGCCCTTGGAACATTCCTTGTTAGCTGGGTTTACCCCAATAACTGAATTTTTGCTCTTTTGCCCCAAGAGTTGCATTTTTCTAAAGAATTTGTTTAAGATTTCTCATTTTTTCCCAATTTAGTAGCCAATTACATCCTCTCTTTTTCCATGTCAATCCCCCCCCCCTCATATTGTGAGTTTGCTGCGTAGCCCTGTGACCGGCAGTGACAAACGCAAAGTATCGTCTTCTCCGAGACGGCACTCGCCAAGCCGTCGACTTAGAGCCACTCCTATACGCAGCGAACTCATGTTGGCTTCCCTCCCCCCTCCCTGAGACAGATAGCCAATTTCCGCCCTCTAGTGGCACTCCCGGCCAGAGCCGACTCTGGCGCGGCCGGTGGAATCGAACCCTGGTTGCAGTGGTCAGCGTCGAACGTTGTAACTGCTAGACCTCCCGGGAGGCCCCGAAGAGTTGCATTTTTTAAAGAAAACAAGCTTGTATATAGCTTTATGGAGATGGATATCTCTTTCTTCAATCTGCCATATGTTGCATATTATGAATGTTTACTCCTTGACCGTTACAAGTATGAACACGACACACTGCCGCGTGGAGGGAATTATCATGCCTCCGGAGTTATGATAAAATGTAGGCTGAAAAATACATAATTAGTTTACCTACCTAGTTTACATATGGAATTATCATATGTAATGTATCTAATTAAAGCTTAAAATAAACTGGAAAAGGTTCTTTATGGTTTGATGGTGAACACCAGGGAAACAGTTGGACACACCAAGTACATATCAACTCAATGTCCCTCTCAAAGCTAATGTAATAAGACTTGGTATGTCTGACCAAACTTTCTCTGGGAGATTTTTTTTCTTATAAAATCTCTCAAGGTGCATTTTCTTATACAGTAGAGTACAGTGGTTTTTATTCACACCCTTGATAAAGATGAACAAAAGAGATCAATAAAATAAACAATTATGTAATGAGCTTTATTTTATGCTCACAAAATACAGAAAATTATATTCTTTAGCAATAATGCATTTGCACAAACCACAATCGAACTGTTTACAAATCATTTAAATTTTAGGCATTTAGCAGACGCTCTTATCCAGAACGACTTACACAGTTTACATTTCTTTACATACAATCTATTTATACAGCTGGATATTTTACTGAAGCAATTCAGGTTGAGTACCTTGCTCAAGGGTACAACAGCAGTGCCCCACCTGGGAATTGAACCTGCAACCTTTGAGTTACAAGCCCAGCTCCCTAACCATTACACTACACTGCAAGCCCTATAATTTCAAGAATCACAAATATTCACACCCCTGTTATCAGTACTTTCTGGTTCCTCCCTTGGCCATTACAACAGCAAGTAGTCACCTTCTGTAGTGTCGTACGAGGTTATGGAATTTCTTGGGGGGGGATCCTCAACCATTCCTCCATGCAGAATTGTTCTAGTTCCTTCAGATTCTTGGGTTGACGTTTGTGGACTGCTTTTTTGAGTTCAAATCACAAATGTTAAATTGGATTCGTGAGATGGCCACGTCAGGACATTGATCTTGTGCTCTGTCAACCATTTCTTAGTTGGTTTGGACGTATGTTTGGGATCGTTGTCTTGTTGGACGGTCCATCTGCGGCTAAGGTGTAGCTTCCTGGCAGAGGGAACAAGGTTTTTGGACAAAATGTGTTGGTACATGCTGGAGTTCATCTATTCCATCTATTTTAATAAGGGCCCCAGGGTCTGTGGATGCAGAACAACCCCAAAGCATTAAAGATCCACCACCATGTTTCACTGTAGGCATGAGGTGCTTTTCAACATTACTTGCATTCTTTGGACAGCAAACATAACGCTGATGTGCATGTCTAAAAAGCTTGATTTTTGTTTCATCTGACCACAAGACACGGTTCCAATTGTAGTTCAGATGTAGTTCGGCGAATTCAAGACGCCTGTTTCGGTGAATTATCTTCAAAAGAGGCTTCCTTCTTGCAACTCTGCCATAAAGGCCATTGTCATGTAGGCGTTGTCGAATGGTAGCTTTAGACACCTTGTAACCCCAAGATGCCAGGTTGATTTGGAGATCTTGAACTGTGCCCCTTGGACTTTTTTTGCCTCTTGAACCATCTGTCTCACTACACGTGGGGGTAAGATAGACTTGCGTCCTCTGTTCCAGTGGCTTAAACTTCCTAATAATTGACTCAACAGTGGACAGCGGTATCTTTAACTTTTTAGTGATTTTTTTGTAGCCAGCTCCTGATATATAGAGGTCAATAACCTTTTGTCTGATGCTTTCAGGGAGTTATTTGCCTTTCACCATGATGATGGCTGACCACACTATTTCAAATGTATGTTCCCTCCTTTTTATACCCTAGGGAAACAGGAAACCATTGTAGGCCACTGTATAGTTCCATAACCTTGCAGTGAACTTCAAATAAGTTGTATACTCATGAAGATTTGTTTTTGTTGGATTACATTTAAAAGAATAGTTAGGGGTGTGAATAACTGTGATATTATTAATAAATAATAAATTTTCTGAACAATTGTATTAGTATTGTAAGTTTGGAATTTTCTGCATCTTTTGAGCATAAAATATCCTTATATAGTTTATTTTATACGATCTCTTTTGTTCATCTTTATCAAGGGTGTGAATACAAATGGAGTCTACTGTACTTGATAGTGAACACATTTCAAAACCCTGTGCAGAAGCCACTATTTCTGCAAACTGCATAATATCCTCATAACTATTTATGAATAGATCTGAAAGCACGTTGTCCTCAGGGAGGGTTGTCGCCCTTGGACACGGGGTGGCACGGCAACGGCCCAGACAATGCAGAGCGGCTGAGGCCTGTATCGCCTCCAATCAATGGATCATTCTCTGTGGTGGAAAGCTGCCAGCGATAGATTGTCAGCTTGCTGAACTCAGCAGCCGCGCTGCTCACAGTGTGGTTTGTGATTACCGTGCAGCCCGACTGGACTTAAGTGTGTAGAAAGAAAGTTATACTTGTAGGGGTCTCCAATTATGGAGAGAATAAAAAAATAAAATTTTTGACATTGTATAGATTTTGTTTTTCAACCAGACACGTTTCAGTATGGAGTAAAGCCAATGCCATATGGAAACAGCCAGTGTGCATGGGTTGCTGTAACCTGCTTTGTGTGAGTGGAGGCAGTACAAAGAGGCCGTCTGAAGGGCTCCTGGCTGTCCGGTGTGTTGAGGCCGAGGGGCAGTCAGATGGGATTTGACTGTGTAATTGAGCCCAGCTGTTGGAGAGTATGCTGTCTGCACCAGGGCTCCCGGGCGGACTGCAGAAAGCCACATTGCTACAGATGTTTTGGCCCAATGCTTCTGCACAACTGTGCTCGAATGTTGAACACAAACACACACGTGCAGAAACGCACATGCACACACACACACACACACACACACACACACACACACACACAGGCATCAACACTTGGACCATCAACGCACACCACAGACCCCAACATTCCCCCAGTCTGAACACTGTCCTTGTGCATGCACACACATACACGCACACGCACACACACACCCACACAGACACACACATGCACAAAGTGCATACACTCACATGTGCACCCGCGTACAGACACACACACACACATATACTGTATATATGACTATGGTATCCTGCTCTGTAGAGTTGCTTACCTGTTTAGCCTTGCACCTTGAACTAATGCACAGACTTCACTATTCACAGTTGCCCTTTATTGATGATGTCTTTCCCTCAGATTTCCATGCCAGCATCACCTTAGACACTGTTACTCATGAAACTCGTGAAAGTTCCACTGTCTCCAACACTGAAGCTATACTGTATATACAGTATATACCATATATATATGCACTGCCTGGCCAAAAAAAGTCACCACCTGGATTTAACTAAGCGAATAGGTAAGAGCCTTCCGTTGGATAATTACTGCAGTGATTCATATGTTTTAGCTGGCAACAAGTTATTTAACCCTAACTGATGCAGTGAGTAGCTTCTCATTTCTTAAACAACCACGTCGGAAGACATATCCTGTGGTCGTGGAAAAGATGTTAATCTGTTTCAGAAGGGTCAAATTATTGGCCTGCATCAAGCAAAGAAAACAACTAAGGAGATTGCTGAAACTACTAAAATTGGGTTAAGAACTGTCCAATGCATTATTAAAACCTGGAAGGATAGTGGTGAACCATCATCTTAGAGGAAGAAATGTGGTCGGGAAAAAATCTTGAATGATCGTGATCGGCGTTCACTGGTGAAATCATATCGTAAAAAAATCAACAGTAGAACTCACGGCTATGTTTAATAGTGAAAGTAAGAGCATTTCCACACGCACAATGCGAAGGGAACTCAAGGGATTGGGACTAAATAGCTGTGTAGCCTTAAGAAAACCACTTGTCAGTGAGGCTAATTGGAAAAAAAGGCTTCAATTTGCTAGGGAGCATGAAGATTGGACTCTGGAGCAATGGAAGAAGGTCATGTGGTCTGATGAGTCCAGATTTACCCTGTTCCAGAGTGATGGGCGCATCAGGGTAAGAAGAGAGGCGGATGAAGTGATGCACCCATCATGTCTAGTGCCTACCGTACCAGCCTGTGGGGGCAGTGTTATGATCTGGGGTTGCTGCAGTTGGTCAGGTCTAGGTTCAGCAACATTATGTGCCCAAAGAATGAGGTCAGCTGACTACCTGAATATACTGAATGACCAGGTTTTTCCATCAATGGATTTTTTCTTCCCTGATGGCACAGGCATATTCCAAGATGACAATGCCACGATTCATCGGACTCAAATTGCGAAAGAGTGGTTCAGGGAGCATGAGACATCATTTTCACACATGGATTGGCCACCACAGAGTCCAGACCTTAACCCCATTGAGAATCTTTGGGATGTACTGGAGAAGACTTTGCGCAACGGTCTGACTCTCCCATCATCAATACAAGATCTTGGCGAAAAATTCATGCAACTCTGGACGGAAATAAATGTTGTGACATTGCAGAAGCTTATCGAAACGATACCATGGCGAATGCGTGCCGTAATCAAAGCTAAAGGTGGTCCAACGAAACATTTGAGTGTGTGACTTTTTTTTTGGATGGGCAGTTTATTATACACATATACAGTGGGTATAAAAAGTATTCAACAAACATTTTATTTTCTTAATTCATGGAATCAAAATGCATTTTATTGGGATTTCTTGCCACTGATCAACACTAAATACTCTATAAAGTCAAATAAAAGCACAACTCTAAAGTTTTTTTAAATTAATTACAAATAAAAAAACTGACAATACTTATACATACATAATTATTCATATTATCCACAATTATCCATAAGTATTCATCCCCCTTGATTTAATACTTGGTAGGAGCACCTTTAGCTGCAATTACAGCTGTGAGTCTATTTGGGTAAGTCTCGATCATCTTTGCACATCCGGACACTGCAATTTTCATTCATTCTTCTTTACAATATATATATATATATATATATGTTTAAATATAAAAAATATAATGATTAAGCCACCGTCCATTCAAAATGAGTGTGCACTGCGCATGAGGTCGGACACTGCCCATAAAGGGTCTGGTGGTGCACATGGGAAGCTGACGATAACGCTCCAAAACACTACACCAGTGATCTGTAACAAAGGCGTGACACTTTGATTACCAGCCATACCTCACGAGAGCAACGTCGCCCGTTTTTTATAAACTCTATTAACTCCACTAAGCAAGACGGTAAAGCTGTCTCACACCTATTATATTTGACAGCACGGTCGTAAAGGCCTTGGTTTATAAATAAACTCCAGGAGTGTGTTTATGCCTTGCCCCTTGGTGAGGCTTTCCAGGCACCGTGTGAAGGGGGAGCCTTCAGAAAATGGTGGAAAGAGGACGGAATGCGTGCCTTGCAGCTCAAGGGGTGCCTCCCAGTATGCCTGAGATGGTCTGCACCGTACTAAAGCCCGGGACTATTGCTATCTGTTCACTTATTTTTACTCCTGGACCCCTCGCTGTATGCTTTTGTGTCGCTTTTGAGGGCCAACGACTCATAACGATGAAAAACGTCCACGTTGTAATAAATCGCAGCTGTTGTGACACGGCCGGCGCGTTCAGAGCCCTCTTCCTCGGCGAATTTGCATGTAATGATGCTGTCGTGTCTCCCATTAGCGCAATAAAGATCAGCCTCCGGGTGCTATGTTCGCTGGCCTCAATGGAATATCAGCGGATGTCGGAGCGGAAGAAAATCCCGTCCGGCTCTTTTCTTCCAATCAGCATCTTCTGTAGCTCCTTGTTCGTATTCCTCTTATTCTCCCCCCCCCCCCTCTCTCTCTCTCTCTCTCTCTTTCCACAGTAAGAAGTCTTTATTATTTTATCAAGGGCTGGCATTAGACTGAGGGTGTGAATGGGAGCCGTCTGGTCCCCCACTCTGTCGTGTCCTTGCCTAACGAAGAGTCAAAAAAAGAGATTATCTCCACTTTATTGCGTGAACACAGAGTCCACTATATAAAATCTCTAACCAGTGAGAGTATGGCCACCTGCTCACATGTGCATATTCAACCGATGAGAAAAATGCATCCTTGAACTTGAACCATTTTACATTTTCTTTAAATATTCATCTCTACACAACACACTCCTGCACCTCTGAGACTTCCGTCCTCCACCCCTAATCTCTAAATCTGCTCTTTTTGGCCCACTATTCCTCCACTGATCCTCTCTGTCCCGATTTCTCCAGAAATCTGACTGAATTCTTCATGACAAAGGTGAAATCATCTTTTGGTGATTTCTAACGTTCAGTGATTTCTAACGTGCTAGTCGAATCGCATACAAATTTACACACGGTCCTTAATTTGAAATGTGCATTTCAAATACACTAGTTCATATTAGAAAAAGAAAAGAGAAAGCAGCATCAGAAAGCAGCTGGTGTAATCCTGGAGGGGGGAACATTACCTGTGTGAACGCGATAGGGCATTGTTTGCGTTAATGAATGGCATTAGGGTCCAGGCTGGTTGACTAAAGATTTTTCCGTATCTCCCTGAGACAGACAGGCTGTGGCTGCTCGGTGCCTGCGCTCGACACGTCCACAGCTGCTCTGGCTCCATCGAACCCGCTCCCCCGTCCCTCTCCACTTTATTTATCTGTAATCCCCGCCAAACACAGCACAGGCTGCGAATGAATCGTTGGAAGATTGCTTCAAAAATAAATATATCTTTTTTTTTTTCTTTTACATTTTCAAGGAGGGAGACCTATTTTATCAGTAATATTTTGATTTTGTTATTGGGTTTGGTGCTTATCAAAATAACTTTGATTACATTTGCACGGAGAGAGAACTGACTAGATCTATGCATTTAACCTTGAGCCTGAATTTGACACTTCTTTCGGTACAGTGCAAAATCTGACTGGCTCACGACTGAATATATTTCTCTTGGAAGAATTCGGCTTTTCACGTAACATTTCAGAAATATTTCTGATTGGCCCGTATCAGGTCTGAAACCGCTCATTCGTTTGGAAACCATTAACAAGCTGTAGAGCACATCATCCATATGTGTGGATGAGGCATGTAGCTAACATGGCCATTGCTGTATGCCAGCATTTCTTTTTCAGCCATTATCCATGAGCTCATGATTATGTGAGCATTAACTTTCTAATGACTCCGAGCAGAATGCTATAAGTTATTAATGGTTCTCCTCCGCTAGCCTGCGGGACAGAAGGGGGAGCTGGCAATCTGCGTGTTCCTGCGGTATGCTAATGACTGCCCAGCTGGGTCAACTGCGCTGGACACATTTACGGAATAATGGGCAACCAATGCTTTATGCCGGGAAAGCTGTTTCCGTCTTGTTCGACGACCTGCCCTGCGCCACGCCTCCTCAGAGCTCAGGTCACTCCTGCAGGGCTGCAGGTTCGCTTCCCAGGCGGGGCACTGCCGTCGTCGTGCCCAAAAAGCAAGACACTTTAACCCCGAATAGCTGAATGAGTGAGTGATGTAAGCCGCTTAAGCCACTCCGAGGAAGGATGTCTACTGAGCAAATAAACGATGATAAAAAATAATGAGCCGTAGGTCAACGCAATCTGCCACGAGACCCCAGGTCAGATCCCTGGGTTTACAGTCGTCCTGTGAGGCGGCGACACTGGTAGGGCCACGCCCTCCTCCTCCTCCCTGCCACCCCTCGGGGCTGTGTCTGGTTACCATCAAACTCTGGCGGCGTCTCCAAAATAAAGAGGCACTGAAATCGTCCCAGATGCAATGCAGCGCCGCGAAGCCGTGCCTGAAAGCGGCGTGTCTGAATCCGCCGAGCTGCCAGTCCCGGCGTACGCCCACGTCCTCCCCCTTTCCCCCCCCCAGCCACTTTGATACCCCCTCCCCCTTTGATTGTCCCCTTCAACCCGGTTCAAAGATAAGCAGAGGCCCGCCACCGTGGAGTGCTTTCAAAGGACTTTGACGAGAGCTCGAATCTGAAAAAAAGAAACGTGTGTGCTTTCTGCCGTAGGTCCCCGACTCATTTTAATGATGCATCTGATCAAATAAATGGGCTCCGTGAAGTCACAGCATGCATTACTATCATTTTTACATATCACAGAGGACAGGAGAGCTTCCGTCTGTTGTGGCGACGGATTGTTTTCCCTTTTATTTAACTCGGCCACGTAGGATTAATCCTTGAATAAAATGTTTAAGTGAAAAAGCTTTTTTTAAGACACAAACGCACACGCACATCCTCTGTCTCTTTGTCTTTCCTCTACTTCTCTCTTTCTGTCTCTAATCTCCAGCTCCCCCCTTTCTCTCTCTTTCTCTCTCTGTCCGATTGAATGAGACCTGCCGGGGAGACATTGCGGGAGACAGGGGGCAGAGAGCTGGCGATGACAACAAACAGTGGCCCGGAGGAACAGATGCTGAAGAGTCGAATTAGTGGGAAAGGGGAAAGGGAACAACGGAGAACGGTCACCCCCGTCGAACCGCGGGACGCGAGAGCTTTTGCGTCCGACATCTTCCATTTATTAGGCCCGACTGCCTAATCACTGCGGGTGCGGCGTGGTGCGGAACGGTGCCTTTTTAAGTATTTACAGAGTCATCCGCCAGCGGCCCCCAGAAGGAAATGAAAACGCCCGGAACGAGGGGAGGTCGTCACGGCAGCGGTGGCGTTTGGGTGACACTGTGCTTCTGAGGTGTGTTCTCGCCCAGGTCAATGTTTCTCCAGCACCCAGGTCTCTCCACCCAGCGATATTGGGCCCCCTTTAAGCGAAACGCGCAGGGCTCGAGAGTGCAGTGCACACGCCTCCGCTATAAGGCCCGTGAGCAGCCTTTATTACCAGTGTAAAAATAATAACATCAAGTCACACCGCCACGAGCTACAACTTAATACCACTCCAGTGTCCTGCACTCAACCCCTGTCCACCAGGGGAAATGGCTGGCTGAGCGTAAAAAGTATTGCATTTCTACGTGGGGTATTCTGTGCATTCGAATTGCCACGTGGTGCTTGTAGTTCAGGTGTGTGTGTTTTTTTTAGAAGCATTTAGCTTATTAGCACATTCCGCTCACTTCTGATTTCTTGCCACGGCGCTCTCCACTCTGGGTTGCCATCCGTGCAGGCTAGCCCTTTTTGCCAGAAGCCCATATTAGTGGTCTGGTTGGAAATCTTCCCGTTCACAGGGTTGGTTTGCAACTTTACAAGGAGTTCTGGGTCACCTCCATCTCAAACCACATCGTTGCCACGGGGCGGCGCGCCATCATCCTGGTACTGCACTTGCGCAAATGCGCAGATAAATATTTTATAGGAGATTAGGCGGGTTAAAGCAGTGCCTCGTCAGCGTTTGTGCAATGCGGCGGCGGCGGCGGACTGGGCAGAGACCTGTAAATCTCCTTCTTATTGAGATGGGTACTGAAAGTGCCAGGAAACTCAAGCACTGTTGTGATTTAGGAGGTGATTTAGTGTCTCGGATCCCTCCCAGGGAACATTCAGGGCCAGAGGTGTGCTCCCCTGTGACTCTTCATACATAAACACTTGTTAAACACCAAGCATCTTTAATCTTTAAAAGCCACCGATGTGCAATACCAAGGGACTGGGGAAATAGACTGACATTATTTAATGGACCGTATTTAGTAGTGAGAATGATTGCTGAAAAATATATTTCATGAAATATATTTAGAAGTATGAAAAATTTGAAAATAATTTACAGAGAAAGAAAGCAACCCTCCTAATTTCCTTTTATTTTTGACTTCTTCAGCATGTGATGTGAACGTATGCAAGGGTGAAGGATGAACACTAGTCTTCTCCTTGAAGAAAGAGACCTGAAGAAGGACAAGAATTCAATAAACATTTGTCCTCAGCTTTAACCTTTGTAGCCTTTTCTTCACAAACATAATTCTGCCTTTGTGAAGAAAAAAATGCACTCTCATTTATTCGAAGGACAAATGTCAACTGAACCCAGAACTGAACTTCATCTACTTGAGTTTTCTTCTGAATGCAGGTTAAGTGTTGGAGATGGGTGGATGAATAAGTAGGGCTGGCAACTCAGCTGTAATCTGATCTTTAGAAGACAGACGCGACGATGACACAATCAATGGGACGATAAAGGAAATGGCCCGCTGTTTTCGATTGGACACGAGGATACGAGTGAATACGAGGATCGCAGGTGTGTCAGTTCGGTTAATCTGAGCTGCATAAAGACATGAGCCTCAAACTTAATAGTTACCTTTGCCTTTTCAAATGTAGTCAGCCATTGACAGCGACAAGGCTGCTGCTGGTGAATTTGCCCCTGAGAAAGTGGGTGTATTCATTCTGTACCATCTGTCCTCTCGTCTGCACTGTCACTGTGTGCTTCCCTCTCCTTTTCCTCTTCCTCTTTGAGGAAGAAATGTGCTGTGGGTCAGCTAGGTTTGTCTGCCATTAACATCAGCAGCCCCTGAGGGACTCTGTTGGCCTGTGTTCAGGGCTGGGGTCAATTCAAATTCGATTCAGTCAATTTTGGAAATTAATTTAAATAAAATTAATTCACTCTAAAATCCCCGAAGAATATTATGGGCATTTATCAATTCATGAATTGAATTGCAAAACATTTCCTGAATTGAAATGGAATTGACCCCAACCCTGCCTAGGTTTGAACGTGTGTGTGTGTATGTATGTGTGTGTGAATACATGCAAGTGTGAATTTCTGTGTGTGTGTGTGTGTGTGTGTGTGTGTGTGTGTGTGTGTGTGTGTGTGTGTGTGTGTGAATGCATGCAAGTGCGAATTTCTGTGTGTGTGTGTGTGTGTGTGTGTGTGTGTGTGTGTGTGTGTGTGTGTGTGTGTGTGTGTGTGTGTGTGTGTGTGTGTGTGTGTGTGTGTGAATGCATGCAAGTGCGAATTTCTGTGTGTGTGTGCGTGTGTGTGTGCGTGTGTGAATGCATGCGAGTGCGAATTTCTGTGTGTGTGTGTGGGGGGGGGATTAGGGGAAAGAGAGAGAGAGAGAGGGGGCATTCTGGAGCTGGCAGGTTTCAGATTAATTAGAGTTGATTACCATTTCGGAAAACATTTCAGCAGCGCCGCAGAGGATAGCCCTTTGATGTTTTGACCCGTCCTTTTTCTGAAGTAATTGCACGCGCAGTGCTTTTCCCCCCGGATCTGCAGAGCGCCATCTCCAAGCCCCAGTCTGTCCTTGTGCGCTGATTGATTTGCATTGAGATTGGACTCAGGTGTGTGTGTGTGTGTGTGTGTGTGGAGAGGGGGGGGGGGTTGAGATAAACTTCAAATGAAAGGGCCCCTGAATGCTGCTAATGTTCAGCGGAAGACATTGCCTTCGGTCATTATGGGCACCGGCCTTAAGGAGTTATACAATCGATACAGTGTCAGACATTAACATTACGATGGGGAGTGAACAGCATCTGGTCTTCCTCATTGCCATCGCGAGACTGAAATGTGCCGCGCCCGTGCTCCCAAGTGACAATCTCGTTCATGTCTCTCTGTGAATGGTGAAATGAGCCAGGGACATTGTTTGCCGAGGGCACAGACGAGAATATACACTCATATCAACGTGTTAGGCCATATATTAAATATATCCATATATAAAACAGAACCTCACAGTACCTAAAAATACAAGGTAAAAACTATAAAAAGGTCTATGAGAAATGAATGCTCAGGGAACTTGAGTATATACAGAGTGTATCATTTTATAATTCTGTCCGGTAAGGTCTGTTTGCTCCTGCACATGGCTGACTACACCCTTCCACTCATTCCACTGCATTATTTAATGCTAATCTGTCACAGTTAGTCATGCTTTCCATTGATATCAGACAGGCGAACGACTGGCCATTTTTCACATTGCCCTTTCTTCAAACAAGTGTTTTAACATTGAAAAATGAAATACTTTGTATCGAAGGTGAAAGAGAACTGTGCGCCCTGTCGCCCCCTGAACGGTGTTTCTGTCGCCCTCCCGCACCAGGAAGGAGCAGCACCTCCTGTCCTCCGTCAACTGCTGGTACCTGGTCCTGAACCAGACGCGAGGCGGGAGAGCCGGGACCATGCCACGCTCAACGACATCTACACCAACAACGTCATCGTACGCCTGTCCCAGATCGGCGAGGACGTCATCAGGCTCTTCAAGAAGGTGAGGCTCTGGGGTCCTCGTAAAAACATACCGTTGTCCGCCGAGACAGACTCGCTTTGGATAAAAGCGTCTGCTAAATGGCGTATATTATTATTATTATTATTATTATTATTATTATTATATTATTATTATAATATTATTATTATTATTATTATTATTATTATTATATTATTATTATTAGATTCCATTCGGGGGAAGTGTTGCCGTTTCCCCTTTATTTTACTTGGAGGATGCCCGCGAGGATGCCTAATTGCACAGGGTAAACTGTACCCGTGTACCGATTTATAAAACTGCACACTTACTGAAAAGACTCAAGACAATTGTCATGCCGAAGGGTTCGACTGCACTGAGCAAAGCTCCTCACTGCTGCTGCGTGTACAGTGAATGTGTGACTGAGCTAATGAGCATTGCTGTCAGGTGTGTGTGTGTGTGTGTGTGTGTGTGTGTGTGTGTGTGTGTGTGTGTGTGTGTGTGTGTGTGTGTGTACAAGCTTTGTGTGCCTGTGTGCGTGTGCTCGCAGAAGTGGTGCGAGATTGTCGCAGGCTGCCGTTCGGCCAACTGGTAATCTGACTGTGGAATTTCACGTGTGAAAGAGGCAGCATAGAAGGGTATGTATGTAGGGAGGAGTTGGAACGCAGTCAGCACATTGCAGGCATTGCTGAGGTCTTACCTAAACATGCCCCGGTGTTTCCACCTGCCTGGGCTTCCTGTAGATGAGCCCCCAGCCAGCCACCCTACACCTCTCACCCAAGAGGGGGCTCTCCTCCCTGCCAAGCGGCAGCGGTGCGTGTCGACAAATGACATGCAACAGGCCCCAAAGTGTGTGCACTAAAAACAACACAGGAGTAAGCCACTGGCGCTTGCCCCTGGCCCTGGAATTGAGGACATATTTTGTATAGGAAAGAACAGGCCTTTTTTGGAGATTTGAGCCTCTTTTGCCACCTGGTGGTAAAACAAAGGGATTGTCGCTACCTTGGGGGAGCTGCTCAGTCTGTGAGTAAGTCAGCTGGTGAGTGAGGGGTTAGTACCAGCCAAAATGAAAAAAAGCGTAATAATGAGATGGCCTGCTTTAAAGAGGGAACCTGTATATTGGCGCTTACAGAAAGTGTTAGGCTGTATGTAATAAGCATTCATAACTCATTGATCAATCTTCTATCACGGTAAATAGCCTTGGAAACATTCATTCCTATAAGCAACCTCAAGGTGTGTATTGCACAACACTAACAACAAGGTAAATCCTTATCATTCCCAACAGCCCCTGGTAGTTTTTTTAACTTTTCATATTTTCTCTTGTAAAACCATATTGAAACATCCCTTTTGGACCTCAGGGGGGACCTGAACTTGGTTTTGTGCGGTCCGTGTGAAATGATATTGGATGTGTGGGCTGTGTGTCTGGTATGATAATGATCAGCCTTCTTGTCCCAGGGGAAGGTCTGTTACTTATCTCTGTCAAAAGAGAGCATCTTCGAAGGTCAACTCAGTCTAGATTTTTAGGTGCTACTCAACAGCATTAGGAAGTCAGCACTAGGATGCAAGTTCCAGGTAGCCTTTGGTATCAATGTAAGATATTGCAGAGAAAACCTGCATGATACATTGTGTTGAATCTGTATTCCGCATTGGAGCATGCTGTACAATATTATCATTGCAGCGTAATTTGTGGCGCGCTTTGCAGCTACCGAACACGGTGCTACATTGCAAGCCAGGGTATTTTCCACAGAAGAGGACCCTCCTCGATCCCCTCTGCACTGGCAGCGCAGTACAGTGCATTCCCTGCAACTTACTGACAGCAGCATCACGGAGGCATACGAACGGCATTCACTTGCTGCCAAGAGGTTTATGCTCTCCCACACAAACGCAGCTTCCACTTATCACATTCAGTTGAACGAAATTTGATATTTGGATAAATAGCACCCATTGACAGCTCTGAAAAGGTTTTGGACTGAAGGGGGTGGGGGGTTGGGGGTGAGAGAGCAGAGAGAGGAAAAGACAGAGAGAGAGGGATGAAGTGAGAGAGAGAGAGAGAGAGAGAGAGAGAGAGAGATGGGGGAGTGAGTGAGAAGACTGGGACTCTGCTGGGAGAGTTTGGCAGCATTTGGCCTGCAGCTGTGCCCTCTCTTTCTCTGGGGGTTGGCGAGCGCGATCGAGGCGCTGCGGAGGGGGTCGGGAGAAATCGGCAGAGGCCACACCGCACTGCGCAGGACCCTCAGCTCTCGTTACCCACAAACACCCACATGGCCATCCGATCTGGCCCCGTCATCCCTATGATGCCAGTGATCTGGAAAATGGGTCAACTGCCGGTGGGGGGGTTATTATCTTTGTCATATTTTTGTTTTCATTACCATTATATTATACTTGATATGTTTTTATATAGTTTGGCTGAGTGGCTGAGATCTTTTATTAGATTTGCAATCAGCCCGTTTGTTTTTTTCCCACTGTCGATTTATTCTGTCGTTTTTCATTTTGAACCTACAATATGAATGAAGTCTTTTAAATCAGTTTATATCCCTTTGCTTTTCTTCTCTTCTATTTCTACTTGTGCTTTCTGTCACTCTCTATTTCTGTTGGTATATTTCTGTCATTTCTGTTCTTGAATTATTTTTTATGCCTGTAAGGCATTTATTTTGCTTTTACTTATATATTTATTCAATATTGTTACTGTTTCGTTGTATTGCTGTCCCCTTTCCATCCCACTCTCATCCTGTTCACTGTTCTGTCTCATCAATCATTCTGAAATTTGTATGAATACTGGATAAGGCTGTTTATATTTAGAATTTCCATACCACCTTTTATTTCCACATTCTCCAAGGTCTCCCAACAATTCCCGCCCTCTTCTCCAAACAAGCCCCACCCCCTTATTTTTGCCCCCACAATCTGTGCCTTCATCCCCATAAGCCCTACCCCCATTCGCATAAGCCCTACCCCCTTCCCCAGAAGCCCTACCCCTTTCCCCAGAAGCCCTACCCCTTTTCCCAGAAGCCCTACCCCTTTCCCCAGAAGCCCTACCCCCTTCCCCAGAAGCCCTACCCCCTTTCCGCAGAAGCCCTACCCCCTTCCTCAGAAGCCCCACCTCCTGCTGAGGAGCCCCTCCTTCACACCTTTCTGTGTGTGTGCGCACGTGCCTGTGCGTGTGTGTTTGTGCAAGTGTGTGTGTGTGTGTGGTTGTATCTGTGTGTGTAGAAAATCTCCTTGGTTCTGAAACAAGCCTCTTAACAAAACGGAATCTACCTTAGGTCTCTGAGCTGTATTGATCTGTATATATTACAGTCAAATATGATGCATACACAGGAAGGGGCATCATGGGAGAGAAGATAATGAATTCCCGGTGATGCCAGGCGAGTGAAAGGTGTTGCAGCAAATGCAGGCAACACAATATTATATACAGTGTGTATATAACGGCAGTATTATGTGTCTTTAACAGTTGGAGTAAAAAAGTTTGTAGTCGGTGTGAAAAACATGGTAATATTTTACACAAAACGGCAGAAAGGTGAGATTTGTCACTTTCATACAGTGGCTGTGAAATGAAAGGGAACACAGGAGTGATAGACAATGTTCTTTGTTCTGAAAAACATTTCACAAACAAGCACATTATTCAGTTCCCACACCCTCCTTGGATGTGACATTTATGTTGCTTTGGGGGCTGTTTTGGCCGTATTCTCCTTTTCAACATCTTTGCTGGTTATAATTATGATGCGTCAGCGAATAAGGTGTTTTTGCAAACAAAACAAAATAAGTTTGTATTTTAATCTTTGCTTTCCTGGGAAAAAAGCACAATTATTTATTTAACCGGGTAGGTCAACTGAGAACTCAATTCAGTTTTGCAGTGACGGGATTGTGCAGCCAATCAGATGCAGGGGGTGGTGGCCAGATGTAGAGAACCAGGGTTAACACCCCTGCTCTTTTTAAGAACTGGCAGTGTAGTGTAATGGTTAGGGAGCTGGGCTTGTAACTCAGAGGTTGCAGGTTCAATTCCCAGGTGGGGCACTGCTGTTGTACCCTTGAGCAAGGTACTTAACCAGAATTCCTTCAGTAAAAATATCCAGCTGTATAAATGGATTGTATGTAAAGAAATGTAAACTGTGTGAGTCACTCTGGATAAGAGCGTCTGCTAAATGCCTAAAATGTAAAAGTAAAAGTGCCATGGGATCTTTAATGACCACAGTGAGTCAGGACCTCAGTTTAACGGTTCATCTGAAGGACGGCACCTCCTACAGCACAGTGCCCCTATCACTGCACTAGGGCATTGGATTTCTATTTGCTGCAGAGGGGCTATTTTATTCTATTTGGCCCACCAACACCTCTTCCAGGAGCAACTTAGTTTTCCCAGGAGGTCTCCCATCCAAGCACTAACAAAGCCTAACCCTGCTTAGCTTCAGCAGTATGTCATGAGAAGGGTCCAGGGTGGTATGGCTGCTGGATACAGCACGTGATTTGATTTAAACAATGCGCCCCTCTGTATTTCAGTGTTAGCGAATATGTGTGCTCTCCCTCACTGTCAGCACCACCAGGAGAGGAGTGCAAACCGTTCGGTGTGTCTCAGTTTTTAATTAACCTCGTGCTCATCCTGGTCCACCTCTCCTGTGGGAAAGATGAAGAACGGATTCCGTCAAGTGCGCGCGCTTAATCTGTAGTGTCCCTGATGTGCGCTTGTGAGTGGCACGGCAGCAAATAGAGAGGCACAAGTGGTCAGCTCTATTGGGAAATAAAGGCAGAAATAGGAGAAAATAAATGTATTAGAACAGACACAATTCAGCCCGTCTGGTTCACTGTGGTCGCACTAGCGGTGCATCCTCGAGAAACGCCCGACAAACACGGAACTTTGAGCTGGGAGTGCAAAAGGGAGACCTGGTCACGGACCTCGCACATTCTCCATGTATTTTTATGTCATTTCTGATATTGGAAATGATTAGGGTTGTTATAATCTCCCTGCTACATGTTACCGAACCTTAAACACTGAAGTTGCTTAAGAGACCTCCTTGAAGCGGAGGGTATGCTGGCTACTCTCCCTCCTTTAGCGGAAGCACCGTAGTGTATACACCGCACATTCCTGTTTTATAGAGTTGTGCTGTCGTTGTCAGAGCGAAGCCTACGCCAGGTCTAAGTAGAGGTTCAGTAGATCACCATGAGAGGCCTTTGACTTTTACAAGGCTCCGCTGCCAAACAAAGAAGTCAAATAATGGCAGGAAAGAGCGTTAAGCGGCTCGCTAGCCCAAATGCATTCTGGGTCCCTAAAGAACCGCGCTTGAGGAAACGGCCAGGCCGGAAGTCCATTCAATATCCCCGAGCGGTGCTGCGCCGATAAGCTGACTGGCGGACGTACTCGCACAGGCGGAGCGTCGGCGGGAGTCCTGTGTCCCAGAGCTGCGCGACCGTGTGCTGGCACGACAGCGAGTGCAGACCGGCCCAGACTGTATCAGCACGTTTACCAGCCTGCTGTTCAAAGAGCTGTGAAGCACACTAATCTGGTCCATCGGCTCTTTGAGTACGCTCAGTCCGTCTTGTTTACTTGCCATGGAATATTCTGGAACGGGAGAGACATTTGAAATCCGCGGCACCGCCGCTATCGGGGAACAGAGGTGAACTCCCCGAAAAGGGCCAGAATTTTTTACTCGCATTGCCTTTGTGACTCTTAGGTCAGTCAGCATCAATTCTACTGAGAGCCACTGGATTTCAGGGCAGTACTTAAAGAAAGTGGTTGCTGCAGAATATGGAGGCTTTTGTAGAGTGGCTAATTTTGGAGAGATACTCAATCTCCTGCGATACACAGTGTTCCAAAAGACATAAACCTTGTTTGACGATTGTTTAGTAATGAATCCGAGGGGTTTAATGATGAGCTGTTCCTCATCCCAGATTGTTAAGCCCTTCCTAAACAAAGCGTGTGATCCCTACTGCAAACGATGCTTCGGTTCTTCATTGCTTAAGGATCTGAAACGCTCACTTATTGTGAATGGTGTTTTGTATATCTAATCTTTCACACATTTACATTGACATTTTAAGCATTTAGCAGAGGCTCTTATCCAGAGCGACTTACAAGATGTGCATTAATACATGGTAGGAACAATCATTGTTCCCGCCAGAGATCAGTGCAGTAATACAGCGATAGACATCGTTGTTGGCAGCTTTCGCAGAGCTATCTTTCTGTCCTTTTTAACAGCACAATGTACAGCATTTGGGAAGTAGTCCTTTCAACAAAATGCAGCTTCTCGTTATCCTCGTGCGTTATCAGATCAAACTGATTAGGCATGTTTATGAGCTGGCACAGTGGCATTAATGTATTAACGTTGTTATCCAGCCGCTGAGTTGAAACCCTCTCTCTTCTCTCTTTTCAGAGCAAGGACATTGGCATACAGATGCACGAGGAGCTTGTGAAAGTGACAAACGAACTCTACACTGTGAGTAAACCGATCTCGTGCCATTATTTCCTTGTACGTGACGAACGTTTGTTGTAAACCGACCCTGTTTCTTATGTGACAAACAAACCCTGCACTGACTAAACCAGTCTCTGTCCCTTCCCTGTCATGGCAGTCAGAAGCAATGTCGTACAGTACACTTCTGCCCGTACAGTGCGCGCGTTAGCCTCTGCCTGAATCTGTACGTGAAGGCGATTGGCGAAGTCTTCTGGGTGCCAGCGGGACAGACTGCAGTGCCGCGTTTGACTGCGGATGATGATAATGCTGTTGATGATGGAATGGAACTTTGCTGCAGTCTCCTACTGGGCCAAATTAAACTGAAATCAGAACCACATTGGGTCCTGTTTCTGTGCCAGTGTCTGGGCCTGCTACATTTCTCCTGCTGCTCCATCCGTGGATCTGCCTCTCTCTCGCTGTCTGTGGCGCTCACACAGGCGCCTGTCCCTCTACCTCTCTTTTCTCTCTTTCTCTCTCTCTTTCTCTCTCTCATTTTTTCTCTCGCTCTCTCTTTCACGTTCTTTCTCTCTCTCAGCTCAGTTTAGTTTTCGGCTCATTTCGGAGGCGCTTTATGGGCGCGACATCTCGCCCACTGTTTCAACGGCTCCCTATGTCACAATTTCTCCCTCTCTCTGTCTCACACCCTTTCTTCTCTATCTTCTTTATCTCCCGTGTTCTCTCTCTTCCTGCACTCCCCGTTTTCTTGCTTCCTCCTACCTCCGTTCCTCCACAGCGCAGACAGGTAGTTTGATGGCGGCAGTTGCGGTGCAGCCTCTCTGTGGCGGCTCAGGAGCCCGTTCACACCGGGGCCGAAGCGCTTAATCAGCATGTAGCTCTCGCGTAAGCCCCTCTCTCTCTCTGACCTGGAGGGAAAGGAAGGGCGAATTCCGCAGACAGTTTTTTCACCCTCTCGCTCTCGCTCTCGCTGAAGGTGACGCCGTACCCACGGCTGGCTGGGTTTCAAGGCACCGAAGCGCTGCTCTCTCCCCCGGAGTACAGACTGTCACGGGAGAGAGATTAGTTATTCATCGAGTGTCATGAGCAGCAAGTCATCAAAGGGCAATCTTTGGCAAAGATATCTATCTCCGTGCATCCATCCATCTGTCCACCCAGACGCTGCAGATAGATGTACTCTATCATTTATTTACTGGACAGATAACCAGTTACACAGTTCTGTGTGGGCTACTTCACAGGGTCAAAACTACGCCGTGCTGGTTAGGGGTCAATCGGTCAAAAATCGTCACTCATGTTCTGGCTTAATTTTATCAGTTGTTGGTTAAGGAATTAAACTTGAGTTCCAAGAACAATATTTGTCTTATTTAAAGGGGGTAGAGTGTTGTAGAGTCAAAGTCAGTCAATCAATTGTTGTCAATTAAAACGTCAGTGAATAAATGATTCAAACCTTAAAATGTCTCATTCAGTATCGAGCAAAAAAACATCAGGACAACTTACATTTAAATGACGTATTTTATCGAAATCTCTGCGAACGTCTTTATTCTGACGTATGTAGTCTTTCATTTGGTATATTTTGAATAATCATTTCACCATTTTTGCCTGAATTCTTTGCAGACATTTTTTAATTGAAAAACTTAAGGCCTGTCCTTTAGGAACTCTCTGTGATGGCGTTAACAGAGATATGATATACATGAATGAGTTTAATAAACATAAATGTTATGTAAAAGCAACCTGAACAGGTGAAGCATTTCCAGAACATAGTTTAAGCTGCTGTGTGCTTCATTCTCACTTGAAACATAGTTTTCTGGATTTCATTACAATTGCAAATGGTGTGGCAAGAAGACGCTTAGCATAATAGTTGACATTATAATAGAATTTTAAAAATAGCTGCTCTCCAGGTGTCAACCATGATTAATAAGCAAGCAACATCAAACGACCAGAGTAAAAGAGGCCAAGGAACAACACGTATGAGAAAACGAAACAAAATCCCACATTTGTTATTAGCGAAGGAGTGAGAAAGGGTCTGAAATAAGTGGTGAGCACTGTTCAGTAGAAACACAGGAAAGTGAGGGGGAGGAGAGAAAAATAAAACGTTTAAAACAAAGTTTCTGCTAAAAACAAAACAAAACGCAATATTCTACCGCCTGCTGGCTTTGCCGCCGATGGCATTGATTCGGAGACGGGGATAATGGCTCTAGCTCAAATTATGTACTAAAGCTCAGATGGGAAATGCGAGAGCAAAGATCTGCAATCAGTTTAGTGGAGCAGGAGGCCAATTACTCACCCGGCTTTAATGCATTTGTGCAGGTGCGTTCCACTCTCCTATTTTTAACTCTGCGGCGCTGGAAGCTGTTCTGTGTTATTAATGCCCTGCGTTGTCTCTGTTTGTAAAATTAGTTTTTGTAGTTGCCCTGTATTTCCTGCTCTAACAAGTTATGGAAATTGACTACTCTTCGCATCCCAAGCCCCCGGTAGATACTTCTGTTCAAAATCGCTGGGTTTTAACTCCCAAGTCCTTACTTATCCAGACCCAAGTTACAAACATGGATCAATTAGAACGCAGTAAATATGTGAGCATGCGCTCCGAATACTTTTTTCTAACTTTTGTTTAGGGAGACCTACATGAACCTATAGGTTTTGTGGCAGTCAAAAACATGTCGTTCTGCCTTTGTTCTACAGCGACAGAAAATATATATATTTTTATTTACTTTACCAGTTTACTTGATTCTGGTTTGCTACAGCATCTTTGACACGTAGTGTAATGTCTTTACTCTGCTGTCAGTGTTGGCAGGGACATGTTGGAGAAGCTGAATAGAAACATGTATAATTTGAAAAAGGAAAACCTCCAATTAAACATATTGTAGTGAGCGTGCGCGAGGTGATGTATCAAGAAAGAGACAGAGTCCAGTTGTAATGCAAAAATGACCACGCGAGTAGCCACTTTATTAAAAGAAACTATAATGATCTGTGCTCCATACACCGCACAGCTACGGATAATATCGGTGGCAAGCATCCGTGTTCCTTACACCGCACAACTACGGATGATGCCCAAAAACCCTTGCTGGTGCAAACGCGTCCTTAGAAAGACACGCCAGACCATTAAAACGCCTTCCATAGATGTCGCAACAATCAGGAAGTAACAGTCAACGTCACACTTGGTTGATGAACACATTTGCCCTGGAACTCGAGGGACTACACCAAACACTCTGGGCACACTGATCGCGGTGGTTCCAACAGCTAACTCACCGCGACCAGCTAGCTAACACAATCACATGGTTTAAAAACACTAGGGCTGACCCATTTAGTCAACTGGTTGATTGTTTGGTCGATGGGCTGTTGGTCGACCGAGATTTGTTTTGGTTGAGCAGTCGCGCAGAAACATTTTTTGATTAAAAAAAAATCTCCACGCAGCATGAGACACCTAGATTCGCGCCACAGTTTGGCGCGCTTGCCAGTAGAATAATCCATTCTGGATGCCGTGGGTATGGCAGTGACAGTCCTTCACTCTTAACATAGCTAGGCCTATATATGTTCTCTTTAAATTATATTAGGCAGTTAAGGTAATAGTAATATTGTGAATAATTCTGCAAAACTAATAAAAGTAACATTTTATAATAAATGTGTTTTGCTAATTGTATGGTTTATATATTTATAACTAACATGCGTAACACCCCCTTTCATGTAGCCTATATTGTATCCTTCTTGTTTTAGGCACGCGACTGTGCATTTGAATTGTAGCCTAAGATTTTCCTACAGTTAAGATTAGTGATATAGGCATACTTTAATTACTCATTTCGATATAACCTAAGAACATAATGTCAAAGAAAAAAATCTGGAGTATGACAGCATTTCGTTTTAGTCGCGGACGATCCAAAAAAAGTAAACGTGGAATGTAAACTTTGCAAGCGCAGGGTTTATCGTTAATAAAACGAGGAGCAGCCTTTTGCCAAAAAATGTGGACAAGCTAGTGTTCCTGTGCCATAACATGAAACGACTGGGGAAGTAGGCCATCGGATGGTCTCCGACTCGAGTAAGTTATTTTCGATAGGCTATAGCCACTTTATGTTCAGCTTTAGGCTACAATTTAAGACATTATGCTATGTGTGATCATCATCGTTTGTTAGCCTATTTTTTGGCAAAAGAGATTTTAAATCCCAATGAGACCAACCTGGTTAATTAAATAAAACATAGCCTACGCATTAGAATGTGTTATGGTTGTGGTCAAATAAAAGCATCAGCCTATTATGTGGCCATACCGCCCTTCACAAGCGCAACGGCAGAATCTGCAAGGGCAGCATGAAGAGGCTCGGAACGGAGTTTTTTTTTTTTTTCTTTCAGGTAATCTTGAACTCTGGCTCCATAAAGTAATTAGCCTATTGTTACTCATTTGTGTCATTCACTTAAGAAAGTTATAAAACATGAGACAAGCGCAGTGTGCATATAGTTGTATTTATTAAAACAAATAGGGTGTGTCATATATTTTTTTTAAAGTTTTGACCAATCGACCAATCAGAAAAAACTGTTGGTCAACCAAGATTTGTTTTAGTCGGGGACAGCCCTACATAACACACACATAAAGGGCTAACATTACAATTTTGTAATTACACCGGGGGAGACGGTTAATAGTTTAATTAGTGTTTCAGAAATGTTCAATGGAACTTTTGCCCATTTTGTTATTGGAATATACTCAGTATTAGTACATTCCATGATAGTTAGTTTATCATTGTTTTCTTTATGCCAGCATGTTGGTAATACTTTGAATGGATGCATTTTTAATTAATATCACTAATACTATCGCTTACTCATTTCTTGTTTATCTAGGGGGAATAATGAGGTCAGCACTAATGCCTGTGGCCATTTTTTGCTTGGCTCTTAAGATTGCTTTTTGCTGCTATATTTTGTGTGTAAATTGTTCAAAGACCATCCATTCCGGGTTGTTCTACAGGTTCAAAGGTGCCAGAGTCAATTCAAAAATTTTAGAATCTAGAAACATGAAAGCGAAAACTAACGCTCCACTTCATTGTTCTTGCCCTTAACTTTCAGTTTTGCTGAAGGTCTTCTTCATATTGATCATGTGAATCAAAGTTGTCAGGAAACTCTTCTTTCCTCCTGAGTGTATTGTTCAACTATTTTATTTTTCTAAAACATTATCTACCTCGTGAAACCTGTTAGTAGCACAATGCATATATGTGCTTATTTACTGGTGAATATTTGCAGTGCAAAATCTGGTAGAGTTCTGCTGCTGTATTATTGTTGCGTTTGTGTAAATTCCAGTGTTTTCCTTTTTTCTGTGGTAAGCTGACGGGTGAAATATTACCTAGCGGTGTCAGCACATTGTGGCATAGCGTCCGTGTCAGAGCCTGTCAGAATTGACAGATCTGCTGTTGTCTGTTTTCACCAGTTGACCTACAGGCCTACAGAAAGTTGTATATAATCCTGGAGTACAAGGTGTCAGTCCTGTAAGAATGTTATCCTGTCCCACATGACATTTTAGTAAGTGTATGTAATGTTCATAGTGATTGCAGTGCCAAAACATCCAGTATGAGCTACAGCTGGGAAAAGAGCCTGTGTTAATGTTGGCTCTGAGTCTGGGTTATCCTGCGATTCCCGTAGACTGACTCATGAGCTGAAGGGTGAACGGAGAGGTCGCGAACGCAGGCCACGCTTGCTTAAGGCCCCGAGCTGATATGCAGTTTTCCGAGACGGCAGACGAAACGAGTCTCAACAAGGGAACGTTTTTAACCAGAAGCTGTGGTGATTTTCCTTACCTTTGAGTAATGACGTATACGTAAAAATAAAAAATAAAACATATATTTCAGTGACTGTTGAAGCTCACCGTGATGTATGCGAATAAAAAAAATGCTTGCTTAATTGAATTCCATCACTCCAAATGACAAATCCCCACTTGAGCAGAACCCCCCACACACACACACACCATTGATAGGTGTTGTGTGATTTTTGAGTCACTGTGGGTGTTCCGCACACATCCATCCATGAATTACTTCAGGAAAGGGTTTGTTTCCGAGTGGGGATGTGGCGGATGGAGTGGCCGGGAGATGCAGGACGCTCTCTTGTCTCTGAGGGTGGAGGGTCGTTGTTGGGAGGGGGGGTTTGGTATTATGTGTATGAGATCATAAAAGGGTCGGAAAAGGTAAAGCACCCTTCTAGAGGTTTCATGCCATTATTTATTCATATGGCAGATGGTCTTATCCAGAGAGACTTACATGGCCATTGAGGCAGGACTGCATGAGCAAGGGTTCTGGGTACACATGAGGGTAGGTATAGAGCAGAGGGTTCTGGGTACACATGAGGGTAGGTATAGAGCAGAGGGTTCTGGGTACACATGAGGGTAGGTATAGAGCAGAGGGTTCTGGGTACAGATGAGGGTAGGTATAGAGCAGAGGGTTCTGATGGGTACAGATGAGGGTAGGTATAGAGCAGAGGGCTCTGGGAATAATAGGGACACAGTAGGAATTAGAGAACAGCAGCACCCTCACCACCCCATGAAACTTCTAATTCACCCAGATTCCAACAGAAATGTGGATTCCAAGGTTAGCTCAGCCTGGGGGCTCAGCGACTCAGTCAGCTTTCCATTAAAAACATCAACCACTGGCATCTGCTGGTTGTAAGTGAGACATGAGACAGCAGAGCAATGGAGCAGAACACACTCCCCCCACCATAGCCTATCCTCTTACGCTCACAGGGGTTCATCAATAGCACTACCGCAATGGAGAGGAACTGATTAAACATTGTGGGGAATGGAGAGCCAAAACAAAAAATGTATGTGATATTTGCTTAAACAAATCATTGTCACACAATAGTGGAGCAGAACA
This sequence comes from Aldrovandia affinis, assembly GCA_029706075.1. NCBI lineage: Eukaryota > Metazoa > Chordata > Actinopteri > Notacanthiformes > Halosauridae > Aldrovandia > Aldrovandia affinis. The sequence continues at coordinate 5,204,976 of JAINUG010000031.1, forward strand.
CCCCCTCCCCCCCCCTTCCCCTACTTCATACCCTATCGAGTTATGTTCACAGGGGTTCACCAATAGCACTACTGCAGTGGAGGAGAAGAACTGAAGCAGTGCGGAGAATGGAGAGACAAAAAAAGATTTGATATTTGTGTCAACAAATCGTTATCACATCATCATCACCCTCATCACAATGAAATATACACATCAAATTAGAAAACCTGACTTAGAAAATAAATGAATTCAGGGAAATGCGTGTGTTTTTTTTGTGTGTTAACATTTCTTGCCCTGGGTAAGGTTGTCTGCTAAATGACATCATGGAAATTATTGTCATTATTTAAAATGTGCTTTTTGATGTGCGTTTGGAATTGCCAGCTGTGTCTATGACTGGTGATGGCAGAACAGTTACCGGGGCAAACGGTGTTCTCCACTGTTCGGGCTCATTGAGGATGCAGATGGCTCCGTGCGCGTGAGAGACGCGGGGAGCCTCGAGGTGGGCTTTGGGCTCTCGCCGGTCTCTCCTCTCCGCCCTTTCCTCCCCAGCCCATGGGAGAGTCCCCCTGCTCTCTGCATACTGAACGCTCATGCATATTAACGCGCTGCCCCAACGCCCGTGCCCATGACGAGAATACTGATGCGGCCCTTGATTCCGCAGGGCTTCGCACGGGCTGTAATGGATTCAAAACGGCCATTTACTAAACACGCATTGCATTACCGGGCAGGAACAAACACCGCCTCGCTGCAGGCCGGGCATGCATCGGTAATTTAGTTTGCTGGGAGCGGAGGGGCGTTTCTTAAAACGTGCCCGTCTGCATTCGAATGGCTGGGCGTCTGCAGATTTGCAGCGACTGACGGTGGCTAACGGTGGTGTGCTTCGGCCTGGGATTTTGGGCGCTCTCTGACTTGTGTCCCTGGTTGCCGTTCCCCCAACTGACCCCTTACCCCCAACCCCAGGTGATGAAGACGTACCACATGTACCACACGGAGAGCATCAGCGCGGAGGGCAAGCTGAAGGAGGCCGAGAAGCAGGAGGAGAAGCAGTTCAGCAAGTCGGGTGACATCAACATCAACGTGCTCCGGCATGAGGACCGGCCCCAACGCCGCAGTTCTGTCCGCAAGATCGAGAAGATGAAGGAGAAGGTGATGGAGCCGGGAGCCACTACCTGCACACGCCCCTGTGTGTTTGGGGTGGGGGGTGGGGGGGTGATAGCGCGTGCGTACTGGGAACGTTCCACTCTCGCACCTGCACATATCAAGTATGCTTAGGATGGGGGTGCCTTCTTTGTTTAGTGAGTGAGGAGCTTGTTTCCGCCTGACTGGCCCTTGACTGGCCATCGACCATCCCAGCTGAGGGGTGTTATGAAAGCGTCTGGCGCCGAAAATGTCCCCTACCTGCTGCGATCCTCGTCTGGCCTGCAGGGACCCGCTCAATAATACGGTGCCTGTAAGGGGGGGGCCGGGGCTGTGCCACTTAAAGGGGAGGTCCATCTCTTTTTGTGTTTGCCAAATGTTGAGAATGGCGAATGTTGAGCGGGCTCTTAAACGGCCACAGAACCCCTGTGCAGCCCTGGCTCGCTGTGAGACACAGAGAGAGCGTCTATTCTGTGTGGCTCAGTAGGTAGAGCATGGCGCTAACAACGCTTAGGTTGTGGGTTTGATTCCCATTGGGACCACATATACTGAAAAAATGTATTCAGTACTGTAAGTCGCTTTGGATAAAAGCGTCTGCTAAATGGCATATATTATTATTATTATTCCAGGCCAGTGACAGTGTCTGCTCCTCGGCTGAGAGAGCGTGAAGCGAGAGAGGAGAGGCCAGACTCATCCACGATGATTCCTACCCCTTCTGATTAACATACAGTACAGGGCTGGGTCCTTTCAGAGCGAGCCATAGACCTCTTTATAATTTTTTCATAGCTCTTCCATATGCCACTGAGCTGCCTGTATCTAAGAGGGTGCGAAAGGGTTGTCACGCCAACAGCTTTGCCGCCACCTCCCCCTGCCGCAGCCCAGAGAGCTGCAAGGATAGAACTGCCCAAGTCGACACTATTTATAGCTCTTCTGTAGCCATGGGTGTTCTTGTGTTAAAGTTTGGCGACCTGATTGTCATAGTCTATGGCAACTATGCTAGTGCTACTGTACCTCCAAATATAAAAATCAGAAGATTAAGCGTTGCATTAATGCTTATTTTTACTAGCTATTTACAGAATCTGGTTTGCGAGTGTAAATGGTAATTGTGTGTGTGAATATTTCATACGTTAACCGTCTGGGCCGTATTGGTTCAAGCTCATAGATGAATCATTAATTTTTTTCGTGAACATATTTTTAGAGGCAGTTTTTGACATTAAGTTTAGTGTTTTTTAATCGCTTTTATGTGCTGGCAATACAATGAAGTATCAGTCAATGAACATCAATTATTAATTGGAGAACAGCTGACCACTTTGAGTACTTATCTTTTTTGATAAAAAATTTAATATTTTCCAGCTGGGACCTTCCAGCAGATGGGACATGTTTATGTAACCGTGGCAGCAGGAGCTGTGGTTCAGTATATTTACTGAATACTGATTACAATTAATAATACTGATTATTTACAGTACAGTACAGTATTTATTATTTTGTTCTTGTTTTTGTTTGTGTGTGTGTGTGTGTGTGTGTGTGTGTGTGTGTGTGTGTGTGTGTGTGTATGTGTGTGGGTGGATTAATACGTGTGTGTGTGTGTGTGTGTGTGTGTGTGTGTGTGTGTGTGTGTGTGTGTGTGTGTGTGTGTGTGTGTGTGTGTGTGTGTGTGTGTGTGTGTGTGTGTGTTGATGGATGGATGGGTGGATGGATGGATTAATACGCGCGTGTGTGTCTGTATATGTTTGAGACCGTCCCTGGAATGGTCTCTGGCCACCACAGCCAGCACACCAAACTCTGTAAGATCCAAATGAGATACTGGCATTTCTGATGGGTTTAAATGTAATTCAGCACAGACATCCAGACATAAATATGAGTTCAATACCACACAGGATGACATAGTTCTGTTATGCTGATATATTTTCCTTTCTTCTCTTGTTTTTGTCCCCCAGAGGCAAGCCAAGTATTCCGAAAACAAGCTGAAGTGCACAAAAGCCCGGAATGACTATCTATTGAACCTGGCAGCTACCAACGCAGTGGTTGCGAAGTATTACATCCACGATGTGTCCGACATGATAGACGTAAGTATTGGATGCGCACTGGTGCCCGTCGGTACTCTGGGCTGGGTCTTGCCACGTTGCTTTACTCTGGCACACACTGGATCTTTCCACCATTTGTGCCTGCTAATTTAGCAGATTGATGGTTGCAGTGCAGCATTTTTCTGCAGGTTCTGCAGGACTGACTCATTTGGATTCTTGAATTTGCTGAATACATTTCTGAATTCAGGGGCCAGTACAAATTATATATGTATGGGTGATATGTAATGCATATTGCTCTATTTATATTTCATGGTGCAGTGATAGAACAACAATTTGACTGATTGGGTTTCTATGACTCTTCTAATCACATCTTTGTTTGATATTCTGGTGTTTCAAATCTCCTGTAGATGTGATTGCAGCGGGCACCGTGGCTCTTCTTTTCCCTGTCGTGTAGCGCTTATCTCTGAACAGGCGCGCTTGCCTTTAGGGAATTCCGCTGAGAGATATGGAGTCCGGCCTCTGTGTCTGTCACCGTCACACACACACACACACACACACACACACACACACACACAGCACAGAGCCAAGGAAAACACGCGCCGGTGTTGACACACGGACCGAGGACCGGAGCGTCAGGGGGCTTCCACTCCCTCACTCGCCCCGTTCACTCCCTCGCTTCCTGCTGAGGACGGCAAGGTGAACGGAGCCGCTGCCCGACTGGGAGACAGGGGGAGGCAGGAAGAGACGCAGGGAAGAGGGCGAGGAACGTGAGAGAGAAGAAGTGGAAGGGAGAAAGAGACAGAGAGAGATGGAGAGAGAAGAAACGAGTGGGTGCAGAGAACGAGAATTAAAATAGAGAAGGGAGAGAGAGAGAGATTGTGCAGGCATAGGTCTTGGATGGTCTCCAGGTGGACAGGGACAGAAGCACATACAGTACAGCGCCATCCCCAGGCCAAATCCTGAACGGCATCCCTCACAGGGTCAGAGCGGTCTCCTGGCTGTGTGTGTGTGTGTGTGTGTGTGTGTGTGTGTGTGTGTTTTGACCTGTAAGAGACTGAGAGATGAGGAGAAGTGAAAATGTACTCTGAACTCTGTACTTTGTTCTCTTTGTACTGTATGCTCACATTGTACGTGTCTGCAGCATATGCTGCACGTAGATTTGGTGGATGTGGTCAGTGGTGACTGAGTCATGGTTGGCTGCTGTCGCTGTTCTTAACCTGCCATGGCCATGGCTCTCTGCCTTACTGCTGATACGCTTATGTATGTAGTTATTATAGGCCTGTTGGTGACATGGTGTCTGCTAGGAAGGGAAACGGGGTGTGTATAAGACAGAGTGCTTGATTATTGGAATCAAGGCCTCTTAAATATGTAATGCACTTAAGATGCATATCAGTATTGTACTGTTTGTCCAGAAAGTGCACTGAAATTGATATGGTTTCTCATCGATATTGATCAAAGTTGAGCTCAGGAAACCAGCATAAAAGTATAATATAATATAATTTCTTTGCACTCATGATTGACACCAAAATGTGTTCGAGTACAGTTTCATACAGTGCCTGGGTTAAAAAAAAAGTGGGATTCAGTTTTTTGAATATTCAATATTGGGAGCCATAGGATATTAGAATATGATATAGTACAAAATGCAAATCTCTAATATGGCAGATGAGGACTCAGTCATGACCAGACCTCCAGCGCGGGTTTCCTCAGCCTTATATGGGAATGCTGTGCATTCGTGACCGTGGACCGAGAGAAAACGAAGAAGTGGAAATGACCTTTCGAAAAGAGCTGGCCCCTTTGGGCAGCCCTCTTAAGTGCTTGTGTGCATACACTATGAGCTGTGTTAAGTGGTTTAAAGATCAAAACAGGCCAGCAGAAGATCTGTCCCTGACTGGTTCCTTTCATTTTATGGGGCCGGGTTGTTGTTGCCGCTATTGCAGCCCAGACTGAGAGACAGTGGAAGTGTTTTTGAACACAGGCTCCTGTGTTGAAAGTAGCTGTGAGACAAAACGCTCTACAGATTCTACAATGGTTGTGGAATATGATATGCTATGTGATATCCCCCATGAAGACAATTGCTTCCACCAGTTGCTAACACCACTTGTCTAATAAGTTATTATTATAAATACAGCAGTTGTAGTATTCATATCAACAACAAGAACAATAATGATAATCATCATCATCATCATTCATAGTTTATAGTAGATGAATAATTACCACAGCACACATGTAGAGGTATGGGTTGCACAATGTGATTCACCTTGTGGGTGCAAGAGGGCATACTTAACGGCACATTTAAAACTCTTAAGCACTTTTGATGTTTTAGCTCTTGAAAAAAATGCATATATCACCAAAGGTGAAGCCATGCATTGCTACAGTATATACCACAGTCTTGCAACAATACTACAGATAAGCGTACAGGCTTCCTGTCATTTAAAAATATTCTCCTCCATTGCCATAAGTCATTTTGGTTTCATTAAGGTCCTTTTCGTGAATCGTACTGCATGCGGTTCCCTCCCACACACGCTAAATGGTCTCCTTTATTTTTAATTAGGCTAGTTCACACTGTTTCATGGTTCACTTAATTAACCTCTGTTACCTGCTGCGTCTGCTGTGCTGAAACTTCTAATTTTAGGTAGTCATCATTTTCTACTTTCTACATTTTGCTATAATTAAATCTACTCCTGAGAGTGCTGGACAGGTTTGTGTATAAGGGTAAATGTGAGCACCAGTACCTGAGTTACCACCGACCTGAAAACAAGACAATATCTGGGCACACAGGAAATACAAAATGGTGGAATTTGCTTGTCTATTCTAAACTTAGCACTGCTTGGTAAAATGTCTGCTTTATGAGCATCATTCTTTGTGCTTCCACCGACGGAAGGGTTAAGACTGAAGTTCTGAGTGACAGGGCGCTCTGCTTGCTTCTCCAGTGCTGCGACCTCGGGTACCACGCTAGCCTGGCCCGCACTTTCCGCACGTACCTGTCAGCGGAGTACAACCTGGAGACGTCCCGGCACGAGGGCCTGGACATCATCGAGAACGCGGTGGACAACCTGGACTCCCGCAGCGACAAGCACAAGATCATGGACATGCACAACCAGGTGTTCTGCCCCCCCATGCGCTTCGAGTACCTGCCCCACATGGGAGACGAGGTGAGAATCCTATTTACTAAAGGATTGCGACTGCTTTTCCAACCAGTCATTGCAAGGTCGCAGTATCTGTGTCGGATTTACTCAACGGTCGCAATGAGTAAAATCACTATTAGGATGTAGTTTGCGGGGTTTAAGTCACTGTGACTTTCCTTTAGATGAATAGTTAAATCTGTTCATGCGTATGTATACCTGGGGTGAACGCGCTAAAACAGGGTGGAGATTTTGTAAATGAGGTCAATTAAGTATTTGGTCTGATTTACTAAAGCATGCCTTAATTGCAACTCTCCTCTTTGCGTGAGACTTAAGAACTAGGCAGTATTTTATGAGCACTGATATCGCCAAGGTCTATCACAATTCACATTTTGTGGGTGTATCCTACCACAAATTGCGAATGAGGGCATTTCATCTCTTTGATTACGTAATTGGAACCAGTCTTAGTTTATTGCCTGTTAGTTTGTCGCGACCGCAAAATAGCCGGAAACATTAGCGACCGTCTTTGCGCTGCGACTGTCTTAGTAAATCTGGCCCTGAGTTCTGTAGCTAAATGTTTTCATTCACTCATGTCAAGCAGCAACATCATGTACAGTACTTTGTCTATATTTATTCAATGTATTTCTGTATGGTAATGAATGTTCAGTAAAATGTTTTTCCACATTAAGGGTATTCAGAGATTTTCCCCCACAAAAAAAGGGATTGCTGTGAATGTGTTAGGCTCCGAACCACTGAAAAGATGAAGCCCACGTGACACCACACAGACAGTACAGGTGTGTGTCTGTGCTGCCCCCTCCCAGGTGTGCCAGGTCAGCGCCCAGCAGCCGGTGCAGACTGAGCTCCTGATGCGCTACCACCAGCTGCAGTCCCGACTGGCCACCCTGAAGATCGAAAACGAAGAGGTGAGCCACCCACGGGGGGGCGTCCTGTTCTGTTCGCACCGCCTGAGCTTCTCTGTACTACAGTAGCACACAGTTGTGGTTCTGTGTGGGACTGACAATGCTTAGGTTGTGGGTTCGATTCCCATTGGGAATGCACTCACTACTGTAAGTTGTTTTGGATAAAAGCGCCTGCTAAATGGCATATGTATGTGTGTATGCATGTAAAGGTTTAATGGTCAACTCTGTTACACAGAATGAGCCCCACCCACTCCACGTCATGCAGCTGCTCTGTCTGAGTAACCACATACAGTACATCACGGAAGCATGCCCAAACCAACTATTCTGACAATAATTTATCTCTTCCGTAATTAGGTATTTTAATTATAATAATGTGGGCGGAACGTTTGTATTTTTAGCTACACTAAGTTGTGTTATGTTGTCATGTTTGTGATGCTGATTGCTACAGACATTGTAATGGTTGCAGAGTGTGCGTTGCTGCTGGTGACGATCAAACACATTTCTTTGTGTTTTTTTAAATATTCTATTTAAACTGAGCTTGCTGATCTTTTTTGGCCTAATCAGATGTTTATGGCATTCTCCAACTTATGATAAAAAAATATATATTTGCTTTGAATGATCCCTGGTTAAGATTTATTTATCGTCCTGGAGATCCAAGATGTCATAGTTGCTGTGATAATGCCTACATTGTGCCACTGTATATGAGCAAGTGGCAATAGAATTCATGGCCGGTATTGATGACCGCATCTCATCCTGTGTCTCATAACGGGCTGGTAATGGATGACCCACATCACCTCACCAGCCTGAAGTATTAATCTACGTGCCGCATGAAAGGAGCCCGGAGCCATTTCGTGCACCACCTTTATGGCTTTCAGACGGCCTCCATTTTAGGCTGTTAGTCTGAGTGATGTCTGCGATCACTGCGTCTCTTTTAGGGCGGACAGTGGTCGCCAAGCAGTCGGATCAACACTTAAAGGTCATATACTGTCATTTACGTGCCAGTCCAACCTTGGTATAGATATGATATACAGAGTTTCTATCTCACTCACTAACCCCTCTATTACACCAATTGCACGTCTTCCCTAAGGCAATTTCCACAGACGTGTAAAAGTGGGTCAAAGGATGACTAGGAGCCAAGAGCCAGTTTATTTGTCATCCCTTAACAGAGTTTGAAATAACACTCCCACTGTAGAGCTTGAGCTATTCCAGTTCTTACCAAAACCAGGTTAGGGTGAGTGGAATCCACCAGCAGATTATCCCCTGCTTCTGGTAAACCTGTAATGGCTCAAACTGCTATGCATTTTGAGCGCTTCTTTCGTCCCTGCTTTACCTTACTGGTTTACAAATGGCCATCCAGCTGCTAATGCACGGAGTGCCTGTGCTTGCTTCGTCGTCCAGGTGAGGAAGACGCTGGACGCCACCATGCAGACGTTGCAGGACATGCTGACGGTGGAGGACTTTGATGTGTCGGACGCCTTCCAGCACAGCCGGTCCACCGAGTCCATAAAGTCGGCCGCCTCCGAGACCTACATGAGCAAGGCCAACGTGGCAAAGCGGAGGGCCAACCAGCAGGAGACCGAGGTCTTCTACTTCACGGTGAGCGCGGGTCGCCTCGGCCACGAGCCATCGGAACAAACCTGACCAGCTCTCTCCGACGCTGTCTGCTCTTCAGCAGCCCCATAAATATGAATATGAGCAGCGCCCACCCATTCTTTATGCACGGAAATGACATTTTTTTTCTCTGACACCAGATTAAATTTGTGCCGTTTGCACTTTCAAACTAAATGTACCCCACCCCCCAGTACATTTTCATCAATCACTTTTGTTCATCATTGCCTCCATCTGTATTCACAGAAATTCAAAGAGTTCCTGAACGGCAGTAATCTCATCATCAAGCTGCAGGCCAAACACGACCTCCTCAAGCAAACGCTGGGAGAAGGTAAGAGCCTTTCGTTCGCCTCTTAACACTTTCACGGCTTCTAATCACGGAACGAGGTTTTAAGGAGCCATCCGTCCTTTAAAAAAAAATGCGTCTGGGGGTCAGTGCATGGAGGACTTACGTAACGCTCTCCCAAGACAGCGCACTGCTGCCTGAGAGGAGCCCACTGCGAGATAGCGCTCTCAGATCCCGCTCCCTGTCCGATGGGGGGTGGGGGGGCCGTGGGGGTGGTTTATTGTTTTTGACAATTGATACTTGAGAGAGTGGCCCCCGTCGGGCCCCGTCTCCACCTTCTTTACCGCACTCCGGCGGGACTCCTTCACCTCGCCACCACCTCGCGCGGCTCAGCAGCTGCTGGTGGGCCAGGTATTAGTCTAATGGAGGGGGGGGGCGTGACTCGACCAGCTGGGTCCAGCTGCACAGATCTGAGCCCCCACCGGGCAGGGCAGCCCCCACCGGGCAGGGCAGCCCCCCATGTGGGCAATTACAGCCCGGCTCTCACCAACCGTGAAGTCCCAGACATCTCTCCTCTGTCATCGCGCCCTTACGCGGCCCCCGAATTTGTGGAGTCTATTCACGAGACCATCCGCGCGTGAAGGCGTCACGCGCGGCGGCTGCAGGTATCGCTCCCATCTATTATTCAGCTCATCAATTATGTGCGTTCTGTCAGTTGGCCTGCCCACCTCGACCCGTCGCGCTGTACGGACGCAGGCTAACGCATCGGCAGAGTTGTTTGCGAGCGGGGATGGCTTTGGAAGATGCTAGAATTTGAGAAGGGCTTGAAATTAATTCGAAACAGTGAAGCATTGCGATCTCTCGGCTTGTCACGCAGAGGGAGAGAGAATGCACAAGGAGCACTGTTATTACGTTAGGTTTCACTAAATGTGTCGATTTAAACTAGTGTGGGAATTGACATAGTCATTTTGAGCTTGATGCATGTGATATGTCAGTCATTGGTGTTACTTGATAGAGGTTTTAGCAGCATGGGAGCTTGCAAACATCCCAGAGAAACAGGAAACATGCGCTGAATCTCGCTGCTACAGGAGAAATAGAGCAGTGTCGGGGTTCATTGGGTAGGTTGCCACGTCTGGTAATTCCTCACTGAAATGACTGCCAGAAATGCACTGTTGTTTCTTCACATGAATGCACCAGAGACCACAAAGCTATTCCCTGCTGCCAAAATTACATATTGGAAAAACGGTCTTCACATAACTCTTTTTTTCATTAAAATGCTGTTTGAAAAAAAATTGTGCTCCAATTGAGTTTAACATTAGTGCCTGCAATACGTGAATGTAATACAATTACACTACACCCCGCGCGAAACACTCCGCTCATGATCAAATCCTGTCTTCGGACTCCTGTTCATTTTATTCTGCTGATTGTTTCTGATGATTTTATTCGGACTCTCCGGTGCATATAAGGATGTTAGGGGATGGAGGTGATTAGGGGTGCAGCTCTCACCACACGGTCAGGGAGGTACTCCTTTCCGAACCAGATCGGGCCGGGCCTTCTGTTGAACAGGCTTTATCCCCCATACCCTCATGTTCACTGCTGACCGGAGCCCTGATGCCTCCTGCTTTAATGTGCGTTAGGTAACTATGTCAGACCCATTCACAGCAGCAGGCCAGGGACAATAGACTCAGTCATCTGGAGCAGACATCGCTCAGTGTCAACAGAATGATGCCCCCCCCTCCCCCCCCCCTTGTGTCCCCTGGCTCCTTTTTCTACCCTCTGAGATAGGGCCTGCTTCCCACTGAGTCCCTCTGGAGGTTTCTACGGCGACGGCTGAGCGCCTTTTGTCTCAGGAATGGCATTGGCTGGCACCAAAGCATTCATGCGTTTTTTCAATAGCGCCACTTTTTTCTCATTAAGGCCTTGACGGTGTCTCTTGGACGGAGGGATTACGGAACTCAGTGGGCGCATGCCGCAGTCGTAGTCTTAATGTCTCATTCGTCTTTCTTTCTTTTCGTCTTTTCCAGGAGAAAGGGCGGAATGTGGGACAACAAGGTAAGAAGACTTAAACCGCGTGCAGGACTCCGAAATAACTTACTATTATAAGTTTAGCAAACTGTAGCAAAACTTCAATAATCATAATTCTGTGACAACACTCAAATATCTAATATCCTCAATACAAGCTGGGATCAGTTCTCTCCTGCTCGCTTCAATGTGGATAATTACCTGGATGTTGAGAAGTTAAGAGCGATGTCATACCAACTGTCTGATTTCCTCCTATTGTGAGCAGGGGCTCCATGCCAGCTCGGCCTCAGTGGGAGGACACTGGTCCACCTACAATAGTTGCGATTTTATATTTCCAAACACAATTTATTTCTCCATATCTGGAATGGCCAATCATGGTTGTAGGCCCGTCTCTTTACTACAGTGTTCGCCGTCAATTCCAAAGCGTGTGTTGCCAGCCACTGCTGATGTTCAGTGAGGATTAGATACCAGACCAACCCAGTGCTTTAGTAGGACAAACCAGCCACAAACTAATAGTTATTTCAATAGGAATTTTCTCCTCAGCAGTATCTGTCTCTATATTGCCATGATCATATCACAGCAGCTGCCTGATTACCGTAGCTACGATAGCAGCAGCAGGCCGCCTAGGTAAAGGCACTGTGTGTGCCAGTTTACATGTCTGCAAGGTGGCCAAAAGCTGGCCCAAAGCTACCAATTTTGATGCAAAAGACTAACCGGGCTCAGATTCAGAGCCGAAAGGCACGTGCCATAGTGCTGCTACCAGAGAGAGCCCCATGTCATAGCAAGTCAGACAGTGTGCGGTCAGACCATAAAAGAGCTGGAAAATTACAAAACACACTGAACTTTGAGACCAAGATAGCCATTTGTAAGCCAGCAATGCACTTTACAGGTGTAGACTAAGCCTCTAATGGCGATGAATGGGAATGTGTGGTGAAATCTGTCCCAGTAAGGCAGTGCCGTCAAAGATGACTCCAGTGGCTCTTTTAGTGTTTATATACTGTAAGGAAGTGAGCATTTTAGCATCGGCAAGATTTTTATTTTGTTTTGGTCAGTTTTTTTGAACAAAATAGCAACTTTTGTTGTTGTCTGTGCCTCACCATTTATTGCCCACGGAAGAAAACAACTGTAGCTGTTTCTTGTTAAATGCCGACCCAGCCTTTTAATCATATTATAACTTGCGTCCTAATAACTAACATGAAATTTCAGCTGGCCTACTTATGTTTATTACCTCATGTTGGTTCGCAGTTATGTTTCATTTATATTGTTATCCATTATGCCCCATTAACTTCATGAATGTTTTCAATAACTCAGTGAAAGTATTTTGTATACAGCTCAGAGTACACTAAAACAAAGTTGCGGCAGTGGTTATTACAGGTTAGTTAAGGGTCAAATCCATCAAATGTAATAATGAAACTAACTTCTAACAACCAACATTCTCTGTTATCCAAAACCATTTAGATGACATTAAACAGAATTGGAAAAAACTATATATATATATAGGCCTTTGTTGTTGGATTAGCAGTATGCCAGGTTTGTATTGCCTGTAACCCTGTTCCATATTGTACTGTTTGACTGTATTCTGGTGTTTGTCCCCCTTCTCCATTTCCCCCACCCTTCCCCCCCCATCGTCTCCCTAGGCCCCCAACACTCCCCCCTAAACCACAGAAAATGCGGAAGCCTAGACCTCGCTCCGTGTATAACCATAAGCTGTTTAACGGCAATATGGAGACCTTCATCAAGGTACCCAGGTGGCTGTGGTGTGTGTCTGAGAGGGATTGGTGGCCTGGGCCCGTCTCTTTTCTCTGCTCCGCCTCATCCTGTGCCCTCTGATTAATCTCAGCCTGACTCCGCCCCTTCCTTTCCATGGCTCTGATGATGCAGTCAATGAGGATGGCAGTTGGGACGGGGTGGCGGGGCTCAGCGTGCGTATCGAACATTTGTGCCATTATCAGCGTTAAACAAAGATATTAAAATAATTGCAATATTTAATTCAAGGGCACCTAGGGCTGTTATCATATGAGTATCTGATTTAGAACTTTAAATGAATTAAGTTTCTATATATATATATATATATATATATAAAGTAATATCTAATAAAGGAATCCTGGGGAAGATGTTCCATTGGATGAACCAAACACAAGGCAAGCAAATAACCCTTCGGCTGATTTATACATGTTTGTTATGTCCAACCGAACACTTTCCCATGGTTTCTTTCTGTCTTATAGAAGCACCCTGTGAGCCTTTTAAGTGCATTTACATTTCTCAAGCCTGCAGTCAGAATATCACGTTCTCTGTCTGTGAGTCTATGGCGAGGGTTTAAGCCCTGAATGACCTGCAGGGAGTGTAAAGGACACGCCGTGTTGCGGTGATCCACCGAGTGCAGGCGCAAATGTGAGCTGACAACTTTATGGCATCACACCAAGCATGACATGAAAAACAAGGCCTGCAAACAAGTAAACGCACACACGTACAAGCCCCGACATGCGCACATGTGTGCATACTCATACACAAACCTACACACACACATGCACACACACACACGCACACACAGACATACACACACACACACATACACATAGACAGACACACACACACACGGACACACATACACACGGACACACATACACACACAGACACACACACACACACACACACACACACACACCTGCACATACACACGCACGCACAAAATGACTTGAGACATTACTGGAGTGTAACATTTCCTCTCAGTAAAGCAAGGCATTCTGGTCTTGGTTTTCTTGGTTTTATGCAGCTAGCAGTGGCTATGTTCCCTACAACTACAGAGTGAGAGAGACAGAGAGAGGGAGCCATAAAGAAAGAGAGGGAGTGAAAGAGAGAGAAAAAGAGAAAGGGAGAAAGAGATGGGTGTGACTGCCTGAGAGATGTGCCAGAGAGAGAAGGAGATCCAGAGATGCTGATACCGGAGGAGAGGTGTTTATACTGCTGAGATAAGCAGCAGGCCTAAAGAGAGAGAGAAAAAGAGAGGGAGAGAAAGAGAGAGAGAGGTAGTGGAGCTAGCTCTGCCCTCCATCCATCCCTCTCCCTGCATCTCAGGCTGTGTACCTGCCCTTGCCCTCAGCTTGCTAGCCTCCTTGGGGGCCCCGCCCCTCCTGCCCACCCCCACCTCCCTGCTTCTCTAACTGTTGCTTTTCTTGCCTCTGTTCCTTTGCTTCATGCTGCGCCGCTATCTGTCCCAGGGGAAGACGGAACGCTCGAACCCGGAACCAGGTATCATGTGACGGGGATGGAGACCGGGGGGCGGTTGAGGGACAGGATCCCACAAAGACTGGGGAACTTTGGGGAACGCACTAATTACACTCTCTTTGTTTTCTTCTTTTCCCATCCACACTAATTCAACACTGCAAATCAAAACTGCAGTAGTTATATGGGAGTGGGTGGGGGTGTCTGCATGAGAGGAATGTGTGTGTGTGTTTTTCTTTTTCTTCTCTTTTTCTATTGTGTATAAAATATTGTATAGAAATGTGCAGATTAACTAAATGAATCATGTTGGCCTACTGAAACAACAGTATTAAAAAAGTTATACTACATCTGGTCTATGCCAGTCTATATATATACGCCATGTCCTTATATATCTATATATTATATGACTAAACACCGCCCAGCTATCTCACGAAGCTGTCTCGTCTCATGAAGGCCAAAGACCGTCTCACGATAGCATCTGCATTTTCGGTGTGTGGGCGTAGTTTATTAAGGCCCGTGACTTACACGCTGGGTCTTCGGAAAGCATCGTCACAAGCGCTCCGCTTTGACCTTACTCTGTTTATGCTCACACTGTGCAATAACTCTGTCTTAAGACCAAAGCTGAACCCAAACCGGCCTACTCTGGTATGTTTGTTTTCATGACTGTTACTAATGCCTCTTCTCTGCTCCAGGATTCAGGTCAGCCTATACCACTTGTGGTGGAGAGCTGCATTCGATACATAAACCTGTATGGTGAGTACAGTGCTACGGATCTTAGCTTTCCCGAGACTTAATCATAGACTGAAAGTGAAAAAAAACAACATTAGCATCATAATCTGTGGGAAGTATTGTGGTAAAGCGCGATGGATAACCCTCACTTTGTACAGCAGTGGCCACTCAGATACAATGGTGGTATACATTTATATTGATCTGTCAGAAAACTAACATCACACTAGGAGCAGGGTGACGGTATAGGCTTAGTGTGTTGTGGCAAATCAGAACCTTCGCATGATGAAAGCCCTTCTGTGGTTTAAGATACCCGAGAGGGAAAATACACTACAAATCCACTGCATGCTCAGCAATTAAATGCTCAGGGACAGATTTACTAAAGGATTGCGACTGCTTTTCCAACGCTAGTCGCTGTCCCAGCGATGCAAAACAAATAATCGCAAATGTTGCAAAGTACCCTGGCTCATGTCACGATAGCTTTATTTTCAGGAATACCTGTAGGCTATCTACAGACAGCTAGGTCAGAATTGTAAATATATATTCTATATAGCATGCATATTACGTATTTACTAGAACTTGAAATAAAAATGATATGAAAGGACACAGGATTTCTATTGACCAAGTTGTCATCAGCTAGCAGTCAGTATAAAAATGCAGTTCTGAATTTGAACAATCATCTTATTGTGCGTATGTGGTCAGGATCGTATAGAATGAATCGTGAATACAGTTGTATTTCCAGAAGCTCTGTGGCCTTCTCCCATCACAAGCTTAGTCATTTCTATCCTTTATTCTCATCCTAATATTCTTTCCTCGGTTGGGCCACTGCTGGTGTCTTTTTCCCACATTATGTTGTAGGAAAGTTTTTCTTTTGGACGCTCCCTAACGTCATGTCATATTTTCTTTACATCATCGGTTGTTTGTTTTCTTTATATCATCTACTGTTTGTTTTGTTATGACTAATAAATTCATTTATTTCGTGATGTAACCCGTGCGTAACGAGGCGTTGTGATGTTGTACCTCGTTGACCAATACCTCTATTTTTTGATCTGTAAATGTAGGTTTTCTTTTTGTTGTTGTTCCCTCACTACTTGTACCTGGTTTCTGCGTGTCCATTTATTGGCGTGATCTGGACACGTGGGCGTGTCATGTTGTTTCAGACCCTTTTTAATGGGTGTATCATTTCACAAATTCCTTTCATTTCTTTGTTTGTGTAATTGGAACCAGTGTTAGTAAATTGGTCGTTAGTGTGTCGCTATTTGCGACTGCAACAAAATAGCGACCGTCTTTTCGCTGCGACTATCTTAGTAAATCTGGCCCTCGGTTCCTTACAGGAACTAAATTCTCTGTGAACATTATGAAGTGTTCAAGGCAGTACAACACACAATTTGTGTTTAACAATTCCTAATCCTATTTCATCTGTGTCCAGATTCATGACTGCACAGTTTAGTGTACAAATTCTTGTTCATTCCACCCATTTAACCTTAATGGGTGGATTGAACAAGTGCTATTTTGTTCCACCTTTAAATGAACGCAAAGATGATTAGAGGCCTCCCGGGTGGTCTAGCAGTTATAACATTCGACACTGGCCACTGCGACCGGGGTTCGGCTCTGGCCGGGAATGCCACTAGGGTGCGGCAATTGGCTGTCCGCCCCAGGGAGGGGGCAGGGAAACCGACATGAGTTCACTGCATACAGGAGTGGCTTTCTGGAGTACCGGAGCCTTGGCGAGTGCCGTACCGGAGGCTTGGCGAGCCCTGTCACGGAGGAGACGATACTCTGCCTTTGTCACTGCTGGTCGCAGGGCTACAGCAGCGAACTCACAATACGAGCGGGGGATTGACATGCAAAAGGGTGTAATTGGCTACTAAATTGGGAGAAAATGGGATGAAATTACAAGCGAGTTCTTAAAACAATTCAAAGAAAAAAAAAGATGATTCGAAAAGTTGGCACGGAGCGTATGCATGCTTCGCACATTAGAGGTTGATGAGTTCAAAGCGATTTTGCGGCGGGACCCGCGCAGTTACTAGTCAATTATGCAATGCGGGAAAAGCATGGCGGTGGACCACAGTGAGAGAGTTCACACAGGGACAGCTTTTCCTTTCTTTGCAAAGTTGAAGTCGAAGCGCCACGTTTCCAGCAAGCGGCCATCCGTGTCCATGCTGGGTCCGTCCGGCTTTTCGAATTTCCCTGGATTTCCATGGAATGAATGCAATCCCAGAAAGCAATTAGGAGATAGTAACAAAGTCCATGTGCTTGGCAGCCTGGCTTCAGCATCGAGGGGCCCACTCCTAGAAGGAGAAAAAAAAACCCTCCTCAGGACTAGATTACAGTTCCGGTCTCTGGAGTGTTCCCAGATTGCGTACATGTGTGTTTCACTGTTGTGGTGGCGTGAGGGGGCGGCGATACGTTTGACGCGCACTCATGTTTCTCTTCCCGCCAGGTCTGCAGCAGCAGGGAATATTCCGAGTCCCAGGATCTCAGGTCGAAGTCAACGATATTAAAAACTCTTTCGAAAGAGGTTAGTCTCTGCAAGTCGCCCCCCATATTCCCCTCCCCGTAAATTGAATTTAAATGAACTGTTGCCCTCTACACTTCCTGCGCATTTCCTCTTACAGTGACAATGGAATTACAGGGCACCTAAACTGACTACAGTAGAAATTGTGTTATCTTTTCCTTTTTCTCCCAGACTGTATTGTTCTGTGATTTATTACAAACGTGTTAATGATTGCAGCAAGAGTACAAATTCAATGCCCACCATGTTTATGGGAATATAACGGTCCGACGGTCATAAATGGAGAATTTAATGGCGAAAACATGTTTATGTTATGTTGTATTTTAATCTGGTATTCATTATATTCCAATATTGAACCATTTAGCCTCTTAAAGATTGGTAAAATTGGTCACCGCTGTAGGACTGTGAGTTTGAAAGAGGTCAGCTTTTATCGGCGAGTCTGTCAAATTGTGTTTTGCCGGTGTCATCACAGACTGCCTCACAGAGTGCATCACAGAGAAACAGTAGCAACTGAAATGGATGGGCAGAAAAAAAAAACATTAAACATCGACAGCAGAGAAGAAGTCAATGTTGTGGTATTAAAAGCAATTAGATGCAGGTGTGGTGGGTTTGCGACGCAGGAGATGTGAAGAAGCGTCACTCTAAAACCCGTGTTCACGTGATTCCCCAGGCGAGGATCCACTGATCGACGACCAGAGTGACCACGACATCAACTCGGTGGCCGGGGTTCTGAAGCTGTACTTCCGAGGGCTGGAGAACCCGCTCTTCCCCAAAGAGCGCTTCCTGGACCTCATGTCCACCATTAGTGAGTGGCCATCTCCGCCCCCTGGCAACACGTAGCGCTTTGCATTTCATGGCAGTGAAGCCTCTTTAATTTCACAGAATTGAGTTATGTGGCCCTGTTTAATCCTCCTGCAGAGTAAACGAGCGGTCGATAACGCAGCGCAACCGCGAAGCGAAATAACGTGCTATCCTCCACGTGTGGATTTAGCTCGTATTTCCTGGTGCACCCCTGCCTGCGGGGATTCAGAGAGAGAGGAAGTGCTCCTCGGGTTTTGTTTATCACCTTGAGGTCGCCACGGCGATGAAATATGTCACATCCCCCCGAGCGCAGCGTGCGATATCGGAAACCTGCTTCGGGAGAGACGGACATCGCAACACATGGAAGCGATCAGCGAGGCGGGGCCGTTCTAAATGCGTGTGATTAAAGCGGGGAGTGGAGAGATGGAGCACATCAGTCTTTTGTCAGGGATCAAGTTTGCGAGAGCGTCTCCCCGCTCCTAATCATTAGCCCTGTCACTATCACTTCATTCATTTCTGCAGCAGAACTGATGGTGGTGGGGGGGGGGGGTTCACTTATAGAGGATATTTCTGGGATAAGTCATTTGTGCATATATTGTTTCCAAAAAATGCATTGCATGGGAAGGTTTTTGCTACACGAACGCAGGATTTTTGAAATGTATTAAATAAGGAAAAAATTTTTTTTTTTCATTTCAGAACTGGAATCGTCCGACGAGAGAGCTCATCACCTCCAACAGATTGTTGTGACTCTTCCTCGTACCGTCATCATCGTCATGAGATACCTGTTCGCCTTCCTCAACCAGTGAGTTTGAGATGTGTTTACTGCAGTTTTGATTAGCATGTGGACAAAGCGCCAGTTCTTATTGTAAAATGAAGTTTGTGCGTAAAAGCACACTCAGCATGCACTGCAGTGCGGAGTTATAGTCAAACACCAAAATATTTTGGTACATATTTATATCTCCTATATCGAGAAAGCATTTTTTTTGTTTTTATTGTCTCATAGTAAACTACAACAAATGGATATTGATGGACTTAAGTAAGTGAAGAAATGAAAGTGCCCTTGCACCAGAGCTGTCGGAACCGTCTGGAATGGTTCTTATTTATAAGCATATGTCAGCAGGACTCCGGCAGTTGTTTATAAGCCAGGAAACTCATCTTTTTAAGAAGTAATATACCTGTCCCTTTTTATTGGACCGCTATTGATGCTGCCTTCGCTGGGCTCCCTGGCAGAACAATGGATTTAATGTCACGTCCTGAGTTTCACTCCCCTATTCCTCCCCCTCTAGCTTTTGGAGCTCCTCCAGCAGTAGTTCTTTATAGCTCTTGTTCGAAGTGTAGTCGTGCCTTAGGTTTTGATGGCAAGCTCTCGTAAAGAGGATATGTTAAGGATGTGCTTATTAAACTACGGCGCGGTGCGGGCCCAGTGCCAGCGTGCGGAGCTCACTCTCGTCGCGGATGACATTCCGTTCACTGTTTAGTTCTTCGCCCCTCTGTGTGGCACCGATGGGCGTGCGAGGTGTCACGTACCCCAAAGTAGGTGGTTATCAGATGCACCGATTTGACCAAATCAAATTTGCTGTGGAGCAAAGCCTTTTGATTGGTTGACAGGGAGTGGATGATTGACGGCGCATTATAGCTCCGCCCACTATGCGGTTCACGAAGGCGCAGACTCCCGGCTCCTCTCTGCGCGGTCCGAGTGTTTGTGGCCACTTCTCGGAGGGTGGCTCCACGGTTACGGAGCTCACAAACCAAGCCAACAGCCTGGCAGGTAAATGAGTTGGGAGTTAATTTTAAGCAGTAAAATGACCTCCCCAACCCCTTCTTTCAGCCTGTCCCAGTACAGCGATGAAAACATGATGGACCCCTACAACCTGGCCATCTGCTTCGGCCCCACCCTCATGCCCATCCCTGACGGGCAGGATCCGGTGGCCTGCCAGGCGCACGTCAACGAGGTCATCAAAACCATCATCGCGCACAACGAGATCATCTTCCCCAGTCACCGCGAGCTCGATGGGCCTGTCTACGAGAAGTGCATGACTGGAGGGGAGGAGTACTGGTGAGTGGGCGGAGCCTCATTCAACATGGCGCCATTTTACTGTCCCATTTGTCCACAGACACTGTGGCACATGATCAGAGAGATCATGTTGGTCCAAGTCTTGGGTCTGGCCCGCTTGTTACACAAATTAGTCCTGGCTTTTTTCATCTTAGTCGTAGCAGTTAAAGGGTGACTTTTCTGAAAATCTACAATTCAATATGGTGTATCTTACCTTATGTTTAGTAGGTATAAATATTAGCAAGGACAGCGAAACCTCCATTCCCTTCTTGAAACATTTCCTGTTCCCGGAGGCTGAAACATGTGATTGCTAGCTGTCATCCATGAAGCCTCAGGAGGTTTATGGTATTTTGTGTCACAGCCTAAATTTCTGTATGACAATATGTGCTCGTGGGGAAGAAATGCATTCCACGTTCAAATGGAGCGGAGCAGAGCGAAACACGATTGAACGCCTTACATCTCGTACCCGAACACCTTGAGTCAGATGTGATTTAAATCCTCATCCAATCAGAGGGCCCCATTAGTTTCAGTAAGCAGGTTATACCCCGCCTCGTTGCACAACAGCCACTCCTCTGGTGACTTGGGCACCTGCAGTCTGCCTGAGCCAGCTGCACAAAAAAGTGCAGTCCCCTGGCGCAACGACTGCGCAATCTCAGCTGGCGGATTTCAAAGCAAAATGAAGTGGCAACTAACCCCCGCTTTCCTTTCTGTCCCTTGCAGTGACAGTCCCCACAGTGAACCAGGCACTATCGATGAGGTGGACAACGGCACAGAGCCGCACACCAGCGACGACGGTGGGTTTACGACACAGGGACAGCTTTGTGGTGCGGTGCGCTGTAACTGTCTGGGGAAGTGGAGAACGTTTCCTTTCCTCTCGGACTGAGGGCCAAGGTCTTTGAACTATGCTTTGCTTACATGTCCAGCTTTGTGAAAGTAGCAAATCTCCTGCATAATGAAATTGGTTTACTGTGAGGTTTTTTTGTGTGTGCGGGGGGGGGTTGAGCTCAAACATTTTTGGATCTCAAACATATGTTTACACACAGCATGCGTGTTAAGATCATACCATATTTCTTTATTAAGCCGAAGAAAAGCATGTCTGTTTTCATGCTTCTTATGCGGCTAATAAAGTATTTAACCGGGGCTTGCTTTTATGGTGAGTATTGCTTTTAGGATGAAGCATTCTCTTGAAGTGTAGATCTGCACTCTGGCAAATTCCCCTCCTAAGAATCGCAGCTACAGTATGTGTGTCTGGACCTCAGCAATTGAAATCGTGCGCAAAACAGGCATTAGCTGTTGGCCCCACTCAGTTGATGTATAGAGTATTTAATGTATTAAATGGGCCACTCAGTTTGAAAACAGTGAGTCAGAGCACAGCTGAGGATTTATCCCCTGTCCCCTCATAACCAAAGTTGATATTGATCGTTGGCAGTAATCAACAGCTCTGGTTTGTGTAGCGAAAGGCATATAAGGTGATGTCATCCTCTTTGTTTAAATGTGGGCTCCTTGTTGTGTGTTCTAGCTGACAGACATATGGATTTTTCATTTTCTCTTGATCATTCGTGAATCAGACACAGTGTACCAAGCCTCAGCCACACGTTGATGTTGGTGCCCGTCAGCAATGAATGACCTTATTTGCTGTGCATTCTTGAGAGATTTTCAGGCAGATCTCAGATATGCTTTGACAGTTCAGGGCTGCGTAGAAGCATATTTCGGTTGAAGCTGCAAACTGGTTGTGTGCACATTTTTGGGGCATCTGTCTGTCTGTCTGTCTCTCTCTTTGTTGCTTTCTTTCTCCATTTTTCTCATGCACTCTTGCACACTCTTGCATAATTTCTCACGCACTCGTGCACACTCTTGCATAATTTCTAATGCACTCGTGCACACTCTTGCATCATTTCTTATGCACACTTGCACATTATTGCATGCTTTCTAATGCACTCTTGCACACTCTTGCATCATTTCTCATGCACCCTTGCACACTTTCGCATGCGTCCCCATGCATGAATGCTCTAGTAACAGCTGGTGCCCTCTCACTCTGTCTCACTCACACTCAAACTTGCTATAGTTTGTTTTTGTACAGTGTCTTGCACGCTGTGACTGCAGTACTCTCTCACACCCTCTTCTCTCTCACACCCTTTCCCCCTCTCTCTCTCTCTCACACATACCCTCTTCCTCTTTCTCATACACTCTTTCTCATTTTCTTTCTCACACCCTCTCCCCCTCGCTCTCAAAACTGTACATTTTCTTTCAATTTCTAGGTGCTTCACTGGCATGACATTAGACAGCGTTGGCAGAGGAAACATGGCAAATAAGAACAACAGACAAAACAATGACGCAGTTAAACAGTGTTGGGGGTGTATAGCAATATAATTATATTGTATTGTAATACAGATTAGTAATATAATGAATACAGTATCATGACGATAGTAGCGGTGACATCCTACCAAGCATAGTAGCTATTCTAGCCTACATAAAAAATATTAGGATATCTCTCTCTCTCTCTACCCCTCTCTCTCTTTCTCTCTTCCTCTCCCTCCGTCACCCCCTCACTCTCGCTCCTTCCCTTCTCTTTGTTCTGCGTTAGCCAACACATCCCGTGGGACTCTCCTTTGTGGTGTATTTTCCTGTTTCTCCTCCCGAGCGCTGACAGATTAATTTGTGTAAGCACACACCCGAAACTAGTCATAGTAACGCAGGCGACAATATTGAACCACTATCAGCTGGATCTTCCAAGAAACACCACAGAGGTCACGTCCTGTCTTTGATCTCCATTTGGAAAGATTCACATTTGTAATTTCCTTTTTACTGACACCGGTGCGTTAAAGAAATGGACACAGTGAGAGCAATCGTATAAATCGAGCCACTCGTTCCAACGAGACTCTTTGAGTTAGTTGCGCACGACTCGTCCCGTTCGATTGGAGAGCGTTGGGGTCATGTGACCTGATGTGTGCGCGCCGATAAGCTGAGGAGCCGGCGCGGTTTGGTTTCACCGCGACTGCAGACGCCGCAGCCACGGCCCTTCTGGCGCTCAATCGGACATTGTCCTCAATTTAAACGGGGCGTGACAGATTATCACGGAACTGAGGACAGAAAAATGAAACCGAGGCTTGGTTTTAAAGCCGTGAGAAGGGGGCGAAGAGCGGTCGCGTTTTGTTTCTCTCGCCGACAGTAATTTCACCCCTGGCTGGAGGTCTTAATAGAAGTGATTGGGCTTTCTGGTTGACTCGGAGGGTCCCCGCTGCGAGACGATTTATTTAGTACATCTGCTTAACCCCCCCTGACCTGCCCGATTCGCGGAGAGCGCGAGAGACGTGGGTCAGGCAGGCCCGCCCCCCCCCCGTGCCTCCTCGTCGGATGGGAGATCGTTCTCGATCGTTCCCGACAGAGGGGAATTTTAAAAAAAAGGAAAATTGCTGTTGGATCGTGACGCGTCCTCTGCCTTCCGTGGATACCTCTCACAGTGCACGCGTCCTCTGTCCGCTGCACAGTCGGTAAACGAAACTCCCTTCCCCGGCCAGCCCCTGCAGCCATGTTACCCTTTCAGCGGGAAAATAGGCAGTACATCCCGATCTCCTTTCTGTGTGCTCACCCAAGGGCTGGGGCCTGGGGCCTGGCAGGGGTAGGAGCGCTGTATTCACAGATCACGGATTCCCCGAAGCACAGCCTGCCATTTCGATGTCCCGTTGAAGAAAGGGATGTGCACGTGTGTAACGTTACCAACGCTGCTAAGGGAGTGACCCTCCCTTAGCTTGCCCCCCGCTCTGCATGTAAAATGAGCGCAGTGTTCCCCAGTCAAGCTTTAGAGGGAGGGGGCGGTATTCAGCTCCCCTGAGGATCCGGGGAAGCCTGGCCCTTGTTAATAATTCACATGAAGGCAGGACCCAAGAGGGACGGAGTCTGGTGTCCTGTGAAAGAGGAGCACATCAGTTCATGAATTCATCTAAGAGAGGGACAGTGTTAATCAACTCTGTGTCATCACTCCTTCCCCTTCACTCGCTCTTTCCACCCACCCGCCCCCTCCCCTGTCTCTCTCTTAGCTATAGGGGTCTGAGCTCTGATTAGAGATTTACACAAATAAATCGAGGGTGTAGGGCAAAACCCCGCCCTTTGTCATTAATCTTAAAACAACGCTCTTTGATCTCGGAATGGCAGCTCGCACACTAAAACCACACCGCGAGCAGCCTTGCAGTCCATCGTGGAGAATGGGAATACAAGCTCAAATTGGTCGCAGGCTGTGTTTGGCTTTGTGATTACAGTGAGCGAGTATTTATATTTAGTAGCTGGGGGGAGGGGAGGGGCGGGGGCTTGTGGCGAGGGTGTTCAGTCTGTGATGTGGAGATAATGACCGCTGGATGTGTCAGATGAAAGGGAGGGCTTGCGTTTGTTGATGTCTGGCCTCTGTGTTTCGCCTCGTCCACAGAGGTGGAGCAGATCGAGGCCATCGCCAAGTTCGACTACGTGGGCCGCACCCCGCGGGAGCTGTCCTTCAAGAAAGGGGCGTCGCTGCTGCTGTACCACCGCGCCTCCGAGGACTGGTGGGAGGGAAGGCACAACGGGGTGGATGGGCTGATACCCCATCAGTACATCGTGGTGCAGGACATGTGAGCGCCAGCCGGAAACCCGTCCGCCTCCTCTCGATAACCCTGACTCGCTCACTGGCTATTCACTCACTCGGACTCACTCATTCACTCACTACTCACTCACTCTAACGCTATTCACTCTCACTCACTATTCATTAACTCTGACTCGACTCACTCACTCACTCACTCACTCATTCATTAACTCTGACTCTACTCACTCACTCACTCACTATTCATTAACGCTGACTCTACTCACTCACTCACTCACTCACTCATTCATTAACTCTGACTCTACTCACTCACTCACTCACTCACTCACTATTCACTAACTCTGACTCTACTCACTCACTCACTCACTCACTCACTATTTATTAACTCTGACTCTACTCACTCACTCACTCACTCACTCACTCACTCACTCACTCACTCACTCATTCATTCATTAACTCTGACTCTACTCACTCACTCACTCACTCACTCACTCACTCTGCTTCTTCTCCTTCAGTCTCAGCTCATTTAAAGCATAGTGCAGCTGAGCTCTTGAGAGAAATGTAAATCACAAAAGGAAAAAGCAACATTTGAAATAGAGCCCACAGCGAGCAGTAAACTGAAATCTGAACGAAGGGATGATTCCTGGAACACAAAAACCAGATTAATTAAAAAACTCCCTCCCTCCTTCCCTCTTCTGCTCAGCTCAGATATGCTTTTTGGCATGACTACACTTTGTAGGATATTACCAAAGCAAATCATTGGTTCAAACAATAAGCTGGGACAAAAGCACAATAACAACAATTAATTAACATGGTAACAGTGACCGTGATAATAAGGTTAACGATAAGAAAATATTCTTTTAAAAATGTTTAGGTACATGTGTTGTCTTGTTGGCAATAGAATTTGCCCTCTCATTATCCCTCAGGCTATGGCAAGCTGCTACGTGCCGGGCAGCCAATAGTGCCACCCTTTCCTCCCGTCTTAATTCAAATTCAAATTCAAGGCGATCTATTGGCAGGAAATGCATTTGTAAATATTGCCAAAGCGTACAGCAATGCATTTAATCATTAACACAGTAATCACGACACAACTACGCTACATAATACCAGAGTAATTGTGATGGTGACGACGACAACAACAACAACAACGATAATAATCATAATAATAATAATAATAATAATGTTTTCTGGTGTCTGCCTTTTTCAGTTGCAACGGTGTGGTCACCGATCCTGATACTTGTAGATTGTATCTCTGAAAGAGTAGAGACACTGAGCTAACGTCTCTTTCTAGGGCCCGATAGCAATCACTTTGTTTTGTGTTTCGGTTGCGTCATCCCAATATTCTGGATAAGAGGTTTCGGTTTGTCTAATAGTCTTTATCTCTTTCTCTCTCTCGCTCGCTGGCGATGTCCTCAGGGACGACGCGTTCTCAGACAGCCTTAGCCAAAAGGCAGACAGCGAGGCGAGCAGCGGGCCGCTCCTCGACGACAAATCCTCGTCCAAGAACGACGTCCAGTCTCCCTGCGAGCCCGACTACAGCTTCGAGGGAGTCATGGGAAGGTGAGTCCGCCGATCCGTGCCCGGCCTCTCGGGCTGAGAGCGTCCGCGCGTCTCGCTTTGTTTCCGCGCGCGGGCGGGACGCGGGAGGGCAAAGCGCCGCTGTAAGCAGGGAAGGTCATTATTGTTAAGGCTGAGCAGATAACCACCTCGGGAGAGAATAAAGCCTTTTATCATTAGTCATTTGGTGAACCTCCAGGCTTACCGCTTTCAGAGGCAACACCGGCTTAAGGCTCAGACTCACCCAGCGAAATGATGAGCTTCCTCATATCACAAACCCCTGGGCCTCCCGAAAGGCTGGAATTAACCTTCAAATAATGAAGCTGTGGTCGGGGAACGTCACCTCGGAAATATGTACTCTTCCGCAGTTCTAAATCTTCCAGGACTAATGACTAGAAAACACCAGTCGCACTCCTCTTCTTCAGTTTTCCTCAGACCCGATACAGTGGCGTGATTTTCCAGGCCACCCGGCACCAGGGTTTACCGATAGCCTCTGTTGCAATTTTGTGGCCGGACTCCGGCGGCTAACGTCCGCGAATGTGAAAGTGACGCTCATCTTGCCGCTGTGTTCCCCTTCAGGGTGAGGCTACGGTCCGACGGGGCCGCCATCCCTCGCCGCCGGAGCGGCGCCGACACCCACAGCCCCCCCAAGGGGTCCGACACCCCCCCGCGGGCCGCCGCCTGCCCCAGCAGCCCCCACAAGATTTCGGTGAACAGGGGCCGCATCGAGAGCCCGGAGAAGCGGCGGCTGGGCACGTTCGGCAGCGTGGGCAGCATCAACTACCCCGACAGGAAGGTCTACCCAGAGGGCCACCCACTGAGGCCCACGCCCGGGGCCACCCGGCACAGCAGTCTGGGGGACCACAAATCCCTGGAGGCCGAGGCCCTGGCAGAGGTGACCCCGCTTTCCTGCGCGTTGTACCCCCAAACATTTCACATTTACATTTTAAGCATTTAGCAGATGCCAGAGCGACTTACAAGATGTCCATTAATACATGGTAGGAACAATCATAGTTAGCGCATGAGATCAGTGCAGTAATACAGCGATAGACATCGTTGTAGGCAGCTGCATACCATACCTGTAACACCGGGAAGGAAAAGGTTAGTAAAACCCAGTCATACACATCATACACAAGCTAATGTGAGCGTGATTCCTGTCGCTGCATTGCACTGATGGGCCAGTGAGTCATACGTCTGGAAAAAGCCCAATCCCCATCCTCCTAATTGCTCGGTTCTCCTCGTGTCAGCGGGTGAGGCCCTGGCAGAGGTGTCCCCCCTTTCCTGCTCGTCGTACCCCAAAACCCAATCGTACGCATCGCTGCACAGCAATACAGATGCCCACCTCACCCCTGACTCCTACACAGTGCTAATGTTTATGCAGTGTTCTCTCAGAATCAGACAATGCCGCCATTATGCACGTCCTCATGGTTCCCAACACAATGCCAAACGTTTATGCCACGTCCTCTCGTAAATCTTGACGTCTGCGACATATTCTTCCTAGAATCCAACGAAATGCACATTTTTACAAAGCCGTCTCAGAAAACAACACAATCCTGAGGTTTACGCTCCCTTCCTACCAGAATCCCACACAACGCCGATGTTAATACAACTTTCCTCCCAGAATGTTGTGTTTATGCAATGCTCCTCCCACTCTCTCAAATAATACAGACATTCATACAATGGTCTTAACGAATGCTGCATAATGACATTCATATGATTTTTCTGAATTGTACTAAAGTGCTGGGGTTTATTCCGTATCCTCCCTGAATCGTGTACACTATTACTATTGGCACAACAACTTCCTTGAATAGTCCTACGCAGTACTGACGTTTATACAATACTTCCCTCAACACAAATGCACTATAGTCACTTTCACCTGAGCAAAAATCAACCCCCCCCAAAGCATCACAAGATCTGAGCTTGGCTGCCTACTGTGTGCACACGCATGCATCTAATTAACAGGCCGTCGCAGGGAACTAAATCATCTTTAACAATGGCCCCACCTGCCCCACATTGATGCTCATGTGCAAAATAAATGTGCTGAGCCCTGGGACGGATCTTTGAAACGACGCCATTATTTATAGCCGCGGAGCTAACGCGAGCGTGATTCCCGTCCGTCGCCGTATTTCAGCGGCGGGCCGGCGGCCGAGGCGTACGTCTGGGAAAAAGGGAAGAGGATGAAAGCCCAATCTCCGTCCCCTAATTGCTCGGCTCTCCCCGTGTCAGCGGGTGATTAATGTGATATCGGGAGCGCTTCGAGGCTCGTTAAGAGAGCACGATCCCCCTCTTCTCCCTCTCCCTGGCTTTGTGTCGGGCCGAGCCGTCTGTCAGGGGGGGGGGCGGCCGTGCGCAGATGGACAGAGACGAATGCGCCGCGTTATTGTCTCGGAGACGAGGGAGACGCGGCGTATAAATGTCAGAGATAATCTGCGGCCGTCCGATAGCTCCTCGGCGGGCGGGGAAACGGATATAAGAATAGGCTCTGAATGGACCTGGACAGGAAGCCGTGTCTGTGTTGAGCCGCCGCGCGCACGAAATGATATATGGACATTCGTTTGAGCCGAGCCGAGCCTTTAGACAGCGCGTTCGGGAATGCATAAATCTCCAACGGCGTTTCCAAATTTAGAGGTGACAGACTGAGACATCAGCTTAATAAACGGGCATTTTTACATTGCATCACTTGACAGAGCTGGATGTGCTGAAACAATTCAGCTTTAGAGCCAGGCTCAGCGGGAGTGCCCTGCTTTGGACCTGAGCCTAAAGCTGCCTGGTTCCTTAACCCAGTGGCTCTCGACCTCGGTCCTGGGGACCCACTGTGTACGCTGGGTTTTGTTGCAGCCAATCTCATGATCAATTAATGTTGTTGAAAACATGTGTGCAAGTTCTACCGTTCTTTTTTTTTTTTTTTTTTTTTTCGTAATCTCGTTTTAACACAATGCAGGTTTGGCTCGTTGCCAATCGCTCTGTCATTGAACTCTTCATTATCCACAAATGGTTCTCATGGACCTCATTAATTGATCATGAGATTGGCTGGAACAAAAACCAGCATACGCGGGGGGTCGCCGGGACCGAGGTTGAGAACCACCAGTGTGCCAAACCTCAAGGTAATGTAGCTTAGACGCAGTTTAAGGAGATGACAGCAGGACCCCCTCACCTACTGAGGGAACACATCATTCATCCCCAGCATACTTACCGTACATACTGTAACTTGAGTTACAAAGTTGGTGGATTCCAGCCCCTCCTCAAACACCAGTGCCCCCTCCGACCTTTGGAACGAGACTGAACGTTATGCCACCGCAGTGGGCAAATATCGGATTTTTTTAAATCATTATTCTTTGTTTCTCTGTGTTTTATTGTTTTTATTTGTTTCTCATGTCATTGTATTTGGAAAGCGCTTTGAACGTCATTTAAGAAGTTAATAAATAATGAACGCTTCAAAGTATCAACAATGAGTAAAGCTTTTCTTGAGAGAGAGCAACAGTGTGTCCTGCTGGCTGAATCCCGGGCCCTTTTCCTCCCTAGGACATCGAGAAGACGATGAGCACGGCCCTGCACGAGCTGCGGGAGCTGGAGAGGCAGAACACGGTCAAGCAGGCGCCGGACGTGGTCCTGGACACCCTGGAGCCCGTCAAGAACCCGGTGGGCTCGGAGCCGGGCAGCCCGCTGCACACCATCATGATCCGCGACCCGGACGCCGCCATGCGGCGCAGCAGCAGCTCCACGTCCGAGATGATGACCACCTTCAAGCCGGCGCTGTCGGCCCGCCTGGCGGGGACCCAGCTGCGCCCCCCGCCCATGAGGCCCGCCCGCCCGGCGCCGGCGCAGCACCGCTCCAGCAGCTCCAGCTCCTCGGGCGTGGGCAGCCCCGCCGTCACGCCCACCGAGAAGCTCTTCCCAAACAACTCCTCCTCCTCCGACAAGTCCGGCACCATGTAGCCCCCCCCCCGCCCCACGCCGAGCATCCTGGAGGGAGGGCTTCGTCCATGTGTCGCAACGCATCTCTTTAAAAATCGTCATCATTTGAATGCTTCTCGGTTTTTTGTTCTCGATTCGATCTATTGTCTTTAAATTCAAGAAGCCCCTTTTAAGAGAGAGTTGTGTTGCTACGACGACCGGTCGAGGTTCGAGCACCCAGGCGAAGTATCCTACTGGCACGGGTGGAAGAAATCCTTTTCTTGAAGTCTTGAAGTCACTGCGCCGTGCCGCGTAGTGAAAAAACGGAAGTAAGAAGAAAATAAGACAACGATAAAGAAGAAATTGCACCCCGATAATAAGTCCACAAAAACCACTTTTTTTTCATTTTTTTTTTTCATTTTACCTCAGAAAAATAAGTCATTAACGGAACCGTGTTCGTTTTGCCAGTGCCTCATTCAGAGATTTGGCAGACTGCAGACAAAGCAATACTAAATGGGTCTGGCATTAATTTCTATCCTGCACTGGTCATCCAAACATTTAACCCGAGTCCTGGCGCTCAAGGACCTGGTGGTGTTTGGAAAGAGAGTGACTGGGCTGTACGTACAGCCATCAGACTGCCTCAGGGCTGGAGGACCAATGCATCCCAGCAGCCCTTGAGTTGTACATAGATACTTGAAGTGGTATTCTCTTTTGTTTGTAGTATAAGGGATATTCATCAAAAATAACAACATAGTAAAAGTTGTATAAGTATATGAGATGCAGCAATTGGAAACCAATATACCAACTAATAGTAAAACCCTGTGGTAAAACATGTAGTTTAACTTGTATATTATCTTTGAGTAGATACATTTTTGTAAGTGGTAACCTTGTACAGGCTGGGACGGAACGGGCAAGGATGAGAATGGCAAAATCACAAGCACGCACACTCAAACACACACACACACACACACACACATGCTCGTGCTTGCATACAGAACATGTGTAAGCCCAAAGGGTCTGTGTTCATTTTTTCCCCCGCATGAAATCCGAATCGAAATATTTTCAGCCAAGTTGAAAAATAATTGTGCACTGATACAAGGCAGTTTTTTTCACACAAACTGTTGTTAATGCATGGAATAGCTTACCACTTGTAGTAGAAGCAGAGACCTTTGGGGTGTTCATGACCAGCCTGACACAGCGCTGGTACTCTCTCAACAGTGAGCAAAATGATGAGAGTTGATAGGCTGAATGGCCTGTCATCAACTGTTCAACTGAGCAGCTATGGTTAATAGTAAACAGACCCATGTTGATTCTCACTGGTAGATTCCCTTCTCCATGGACATTGCTAAGTAATTAGCTGAGCTTAGTGCCCCCATGTGGGGTACGGGGGTAGAGAAACACCAGTCCTCCCTCACAATTCTTTCATATCCTAAAGTTAATTTGTCCTCCCTTTAACTGGGAGACATAAAACAGTGGATTGTGAATGGAACATTGGAGGTGGCAATGGCCATTTAGGCTGTTGCACCACCGACTCCCTCTGTAGTGTTCCGAACTGGAAGGGAATTCCCAGACCGGGACCACACAAGAGGCGTCAACCGGACAAGCAGTTCCTCTGAGCGATCGCATCTGTAATTAATGAGCTTTCATTTAAGCTGTACCTGAATTTGGTACACAATTTTCTGATACCCGATTGTTGCAGGAATTCAGATGACGGTCAGGCTTCGAAAAAGCATGCATAAAGCATACATGAGCATTTGGTTAGCACTTATAGCGTGGTTATAAGTGAAGATAGTCCTTTTGGCAGGGCTGTCGGCATGCTGGTTGTCCGTTTGACTCGGCACAGAACAAAACAAGAGAGCTAGGACCCACTCTAGCAAGAAATAAGGCTGCCCCGTGATGTGCCTGTCTGACCCAGATAAACGCTCAGATGTGAGTCTCTCTGTTAAATCTTTTAGAACACAGCCTTCCATTTAACAGGATTTTGGCATCACTCCGTTTGCCATCTTTAAACTTCCTCTTGCCTGTTCCAGTCTGGTCTAAATATTGCTTGTATTGCTGCAAAATATGCTGGAAAGTACTGTTACATTTTTTATGATGATTATTATTATTATTCTTTTAATATTAAATGTGATGATAACAGAATCTGATAGATTCTTATCAATTTTTAGCATCTTAACATTTAAAATGTCTTTATGGAATAATAGCACAGCTGTCTGCCTTCCCTTCTCCCCTGCTCACTAAACCAAAAACGCTTTTCATTCATGACCAAGTGTCACCTCAGCTCTGTTCAAAATCCCTCTGCTAATTGCACCCACATCTCTTCATGTTTTGTTTTTTTAGTGATAAGTGTGGAATGTGGAAGAAGTTGTAAAAATGTGGGAAAGGTAATGAACCACACAGCAGCAGTCCAGTTTGTAGCTGAAACCCTGATGTACAGTAGCTGGCAGAGTCTCATGGACTGGTGCTTGTCTGAAGAAGCATGAGTTTGTTTCCTCAGCTTGATCTCACAGCATCGTGGGCGTATGGCACACATTGACCAACGCGCATTGCATATCTTTTTGACACCTAAAGTGACGGTTTGGTGAAAAAAACTGTTTGCGGTGCCTTTCCTGTTAACACGCACAAGTACTGCACTGGATGCCTTTGCTTTTGAGTGGAGGACCAGTCGAGTCTTTTTAAAATGTGCAGATAGACACCTTCTGTTTACACTTTACCGGTGTTACAGAACATTTAAGTGGGGGATTTGTGAAAGAAGAGAATTCAAACAAACTGTGTCTCCAGCATGCACCTCAGGAAGTGACTGACTTTTGAAACATCATCACTATATGTTAATATTGACAGTCAACACAAGAAATTACCGTACTTTTCTTACTTTTGTTTGATTTACCCCATTTTCCAAGGGATTTACAGGGACGGCTCCAGCAGTCTTGCCATTCCCACTGTTACTGCACTGACCCCTGGTGGCGATAAACGGTTTTACAAGAAATAATGCCACTGCA
The DNA here is from genome assembly GCA_029706075.1 of Aldrovandia affinis. Taxonomy (NCBI): domain Eukaryota; kingdom Metazoa; phylum Chordata; class Actinopteri; order Notacanthiformes; family Halosauridae; genus Aldrovandia; species Aldrovandia affinis. Next base: position 5,238,411 of record JAINUG010000031.1, read on the forward strand.
CTGAACAAGCTGTATGTGTGTCTGCTCCCTCTGGTGATTGATATCGGTATTTATTCCTTCCCTGAGATTCCTCTTCCAATTAAATTTTCAGGTGAGGATATCCCTCATGGTGATGATAATGGTGATTATGATCAACGTATCGTCACCTCCACCACCATAATCATCATATTAGTGTCATTATTATTAGTATTATTATTAGCAGTAGTATTATTAGTACTATTATTATTGAATATTCATCAATCCATCTTTTCTGATAATTGCAAATGTTATACATTTCCCCCATTACATTTGGATAGTAGTGTCAAGTCCACTACCTTTTCTACATTAGCAAACTCTAATGTGATTGCATGCTAAAATGAAAAATGTGTGTAAAAGCACAGAGCACAAACGATTCTAAACAAAATAGAAATGAGACCTAATGACTATAAACCATACTGTCGACATTTTGCTTAAGAATTTTGCTAATTTATTGCCTTTTAGATTTTGTTTATGAAAATAATTTTTTTAAGTGCCTTTTGTGCACATAATCTGTTTTTAATGGACTTGTATAATTACTTTTTTAATATCTATGTTGCTGATCATGTTTGATAAGAAATATGTCCCCTTGTCCTCAAGATGCAATTCTAACCCATTCATGCGTCCCATTACTCCTAAAGGACTGTCATCATAGGGTAGTAGAGGCTCAACCCCATTACAAATTCCCAAAAATATTAGTGGGTCTGCAAAAAACAGATATAAAGCCAGGGAAAGCCAAAAGTAAAAAATGCAAAATAAGGCTTGCACTCTCCAACAACAAGACAAAGATGGCCGTAGGGTCACATATGCACACACGTGTGCTTCTATTGCACAGAGTAATTCTGCTAATGCAAATACAGCTCAGACATCACACCATCATCGGTGCCCCAGGAGTGCACCAAAGGTTTGCGTGAGCAGTGTCACTATGTGAGCAATAAAAGCACACAAATACAAATATTTTTAAAGCATTAAGCTTTGTCCTTTTAATTTTTTTATTGTATTTCATAAGCACTCCTCAACACTGCTGCTGGAAGGCTGTATTGTGTTTACTCATTGGTTCCAGCCAGCCACTTAAACATCTCATTCAACAAATAACTGCCATCCTGGTGAACGAACAAAATTAACTTCATCTCCCAGGGGTGAGCTCAGAAGCCACGATGAGCAACTGAGCAATGATGCTCATGGGAATTGAAGTCCATAGTGGTTGTACAGTGCTTTTACACTGGACCTTCCATCAGCACCTCAGTGAACTATTTCACAGGCCTTGTGTCAGTGGCATAACAAGAGCTGGAAAAGCACCTTGATGACAGCCCTCCTGGACTGGAGTTGAGTTGTGCTGATTTCTCATAGTAAGCTACCACAGTTGCTGCAACTGCATTTTACTGCCCCCTGCCAGCATATAAGGATTATATGTTTAAATTATGTACAAAAAATATACTACATATATTATAAAATATATCAATTGTCAAAACTGATTATATATGAAGTTGCATGTCAAAGCGGCAATTGATATATTTCGTAATATATTCAAAGTATATTGAAATATATTTTTTACATGGTCTGGTTTGGATTGAATCATTTACATATATTCACAAATATATATATATCAAAGTTCCACAAGAGATAGCCCCTGACTGACTGATCGGTACACACAAGGCAGAGGTATTTTTCAGTAGGGGGTGGAAATGTGTAGTTACGGTACATATACTTAATTGATTATTTCTGACAAGATCAACTATTCTGCCTCCAGAACGCAGACCGCTACATGCTATCATATAATGTAAGGACAGGGAAAGAGCTTGTGCTTCATCTCAGGCCTTTTGTCTCCGTCACGCATTGCACATTTATTCCATCGGGCCTCTCTCTGGGAGCTCAGCCGCTGGGCTCCCCTCTCCTCCGTGCACAATACTTTTCAGTATGTTTCGTGCCATGATTTGTTTTATAAATGCTCTGCTCACACGGTACAAGGCACCAGTGCACTGTTCTTCTCTAAAACTGTTAACGTACCATAGAGGAAGAGTTTTTAACTTATGGAATGTATACTAAAATGGGACTGTTGTATCTATAAGAGATCGTTAAATTAAATAAAAGGCATACTTCGCAGCTAATGTTACAAGCTTGTCACAGAGCTCTGCATTGGAGACACCAAACTGGCTGACCCATCTGTGATTTTGGATGTGAACTGTAGTCTTCTTATCTTCTCCGATTCTGTCTGGTAACGCTGTTTGTTCATGAGTGTCTGATTGGTTCAATCCTCTGTGATGTAATGTGCACCAAGCCACTGGTTGGATGTTTAAAATTCTAATGTCCAAATAAATGCAACTTAATTTTTATCCTCTGAATGTGATGTGTGTTGACAATTCTGCCACAAAATGGCTTGCACGCATCAGGCGGGTGGCTGCTACATATTGGTCGTGGAGTTGACCCCTTCCACAAAGATGCCATTGTCACATGGTGGGTGATCTTGCAAAAAAATAGCAGTGGCATACATTTAAAAAAGGCTTTGAGGAATCCTGCTGCATTTGATAATTTCAGATAGTCATGAGAGAAAATCACCAGAGTGAAGCAACACTTTATGAAATATTTTCAAACAGAAGGGCTGTGGAAAATGAAAAGACAGTAGAACAGCTTGCTCTTGGCTCTAGCTCTGCTCATCCTGTTGCAGTAATTTCTACCGCATGTGAGCTAAAGCAGAGTGTCCGAAAGAATCGAATCAATCAACTCAAATAATCAAACCAACTCAAATCACATGCAGACGCACGCACACACACATACATCTTTCATCATGCCTTTCTCTCCCTCGTAGTTTTAATACCAGGCTCTTGCAGTCTGTTTTGAGTTGTCTCTGAAAAAGAAAACCTATATGTAAGTAAGTAAGTATTAAGAGTGCTTCACAGCAGTACAAATACAATTAAAAAACAAAACAGCAGTACTCAGATAAAAAGTGCACACTTAACGATACAGTACAGACAACAAACGTAACAATGTTACAAGCAGCAGCAAACTAGGCTAAATATGGTCAAATGCCTGTCTGAACAGGTGGGTTTTTAACAGTTTTTTGAACATTGGTTCAGAGGGCGAGGTTCTCAAGTCCTGGGGGAGGGCATTCCAGAGCCTTGTACACTATATCCATGTGCACCATCAGTGTGCATCCCTTTAGACCTCTGACCAGTCACATGCTTGTGTTGATTCTCACTGGTAGATTCCCTTCTCCGTGGACATTGCTAAGTACTTAGCTGAGCTTAGTGCCCCCGTGTGGTGTACGGGGGTAGAGAAACACCAGTCCTCCCTCACAATGTCTCACTCTTCACTTGTGGGCTGCTCCCTTTGTATTCAGTGTCCTTTTGAACAGTAATAATCACGTGAAAATGTGAATGAGTGAGGTGTAGCTGGCTATTACCTATTCTGCTTTGCTAGTGTACGAAATTGCATTGCGTCTAACATGCTCCTCTACCCAGATTTAAAGTCCAGAGCTGCTATTGATTTTTTCAACACCAAACTTACATTGATTTTTGATTTATAGAAGGAAGGGATATATTAATACACGCAACAGAGCTGACAGAAGTGTATTAACTAGACAGATACATAGGGATTATGGGTATAAAAATGAAAATAAATTAGTATAGTCAATACTAATCACATCGGTAGCAGGTTAATAATGCTATAATGACATTTTATAGCATTTATGACACTATAATGTTAATAATTATTATATAGTAGTAACGCTATCAATAATAATTATGCAATAATGATAACAAAAATAACTTCAGTGATATAATTGTAATGGTTCAACATAAATGATTGTGAATGAAGGTTGAACCCGCACACTGATGGTCAAATGATCATCATGATGGTCATTTGACCGAAACGTCTGTCCTTTTGTCTCTTAAATCCTCTTTGTTTCACTTTTATGGATTAAAAGACTTTTGAATTGAACATCGAGCCTTCGCCTTGTTTTGGGATATTCTCTTTTTTGCACACAGTGTGCGGGTTCAACCTTCATTCATATATAGTGGCTATTGCAGCTTTTGAACCTACGCACCTGTGGTTACTCCTATCCGGTTGGCGCGGCTTCACCTCTCTACATCAACATAGATTATTGAAATAATATTTGGTAAGATACATCCCAGGTTATTAGATATAATAATAATAATAATAATAATCCTGTATAATCCCAGGAATTATACAAGGATGGTATACAGTGGGTATAAAAAGTATTCACCCCCTTTGTCATTTTTCACATTTTAGTTTCTTAGTTCATAGAATAAAAATGGATTTAATTGGGATTTCTTGCCTCTGATCAACACAAAAGACTATAATGTGACATCAAAAACAACTCTTTTAACAAGCTTTTACTTTTTATACCAACTGTATATTAATACATGCAACAGAGCTTTCAGACAAAATGATTTTAAGAATGGTTAAGAACATTTGTCGTTTTTATAAACCTTTTAAATAGCTTTATAAAAAATATCTATGGTTGCTCTCATTATGTAATTTACAGTTGCTTGTGTTTTGTTTTGTTTTATTATTTGCTATTTTACTGTATTTTGTGTTTTACTGTATTACTTTTTTCTGTAGTTTATTGGGGACAGGTGTTGTATCTAATATATCTAATAATATACACCACCGGCCAAAAGTTTTAGAACACCCCCATTTTCCATTTTTTACTGAAATTTAAGCAGTGAGTCCGGTGAATAACCTGAAATGGTACAAAGGTAAGCGGTAAACTGCCAGAGGTTAAAAAAAAAGTTTAGGTTACCAAAAACTGAAAAATAATGTGGAAAATGGGGGTGTTCTAAAACTTTTGACCGGTAGTGTATATATATTATATAAATTATATTTTATATTTAATTAAATAAATATAATTTATCTTATTTTTGTTAGAAAGTAATATAATTTGGCAAGATACCTCATTTCCTATATAAGTTATATAAGTTATTTATAGGCAGGCACAGTAGGTGGTAGTACAGACAGATAAGTGATAGACCTTGTTTGAGAACCATACAGACCTGAATGATAAAATATTGCAATTCCATTATCAGCCACAAGAAGGCAAAGCTCCATGAGGAAAACTAAATTACAGTGTGGCATGATGACTTATTATTTTTATTCTATTCTTTAACTAGGAAGGCTCATTGAGAAACAAAGTTTCATAAAAACAATATTTTTTGCAAGAAAGACCATGGGAAAATTATTTTTTGCCAAGAGATTGTTGCCAAAGATTATTGAGACTTTTGTATCACACAGGCCAGTGCTTCTCAGACCGGTTATTTAGCCCTGGTCAAGTGGTCAAACAAAATGATGCATAATTATGGAAACGACTGCAAAAGATATTCTCTCACTGATCTATATAACAGTTCAGGGATATCTAAATGTGAATTACTTTTTGAAGCAGGACCATTTCAAACTCTGAAATGAATTGAATGAGTTTGATTAATTGTGTGGTCCCATCAATGTTTCCCACAATTTACATTTGATCAGCCAAATAAATGAACAAATAAAAACGTACATGATTCCAGTAACAGAGCATATCCAAAGCACTGGCATGTATGTGTGTATGTGTGTGCAGCAGCCATATATTTTCATGACTTGGAACCAAAATTGCAATTTAAAATTATTATTATTATTACTATTACTACTACTACTACAACGTACTAATAATAATAACATTAAAATACATTGTTTGTGGTTAGCCATATTAAAAATGTTAAAATAAATGTGTTATTGTCAACAGGGCCAGGGTGACCAGATTGAGAAAAGATTTACAAAGGGTTCAAATATGCACTGTTGAAATGGAAGTATATATAACATCGCAACAATACATATTATTTTAACCTTGTGTGGGGATTCTCACTCTGTAAATCAGTGGCAAGAAAGCCCAATTAAATCCATTTTGATTGCATGAAGTAAGAAAATAAAATGTAAAAAATGCCAAAGGCCAGCTGCTCTAGTTTGTATACCCACTGTATGGCCACTTTATTAAACATTATAAATTATACTGTAGTCTTGGAAAAAAAACCAGTTTATTTTTTTCTACACAGGAATTTGATCAAACTACAGTGCGTGCATGGAAAAATATACATGAAATTACATTTGTTCCACAGAGCACAGCTTGCTAACAAGGAAATGAGGTCACACAGTTCTAAAATTACGATCATGTACAGTATTCATTTCCCATAAAAGCAGGAGCGTGTGATGTTCAGGGGTTTCCTTCCTAAGTGTAGGGGTGCTCCACTGTGCCTCCCGTCGTCATGCTGAGTTTGTTTCCCTGAGAAAGGGGGGTCCAATGCATAAGCTCCCCTCAACTTCCTCCAGAGGGAGAGAAAAGGCAGCACCCACAAATACTCACAAAATCAAACAACAACCTTCAACCATGACTTCTTATGCAAGGGTTTTCATCCCTTGCATAAGAAGTCATGGTGAAGGCTTTTGGTGAAGGCTTTTGCTGAAATACACTAGTGTTATAATCTTAACCTATTTGTTTTGGGGGAAAAATATTGAATTCAGATAAATGAGATTGGGGTCTCTATATCTCATCTGTGATTTTGCTGAAGTTCTTGAGAGTGCTACTTTTTCTTTGACATAGAGAGGGGAGCATCTGCATGTTGTGATGCTTTTGGTACATCTCAAAGGAGATTTCTGAGGACCTCATAAAAAGAGGAGGAAGCCACTACTCTACAAAAAGAACATTGCTGCCCGTCTAAAGTTTGCTAATGATCACCTGGATGCGCCAGAAGACAATTGGAAGAATGTTCTGTGGACGGATTAATCGAAAATATAACTTTTTGGCTTAAATGAGAAACAATATGTTTGGCGAAAACCAAACACTGCATTCCAACATAAGAACTTCATCCCAACCGTGAAACACGGCAGTATCATGGTTTGGGGCTGCTTTGATGCCTCGGGACCAGGAAGGCTTGCCATCATTGACGGAACTATGAAGAGTCAGTGCATTTAGCCGCTCAGCATTTTCAGTTAAAGCATCACAGGATTGGAACTCAATACCCACACAGATCAGGGATCTCAATACTTACCATACCTTCACTGCACACCTGAAATCATGGCTCATTAACAGTAATCAACCATGCACACATTAATACAGTAGATGCTCCTATTGCCATCAAGCCAACAACTGTTCTGTCCCAATTGTTTGTCCTGTCATGTCCTTTCATGTTTCTCTCCTGTATAGTGCATGTGTATGTCATGTCCTGTCATGAGTATGTTTCTTTCCTGTATAGTGCATGTGTATATTTTGGTATTTTAACAGTATGTTAATATGTGTTCCATGTGCCTTGATGTCTTATGTCTGTCATATAGCTTGTTTTTATTGCATTCTTATTGTATTGTATTTGACATTTCAGGTTGCCTTTTTAACATCCGGCCAGGGACTCCAGATGAAAACTAGCCTCTTGGCTAATTCTGGCTCATTTACAATGTATTGTTTTTAACATTCAGTGTCTATTAATGTGCATTGTCCCTGACAAATAAACTAATAAAAAAAAAAAAAAAAACTATGAATTCTGGATTGTACCAGCAAATTCTACAGGAGAATGTCAGGGTATCCATTCGTGAACTGAAGCTCAACAGAAGGTGGGTCATGCATCAAGACAACCACCCTAAACACACAACTCAGTCTACCAAAGAATGGTTGAAGCAGAATACATTTTGTGTTTTGTCAAAGTCCAGACCTTAATCCAATAGAAATGTTGTGGCAGGATCTGAAGCGAGGAGTTCATGCCAGGAAGCCCACCAACATAACTGAGTTGAAGCAGTTCTCTCAGGAGGAATGGGACAAAATTCCTCCAAGCCAATGTGCGGGACTGATCAACAGTTACCGGAAACGTTTGGTTGAAGTCATTGCTGCTCAAGAGGGTCAGACCAGTTACTGAAAGCAAAGGTTCACATACTTTTTCCGACAAAGACATTTAACGTTGGATCATTTTGTTCAATAAATAAATGAAAAAGTATCATGTTTTGTGTGTTATTTGTTTAACTGGGTTCTCTTTATCTATTTGTAGGACTTGATCTGATCACATTTTACGTCACATTTATGCAGAAACGCAGAAAATTCTAAAGGGTTCACAAAGTTTTTATTGCCACTGTAAATATATCAATAATAAAATAATAATACAACTTATTATTACAATGTTTAAAAGTAGAATATTAGTAAAAACGTTTTTTACATTTTTAAAAGAGAGGGATATAGTAGCGAGTGAGGTGTAATTGGAATTTTGGGGATGCAGACTGGGTACTAAGGGACAGTACTGAGTGATTTAGTGCTTAACTTGTGTGTGTTGGATCAACAGTGCTTGAGTGAGGGTTTGAACGGTTCAAGTGCTTGGCAAGGTTAGCCAGTCAAAGTGCACGTGTGGCAGGAAAAGGGGAAGGAAAGAAAAGCAAAAATAGAGAATTGCCAAAAAAGAAAAGAAAATGGCCTAATGCCACAGCCTCCATCTCTCTGTCATGGTTTGATCTCTCCTCTCTGGATATTAAGTTCAAATCACAATAAGCAGTAGCACTCGTGCCTTGGGCAACTGGTCCTGCGCAGCATTTTTATACTTGATACCAAGTGTTTCCTTTATTTTGACAGTTACCTGTAATACCAATATGTGTAACTTGGCTCTGTCAAGCCAACTTAATTAACATACTCAACAAAAACAGGGTTTTGGAAGTCAACCAAGAACAGAACGCTGCAGGGTATGTCTAGTGAAAGCAGTCGCTGAAAGCTGCCATGACTCAAACGCCGCTCAATATGTGCTCAGTAAACACGAACCTGCTGATAACCGTAAGTCACACGCCAGAGAGCTTTCATCAATAGCCTACGTTGACGCAGCCACTGTGCTGTTACACCGAATCGTCCAATATAACAGAGGAACCTTTCTGAAATGTTAGTTTGGTACTCTCCAAGAGTGTCATGTGTGATGTGTGATGTATTGAACCATTTCCAAATGCGAATGAATCAATACTTCGTTATAACTTTTAATATAGATTTTCTAAGAACTCCACATTTGAAACATTACTTCAATACTACAATACTTAAGAAAAAAAGAAAAGCTAACATATCTCTTTTCTGCCCTGCAGTGGGTTGTGCCTTGCACCAGTATGTACAGAGGGGGAAACATAATGCTCACTTTATATTATTTATTTATTTATTTTTTCTTTTAAAGGAAATGTGACATGTTGTTCTTGTCTTGTGGGGTCATGTACACTCAGTGGCCACTTTATTAGGTACACCTGTATACCTGCTCGTTAATGCAATTATCTAATCAGCCAATCATGTGGCAGCAACTCAATGCATAAAAGCATGCAGACATGGTCAAGAGGTTCAGTTGTTGTTCAGACCAAAAATCATAATGAGGAAGAAATGTGATCTAAGTGACTTTGATTGTGGAATGACTGTTGGTGCCAGACGGGGTGGTGTGAGTATCTCAGAAACTGCTGATCTCGTGGGATTTTCAGGCACAACAGTCTCTAGAGTTTACAGAGAATGGTGTGAAAAACCAAAAACATCCAGTGAGCGGCAGTTCTGTGTGTGAAAACACCTTGTTAATGATAGAGGTCAGAGGAGAATGGCAGACTGGTTCAAGTTGACAGGAAGGTGACAGTAACTCAAATAACCACGCGTTACAACAGTGGTATGCAGAAAAGCATCTCTGAATGCACAACACATTAAACCTTGAAGTGGATGGGCTACAGCAGCAGAAGACCACACCGGGTTCCACTCCTGTCAGCTAAGAACAGGAAAGTGAGGCTACAGTGGGCACAGGCTCACCAAAACTGGATAGTTGAAGATTGGAAAAACGTCACCTGGTCTGACGAATCTCGATTTCTGCTGCGACATGCAGATAGTAGGGTCAGAATTTGGCGTAAACAACATGAATCCATGCATCCATCCTGCCTGTGTCAACGGTTCAGGCTGGTGGCGGTTGTGTAATGGTGTGGGGAATGTTTTCTTGGCACACACTAGGCCCCTTAATATCAATTGAGCATTGGGCGGCAGTGTTAGCATAATGGTTAAGGAACTGGGTTTGTAACGCAAAGGTTGCAGGTTCAATCCCCAGGTGGGGGCACTGCCGTTGTACCCTTAAGCAAGGTACTTAACCTGGATCGCTTCAGTAAATATCCAGCTCTATAAATGGATTGTATGTAAAAGAAATGTGAAACTGTGTAAGTCGCTCTGGATAAGAGCGTCTGCTAAATGCCTGTAATGTAATGTGTAATGCATTGTTTAAATGCCACAGCCTACCTGAGTCTTGTTGCTGACCATGTGCATCCCTTTATGGCCACAGTCTACCCATCTTCTAATGGCTACTTCCAGCAGGATAATGTGCAATATCACAAAGCACACGTCATCTCAAGCTGGTTCCACGAACATGACAATGAGTTCAGTGTACTCCAATGGCCTCCACAGTCACCAGATCTCAGTCCAATAGAGCACCTTTGTGGTGGAACGGGAGATTCGCAACATGAATGTGCAGCCGAAAAAATCTACAGCAACTGCGTGATGCTATCATGTCAACATGGACCAGAATCTCTGAAGAATGTTTCCAGCACCTTGTTGAATCCATGCCACAAATAATTCAGGCTGTTCTGGAGGCAAAGGGGGTCCTACCCAGTACTAGAAAGGTGTACCTAATAAAGTGGCCACTGAGTGTATATGTCTATAAGTTTCACTGACTGATGTATCACCACCTACCACCCCCTGTGGAGTGAATTTTATGCCATAATAAGACACTTTGACACTGAATGAACAGTCTATGACCCTGTTTTTCACAGGTTTTTGGGTTCCATCCCAATCCCTCCAGCACAATAACCACCTACCCCATAAGTGCTCCCTCTGTCCTCTTTTCACCAAATGCATTTGGCTGAAGCATGGCCTCATGAGAAATGGAAAATAGGACTGGGTTTACAATCCTGCTATTCGGTGAGGTCATCCTGGCGAGTATTGTTATTTCTAAGAAAACACACATTTATCAGGTGGTGTGGAGCACACTTGGCAAACCATCATTTGGTGACAAACTAAACAAATATGCAGATACACACACACACAAACACACACACACACACACACACACACACACACACACACACACACACACCAACACAATACAAATGAGATGTCCTCTCATCGGAACATGTAACGTCAGAGAAAGCTAAGCGGTTGGAGTTCAGCTTTAGTTTCTTCAGTCTAGTTATTCTGGTGTCAGTGATGATAAAACAATCCAGTTGGACATTTTCCCCATAAAGATCCAGCTTTGTGCTTTTATTACATTCCTTTCTTTATTCTTGCAGATATGTCTCTGTGAGATCTTGTTGGAAGCGAAGGAGATGAAGAGGTTGTCTTTAACGTTATTTTCACATTATAAACTTAATCAGAATGCTACAGCTATCCCTACAAAGTATGTTTCATATTTTGTATGGGTGTCTTGTGTAAATATTAAACTCCTGTTTTCTTTAATGCTGATCCAGATGCACCACATCTTCTTAGCCCTGGATCTATTCTTTCTGTTCCCAGTTCCAGGGGAAATTCACAGACGAACCACAAAATGTTACTCTATCTTATTATGAACAACATTTGGCTTGACCCAGCAGTGATGAATTCTGGAGTGTATTGCAGAATTCCGTGGAAGCAGACCATATGTCAATGGTATTTGGATTTAAGTGCTATAAAAAAAAGCTATATGGTCAGTGTCATCTTCAGGGTGTGTGTGTGTGTGTGTGTGTGTGTTGTGTGTGTGTGTGTGTGTGTGTGTGTATATGTGTGCAGCCTGGTGTCATGTCCTTGGCATCAATATAGTCAGTCGTCAACCTATCCACATGAAGGGCATGGGTCCAGATTGCTTTCTCCAGTTTCAAAGATCGTCAAACTGACAGTATTCAAACAGATGATATTCACGTACAGACCCCCCCCCCCCTTCCTGAAAAGAATATTCCTATGCAGCTGTACTTCTTTTAAGGGTGGCTGCATCATGGCAGATTGTTTATCTCTGGCCTCCCTCGTGTGTGACCCTTGCTCCTAAGAATTCCTCAGACCATGTCATACTGAAGACAGCCCTATTGCCACCAGCAGCACCAACATATCAAAACTAAACCAGTGTCTGCATCCAGAGGGGAGAGACTGCAGGTTGTGTTTATTTTACAGTACTATACATGTATGCATGCACACACACACACACACACACACACACGCATGCACATGCAAACACACACACACACGCACGCACACATGCAAACACACACATACACACGCAAACACACACACCTGCAAACACACACACACACACACACACACATACATACACACACACACGCAAACACACACACAGGCATACACGCACACACACACAACACACGCACACAGGGGAGGATCTCAGTGGTATATGGAACTGAGGCTATCGCTCCGCAGATTGGACTGAATCCTGACTGTGCCAGTGCCAACTGTGGCTGAGAATCCTACAAGATGACATATCTTTGGCCATGGGTTCATGCAGGAGGGGGGCAGGGCATTCCATAATGATTAATCGATTAGGTATCTGCGGTATATGCCAGCGCCAACAGCACCTGATGCACAGTCTGAATGGCACTAGCTCTCTCCTTAGTAATACAAGACCTGTAGGATGCAGGGGATTGCAGGGGGGGGAAGAAAATTGGCTTTAAAGGATTTAAAATATACAACAGAAGAATATACAGCATTTTTCAAGGGACAGTTCAGATAGAGTACTTATCCACGAAAGTGACGGTTACATAGTTCCTCTTCTTTGTCATGGAGCGGAATAGTGTGTTAGCAACATTAAACCCTTCAGCAGTGTTCTCCCTGTCCTCTGGGGCACTAACGCACTGTATATCCTCAGACAATATTGAGCCAAAGTCACATAAATGTCTGTCTCCAGTACCACAGTGTGAACTCAATTATGTAATCAATACAGATATTGCATGCGCCAGGTCGTTATGGTCCTGCATGGAGGTGCCAAGCTGGGACCACTACAGAGGCTTTAAGAGTGGGTGATAATCATTATAACGAGTGTACTTATTCAAACATGGATAAGCCACTAACACGTTGGAACATTACAGTAAAACAAGGAATATTTCAGTTGGGTGTCGAAGTTGGCGAAGTTGGCTGAAATCCTATGGCTGGAACGTTGGAAATACAACGTTCCTCCCCTTCTTAAAAAAAATAAAAATAAGTATTTTTACTCGCCTGTCTATAATAAATCTATGCGGGCAGAGACAAGCCCACCTCTCCAAGGTAATTAACAATAATGCCAAAAATCCTAAAAGAATATTTTCAACTGTTGATAAATCCGACCTTCACTGCTTGTATTGACACTGAAGCCTCCATCTCAAAACGCGAAGAATTCGCATCTCACGATCATTTGATCTGGTATAGTTAATCCCAGGAGGAAATTTACATTGGACCTTCCAGTTCACCTGACTCCAGTGTATCTGACTACGTTTTTGGAAACAATTGAGATGACGTGAAATCGTTAATGAAGCCATTTACATGGTCCCTAGATCCTAATCCTGCAAAACTGTTCAAAGATGTATTTGACTGTCTTTCCCGAGACACACTGCAGATTGTTAATTCATCATTAGAGACCGGGACTTTTCCGAAAGCCCTTAAAGCTGCTATGGTAAAACCGCTATGGTGAAGCTGCTGCTCAAGAAATCAAACTTATTTGACAATAATTATAGACCTATATCAAACCTACCATTCCTTGGCAAAATCATAAAGAATCATTGTTTTTAAAGAAATAAACTCTTATCTTAGCGAAAACAATGTTCTTGAAAAATTACAATCAGGCTTCCATGCTAATCATAGCATTGGTAAATTTAGTCAATAATTTAAGCATAAGTGTTGATCCCAACAAAGTGTCGGTTCTTATCCTGCTTGATCTGAGTGCCGCATTTGACACTATACGATCGGTCTCTCAGGTAGCGTGCTTGCCTGGGTTCGTACATATGTAAAAGAAGACAAACCTGGGGACCATGTCTCACAGATAGTTGATATTAATTATGTCATAACCCAGGGAAGTATTCTTGGATCTCTTTTATTCTCTTCGTGTATGCTTCCCTTTGGTAACATCATCTGTCATCACAATGTGAACTTCTTCTGTTACGCTGATGACACACAATTGTACATCTCCAATGAGCCAGACGACCCAAACGCCCTTACTGTTGTAACAGCTCGTCTATCCGACGTTAATGTTTGGATGAGAAAAAGCTTTTTGAAATTAAATGAGGATAAGACAGATGGTCTTTTAATTGGTTATTTTAACCCAAACCAGATAAACTACACTCTGGGCTAGGTGGTCTGGTTAAACAAACACAATCTGAAGTCAGAAACCTGGCAGTTATTGTAGATCCAGGCCTTAATTTTAAATCACATATGGGCCAAGACTGATTTGTTTCATCTAATAAACATAGCGAAAGTCAGACCATTTTTAACTAGACAAGATGCATAAAAACTGATACATGCTTTTATCTCAAGCCGTTTGGACTATTGTAGTGCACTTTTTACTGGCCTTCCCAAGAAAACCATTGAGAGACTTCTAGTTATTCAGAATGCTGCAGTTAGAATTTTAACAAAAACCAAGAAGAGAGAACACATTACCCCTGCGTCTCTGCACTGGCTCCCTGTTTCTTTTAGAACAAATTTTAAAGTCTTGTTACTTGTCTATAAATCTCCTAATGGTTTAGTACCTTTTTACAAGATTGTCTCTCATTTTATGTGCCAAATCCAGCTCTCAGATCCTCCACAGTGGGCTTGCTTCAATGTATCTAAGGTCAAATACAAAAAAAAGTGGTGAGAGTGTTTTCTGTTACTATGCACCGAAACTCTGGAACTCTCTCCCACACAACATTAGCGCAGCAGACTGTTGGCATTTTTAAAAGGCAGCAAAAAATTTGCCCTTTTAAACTTGCCTTGTCACGTGGTAGCAATATTCCTTGCCTGAGCATATTATGACTCTCCAAATATCAGCTCAACCAACATCGCTATATAAACAAAGCTGTCTTCCCCAGGCCCTATCAATGTTTGGTATCAACCTGATGCTCATCATAAGTGGATCATTTCAATGATTACCTTGAAAAGATTTCTTATGGTAGCACGTGACCCAAAATAAAAATATAAAAAGGGGTCCGAACCAGGCTTGTGCTGGACCTTCCCCCAAATCGGAAATGAATCATGCACGGGAATCATCCCCCTCCCCCCTCCTCCAAACACTTAAGGTGTGAACTGTTGATAGGTGAGTGCACTATTTTTGTCTGCTAAAAATCATAATAACAAACAATGATTTAAGTTACACCATTGAAATTGGTTCTACTTTCGGCTGGAATTTGCTTTTTGGGTAAAACAGAAAACGAAAAAAAAAGAAAACCTGTTAGAAGTAACTTGTGATTTTGATTGTGATTATGATTTTTAACAGACAAAAATAGTATACTATTAAAGTCTATGAGCTCTTTACGAACCATTCTGAATTCTAAATGTTTGTCTGTGGAGATTGCATGGCTATGTGCTGGATTGTATGCACCTGTTGGCAATGGGTGTGGCTGAAACACTTGAACTCAATAATTAGTAGAGGTGTCCACTGACTTTTGGCCATATAGTGTACTTTGCTTGGCTTCAGATCAGCAGTCTGAGTTACAACTCCTGCTGTGCAGCAAAGTCGTCCCAAGCGTTTTCACTTGTTTTCACAAATGTTGTAGTAACGACGAGATCCACCTGCTCGGGACTGGTCCACTTCACCACCACACACACACAGAAGTAATGACGATGATGGTGATCAGGCGAGCAAGCAGTAATCTTGGCTTTCTACAAAATATTTGCTATACTGAAGTGAAGTCATTTTATGTACAGTAGTTCACCACCATTACATTGGATCAGTATGTAAAAAACCATTGAGGACTTTGATGTCCTCAATGGTAGATACGGCCTTGAGTGCTGGACATGTCATAGTGACCAATGCGATCTCAATGCTTACCTTCATGGGTGTTGGCTCAGGGGTCATTTTAATGCACAGTGTCATCAACTCCATTGTATTTAAGGTCTATCACTTTCAATGTACCATTCCCATTACAGAGTGCTTTCACAATTACCACAGTTGCATTAGCAGGAGGCCCATTACTCAGCTGTGGGACCAAGTAGCTGTTGTGTATTCAAAACTCCAAGTGATTGTGTAGCTCCTGAAAATTCACAGGAAATGTAAAGCATTATTATTTAACAAAATGACCGGTGACTGACATAAATAATAAAGGGCTGAGATAAGGGCTATCACACAGAAAACACAAAATTAGGGACCTTGCAACCTTGGATTGTGGACTAATTTAAAGAAAGTTATTTTAAACTAGGCTCCTATTTTTTTATCACTGTGGGGCATAGGCTTGTCCTAAAGAAGATCTAGTTGTTTACTTGTCAATAGCGCACTGTTCTCTGAAGCTGTAAATTGAATCTAAAGCAGGAACATTACCTGCTGGAGAGTGCAGGCTGGTGGGTAGCACCTCACCGCCTCACAGAGCATGTCTGGGGCTGGGGCGTGATCCCGGAGCGGCTGAGACAATCCGCACGTGCACCTACACATGTGCACACACACACATCAGCTGACCATGGCCACTCCTCAGACAATATGTAATGATGGAACATTCCACTTTCTGTCATGTAGAATTACCGAAAGTGCTTATGTTATGTGCTTTTTTGATTGTCTGTTTAATGCAAGAGAGTGTGTGAGACAAAAATACTGAGATTGACAGGAAGAGAGATGGCGAGAAGAGAGGGAGAGAGTTAGAGATAGGATCTGGGTCCATCATGTCTCCTTGATTTAGTTCAAGGTAATTTAAGTGACTTAACTGAGCGATCGACAATAACAGCGGTTTGAAGGGGCGCGAGATAAGATTAATGTTTTGGGGAACAGGAGGACCATGGTACCGAGGAGAGATGTACAGGCTGCAGGTCTGTCTGTGATCAGAGGAGTTTAACCCCTGCTGTTGGAGCTATAATGAGAATTTAAGTTGAGAACCTGTGAGTTATGTTATGAGTTACATTTATTATGCATTAATATGGAATGTATTTACTTATTTGATTTATGAATGCCAAGGATAGTAAATTGGGTCACCTACCTCGTACTCACCTGTGTTTGATGTCGGGGACACGCCCCCTGTGCCCTGTGCGCAAGCTGGCCTACCGGCTTTAATACAATGAATGAAAATGTTTGCCTAGCAGGTTAGATGGCGGAGAGCAACAGTTTTCCGACCACATTTCACACATTTCTCTTGGATTATTATATGTAAGGTAAACGAAATCCTGCGCAAAGTTTGTTTTGTAGTTTGGAAAAGTCAACCGGAGTTTTTGTTAATAAATCGCATTTCAGTTTTTATACAACTCCTCCGTGCTTTCTGGATTATGTGTGTCGGCGACTCCCCGCCTAACCTCAAGTGGCTAAATGGTTTTTGGTTATATGGATTAGTCACTACACCTGCGTCACTGTGACTGCAGTCCTATGCAAAAGTCCCATCACAAGGACTGGCTTAACTCAAGATTCATGGTCTATGAATATTTCTAGTTGCATCCGAGAAGGCTAGCTGCAGGAAGAGGAGGAGAGGACAGGATGTTGTGGTTGAGAGACTTGACCCCAATGGTATAAAATTAATTTCCTGGAGGGCTGAGTGTGTCATATTGTTCTAAACCAATTCCTCTGACTGTTTGGACATGCTCCAGACAGCTCTATACAGTACATACACAGCGATAAATCCACAGGGATATTTTTGTCCAGTATATTTGAATGCTATGTGCGATAATACACATGGAACCAATACATCTCCCAATATGTCCCAATGTTTTTTTCAATATAGTTTAGCTTTTGGGAGATCCATGTGGAACTGCAGTGTTCATTTCTATAAATGCGCAGCTGTAAATTATTCCGCTAAATTATTCATTGTAAAGGGCAAAAGTGCAATTATATCCTGTAATTGATCATTAACACAGATTATTGGGCTAATGACGCAATTAAGAGCAGATGAGCTGAAAAGAATAGCACACGGCCTCCTGGAGCTGGTCTGCTTTACCTAGGCAGCGGGAAACATAACACAGATACCACGATAAGGAATCCTTAATCGGTTGCCTGTGATCTGCCTGTGCCAGTTATATGGTTCTCCTGCCAGGTAACTGTGCACCTCTGCTGGAAAAGAGCCTGGCTACATGTTTGCTGGATGTGGATGGTAATATGTGCCCTCCAGAATTGATGGAGTGAGCAATGGGAAGGGCCTGACAAATATGTATGGACATTGAACATTTCTACTGACTAGCGAAGCACAGGGGAATTTTGCGGTTTGGATTATTATGTGAATTTCCTAACCTTAATTCTCTGTTGGTGACATCATTCAGACTCTGCCTGATATGAAAAAGTCATACTGTATATGCAAATTTGTGACCTTAAAATTAAATTCTCTCACTTGTTTGGTGTTTTCTTCACTGTAATCATGAGGAGCCAAAGTAATTTCACAGGCATCGTGTTTAACCATGGTGGATATAAAATATAGCCATATGATCATTTTTACAGTACAGCTACTGGAGACATTCTAAGTCTAATCGTAGTGCAGTGCCATCAGAACTTAGAGCATTCGCTGCCAGCATATGATGCAGCTGCGAAGATCATTCTAAGTTCTATAGAGTAGTGTTATCAGGACTTGGAGCATTTGCTGTCTGTATACAGTACAGCTACTGGAGACATTCCAAGCCCTCTACCCTAGGCATGACGCGTGACTGACTACTCAGTGCAGCAGGACTGATGCCGTACCACGCGTCAATTGCAGCGTGTGAACAGTCCTTGTGGCCTTGCTCCCGGCTTGTTACACCTTCCCTTATTAGCGCTAGAGAGAGAAGACATGGATTGAAACAATGATTTGCACATTTCTTTCTTTCTAGCAAACTTCACACAACAGACATTAAAACACAATATATAGAAGAAAATAAAGACAAGATGAAACAAATGTAGAACACATACCCCAAGACAAGATTTTTGTGCTAGAGCGCCCGGAGACCTTGATAAGCAAATGTACTCCCCGAGCTGGGTTTGGCTATTCCCTTTATACACCTCTGACCAACCTTATACAGTACCCCATCTGTTGGTTATTTTAAGACAGTTTTTTGCCTGACGTATCAGATTGATGGTTTACGAGGCTAGTAGGATAGTGGGTGTCCCCTACTGTGAGGGTACAATTTAATCAATGGTTATATGACCGTTATTTTCCCTTTAGTGGCTGTAAAACCTTTGAAGACTATTTTTTTCTCAGGCCAGCTATCTGTGGGATGTTAGGTTCTCAGGATGTTATCAGATCTCTGGTTTATAAAACTACATTGCAGTGATGGATAAGACATGTCACAGGAAAACACAAACAACTTCTACCATCTATACAGTCACAAAACCTTTGATGGACAAGACATGTCACAGGAAAATACAATCAACTTCTACTATCTAGAACATAAGAACATGATAATACATATGTATTGTATACTATACATAAAGTCCCAAAGCCTTTGATGTCTGTAAAACCATTGGCTGACCCTTGTTTGCCCTAGGTCAGCCATCTGTTGGACAATAGGTTGTCCAGATAACAGAACTACACTGCAGGGGAGAAACGGAAGTGAGAGCCAGCTCCTTCCATCCCTACACTTATATAGATTGTGGCAGGATCAGGGGTGTGAGGTTTCCATGAAGCTATGATCAATAGCAAAACTTCACATACAAAGGAAAAGGAAAAATTCTAAACAACCTATATATATTGTTGTGTACCTTAGGCTGGGGGGACACTCAATGACCTTTACAGGCAAGTTGAATAACCTGGAGGAGGCAGTATTCAAACGAAACAAGGATTTTATTAAAGGAAATCTGGACAAAAACACAAAAGGGTGGGGTAATTGAAAAAACAAACACAAAGTTCACAATCCTTATTTGTCTAAATCTGTAATCCAAAGCCAAAATCCAATCCAGTTCCTCAAGCAATCCAAAGTCAGTACACAAAATGGGGTACACAAAATCCCAGTCAAACACAGTCAGTAATTCTCCAAACTAATTCTCTCAAAACACTCTCACCCACCACTCTCCAATACACCAACCTACTCTCTCCTAGTGTGACACCAAACAGTCCTTTAAATAGGCCTCTAAATGGCCTTCAGCTGCCAGTAGTCCCAATTTCTTAATGGCCTTCAGCTGGTCGTCAGGTGGGACTGCAGGCTGCTGGGAACTGTAGTCTTTTTTCCTCCAGTGGCTCCCATGAGTTAAAGAGGCAGGCAGCCATGTCCTTGTCCTGCCCCTTGGGATGCCACAATATGTATATTTATTTGGGGAAATGAACAAGGTGGAGGGGGAGAAATGCAATCAAGTCCAATCCACAATCCTTACTCGTTGTCAAAGTCCGTAATCCAAAGGTTGGTTTCCAAATCAGGGTCGCCAAATGCTCAATGGTTGGCACACAAATGATCATTTTCACCTGTTTAGGTGTTTCCACCATAATATGTAAGCTATGCCTGTGGTACTGCATTGATTATGCTGTAGTGTACCTATCTCACATTTCTATATGTTTTAAATCTTTGTTTGGGCACAGGTACACTCTAAACATATGTATACAGTTACAGTGTGGCTCTCAGTAAAGCAAATAAGGTCACCTAAATTGACTGTGTTTCATTACAAACCACTAGCTTGAATCTAGTCCTAAACCTCAACTTAGTCTTAAGCTTTCTCAGATATGTTGATTCTTTTTGTGGAGGAATGTGCTGAGGCTTTGAGAGGGTGAGTAAGAGTGAAAAGTAACCCAGGGCCTTCCAAGCATGCATAAATGCCCTCTAGAGAGGACGTAATAAAAAAGAAAGCCATTGTTGACAAAAACACATGAAATCTCACCTAGAGTTTTCCAGAAGGCATGTGGGAGACTCTCAAACTAACTAGAGGAAGATTCTTATGGTCTGATCAGACCAAGATTGCATTTTTTGGCATCAATGTTAGGCACTATATTTGCCGCAAGCCTAACACTGCGTATCATCCCAAGAACACTATCCCTACCTTGAAACATGATGGCGGGAGCCTAATGCTATGGGAATGCTTCTCTGCTTCAGGGACTGGAAAACTTGTCAAAATGGATGGAGCAAGATATATACAAATCATGGAGGAAAACCTGCTGCAGTCTGCAAGAGACCTGGAACTTGGGATAAGATTAATATTCCGGCAGGACAATGACCCAAAGCATACAGCAAAAGCCACATAGGAGTGGTTTAAAAACCAAAGAAATCAATATCCTGGAGTGGCCCAGACCTCAATCCCATTGTGGAAAGATTTGCTGTTCACCACCTGTCCCCATCCAACCTGATGGAGTTGGAGCAATTTTGTAAATAATAATGGGCAAAATTTGCAATGTACAGATGTGCAAAGCTAGCAGAGACTTACTCAAATAGACTGTAGTAGCTGTAATTGCAGATAAAAGGTGCAAGTTTCAAGGTGCAAAGTATTAAGTCAAGGGAGGTGAATACTTGTGTAATCAATCATTGTCTGTTTTAGTTGTAATAAAGAAAAAGCTTTAGCATTTTTTGTTGATCAGTGGCAAGAAATCCAGATTATATGCATTTTGATTCCATGAAGTAAGAAAGAGGGTGAATACTTTTTATACCTACTGTATATATCTGTGAATTTTAGAAGACAGGTTTCCTGTGAAGGGGATGGGGGTACAGTATATAATTGAAAGAAAATTACAAATAAAGTTTGAAATGTCAGTGTCACAGAGGGATTTTCTCTGAAATCAATGTAATTTGGCCAAATATTATTTTACATTAGTATTATTATTATAAATGGATGAAAAAAGGGTCAGCTTAGTTTTATCAACATGACAATAATTTCATTTCCTCATTAAAAAACAAACACTGGTACCCTTTGGAGTATACTGAAGATATTGAAGTCAAACAACTACATTTTAAGAAAACATAGAAGTTTCAATAACCTTATCTAAAGCATGGGGCCAGACCCCTGGAGGGATATATAGTCAGGTCCGAAATGATTGAGACCCTTGATAAAGATGAGCAAAAAACGTTTTATAAAATAAAAAATACAGGGGCTGCTGGGTGGCACATCATGTCAAGGCACTGTTCTAGTGTGTGGATGAGCCCCATGGTCTGGTATCGAATCCAGACTGTGCCAGTGGCAATGTAGGGTGACGCATAATTGTCAGTAGCGTGGCCCAAGGAGGGAGGGATTCGGCAGCAGGAATCCAAGTCTCTTCGCACACCAGCGCCCCCATGCTGGTCAATCGGGCAAAAATATTGTACATTTATATTCTTTTATACTAAAAGTATTTTTTTAAATGAGAGAACAATTTTCCAAAAACGATGTGTCACAATTATTAGCACCCCTACCAATAATTGTAAATAAAATCCCCCCCCAAAAAAGTTCATTAACATATCGTCTTCTCTCTCCTTTTTTGCTCATCTTTATCAGGGGGTTCTATCATTTCGGACCTGAATGTGAATCTGTACATAATTTGTTTTCCTTGCTCTGCCTGGCCTTTCAGTTTTGTGTTGTGATGTGTATCACAAACGTAGTATGCCTCTAGTTATTTTTTGATTGAAGTTCAAAATCTAGATTCCTTTTTTAATGGATCGGAGTAACAGTGGAACAGCTGACTTTCAGCAATTCAATTCAATTCATCTTTCTCGTCCCTGATGGGCAATTTTCTTTGCAGTCTAGTTATACACAATGCATAAAACACAACGCAATATACGAAAAACACTTTAAAGCACAAAATACACAAATTTCATTTGTAAGGTTACAACTGACCACAGTACAATTATGAGTCATTAATTATTACATACTGGATATAATAAATACAGTAACTCATTCTAAAAGTTATGAATACAAGTCAACAAGGAGATATCATATGCATTGGGACAGTGATATATTAATCATGTTCAGCATTGATTATTGAGACAGCTTTGGGGACAAATGTTCTGCCATATTGCTTTTAAACTACGTTGGCCTGTTATGCAGATGTAAGCAGATGAAATTCCTTGTACAGGGAGCTCCTAATCAATTTGATTTCGTTTTACAGAGCATGTGCGGGGGAAGACTGGTGTGTTTTATTACTGTAATCGTGGAGCCCATATTAACTACAGGTATTGAGCAAAACATTTTTATTACCAATGTAAAGTCACTTAATTGTGTTTTGGACCACTTCGTAATGACCAGTATGGCCTATACTGTTACATAGACTACCAGTGTTTGGAATTCTGCAGGAAGAGTACAACACCACCCTTCCACGAGAAGGGCAATAAATTCACATTTAATGGATTGAAGTGGAAAATTCTGTCTCAGGCATCATTCCAGAATATCCCATGAAACCTCAATCTGGTGACTGCAAGGCCATGACCTATGGATAACATCAGCATCATATTTCTCAAACCACTGGGTAGCTACTTCTTTGTGGACGGGAACATTGTCATCTTGAAAGACAACCTTCTCTGCAGGATTTTTTTTTTTTTATCAAGGGGTGAAGATGATCACACCATAGCATTAAAAAATGATTGACATCAACGTTGTCTTCTAAGGATATGACTGCATCCATACCATTCCAGGAAAACGTACATCACACCACTACAGAACCACCAGGACCCTTCACTGTTGGAACATTGTTGTGTTCCCATTGTTTGTTCACTACCTGTATGCTAATTAATTTGGTTTTACTTCTACCATGGAAGGGGCTAGACCAGTAAACCATGGGAAAAACATATTAGGTGTATATTTTTATATATAGAACCATATAAAAACCATATTAGGGTGGACTCAATTAAAACTGGATGAAACTTCTTAGTTTTACCAACATGACAATAGTTTAATTTCCTCATTAAAAAACAAACATTGGTCCTCCTTGGCATATAGTCGTAATGTATTAGTAATTTGTATTTTATTTAAAACAGGAAAGATTAGGTGTACTTCCCAGCATGGTAAAAAGAAATGTGGGTGCTTTTCTTTAAGTTATTAACTCAGGACAAAACAATGTCCATGGAGAGAAGAAAAGCTGTACTCCAAACAAGAGGCACAGACACATGTGAACAGTAGCTTATTACAGTGAAACTTAAATCATTTATTTTTTCCTCAGCACTGCTTGTGTCAATGTCAAAATGTGTTCTTGAGTATACTGTATCTCTCCACAAACTCAACATCTTGAGCATACGAGCACATCAAATAGCCTAGCTTTTGTCTTTTCTACGCTAACCTTGAGAAAGGAACACTCACATTATGCAATTAAGCCATTGATCGCCACGTTCCCTTCCATTTTCCTAGAGCAGACTGACTCGGACTTAGCCAGCAGCCAACATGAGCATATGTTTACTGTAAGCCATTGAAAATGCATTGAACATTATTGAGTAAGTACCCTGTCGAGTGCCCAGTTAGGACAGCTGTGGATTCAGTCTTCATCAGTGTTGAATGTAAGACTCGTTGCTTCTCTCTTTGACACTGAGGGTTTGGCCTACATGTATGGGGACAGATTTGAACTGCTTTGCACCACGTTTTGCAAACTGGCTTTTGTATAAACAGAAACACACTGAACTGTTCAGTCTAGACCACAGCCTCTGTTGAGTAGGTTTTGTGCATTGAGTGTTGAGTGTTTGTGTGAATAAGAGACAAACAATACAGCCAGTGCTCTGTTCAACTGATGACTAATGATTAGCCATAGCCATTTATTATATTTAACAGTATTTGCACTTGTGTGTCTACAAGCTGAATGTTGAATGTTGACAGCATAGCAAGGTTGTCTGCTAAATTAATCAGTAATGATAATATTTTGGCAATCATGATTCATTTGTGGATTCTGTACATACGAAAAAAGCATATCCAAACAGCAAGATTGCTCAGTACAGCTGGGCTGTACAAATTACTTTCAATCACAAGTGGAGTGGAGAAAAGAGATTTAAAAAATGTAACCACTAAATGCATCTGGCTACAGCCAAAAACTCCTCCGCTGCCCTTCTTGGCAGCAATGCCTACTAAGCTTGTGCCTTATAAATTTGCATGCTGACAGCTTAGTCTCTCATAAAAGTGTTTTTTTCTTTTAGACAGGTTTGCTATGTTTAACATATGTTTAACTGGAACATAACCTTTCACATGTGAGATATGGGGAGATATAATCATGAGGACATGCCTTATGTCAAACTTCTCTTGAGATGCCTAATGCCGTGGCTTCATACCCTGGGGCATATCGTTCAGTGTCGGACCCCATCATGCAACTGTGCAGTCTGGAAATGTACTTTTTCTTACATTTTGTTTCCGGTTTTCTCCCCATTGTTCTCCCCAATTTGGAAGCCAATTATACCCTCTATTTATTTCGATTAACCCTCCCCCACAAACTTGCCGCCCGTCTCTACGGGGCAAGCTACTCTCTGAGGTCGGCGATGATCCGCCTCGAGACGGAACTCACCGACCCCCTTTCTGGAGCAACATTACGTGCTTCACAGCAAGTTTGTGCCGAACACCCTCCCCCCTCCCTCAGGAGCGGATAGCCAAATGTCCAATCGGGGCTAATGGCCAGTGCCGGTCTGGCAGAGATGGGTTTCGAACCGCATCCCTGATAGGCAGCTCATACTCATACAGGACCAGCCAAATATGGGTGCGTTAGACCACTATGTTATCCGCCAGCCCCTGGAAATTTATTTTTTAAATAGTCTCTAAATATAGTTCATGAATCCATACCACGCGTTGACTTGATTTGGATCACAGGACTTTCAGTCCACTGAAACATTAATTTGTTTATTCTGTGTCATTCGACCTGAGTGAGAAAAGGCAGTTGGCTGTTTTAGGCAACAGCAAGGCATCATTGGCACTGTGTTATCTGAGCAGAATGTTCAGGTCTGCACGACAAACGGTGGCCAATGACAGCATACAGCTAGCTATGCTAAAATAAATTGTTACTGTCTTCCTACTACCTTCAAGGGGCGATATAATGGCAACAGGCTAAAATAAATAGTGGAAACATTCAAGTTTTGGAATATGATCAAAAAAATATAAATAATAATGAAATAATTGTCTGCAATTCTAGATTATGAACTCAAACTGAACCAAATGATATCCAAAATCTCACCTGTTCCTTGAAACTGGTTCATGCACTTGGTTCAAGGCAATGGCTCAATGGTTCTAATTAACAGTAACCTCCACTGCACTTCTGTCTGTCTGCTGTGAAGATATAATTGCTGCTTCATTGAGCATTTCCTAATTTTGCTTTCTTGGCGTGTTCCTGAACTCATCCTCAAACCTTGAGAAAACAAGCTTATCATTGGCTCCGCAGCCTCGACCGACCTGTCGTGCGTAGGCTGAGCCTTCTCAGCATTTAGCAAGCAACAGTATGGAGAAACACCAAAGCCAAGTTACTGTGTGTGTGTGTTCTAAGATAGAGAGAGGGGAAGAGTGTGTGTACTGTGTGTGTGGGTGCATGTGTGCCCCTTAGAGAAGTTGTTTTCACAGACCAGTGATAAGCAATATCAAGAGCTATTTTTTTTCTCCCTCGATTAAAATAAAAAAAATCTAGGAATGGTGAAAGGTCCCCCCAATTTGTTCACCAATCTCATCAAACACTATAGAAGATTCAGTAGTATTATCCTTGAGAGGTGAGGTTGCCCAAAGTACTGAAAACAGGGGTGTGAAAAAGTGTGATAATTGTACTTGTTAAACAAAATCTTTTTCTCTGGGCAATTGTATTAGTATAATAGAATACAATTTTCACATTTTTTGAGCATACAATATAGCTCATTACATGTATTGTCTATTTTATACAGCTTTTTTTGCATCTTTATCAAGGGTGTGAATAATGTTGTAGTTTACTGTACTGTTATGACTGCAGATACTCAATTTGACAGCATAATTGAATAAATAAGCCCAGAGCGACTGATTGAGTCTGACATTTTTCAAGTCTCATTGAATTATAGATACATATTTATATTGTTTTATTCATTAAAGAAACAGTTATAGGATAATACAAGAAAGAGAAGGCAATGTGCGCGTGTGTGTGTATGTGAGTGTTGGGGGGTGGGAGTTGGCATTTTCATCATCAGCACTGAAAATAAAATAAGACTATCTACAGCAGGAACATGATCTGGCTTGTCTGTTGAAATGCTTAACTTGGCATATTTGTGAATCCCAGAAGGGCGTGATGCTCAATTTAGGTCTCTGATGTTTCACCTGATCTCTGTGAGCATTGCTGGGCAGCTGACCATGATGTTGGTCTCACTCATCTACTCAATCACCATGGATCTGGCTGTTTGGTGCCTACAGTACACATTTGTTAGTGTTATTCTTGTTGCTACTGGGATATTGCATCATTCCATATTTTAGGTCGCTCTGGATGAGAGTCTACCAGATAAATACAGACTCTGCTGGGAGAGTCACCTGTAGCTAATTCAGCACCAGCCAAACCGGTGGTGGTAATCTTGCTGTTTTTGAGATGATCGTCGAATCATTGTTACAGTGGAGGCCTGCTCTCACCTGCAATTCTGCTTTATGGTTCTGTCAGGTGCAGGAATA
The DNA here is from genome assembly GCA_029706075.1 of Aldrovandia affinis. Classification (NCBI taxonomy): domain Eukaryota; kingdom Metazoa; phylum Chordata; class Actinopteri; order Notacanthiformes; family Halosauridae; genus Aldrovandia; species Aldrovandia affinis. Next base: position 5,265,974 of record JAINUG010000031.1, read on the forward strand.
TGTGCGTCCATATCGTGTGTAGTCACAAAAAGAGGTAAGAAAACATATTAAGGTTTGCTAAATATGTATGCAACACATGAGAGGAACTGGGTTCATTGGCCATATTAACTGGGTCTGATTATCGAGGGGAATGAAACATTTATCAAACAAATCATGATACTATGGCCAATAAATAACAAATAATAATAAATTCCTAACAAATGCACTAGACTGGTTAAGTGGCTTCTACTGAGACAATCTAAACATAGCCCATATGATTTCTTTTATTGAAATACCTAACTATGCAACATATTAATAGACACACAACCTAACCAATGAACTAAGCTCAAATTGATATTGGTATTTTCCTCAACATCCAACATCCTCAATACTCAACTATTTGATACAGGAAAGTAAATCAACCGGAAAATCTTGACGTCATGGCTATTTATTTGGATTGGTGAGAATGTCTTTTGCTCCTCAATTCTCATGTTTCAGTGTACTCTGTGACTGTGCATTCCAGAGTTTCACAACTAGTGTAAGTGCAGTGTGAAAATGGTGTGGATCACGTAAGGTCAAATGGAGTGTGCAGGCCACTTCAAAGATTCAGTTGCACAGCTGGTAAAACACGGAGAGTACCTGTGCTGAACTGAGAGCGACCTGGCTCTGTGCATGTGTCAGGTACCTCGTTACCATGGGACTGAGCCAACCAGCAGCAGCTCTTGTTTATTTGGGCCTTTATTTTCTTATCGCACCCAGGGGGAGTCTGAATTCTCTGAATGACACTCCATGTGTCCATATGTTTATACGCTTTTGAAGTAATAAAGGAGCATGATGAGATTGACATTTTTTGATGTTCTGTCGTATACACATCCGAACCAAGATATTGAAGCAATTCCATGATTCATCTCTGTCAGACTGATTGTTGAATCTGACTCCCCGTTCTCCTGTGCTATATGATTCAGGCATGCAAGGTAACCTGACAAATCATTTGTGCAGACTCGTATGCATGAGTACAGTTCCTCAAAGAACAGAGCAAAGGTGTATTCATGAAATGAATTTTGTCTGTTGAATGAAAGTGTGTTGTTACACTACACGTTTTCAGTCATGATGGAAGCACCCTTTCCCAAATAATTCCCTGAATTCTGTACATCTAGCCAATTGTCATCACCACTGCCTACATGTTTATTACTGCTTTTTGCATATGCATACTTGTTTAAATCTTCCTCTAAAATAATAATATATATAATAATAATAATTTACTAACCTTTTCCTTCCCGGTGTGACAGGTATGGTATGCAGCTGCCAACAATGATGTCTATCACTGTATTACTGCACTGATCTCTTGCGGGAACAATGATTGTTCATACCATGTATTAATGCACATCTTGTAAGTCGCGCTGGAAAAGAGCTAAATGCTTAAAAAATGCGTAAAAACGTAAATGTAAATTTCTCAAGGTTGTAGGACCCTGACCAGGACCAATAAGACCCCTACACATTTTTGAATGTGTAGTTTGCACATCTTTTACTCCATTATTCAGTGTTCTAGTTGAGACCTGTCTCTATTTTACATGCCCACACATAAATGTATATGTACATTATACATTTTTTAAGGAGCACTAAAGATATCCTTATAGGTTGTTAACAGACATTTTTGAAGCTCACCTAAACCACCACTAATGTGTAGCATTCACCTGGATGATGCATGACAGTCATCTTAAGAATAAGAACATAAGAATACATAATGATGAGAACGGGCCGTTCGGCCCATCTTGGCTCATCATGTCCTAATCTAAAGAACATCTAGTACTACATCTAGCCTGGCCTTGAATAGCCCGAGCGTTTCTGCCTCTACTACCTGACCTGGCAAGCTGTTCCAGGCATTGACAACTCTCTGTGTAAAGAAAAACTTCCTAATATCTGTGCGGATACTAATTTCCACCTGTGGCCTCTTGTTCTGCTGACCCCACTTATCTTAAAAAATCTTTGGTATTGTACTTTGTTAATCCCTTTTAGGAATTTAAAAACCTCAATCAAATCCCCCGTGCCAGTCAACACTCACAACCAATCAAATTTAATTTGACTGTCTGGACTTTAAACATATGTGCTAATTCATATTTATTTTTGTGTAATTACTATTCATCCAGAAGTATTAGAGAGTGCATTTCAGAAGCAGTACTTCAAATAAGGTTCTATCACAGAATATTTATCTTCCTTTAAAGATGGTCTCTTTGGTTATTTCTTATCACTCTTTGCCAGAAATAATGAAATAATGGTAAATACAGTAAAAAGGGCCTCTATCTTTGCCCAATCAGAACAATTAATCAAATGTTGGATTTATGCAGTGTCCCATAAATCAGTGCAAGACCCTTTTTTACAAAAGAACTAAAGATTGAATTAAACCACAGATGAATACTTATCACAAAGAGAACAGTGAACATTTTAAGAAGCAACGCTCTATCCACAAAATCAGTTATGCTATCATCAAAGTCTGATGATCCTTGTGAAAAAAGTGTTATTAGTCTTGCACATTAAAGGTGGGACAAAATATATGTGCCAGCTCCTTTCTTCTCCTAGCCCAGCTAAAGGTTTGAATTATGTGGAAATAGATGGTTAAAATGATATACATTCACCTCTGCAGAAAAGGCACATCCATAGTCTAGACTCTTAGAGCACATATATGAGGTGAATTTCCGGAGGAAGATTTCTTATATAACAAGGATTTAGTGACCATAATTCATAAATCAATCAAGGGAGTAATCTCAGACAGAACAGAAAAAGATACATTACAATAATGGTCCTTCTCCAACTATTTTCTGAACATAAGAACATAAGAGGGCGGCACGGTGGTGCAGTGGATAGCGCTGTCGCCTCACAGCAAGAAGGTCTCGGGTTCGAATCCAGGCCGGGGGCCTTTCTGTGCGGAGTTTGCATGTTCTCCCCGTGTCCGCGTGGGTTTCCTCCGGGTACTCCGGTTTCCTCCCACAGTCCAAAGACATGCACGTTAGGCTAATTGGAGAGTCTAAATTGCCCGTAGGTATGAGTGTGTGAGTGAATGGTGTGTGTGCCCTGCGATGGATTGGCGACCTGTCCAGGGTGTATTCCTGCCTCTCGCCCGGAACGCATGCTGGGATAGGCTCCAGCACCCCCCCGCGACCCTGACCAGGAATAAGCGGCTTAGATAATGGATGGATGGATGGATGGATGGAAGAACATAAGAACATAAGAATACATAATGACGAGAACAGGCCGTTCGGCCCATCTAGGCTCGTCATGTCCTAATCTAAAGAGTATCTAGTACTACATCTAGCCTGGACTTGAATAGCCCAAGCGTTTCTGCCTCTACTACCCGACCTGGAAAGCTGTTCCAGGCATTGACAACTCTCTGTGTAAAGAAAAACTTCCTAATATCTGTGCGGAATTTGCCTTGAACTAATTTCCACCTGTGGCCTCTTGTTCTGCTGACCCCACTTATCTTGGTATTTTACTTTGTTAATCCCTTTTAGGAATTTAAAAACCTCAATCAAATCCCCCCTAAGTCTCCGTTTGCTAAGTTTAAATAGATTGAGTGCCTTAAGTCTATCATCATAACTTTTACCTTTCATACCAGGTATCAGTTTAGTTGCCCTTTACTGTACTCCTCATGCATTCTGGGTTGTTCAGGAGTTATGGTATTACATAGTGTCTGATTGTAACTGCAGGGTAACCGGTAAAGCATTTAAAATGTATGTGTTTGTACTTGCAGTATATTTGTCAACCAGCTTCATCCACATCTTTATATTATAAATGTGTAGGCAGTGTCATGGGAGTAACTTCAAGAATTTAATAAGAATTCAATCAATATAGAAGCCAAGAGTGTAAATTGAATTGTGTCTAATTTCACCTGCTATATGCCTGTTTTTTTAATTTTTATTATTTCACATTTTTCCCCTGTTTTTTCCTCCCAATTTGGTTGCCAATTATACCCTCTATTTTATCTCAATTCCCCCTCCCCTACGAGTCCGCCGCCCGTCCTCCGGGGGGAGATATTATTTCCAGGCCGAATTTATCCGCCTCTTCCAAGACGGAATTCTACCACGGACGCCTTTTTCCTGCTCCTCGACGGACTCGTGCCGGCTCACCCTCCCCCTTCCCCGGAGGCGGACAGCCAAACGCCGCCTCCGATCGGGCTGATGACCACAGTAAAGGGCAACTAAACTGATACCGGGTTTCGAACTGCATCCCTGACAGGCAGCGCACACCACACCGGACCAGCCAAAGTGTGGTGTGTTAGACCACTACGCTATCCGCCAGCCCTCGCTATATGCCTGTTGAGCATGCCATTGAATTTGCTTTGTTTAGCTTTTTATATATATATGCACTTGTATATGGTGTGATTCTTCTTTCCTTTTGATTCGCATTTCCCTTTTCCATACAGCAGGTTCCCTTAAGTCTTGCTCTGTTTTCAATGTGTTCCCCATTGGGTGTGTTCACGTTTCCGCTTTAAGAACTTCACTGTGTGTCATTTCCTCTTCTTGGTCTATTTCATCTGTATACCCCTTTGATTGAAGCACTTGTGAGAATGCGGGTGTTTCTTCCCCAGATGGTTCAAAGTTAGATGGAAGTCTACGTGGATGTTATCTGTATACCCGTTTGATTGAAGCGCTTGTGAGAATGCGGGTGTTTCTTCCCCAGATGGTTCAAAGTTAGATGGAAGTCTACCTGGACGTTATGGGGGTTCTCCTCTGTGGAGGAAGGCAGCTGTGGACTGTTGCCGTAGGACACACGTATTGCTTGTGTTTGGAACTGTTGGCAGAGAATGATTTGCTGCAGGACCCTTTGTGCGAGACAAGAAGAATAGAGCCAGGAGCAGAGGTTGGAGCAGCTGAATCTGCAAGGGCGCGTGTCCCAATGATGCTTCGGGTCTGGAGGCAGAGGAACAGGTTTCGATTATCTAACAAGAGAGCTGCAAGACGAGTAAAATTTCTGTTCGATTATTGGTTATTCGCCTGTGTTGTCACAGTTGTCACACAATTTTTGTGCAGCTGAGAGTGGTGCAGCTGAGTGCAGAAGTGCCCAGCATTACAGTGCAGTCTGGTGCAGAAGGTCCATTGGTGCTTGTCTGAGAAGTGGGTACAGGCGCAGTGCTGACAGTTCAAAGGCGAGTATCACTTCATGATCTACTGAAATTTACCTTGAGTCAAATTGAGCCCTTGGGTCGATCGTCTCTCTCCTTCCTAAAAGCGTTGGTGGCGTGCCAGTTCCGGTGGTCAGGACGAGAGGAGCAGGTCCGGTCGGTTCTGGGTATTGCAGCCAGTCATCCTGGACCTGGCTCTTGGCAGTTTCTTTTAATGAGTGTCCTTTTGCTGATTGTTCTTGCATTCCATGTTTTGTTCCATTCTCGTTGTTTGTGTGTGCAGCCTGCACAACAGTCTTTTGATTTCTTCTTTTCTTTATTTTTGGTTATTTTGAAACAGTGCTTTGTATAGTGTTTGGTCTGGTGTTAACTAGTTATAATAAAATGTACCCTTAACATTTGCTGTGACAGTACCAGGCATATTGTTTATATATTAAAATGGGAAAATATGAATAAGCAGTTAGAGTACAGTATTTTGAAAATCTTAGTTATTAATAAGCGCACTAAGGGTTTAGTCGGCTCAGAGCTTACACTGGCGATCAGTATATGTGTTTTGGGGTTATAAAAATGTACAAATCATTGTACATTATTTAACCAGGAAGATCAGAAAATGTGATTCCGTCTTGGAGAGATGACATGTGGCACCAAGGTGAGCAGGGGATGCAGGGGATTAATCAACTGTAGGTGAAGGTAAGGTGGCCAGATGTACTCCATGACTGCACTGGGGAAATTGATTTATTGGTCCAGAGATAAGGAAAATAGAATGTCCAAGGCATCATGAATAAATCATAGATTTTTAGCAGAGTGCCCCCTTAAAACAGCATTTGCAATAAAAATCAATTTACAAACTACAAAGAAATAGTCTTGTCTCCCAACCTGGGACCTGGCTTTTTAAAGAGCAGCGCTCCCTACACTGGCCAGAGTAAAGTGTTGTATAATTGTTATAGATCGTTCCACAAACCTTTAAATATTCTGACATTTGGTTTGGCAAGACATACACTTTAAAAAGACACACACTTTAATTAATCTAAATGAATGGAATGAATATACATACTATTATGCTACAGTCATGGGTCTACGTGGCACAATCACAACCTTTCACACTAACAATCACTAAAAGACCTACAGTATACTATATGTAGACCTCATTCGAGTGGGTACCTTACTTATTCATGGTAAGACATCTTAAAATACTCCCATGTACTTTGCTACATTGCCACAACTTGGTCCTTGAAGAACCTCGAACAAAGAGAGAGACATAAAGAAGAAAATAAAGCAAACTGCTACATTCAGTTTCCTATCACATGGAATATCGCTGTGATATCGTACTTTATTTGATATAGCATTTACAGCCATCATATTCCCCCAGAGCTCTTTAATTGAGGAGCAAATGAAATTAGTGGTTTTCTGTGTGAGAACGAGGGCATGTAGCAGCGAGGGCCTGAGGAAGCAGCATCGAATCATCACAGGCGCATCATATTTAGAGAGGGGTTGGCCATGTGGCAGCTCCACAAGATGTTTAATGACATTCTTCCATTTTCCCCTTGCAGCTGCTGAAGAATTGTTGAAGAGTACTTGCAAGAAAGAAGGCAAATATATCTCTCTAACCTTGTCAGGCCGGGCTCTGGGGTGTGGGCGTCTGAGGGGCTGAACCCCCAAGCTCCCAGCTGTGCTGCCCCCCAATATAAATGTACAGTATATTTAATACCATGTGCATATGCCTCAGTGCCCCCCCATGAAACATTCCTGGAGCCAGACCTGCACCTTGTTGTTTTTAATAAACATGGTCTGTTATGCTGCTCCCATTATACAGGCTACACAAAAGCCCAGTGCCCATTTCCAGAGTATGGCATCAAATAAATAATGTCTGTCCTTCCTGGAGTGCAAACATAAAATTGATAAAACATTTTCCTTCAGCTGATTAACTAATAGTGTAAAAGCACATGCAATGATATCCTATGAAAATAAATAATGCTCATAATGCTGCTTAAATGCTCTGTAAAGCATCTTTTAGTTACAGAAAAGCACTATATTGTAACGGCGGGCAGCTAGCCTAGCTACAGCCTAGCTACTCCATCTGGCTTGTGTTTAGCATGCTACGTGGCTAAACTAGGTAGCCACAGGCTACAAAGCAACCATATGTCTCAGGGGCCCTTGCGGCTGGTTAAACCTTGAATGTTTAACTAGTTATGTTCGTATATGTTCATATGTGGAAACTGCGATATTGTAAAAGCCCCCTTTCCCCTCGTCCGAATGATGTTTGCATGAGTGTATGTGACGTTATCACCTTCACTGGGTGTGTATGCGTTGAGAATGACTCCTGTGTGATTCTGATGCATGCACCTGTACTTCCCTGTGCTGCACGCTTTATTATAATAAAGAAGTAGCACTATAAATGGAAAAGCAGTCTCTTGATTCTGTGGTGTTCACTTAAATGTTTTACTTTCTTTTGTTCAGACAATGAGATAAAAGATTGTAATTACCTGACAGTTTCGACTGACATCTGCAGTCTTCCACAGAAGCGTCACCTGACAGCTGTGTTGCGTCGTCAGCTGATGTTTAGCAGGCGTGGCCAGCCTGACAGATCTTGATAGATCCATCAGGCCGGCCACGCCCCCCGCCGTCCGTTGTCCTCTGGAGGAGAGAGTCCCAGGTGTGTGAGAGCATGTATGCTCCCTCGTCCCTGTTGATGGTGCCATTGGCCCGCCTCCTGATTTCAACCGCCTTGTGGTGTTCACTGCTACAATATAAATAAAATGCATTATTATTATTACTATTATTAAATAACACAACCAGACAATCAAATAAATAGCATACACAACCTTCTAACAACACCAAAGTTTAAAAGAAAATGTATGTATGTCACTCCTCAAAATGGAGTTGATTGAAATGTTATGCAGTATCTATGAATGGGGTATGATGTGGAGAAAACTGTGTCAAAACACAACAAAAACATTTCAACTTGATTTATTGCATTCTATGCAACTCCATGTAACAAGATTTGTGTTTAAGTGGCATGACTGAAATAACGCTGATGCATGGATCTGTTGATGGAATGAGGGAATTGAATCAATCAATATTTGTAAGGAATTTTGATTTACAATTGTAATGCCCATTAATTTATTCTCAAACAGGCAACTCTTTGGCAAGTTCAGCAATTACCACAATTGACTGCCCAGTCTGTGTTTGTGAAAAAAATGAGTACTTTTGAGTTAATTTTAAAACAGAAAATGTCAGAATTAAATGTACTGTTATCTGATGTTGAGACATTCCAGTGGAGCCATACATGACAGAGCCTGGATCTTCTACAACACAGACTTTACCACAGTATCTCACATCAATAGGGTCGCCTTCAGCTTCCAGCCTCATACAACTTTTATGATCGTGCCTACAGAGTGCCTATTAAAATATCTTTGGGAGTTGAGGGAGATTTATTCATTTCATAATTGCACACCCCTCATGGTAATGTAGTCTAGTTCTGGATGTACAGGTTGCATCAGTGTGTGTTACTTTTTTTAGCGGCAGACCATAACATGTAAAGCTATTTCTAATAATACATTTTTGTTTCGTAAGACATATGAAGCTGTCCTATGAAAACAAATTTCATAAACAGTCGATACAATAGGTAATCTACACAACCTTTTTTTAATTGTTATAAAGATACGAAGGAGCTCATACATGACTTGACAACACAGAATACAAGCTATACATAATAGACAGTGAATTCGATTTAAATTAGTTCTGTAAATTATGTATGCTGATATTTAAAAGCTGATATTTATAGAAGCAGAAGGAGCTGGGAGAAGAATAATGCCAAGAAGTACAACTGACCCTCTATCATTGTATATTAGGTAGCATACTTCGTTTTACTGCACAGTGTACCGTTTAGCTGGTTTTAATTGGACAGATCTTCTTTCTCCTGTCATGACTAGTCCAGGGTTTTCCAAACTTTCCTCATCCCACAAGTGTTTCCAAGTCCAAGTTTGTTTTATGACAAATTGGGATAGTTTTGACAGTATCTGAATACTCAATAGGCGTATTACAATTCCACCTACTATAGCAATCTGTAAAAAGACAGCCGCTAAAACGTCACAGGGTTGCCAGATTTTGCGATAATCCCAAAACAATGATTTTGTGAAAAAAATTGGTTTTTAAAGTGTAAATGCGTATGGGAATCAATGGTAAATGTAGGATTTTAAATCTGTATGGAGAAATAGTCTTGAAAATGTGTATGGTTGAAGATAGCGGGATTTTGAATCATATATTCGGCGATAATATCAAAACACGTATGGCAACACTGAACGTTTTACGTTACGTAGCAACGATTACGTGTGGCGGATACGGGAAGACAGACCTAAATCTGCGCGGGAGTGATGAATGAAGGAAACTCCACGAACTTGCTTGCTAGAAATATACGTTAGTCTCGTTGCCAAAAAATATATTAAACTTACAACCAAAAGTGTCGCATGAATTAACCTCGACATGTCTAAAATGTCTCTGTTAACGGGACCAGAGTTGAAAGTAAGCGGAACAGTCTTCATTAATTTAGCTAGCTTAGCTATGAACGAACTATTAACGTTGGCGAGTTACCATGCTAACGTTAGCTACCAACCACGCAAGGCAGTCACTTGCTAGATTAGCCTAACTGTCTTATTTTATTTTCGAAATAAGTTATAAATATAACTAACGTTAGTCTTATATTTGTAACTGTACACGTGTGATAATAGCAAGAGCTAGATAACGTTTTGTAGTTGTTGTACAGCTAATGATAGCTTACTTGTAGCAGTTATCGTGTTAGCCAAATAGCTTACTAGATCGATAACTGGTTTCACTGAGGTAATTAGCTAGGCAGCTACTTACAATAAGTAGGTACTACAAATAATAACTGCTAAAATAAAGGTCACACTAACATGTAATGTCTTAATAGGGCGTTGGACCGCCAGAGCAGCTTCAGTATGCCTTAGCATATATTCTACAAATGTCTGGAACTCTTGGAGGGATGCAATAGCATTTTTCCACGAGAAATTCCATGATTGATTTTGGCGCAAAAATGCTGTCTCCGGCCCTGCTCCCGAAGTGTTCAATTCGGTTGAGATTTGGTGACAGACAGCCATGCCATATGGTTTAGCCTACATCCTTGTCATGTTCATCGAACCATTTATTAACCGCTCCTGCCCGTGGATGAGGGCGTTGTCATCCTGGAAGAAACCACCAGGATAGAAATGCTTCACCAGGATGAGGATGATCATTCAGAATGGCGTTGTATTTTATTTTCGGAAATGTTTGCCGTGCATATTGTAGGGTTTGAGTGTATCTAAACCATGCCAGGAAAATGCACCCCACTCCATATAGAGCCACCAGAACACTTAATTTACTCAAGTGTTTCCTTTATTTTGGCAGTTACCTGTATGTTGACCACAATCAAAAAAGTTGTGTGAAGTCATAAGATAACTTATTTTTGTATCTAGTTGGCCAAATGACTACAATGATGACATATTTCTTCCTTTGTAGAATTTAGAAGCTCTACTTCGATGTCCCATATGCTTTGACTGCCTCAATATTGCTATGATGACTAAATGCTCTCATAACTGTAAGTATTCTTATCTGAAAGTTATTAACAAGCCATCTAACCTTAAATTAATAATAGGCAGTAATTTAAGTTGGCAATTTAACAGTTGCCAGCTGTAGGGGTGTGATCCTCTTGTTCTTTAGAAAAGTTCAAAGGTCAAATAAGTGTATTTGGTTTTAATACTTTTTGATTCATCACAATGACTACTGTCTTATAGTATTTTCAGTGCTTCAAAATGATTTGGATTCCTTTTTGTTTTGCTTTCAGTTTGTTCCTTGTGCATAAGGAAAGCTCTCTCCTATAAACTGCGGTGCCCAGTTTGTAATTCAGTAAGTATTCTGTAAATATGTTTACATTAGATAACTTTAATTTCTTGCCCTTTTTGGTCTGTTTTGTATTAATCTTGTGTGTATGTCTGTATGGTTATGTAATTTGTTTTATGTGTTTAGTAACGTTCCTATCGAGGTTCTGAATAGTTTTATCTCCTCATATGCACTTTTATATTGATTTCTATGGTTTCATCTCATATTTGTTATTCATGGGCTAGCTAGGCAAAATAAACTAAAATATAACTAATAATAGAATATTTAGCGTTTATTTATTTTCTTTAGTTCATGAACGGGGAACTTTTTTTTAACATTTTGGTCCGAATTATCCTAATTTGTTTCCAAATTGCAGGTATTATTTTTGACTATTGATGTCGTCGTAATTGGGTTATTTCTTAAAATTCCATGGATGAAGATTAGAATTCTAAGATTAGGCTGTCAACTATAGAATAATTGATGACTGGTTGTTTTGAGATGCAAAATTTAACAGAAAAATAAATAGTGTGTAATCTATGTCAAATTGACCAAAGCTTAAACAAGCATAAACTTTCATACAAAATGTTCATCTAAAGTTAGATTAAGAGTTTCTTTATAGTTTTTGTTTGTTTGTTGTAACTGGAAAATGTATTTACATACATTTGGTAACAGATCAATTGGTGTGCTGCACCAAATGCTAACCTAATGGAGGAAGCTTCAAGTGGATCAAGGAACAGGAAATGGGAAGCAAATCTCATTGGGGGCTTCTGTGTTATTTCAGGCAATGACTGAAGTGGATTTAAGAAACAACAGGATTCTGGATGATTTAGCCGCAAGCTGCCGGGCAGCAAGGTATTGTATGGCATGCTACCTTGCATTCTGATTTTAAAGTTAAGACAAAAACAAAACAACAAAAATATCTCATTTGTTTAAAGCACACCCTTGTTGGGATCTGTGAGAAAATGTTAATCTAGGAAGTGTGTGTGTGTGTGTGTGTGTGTGTGTGTGTGTGTGTGTGTGTGTGTGTGTGTGTGTGTGTGTGTGTGTGTGTGTGTGTGTGTGTGTGTGTGTGTGTGTGTGTGTGTGTGTGTGTGTGTAAGTGTGTGTAAGTGTAAGGGCTATTTGTTTATTGTTGTATTTACTGCAAATAGATACACCAGGTAAAATGATAATCGTAAGGTAACCACTGGATTTACCTTTTTCTTCTCTTTTTAAGAGAACAACTCTATGGCCTTTAAAACATAACATTAAATGAGACAGGGTGGGGAATCAGGTACTATACAAAGATTGTACAAACATAAGGTTTATTTCAGTGGATAAATGTAGGAATGTTATTTAGTAGTCTAAAGTGATTGTTGCCATTCAAGGGATTCCTGTGCTGCCTGTGATTGCTGCTTAAGTGCCTTTAATAAGGGAGTCTGTTGGGTGTCTACTATTAATATCAGTAAACATCAGGAAAGGTTGGAGATTTATAGATGTTGTTTACATACAGCATATCATCATATGCTATGTTGCTGTGGAGATGGAGTTTTTCCAGAAACTGGGAAAACATTGCCCTTGGGCAGCGAGCTAATGCAATATTATATTACCCCAGTGCCTGTCATTTTTATTATTGCACTTTGAAAAACATGGGTCCATAAATTCAGTGGACAAGGTAAACACATTGCAAAGTGTGGGGTTGTATTACATTACAACATCATCATCATCATCATCATCATCATCATGAATCCAGGAAACGAAAACTAATGTTAAAGATTAATAGAAAATAGGACATAATTACATTTTTCAGGAAATTATTGTTGGTTTGCCCTCTGGTGACCAAATCTTGAACCTTTTTGAATTAGGCCTGCTTTACCTCATTAACTTCTAAATTGTGTATTTTCTTGAGCAATCAAAATTGGGATTTCAACTTCATAAAAATCTGTCTCTTTATACTACTTTTCAATTAATGCTAAGGAAATGGATACTTAACCTTGAAAAATATATTGAATGGATTTATTCTTTAAGGAGGAGTTTTGTCAAATGTACTGAATTTAATATTTGTGCAATAATGGATGAAACCAACACTCAAAAGTTTGGAAAATGTGGTCAATGCTGTTTCACTGCAATTTTTTATTTAGATTACTCCTGGTCTCCCGAGTCATGACATATTAACACAGGTCATTTGAACAGACCAACGAACACTTGTCTACATTTTGAATTCCTTCCCATCCAGGCGTGCCCACACTACCACAACCACACCAACAGGCTATGCATTTGTAATTCTATAACGGTAGAAATTTAAATTTGCTTTCAATATACTTGGTATTCCTTGTTTGCTCAGATGTCTCCTTTATTTTTACAGTTACCTGCTCTGTACATATACACGACTGTACAGGGGTTACACTCATATCGGTGGAAAACAAGAACTCTCTTATCAAAAGCAGCTTTCGGGAAAATGTAGCCAAAAAAAGTTTTATTAACACAAAAATGTTGTTTACAAGAGAAATCAGCTCAATTGGAATCCTTGGGTTTTTTGTTTTTTTGTTTGTGTTATGTGTTCATATTTTATGCTGAACTGGTCACATTGTCACTGATTTCGCACTGATTTGTGGTATTGAAAAGCCAAGTGTATGGTGGAGAGGAGGGGGTGGAGTGTTATTAAAGTCATGTCAACTTATTAAAACAGAGTTTGAGTTAAAATTGTATGTTGGATTTTGGCTGTGTGTCTTGAAATCAGTCTGGCAGCCTATGTACCTATGTGCTCCCTGCAAGAAAGTTTTGAAAAAACAAAAGTTGGTGAAGTATCTGAGGTTTGCTGCAGTAGAGCTGAACTGAAGATGGACAATTCCCCCATTGGAACTTGGAAAGTTAAACTAATTGAATGAGTGGGGTGATTTGATAGTTTAATGTTCACATTAAGGCTCTGATTAGTGAAGCCATTTAGGCCTATTATTGGTCTTTCGTTGCCAAATTAGTCAGACAAACTCAAAAATGAACAGAACGGAAGGTTGGCAATGTTGCATCAGGATGATGTCAATTTTGCACTTTATGGTTTAAGCTCTAAGGCTCTAATTCCTTGCCAACATAATTAGACTAATTATAAAGTGAATACTGTGGGGAACAATGGCTCTTGAGTTCTCATGCATTCCCCATGCTTTTATTCAAGCTCTGGTATGAACATGTGCCTAGCTTACAGCCTGTCCGGATATGGGTTGCATCTGCATGGCAGCCATCACCTCTTTGACCTGGACTGCTAGTCTGGACTGAGTACCAGTGGGACAGCCAGAATGTAATTAGAACCTCTGCTTTTAAGGTCCTGGTATTGGCTACCTCACTGCAGGTCAGTCTCCTCCACAGTGATCAATGAGCTTTCAAATAGAAGCTTTGGCAGAATCTGACCTCCCTTCAACCAATTATGTAGTGTTCCTGTCCCATAAAGTATAGATCAAACAAAGCAAATCGTTTTTTTGTTTCTTCATTATTACATTACATTACATTACAGGCATTTAGCAGACGCTCTTATCCAGAGCGACTTACAGTTTACATTTCTTTACAATCCATTTATACGGCTGGATATTAACTGAAGCAATTCAGGTTAAGTACCTTGCCCAAGGGTACAACAGCAGTGTCCCACCTGGGGATTGAACCCGCAACCTTAACGTTACAAGCCCAGTTCCCTAACCATTATACCACACTGCCGGCTATATGCCGCGAGCTCATTCAGCTTTTATCCCTCCCCCTCCCTGGGGCGGACAGCCAATTGCCGCCCCCTTAGTGGCACTCCCGGCCAGAACCGAAGCTGGCGCAACCTGGTGGAATCGAACCCCGGTCGCAGTGGGCAGCATCAGACGTTCTTCTGCTGCACCACCCGGGAGGCTGACAAGCATCTTTAATAATGTGTTTTCTCTGTGCCATGGCACCAAAAATAACATTTTTACAAATTTTCAAAGTTATGATTTATTGGGGGCTTATGACAGACTGGAAAAATAAAAATATTTGTGTCATGTAATGATTAATTACAGTGATGTCACTTTGAAGATAATTAGAACACTGATGTCATTCTGAAGCAGATAAACAGCCACTTGGGAGTTTCATACCTCCACCCAAACGTTTAGCATGGCAGTGTGGACATTTAAATGTGGAAGAGTGAATATTTAATGTTGCTGATTCTTGGATGGCTGGGAATTCCTCTTTTATCGGTTCACATTTTTCTCCTTATATCAGCCTGATGCTGAGAAAGTTGGAGAATTCACTGCTTGCCAAGACAAAGTGACGAAACGCAGCCTAATTCATCTGGATGTAGAAGGCAGCCACTGATGTAATTCCTCTTGTTTAATTCTTCACTGAAATGCAAGCATCAGCATTTACATAAAGCCCCTGAAGTTTGATGAGCAGACTTTTGAACCTGTGAATGTGCGGTACATAACGGGAGGATGTGTTGTTTTGCTTCTAACCATCTGGCATCTGTTTAGCTTGAAAAATAGAAGGCCTGTTTTTGTTCATTTTGATTTGCTTATTTTAATACATACGGCTTCCATAGGTTTCCTCTTCCAGCCATGAGACTGAAAACAAGTGGATGTGTCCTGTATGTGAACTGTGAATAGCCAGTTTCCTCTGCTCCCAAGATGAAAGGCTTTCTAATCGTGTCTTGTGTACACCATGCCCTCTTGTTTATTCTGTGCTGTATATTTTGAAGGGACTGCCTCTTGTCATTGTAAGCGAGCCTTCCCTGGGGTTCTGGCTGGTGCGTGAGACAGTGGTGCATGTGCAGATTTCTCAGACAGGCGGTTGTCATTTGCCCAATGTGTGCGTGTGTCTTTTCCGTAATCGGCATGGGAATCTGATCCACAGCCCTTTAATCCCGGCCTGAATTTTATCTTCACTTCAGTAGAATCGGCACAGAGAATATAGCCTGCCAGTGGCGTCGATTCTGTGTATAGCACAAACTAAGCTGTGTGTGTGTGTGCGTGTGCGTGTGCGTGTGCGTGCGTGTGCGTGTGCTTTTGCATTTGCGTGTTTGTGTATTATGTGAGGGAGTGAGTGAGTGAGCGAGCGATGTATTTGGGTGATCATTAATCTATGTGTGTGAAAGTATCAGTGAGTTTATCTATGTGTGTGAGCATGCGTGTGACCGTGCATGTGTGTATGAGTGAGTGTGCATATGTGTGTACTATATGTGTTATAAGAGTACATACAGTACGCACGCTACACAAATAGTCTGACACTAGCACAAAGGCAGCTGTTGCAAGGAAAAATTGGTGTTTGGTATTGTACATCATTTCATATGCTTGTGGTTTGTATTTGGTTAGTACTTTCATTACTGTTTTTTTACCGCTTCTGCTGTGTGGGTGGAACAGGGGCAGGGTCGGTCATTTGGGTGCATGTATTGGGACAAACGCATGGAGCAGTGGGGTTTTAACAGATTTAAAGGATCTGAATAATCCGTCACCTGAAACTTGGTCTTTATTCAATATTTTTCAGAGACTACTACACAAACAATATCATATTAAAATCCAGGGCAGCAAAACAAATAATCATGATATACTTGTTCCAGGACTGCTTTTTATGTTGTACATCAGCAAAGAAAAGGTATATTGGTAAACATACAATTCAAAAATAGTGCACATGATCAGCTCGCGTCTTATTACACACTGAAACTCAGCCTAGTTGCATAAATACCTAAATACAGAAACTGATTCGGACACACATTTTCTATCTGCTGTATCCACCTCTGCAAGTCCCAAATCCCAACCTTACCTGTCACTGGAAGACTGGTGGAGACGGGGAGTTTGGTGATGGGAGCAGGAATGTATGCTCTCGGGGCTTGTAGCTGTACCACTGCACAGCCAACGGCACAACTTCTATGATGCAGTTAAAACCATCTATGGCCCTAGGTGTCGTTGCCTTGCGCATCTTCAATATGCTGATGGAACAACTTCTAAAGGACCAACACTAAATCGCTGAAAAGTAGGCTGAACACTTTGAAGACCTGCTTAACTAATCCAGTCAAGTCGATGCTGGAGTACTGGAAGGATTTTCCAGTCTCCTTGTCATCCATGATCTTGACCTTCCACGAACCTTCAGGTCAACGAAGCAAATCAGAACACTGAAAAACAATGACATCCAGACTGGGGATGCTCCATGAGGGTATGATGGCACATGGGCCTGTGAGTGGCCAGGAATCAGAACCTATTACAGTTTGCACTGGGGTAAGGCTGTGTGTTTGCACCAGTGCTTTTGAACATCTTTCTCCTGTGTGTCACATCACTAATGCACAAAGACATCAAAGACCAATGTGGTCTTTAACATCAGAAGACTTCAGGCAAAAAGGAAATTAACATCCGAACACAGCAGCTGTAAATCCCTATGGAAGGATGGGATCAATAGACGGACTGAAGCCATTTTACATTACATTTACATTTTAAGCATTTAGCAGACGCTCTTATCCAGAGCGACTTACAAGATGTGAATTAATACATGGTATGATCAATCATTGTTTGTGCAAGAGATCAGTGGAGTAATACAAAGATAGACATCATTGTTGGCAGCTGCATACCATACCTGTAACAATGGGAAGGAAAAGGTTAGTAAATGTATTTATTTATTTATTTATTTTTGAATAGAGGAAGTTTTAAACATGTATACATATACCAGAAGCAGTATTAAATGTAGGCAGTGGTGATGATAATTGGCTAGATGCACAGAATTCACTGGTAGTGGAGTCTGAAAATGTGGGTTTTGAGTCACACTGACAGTGTGGAAGATCATTCCACCACCAAGGGGTCAGGACAGAGAAGAGGTGAGACCGCGAGGAGCGGCTGCCGGGCACCCGGAGGGATGGGACAGTCAGTTTGCCAGAGGAGGCAGAGCGGAGGGGTCTGGCTGGGGTGTAGAAAGTGATGAGTGTCTGGAGGTAAGGGGGAGCAGTTCCTCCAGCCGCTTGATAAGCCAGTACCAGTGATTTGAATTTGATGTGTGCTGCGATGGGGAGCCAGTGCAGAGAGGAGAGTAGAGCGGTGACATGCGTGAACTTGGGTTGATTGAACACCAGATGTGTGGCAACATTCTGGACTAGTTGCAGTGGCTTGATGGCACAGGTCGGTAGGCCTGCCAGTAAGGAATTGCAGAAGTCTAGCATCAATCATCGGGGAGCCCTTTGCTGGGAGGAAGAGCAGCTCTGTCTTCCCCAGGTTCAGCTTCAGGTGGTGGGTGGGCATCCAGGCAGAGATGTCTGCCAGGCATGCAGAGATCCGCGCCGGGACCTGGGTCTCAGAAGGAGAGAAAGAGATCTGGTGGTCCACGGTGTTGAATGCAGCTGACAGGTCGAGGAGGAGGAGGACGGAGCTGGGTGATTGGACCAATTGTAGAGCCTCAACTACCGCGAGCAGAGCAGTCTCTGTGGAGTGCCCTGCCTTGAACCCAGATTGGTTGGGATCAAGCAGGTCGTTCTGTAGGAGATACGCAGACAGTTAGTTATATACAGCCCGCTCCAGTGTTTTGGAAAGGAATGAGAGGAGAGAGACAGGTCGGTAATTAGAAATGACAGCAGGATTCAGAGAGGGTTTATTTAGGAGGGGGATGATATGGGCGCTTTTGAGGGGAGTGGGGACAGAGCCAGGGGAAAGAGAGGAGTTGATAACATTGGAGACAAAGGAGAGGATGTCCATAGCGATGGACTGGAAAAGGGGGGAAGGAATGGGATGGAGAAGGCAGGTGGTAGGATGGTAGGAGTTAACAAGAGGATTCAGCCATGGTGAAGTCGAAGGATTGAAGCAGGGGGAGAAATGCGGAGAACTGAGGGGTGTCCAGCAGCAGGCTGAAGTCCCCTAGAAGTAGGACGGGAGTGCCATCCTCAGGGAAGGAGCTGGGTAGGGCATCCATCTCATCTGGGAAACTCCCCAGTGGACCTGGTGGGCAATAGAGAACAATAATGTGCAGTTTGCATGGAACAGTGACAGTGACAGCATGAAATTCAAAGGAGGGTGAGAAGTGAGGGAAAGGAATGATACCAAATCTCCACGGGGGAGATCACTATCCTCCTTCAAATACCTATGAAGCATCCTTGCTACATCGATGGAACAAGCCGATGGAACAAGCCTCAGCCTCTTTTGACCGACGGACAAAGAGATTTTCCAGAACAGCGACCTCAACATAGCCACCAAAACAGCAATCTACAAGGCATTCTGCTTTTTGGACCACATGGTTAAGACACATAAGGCGACTACTAGAGATTTTCCACATCAGATGCCTCCAGCGCATCATTGGAATAATTTGGCAGGATCATATATCTCACACAGAAATACTCCAAAAAACCAACCGCCTAAACATTGAAGCAATAATCAACCAATGATCGTTTCGCTGGCTTGGGCATGTCACAAGTATGCCAGAAAAAACGCCTACCAAGGAGGATCCTACACAGCCATTTGCATGACTGCAAGGGGGCAGAACAAATGGGAGACAATGCTGTGAAAATAGCCTGCAACTTCTGCATTAAAAAAAAAAAAGACCTGCGCCTTGAAAAAAGACATGCTTGTATGACAGCACCCACCCCAGCAAATCCAACTTATGTGTGCTCTGACTGGCAAGCAGTGCATGCCACAAATCAGACTTTACACCCAACAAAGGACTCACCAATAAAGCAGAAGAGGAAGTCATCGTCGAAGACGATGGACTACCGCAGGCAAGCATTCACAAGTGGCTGTGTGTGCATGTGAATGTGCTTGTGTGTGTGTGTGTGTGTGCGTGTGTGTGTGTGTGTGTGTGTGTGCTCGTGTCTGTTCTAAAGTACAGATGAAAGCAAAGCATTTTGTTATGGAAAGTAGAGCATAGCACACCTCATTAAGTCCACTTTATGACTCCGTAATGGCTCTCAAGCTACCACACTTTTTTTTTTGTTTGTGCTCTGTTTCCATGAGTGTGGTGGAGAGTACAGCACTCTCATTCTCGGTAGGGAAAATGGAATAATTGAACCGAAGCAGTTTATTTCAGACAGCTCTGATTACAGTGCACAGTATTTTGGAAGCAAATCACCAGCACTTCGCTCTTTCAAGAAAAAACTCAGTATTCTTATTGCAACAGTGTGTGGATTTGTGACTTTGGGGGGTAAACAAATGAATGAATCTGCGATTAATTTATGCTTTCACCCAGAAGCAGGGGGTTTCAGTATTCTTAAAGTTATTATCTGATTTTGGGGTATTTGAGGCATAGCTGTGCTTCACTAAATCACCATTTCACTTTTTCTTTTTTCTGTTTATTCCAGGCTGACAATTTGGGATTTGCCATCTGTTTCCCCAAAGATCCTTTCCCCCAATCTCAAAAGGAAAGCACCAAATGCAAGGCAGCCAGTGGTGGAGAATACCTCTTCCTCATCACTTTCAAAAAGGCCCAAACTACAGCCTGCTTGCAACAAGAGCAGGAGTATAAGACTGTTGCAGTTTCCCCGTACCTTGAAAGTAGAGGTGGTGAAGTTGCCCTTACATGTGACCGGGACTGTGAAGATAGAAGACGTGGAGGTACCTGTACAGGTGACCAGGACTGTGAAGAAGGAGCTAGTGGAGGTAGCTGCAACAGGGTCAACCTCCAGCTCGGAATTTCCTTCCACTTCCCAGAGTGTAAAAGCCGTGGTGGCTAAAGGTAAAGTCTGTTCCTGGGCCCTGTGGTCAGCACAAATGGAATTGAATGTGGGGAAACAAGCCAGTTACTCATTCTCTCTACTTATTCTGTTGCACAAAATGATGGAAATATATATATACAGTACTGTGCAAAAGTTTTAGGCAGGTGTGAAAAAATTCAAATTAAAGCCATTTATTTGGTCGAAAAAAACACTGTAGAACATTGAAGTAAACACAAAGAAACATAAGTACAATGAAAAGTAACAAAAATGTCTTGTGTTTTTAAAACTCTGAACACCACAGCTTGAACACCAGCTTGAACACCACATCTTGAAAATCCTGTTAGGTGGGCTATTGCTCACTGAGAATTGCCTTGTTGATGCAAAACTATGATGTTATGTCTGTCAAACTAAACAAAATACACAGAATGGAGAGGAGAGACAAGGAGAGGCTTGGGAACCAAACCTGTGTTCTTCTAGCCATCTCAGAAGATATCAATAACTTTTTGGAAAACGCAATAACTTCTTGTTACTTTATGTTGTATTAATGTTTATTTGGATGTATTGTGTTATGTAGTGCTTTTCCAAGCAAAAGAACACTTACTGCCCAGATAAATAGCTTTAAATAATTTTCTCAATAATTTTTTAAAGTCCCTAAGACTTGCACAGTACTGTATATTTTTTGTTGTTGTTGTTGTTGTTGTTGTTGTTTGGGTGGCTACAAGGCCATATTTGTGGTGGTTTAATGATTAATGATAAAAGAAAAAGCTATAATGATTTAAAAATGATCATGTTTCGGTTGTATCTCTTTTGCCAGGTACAAACCGCAGCATTCGGTTCTGGACAGATGAAGCACTTCCTCTGCTCATAAAAATATTTTGGGGTTACAATACATATTTTTTACTTGTTAATAGTTTAGGATTTTTTCCGTTTGTACAGCTGGATATTTATTGATATTTATTGATTCAGCAAAATATTTTGTTCAAGGGTACAAACGCAGTGCTATACCTTAGAATCAAAACTGCAAACTGTGTTAACGATCACTTTGCCACACTGCCACTTGTGAAGTTTTTTTTTTTTTTTGTTCATGTCTCTTCAGAAGTGCCATTTTAAATTTGTGTCCCACTGGAATTCACCAGAAGACTCTCTGTGTTTGTGTTCCAGTGGAGTGTCCGGTTTGCTCTATGGACATAGATCAGCTACGTATCAACAGGCACCTGGACAGCTGTCTGATCAGAGAAGCGAAAAAGGATAGCTTGCGGAGGTACTGCAGGAAGTTTGGAAACCCACTCACTCTAACTCGCTCTTAGCTATTTTAAATTTTTGTTTAAGCACTGTATGAGTGATATTTCCCATGGATATAATGTATAAACTTTATTTAACCAGGAGGGTCAGTTGATAACAAGTTCTCATTTGCAATGACGACCTGACAAATAACATTAAATGAGCTCAAATATGACAGCATTAAGACAATATGAGTATGACATGAACTGGATTAAACAGGCTAATATAATAATGGTGGATATGATGGTTTTGTCAAGACTCGAGCCCCTACAGTTTTGAGCCGGGATTCTTGTTTGACCTGTCCACAGAGGCCTGCCGCACAATAACGCTGAGAAGAGCTCCCCGCCACGTCGTAGAGATTTCCTTGCAGTACGCTTCCTCTGCCACCTTAATGCCGGCAATTCAACTGTCAGGCTCCTGCAATTGATGTTTGAAAATAAGACGTTTTTGTCCTGTGCCTCTCTTTTTGTTTGGAGCCAGTTACTAGGCTCCATCTTTGCTATGAATAGGATCAAAGGAAGGTCAGATGAAAAACAAGTAAGGGTTCCTGTGCTTCTTCTTCAGCAAAGACCATTAAACCAGAACTCTTGATCATATTCCTGTTTGATCACACTACAACTAGGACGCTTTGTGACTGCAGTTCTGGTTTTTGATCTGATCTGGACCAATTTCAGCAACCATCCTTGAAGGAGCCTGCTGCTGTTACTCTTTTGAATTCATGAAATAGTGAATCTTTTTACAAGGGCCACTTGCAAATGCTAAGGACTGGTGTAATTCTGGCCACCTCATTTCCCTTGCCACTGTGGCCCGAGGCCTGCTTTTCTGAGGGTTTAGGTCGAGGTCTGCTATAAGATAAGATATGATATACTTTATTGTCCTCGTAGGGAAACTTGTCTTGGACTCAGTGTCGCTGCCTTACAAAAACCACACGTATCAAGCCATCCGTAAAGTGCTGTAAAGTGTATTGTGACAAATGTTTTACTTAATGTGCTATAAAAATACAGTTGATTTGATTTCAATGGACGTTCCAGACTTTCTGAGTCTGAAGTCAGCTGTTTGAGGGTGATTGAATCTTCGGCTCCACACTTTCCCTCAAGATTTGTTTTCTGAAAACGATTCACTTCAAGTTCCAGTCAGATATACAGTAGGCTCCATTTTTATTAATACCCTTGATAAAGATGAACAAAAGAGATCGGCCATTCTTCCATGCAGAATTGTTCTAGTTCCTTCAGATTCTTGCGTTGACGTTTGTGGACTGCTTTTTTTTTTAGTTCAACCCCAAATATTCAATTGGATTCAGATCTGGAGAATGAGATGGCCACGTCAGGACATTGATCTTGTGCTCTGTCAACCATTTCTTAGTTCCTGTGAGTGTATGTTTGGGATTGTTGTCTTGTTAGAAGGTCCCTCTGCAGCTAAGGTGTAGCTTCCTGGCAGAGGGAACAAGGTTTTTGGACAATATATCTTGGTACATGCTGGAGTTCATCGTTCCATCTATTTTAATAAGGCCTGTGGATGCAAAACAACCCCAAAGCATTAAACATCCACCACCTTGAGATCTTGAACTGTGCCTTCTTTTTGCCCCTCGAACCATCCGTCTCTCTACACGTGGGGGCAAGATAGACTTGCCATATAAAAAATAATGGTTAGGGGTATGAATGATTGTGATCCAGATGTTTTCAGGAAGAAAAAAAATTAATAAAACAAAATATTTTTCTGAACAATTGTATTAGTAATGTAGTCTTGGAATTTTCTGACTTTTTTGAGCACAAAATATACCTCATTATTTGTATAGTTTATTTTATCCGATCTCTTCTGTTCATCATTATCAAGGGTATGAATAAAAATGGAGCCTACTGTACATATAAAATAATGGGCCTGATTACGATGTAAACAGCTCTTCATTTATCAGAGCATAAGCCTTTGATGGCTTGAATACTATAGTGGGGATTACGCTTCAGCTCAGAGCTGCCTGCTAGCTTTGCAGGAGTGCATTCCTGGAGCATGTCATATGAGCACGTTCATTAATGCTTTTTATTCTTGTTTTTGGCTCTTCTTCTATTTGAGTTCTTCTTTCCCCCTTCCTAGGTTTTCAGCACTGTTAAAATGATGAGCCAGCCCACTGAAATCCCAGCCTTCGTTTGTATAATGAGATTAAAGTTTATGCCTTTTATTGACCACATCCCGAGTGAATGTTGCTCAATGTTTGTGAAGGATCTGGGAGCCTCACACTGGTGTGTGCTAGCTCACTCTGAGCAGGGGAAGGGGATGAGTCTTCAATCTGGGTGGGTGTATAATGTGGGTGTGGCTACTGACACTGTCCAAATGTGTAATCCATTTCCATCACTTTGCTCAACTGTCGCTGCTCTCCCACAAACCCAGCTAGAACGGATCTTTTTTTATGCACGTTTTTGATATCTGCACTGTTGAAATAAGCTCTTATTAGTTCAAAAAATATGTTCTCCTATAAGAGAAACAACATTTTGTTCTTCCCACAACACAGGCTGTGATCTTTGTCCTTACGTTTCGGTGTGTGGTGCTAGTTAAGTCCCTGGCTAGTGGCTAGAAGCATTCTGTAAGAATGTACTCTGCATTTTTCTGACATCTTCTGTGGGTTGCCGCTAGTGTAAATGGATACAAATAGGAGCACATTAACAGGAGTTCTCTTTTATTTGTTTCTTTTGCTTTGTTTCTTTGATATGTTCATCTTTGTGAATGCTCCAGGGAGGGTTGATCCCGGAGAGGAAATGTAATGTGGTCCTGATATAGGGTGTCTGGGTACCATTGGGCCTTGCTTTCTGCTTGCGCTGTGAGAAATGCAGACATTTGTGGATCCAGATGGGGGCAGACCAAAGGGAAACCGCCGATTTACGAGTCTTTGCTGGAACATCAGCAAGACGGGGAGATGTGCTTTGCCACACTGCCAAACGCTGAAATATATCTCTTGCCTTACAAGCTTTAGCGGGGATGACCTTTGCCTGTTGCATATTTGACTCATAAATCACCCGTGCCTGTGCGTATTATCCCTGGGTTAAGCAATCAGTTGTGTATCTTTATCGTGCTTGTGTCAGACTGTGACTCTATGGTTTTCCTTCTCAGGTTCAGCCAGCCCCTGCCCTGGGTCTGTACTGAGCGTCTGGAATAGCGCGGTTGTTCGGCCTGCGCTCTTAAGTGCATTATTGCTGGAGGGGGTGTGATTTTAGGCTGAAACCACTCCTCTGAAAGACTGTCCTCTTTTCACTTTTGAACAGTGTCTGCTCAGGAAATCAAATAAAGATGTGGGTTAAAAAAAAAAAAAAAAAAGAAGAATAATAACGATGATTGAGAAATACCATGCCAAGCAAAGGGAAAATAATACTAATCCTTACCGCTGCTAGTGTGACGACTGATAATATGACAATTCTTTTTATCCTGTGTCCATTTTCAGCTCATACATAATAGCAGCAATTAAGGCAGTGAGCTTTATGATGTTCAAGATGAGCAGTAAGATTAGCGATGATTAACATCATATATGATGTGAACAGCATTTGTGAAAATGACTAATGGTGATGTCATCTCTTACGAAGCAGTGGGATTAAATTGCACCGAGCCTCAGTGGCAGCTTTAGTTTCTCTGATCATAGCATCGCTATGGCTGCTGTTCCCGGAAATAAGGGTGCGAGGCAGGGGTTGGCGGGACATCAAATCATCTAACACTTCCCCTTGACCCCTGCCCCCGTGACCCCCCTTTCCTTTTTATAAAAAATAATTAAAAAAAATGTTCTTTTCTTCTTTTTTTTTTTCAATTGCAGCGCGGGCAGTAAGAGGAAGCCATTGCCAAAGCTGGTGTACACTCTGCTGTCCATCCAGGAGCTGAAGAAGAGACTGAAGGAGTGCCATTTATCTACCCAGGGGTCCCGGGAACAACTGACCACGAGGCACCAGGAGTTTGTGCACATGTACAACGCTGAGTGTGACTCCTTGACCCCCATGTCAGGTACAGGGGCCCCTTGTACTCACTTATGCCCGTGTGCTCAAAAGCATGTTTTGATGTGTTTATTTTTCAAAGCAGGTCAGAGCATATCATCCTTCCGTTAGTCTTGTAGGGATGGTACATTGGAAGGATGCAACACCATTCTTGTATTAGAAATTCCATCAGTTGGTGTTTTGTTGATGTTGGTGCAAAAATGCTGTCTCGGGCGCAGCTCCAGAATCTCCCATAAGCGCTCAATTGTGTTGAGGTCTGGTGACTGAAACGGCCATGCCATGTGCATCATTTTCATGCTCATCAAACCAGTCAGTGATCACTTTGGCTTTGTAGTTATTGGTGTTTACCTTTCCCTCTAAGGGTTTGAGTTAAACAACGCCAGGAAAATTCAACCCACACCATAACAGAGCCACCAATATCCCTCATTTACTCGTGTTTCCTTTATTTTGGCATTTATCTGCAAATGGTTCATATTTACTGACTCCTAGTAAGGACTTGTCGTGTCATAGATCCAAGGACGGTTGGATGGGCACAACCAAGAGCCAACATGAACAAACAGCTTTTAGAGAGGCTGTTCTAAGAAACATTTTGTAAATACCACCCCCAAATGAACAGCAATTTGAATCACAAAGATTTAAAGATGAAAGTGTACCAAGAACATTTTTTTGGGGAAACTTCTTTAACAAGTGGTTTAAAAATAATCGTATAATATTGTAACTGATGAACATGTAGATTACAGATGGTAGTTTGAGGCTTTATGGGCGCAAAAACGGCCATCATTGACTCTTTGATTTGAACTAATCATAGAAGTTTTGTTATGTTGAGTAACGTCATTTGATTGGTTCATGTAGCATTCCATTTGAGTGAATGGAAAATCCTTCAAATGCTTTGGCTGGAGAAAAAAGCCAGCCGACAAAGATGTAGAACATAATTTACAGGCTTTCACAGTCTCACATGAATATGAAGAGTTTTAATGGTACTAACAGATGCCAGCAACAAAGTGGTCATCCATTAACAGGTGCACTTTTGTGAAGTTTTGTCGGTTGCTTATGTATGGATCTCTTAGGAACATTCGATGCATCATAATTAATCGGGTTTCTGAAGCAGCTAGGAGCAACAGTGACTCAAATAAAATACTCTACAGTTCAAAAATGACATGTACTGGAAGACTACAGATTTTTTGTTGTATCTACAGTATCTGTTGTAATATTGTTGAATTCACCAATTGGACCAAAGTTATTTTTATTTTTAACTTGTGTTTAAAATGACACTGGTACGCTGCTCTAACTGGAGGAAATGCATATCTAAATCCATGAGAGATGTGCCGTGTAAACTCTGGACAGTGATTTGTGCTGTACATACTAACAGTAGTGCCATTAAGGAGTACTAGCCTAAACAGTTAGCAGGCTGACTTTTGTTCTGTTGTTTCAGATTTTCCTGGAAATTATTTACACCTGACCAGACCACTTTGTGGATATGTGTGCAGACTAGGTGCTGATGTCAGGTGTGTCATGTGCATGCCAGCTGCTATATGAGAAGTGTTTGCTTGCTGATGTTTCACAAGGAACAGTATCAAAAGTGTTGTTGGTATGGAAGTCTGAGGGAAAGACATCATCAACTAGGGGCAACTGTGGTCGAAAGGGCAGACCGCGAGGTCTGTGCATCGGTTCGAGATGCAAGGCAAAACAGACGAGCAACTCTGAATCAGTTGACTGCAAATATCAATCTACGACAGGCAGTATCATGAAGTCCGTCGAGAACTTCACAGAATGAGATACTATGGTCCGGTTGCAGTGCATAAACTCTTTATTATACCTAAAAATGCACGTTTGGCATACAGTGGAGCAAAGAACACAGGCAGTGGTCTACTGAGCAGTAGAAAGAAAGTCATGATCAGATGAGTCACCCTTCAGCCTGTTCTCAATAAGCAGAAGAGTGCATGTGTGGCACACGCCAAAAGAAACCTACAGACCTGATTGCTTGTTTCCCACGGTGAAGATTTCTGGGGGCTCTGTTATGGTGTGGGCTACATTTTCTTGGCATGGTTTAGGTCCACTCAGCCCCTTAGAGCAGGGGTGTCAAACTCATTCCATCGAGGGCCGAGTGTGTGCAGGTTTTTGTTGCAACCAATGCACTACTCCAGGTGATTTCAATTAGGTCCCTCCCTTGGTTGAAGAAGTGGGCTAATTAGTGAAATCACCTGGTGTAGTGCATTGGTTGCAACAAAAACCGGCATACACTCGGCCCTCGATGGAATGAGTTTGACACCTCTGCCTTAGAGGGCAAGGTAAACACCAATAAATACAAAGCCTTTCTGAGTGATCACCTTAAATCAGGGGTGTTCAAGTTCGGTCCTGGAGATCTACTGGGTGTGCAGGCTTTTGTTCCAGCCCTTCACTAACACACCTGATTTGAACATTCATTGCCTTGACGAGCAGTTGATTAGTGGAATCAGGTGTGTTAGTGAAGTGATCCATGGAATCAGGTGTGTTAGTTAAGGGCTGGAACAAAAGACTGCACACCCAGTAGATCTCCAGGACCGAACTTGGGCACCCCTGCCTTAAATGAATAAAGGAAAAATAAATAAACCCAAAATAAAGGAAACACTTGAGTAAATTAAGGTGCATTTTCCTGGCATGGTTTAGATGCACTCAAACCCTTAGAGGGCAAGGTAAACGGCAAACATTCCCGAAAATAAAATGCAATTCTGATACAAATACAAATACAGCCATTCTGAATGATCACCCTCATCCTATGGTGAAGCATTTCTATCCTCGTGGGAGTTGTCTCTTCCAGGATGACAATACTATCGGCCAGGCCGATAATCGGATCCGATATTCATAATTTTCCAATGATCGGAATCGTTATTTTGTCTGATCTGATTGCCGATGAAATAAATACATTTTAAAATGCGCTCATCTGGCGCTGATGCCGCCGCCTCTCTGAAAGGTTACTGCTTGTAGTCTGGCTCAATGTCCCGCCTGCAGTATTATCGGATTGGTTATATGTCACGAGTAAATTACAAATCAACACTGTACTCCATATTCGTGGAGGAGAGGTGGGAAAATGAATGCAGCGAGAGACATGGATGCATCGCTGAGACCAGAAGCTGTTTTCAAAGGTAAGAATGAAGATACTGAAGTTGCAATAAACATCACAATACTCTATGCTGGAGTTGCAATAAACATCACAATCATTATGTCATGATCTATTTCTATGATGACAATACCCAGTTTCAATTTTTTGTGGGGAGGCTATCGTTACTCCACTGAAAATGCCTGAACTTGTTATGTTTCAGTGTAGCAAACTAGCAGAAAAAAAAGAGACATTGCTAAGCGATTCGTAGGAACCCCCGTTTAATAAAGGGCAAAAGTGATAAGGGGTTTACAGGCTAAATATGAATTGTTACCATACTACGGACATTAGCTATCTCTACTTGCATTAGCACCGACGCTACACAAAAATATCACTGCATAAACAAACTCAATGAACGTTAGCGCTATCTTTTACCTGCTAAGGCACCTTTAGGGGACTCGGGCGGCAGAGATAAGTGACAGATTAGTCGCCCGTATGAGTTGGTGTTTTTACATGTTATAGCTGATGATGGCAATAGTGGTAGCTTGCTAGCCAACGTTAGGAGGTTTAGCAAACGTAACGTCAATGCATGTTGCGTGTCAGTTTTCACCTCCGTCGTGAAAAATCCCGTTGCCCGTTTTGCACTTGAGTAAACGGGCTATCTAGCGAGCTACATGTAACAATAACGAGTCTCGTTGCTAGCTAGGTAACGTTGCCTAATGCACACTACACGACTTTAAGCCCGATTTTGCAGTTGCAGACAAATTTTCAAGGTCTTAAGAAAATCCTAACAAAAGTGCTTGATCGGTGCGCGCACCCGTTCAGATTTGTACTACTGGTTTTATTTATTTTCATTTTCACAAGAAGAAAAACCTTTGGGGAGCTATTTAGTTCATTATTTTTATATATTTAAAGTTTTAGTCTATAAGAAATGCTGCTCGGAGCTCCATGCACTTTCTTTTTCAAAAAATAATGCTGATATGTTCTGTTTTGCAGTATTTCATTAAACACATGTTCAAAGTTTGTGTTACTGCAAATTTTCACACAAAATTTTTCATTTTTACTGCAAATGTATTTCAGCCCCAAATATCGGTTATCTGTCTCCTTGATTACTAATAATCGTTTTCGGTATCGGCCCTGAAAAAAACATATCGGTCGACTTTTTTAAGGGCTTCAAAAACATTTTGAACCTTTTTTTTAAGGTTCAAAACGTTGGCCTCGCAGTGTTTATTTGGCAAGTTGATTTTGAAATGTGTAAAACTTTTTCTAAAAGCCTAAGGACACACCATAGAAGCTCAGCAATGACATCCATGGCACTGTTTGGGTTTTACTATAATATATCACAGTCCTAGTCCTGCTCTGTAGTCTTAACACAGGTAGGTATCTGTCAACCCAACCCAAGTCTGCTTCATATCAACAGTTTCCTGTCTGGTGGGGAAACAGGGGACTCTCATTGCATCCTATTTTTGAAGTTAATTTAATATCGGAAGAGTATGTGCAGTGAACATGGCAAAGAGCACGGTGCAGTAACAGCGCAATACATTTGGTGGACAACACCAATGTGCGGGTGTGATTTCAAGTTACCCAGGAGCTGAGAGCTGAGTTACAATCATTACACATTACTGTGAAATGCTTTGAACGGATCACAGGAACAGAAGGGTCAGTGGGAGGTGTCAACATACATCTGTCTTGGTGCCTTGCTGAGTTTTAGGGGATTTATTTTCAGAAGTGATTCTCTTCCTCACATTACTCAGAACTGTCAAAAGAAAGATGAAAACACAATTACTCTTTGTTATTTATGTGTGGAATACGTTTTCCAATTGCAAATCCAGTTGTGACGGCAGAAATAAATTTTATGAATCCAGCTCTTGATCATTGCAAACTTGGAGGGATAAACCTGCCATCAACGTGCTCCAGCCGTCCGGGGGGATACTCCCTGCTTCTGGAACAGTCTGGATGCTAAACCATATGATATTTTATATCCAGATTGAAACCAGCGCCACAAAAGAAAAATGTCTCAGTTTTTTTCCCTTTCTGCGTATTTCTGGGGCCTGCTTTGACATGCGGTAGCTAACGCTAAGGAGGAGTGCACGGTTGTCAGAGAGTTTCGCTCAAAACATAAGCACCACTGTCCAGGCACAGATGGAGTTCTAGGCCTCAGGAGAGATATGCTAGGTTTCGAGCGAGGCATTTCCTTGAATGGCCTCTTCCATTTACCCCCTGTGGTCCTGATGTCTCCTCTAGAAGGCTGATAGCTTTATTCCCCACAGGGGGACGTTTACCCCCCTGAGGAACCGGTCCTGTAATCTGGGCTGAACTGCCAGCAGTTCTGTTACCCCCTCAGAAGGAACGCATTGAATGGTTTCTCCCTTTTTTTTTTTCTTTTTTTTTTTTCTCTCTCTCTTGCTTTGTTTTCATACTTCATTTGGACCATCTCCCTGGTTTTGTCCTACTAGATAGTCAAGTTAAAATAGGCAATGTTTATAAGCATCATCCATCTAGACAATCTACCTTGGTCTATTTACGTAGTGAGTGTGTAACCTAAACATGAGTATCAAGATTGGATGTGGCTTTGTTTTAAGAGCAGGGCGGAAGTCGATACGCAATGTGGAACATTAACACTCCCTGCAATGTCAAACAGTGTTGAGTAAACAAAACAATTTTAGCGTGTAATGTATTGTTTTTTTAATCTATTATCGGTAAACGTACTGAGACCCCAGTATGAAAAACAATGTTCCTTGGACTGAGTGTGGAAGCGAATTCTCATTATTTGGTATGGTACGGCTCAAGTGGAACCGCTGCTGTTTGTTTGCATTTTTACTGAATATTTTCCCCCCCAAATGGATATTTATCTGCTGCCTTTATCGACTACCATTTAGTGTGCTTACAGTTTTACAGCCTACGCAATCTTTAGCACAACCAGTTTGTACATGCGGCCATTTAAATATTTACACAGGAGCAAATGAGGTAGATTGATTTGCTCACCGGTGCAGCTGGGAGTTTTTCTTCTGGGACTAAAATCCAACTCCAGTGCTCCAAACTGTGATATTATTGCTTCAAATTTAGAGTGAAATTCAACAAAGCCCGTAAGCCCACCTTCCCCGATGCTTAATCAACATGAGGAGAGTAAGCTGTCTTTGATTATGTAGCGTGAGCATTTTGTTCTGTTTTTACTTTTACTGCACTGTACTGTACTCTATAGCAGGGGCTCCCAAACTTTCTAAGCTCACTACCCACTTAGTGAGCAAATACCTTTTCTGTGATCCACCCCTTATTAAAACTAATCCTCATGTTTGGAATTAAAAATGTGTTCTCACATATTTAAAAACTGCATGCACTGTAAGTAGAGCAGTACATGTAGCAAGCGTAGTGGTTCATTTGACTGTTGTGATCCACAGTTTGGGAACCACTGCTATACAGGCCTGCATAGGTGGAAAAGGACAGCCAGCCTCTTCTGCTCTTCAGAACAACCAGCCATCATTACTCACAGGATCTATAAAGGCGCTCTAAATCCATCTTGTTATCGTTGGTGAAATATTTGTCTTCATGTGAAAGCAAGTAATACAATGGGTTATTTTGAGCTTGCCTTTAGATTTACATCCTCACCAGCACCAGAGAACAGCAGCTAATTGCTAGGCTTGTAGGATTCAAGTGCATGCTATTGCCTCTGCCAATCGATGGCACTGTGTGAAATTTGTTGTAATGGTCTAGGCTGCAGCATATATGGTTTTTAAACAGGTTACCACGTAAGTCCAAGTAAAAAAAAACACTAAAAAAAACTCACTCTTAAGAGTGTATACATATGAACACAACCTTAGTCTGGGTTTGAGGGCTTTAATCATGAGGGGTTTAATTATGGTTTAAAGGGTGAGGTTTTTTGGACTCATGTTGAAAATCATGTTTATCTATTTTATCTCATTATATATATATATATAATGCATGGTGTAATCTTTGTATTGTGAAGTTAACACCAGTTTGGTAGCTAATGCAAATGTATAAATAATCAAAGAAGGACAAGTCTAGTCTTGTGAATATTTGAAGGAATCTGTATCATGACACTTTTGTCTGAAGAATACTTTCAGTTCTTGGATTTTTACCCCAAGCATGAATAATATAACCAGGGAACATATTACTGTATATGCAGTTATTTTCTAAAAGCAGTCTTGAACAGTTCCCAAGGACATCTGTGTAGGGAATAGCAGCCAAGGTATTTAACTGCATTCATCTTTGACTGTAAGCACATTGACTATTAATACGTAATTACTTATTGATTTTTGTGTAGGAATAATACTTATTTTTTCTTCTTTTGGTCAACAGCACACGATATCGCAAACGAAGTTGAAAGGAACGAGAGGATGAGAGCACAGCTGCAGAGTAAATCTAGAAGTGTATGTACTGTACCTCATAACCACTGTAACATAACCGTGATTCAGTTCTGTATTACTCTTACGAGCTCCTCTGTACACACACATATATATATATATATATATACCATTTAGCAGACGCTTTTATTCAAAGCGACTTACAGTAATGAATGCATACATTTTTCAGTATATGTGATTCTAGTGTGAACCCACAACCTAAGTGTTGCCAACGCCGTGCTCTACCGACTTAAGCCACACAGAACCACGTACAGGCATGCCCAAAGAGCGTAATCTTGGCCTTGTAGCCAAAGCATTACAGGTTCAGGCCTTGTGGCTTGTGACTGCGGCACTAGCCGAGTGAACCGCAGTGGTGGACACAGTTGGCTTTGTCCCACGAGGGGTAGGCTGGGGATAGGGTTTCCAGGGGTCGTCGGGTAGTTACTGCTCCAGCATTCTCTCCCAACGGCATGACAGGCAAACGCAGGCTACAAGTTTTCAGTGAGGGATAAGCCTCTCCTCTGATTAGAGCTAGCTGTCCTGTAGTACTGTATGGCTTGTAGTGTGGAAAATAGTCCACAATGGAGCGCATCGGAGAAGAGCATGCCCTGGCGTGCGGGTGTGGGTGGCACAGCTGTGAATCGAGAGGCATCATTTCTGATTGCAAACTAAGAGGAGAAACAAAATATGTATTCACACTCTCTTATGAAAATATTATAATCAGCTACAGTGTCATTAAACATCTGCTTAGAGTCAGTATACTTTTTATATAGCACGGTCATATTTATTACAACGTTCTACCAAAAGTACCTATTGTACTTACTTGTTTAAAGACTGGTCTATGTGTTGTAATAACTACACATAAAGTTGTTTACTGTTTTTGGTCTTTGTTTGATTTTGATTGCTTTGCAGGTGCTGGTTTTTTCGGAAGATCAAACCATCGAGGAAATCCAAGAAATGCATTCAAGCTACCGTAAGTCCTTGACCACACCAAGCAACCGTCGCCAGTCAGCTCGAACTGTGGATGTAAGCGTACGGGGAAAACCACTAATTGAATGTCTGCTTGTCTGAAGAAAATAGGATTATATTAGTGTTGGCTCAAACTAAGAAAGTCAGTCCAACCCCCAAGTGAACCTGTCCCTTGGTTAACATCCCTAGGCCAACCCAACTTTTAATCTCATTGGTCAAATATTTAACTTCCTTTCACTTCCTCCTCTCCTGCCAAAAAAAATATAATGGACCCTCTAGGAGCTTCAGCTCTGCTTTATTGTATTAAATGTCTGATAAACTCATCAGAATAACAGTGACAGTGTGACAGAACATAAGGAAAAAAGCCCTTTCATAATTGTTTGTTCACTTCGGTGGTGTACGAACAGCAGAAGTACTGAGCATACTGAAATGAATATGAAAACATGCACACATAAGTAAACGGGCATAAGTCTAGTTTGACTGTCTTGTCAGTGATTGAAGGAATCTGCATCATCAATCTTCAAGTCCTTTCAAAGTTGTTTATGTGCGAATGAGTTTTGCAGAAAACGTGTTTGTGTTTGTGTGTGCGTGACCCAGTCTCTGGGTCACCTTGTCTTGCATAGCATCACTGCGCCATGATGGCTTCTGCCTGTGAAAGCTAGGACTTTGAAGAGACAATGAAGCCGCTGTTCTAACATCCTGCTTGTTACATTTTATCATTCACTTCTCCTCTTTTAAGTGCAGCCCTCCAGGTAATGGTCGATGCATGAAAAGAGCAATTGAAAAGGAACAGTATGCGGCAGTGAGTCAGGCCCTTAACAAGTGTTAAGCTGTGGGCGTTCAATCTGAATGTGAAGAGTTTTCCAGTTATTTATTTAATTTTGTTTCAAAATGTTCCCTGTTTTCCTCCCAATTCGGTAGCCAATTATGCCCTCTATTTCTTTCAATTTACCCACCTCCCACCAGCCCCGCCACTCCTCCTCGGAGGCAAGACTTTTTCTCCCGTACAGGGACGCCTTTTGCGCTTCTTGGCGAGCCCGTGTCGACTCGCCCACCCACCCCCCTCCCTCTGGGCCGGTCTGCCAATCGCCGGCCCCCCACAGGGCTCTCGGCCCCCCTCAGGGCTCTCGGCCGTTACACTACCCGAGGGCCCCCCTTACAGTTTGTTTGTTCATTTATTTAGATCAGTGGTTCTTAATCCTCTCCTCGGGGAACCCCAGCCAGTCCATGTATTTGTTCAGTTCCACCACCAGCACACCGGATTCAACTAATTTCTACTTAACGAGCGTTGATTAGTTGAATCAGGTGTGCTGGTGGTGGAATTGAACAAATACATGGACTGGGTTCCCCGAGGAGAGGATTAAGAACCACTGATTTAGATGCATTGCCACTTTACAAGATGGACTGCTACAACCACGAGGAACAGTACCAGGGCCTCAGTGAGTCTCCTTTCAGATAAACAGAGGTTATTATGTACCCTGTAACCAGAAACGGGATTGGAAGTAACATAGAAGCTTTAAAGGGAAAATTGAACTATTGATGGGGGTCTCTAAATAGCAGACCAGTGTGACATTTTCTGTAATTAATCGTCAGTTGTCAGATGACTCACTCTCCTGACACTCTGAACTGTCAATTAGAGAAATAGAGAGAGGGAGAGAAGGAAGACTAATGGGGGAAAAAAGCGAGAGAGAGAGAGGCAGAAGGTTTCTGCAGAAAGCAGAAAGAGCTCTTGATGTTTGCATCATGGCTTTTTAGATGTGTCTGCAATTCCCTGATGAGCAACAATAACAGGGAACTGTGGGGGTAGGTGGTATATTTAAGCAACCATTGAAACAACCATTTCAGAAAAAATATATTTTTCTTGGGTTCAGTGGTTAAACCTTCAAACCTTAAAACGCAGACCCTCTGAAACAGGGAATCAATACACCATTCAAAATATACTTGTTGGGGAAGAAGATGCTCGTTCATTGCAGTTTTTCAATTAAAAAATTTACAAATATATTCATAAGCCCTACAGTTCTTCAAAGTAGTTGGAGATTTCGGCTGGTCTGCAACTGAGATGATGCAGTTTTTTCGGGTTTTGTAATTAGCGTGATTGTCTCCCTGTAGCTCATCCATCTGTCTGTCTCTGGCAACTATTTTGAGTCATCCCTGCCATACTTGCAATTAGATCACCTCTGCTTAAGCCTTAAGCCTACATTGCCTCCATAATGACAGTTTAGTGTCTGTAAGACAGATGTCTAAAAAAATGGATCTCACTTGCCCTTCAGTGCCTTCAGGCCTGATGCAGCCTTATGCCGGGTTGTAAATATTTCCTGAAGCGAGCCACTATCAGTTACATTCCCAAAACTCCAGAATTACAATGTTTTTGAAGCTGGGAAGCTAGGGCTTGGCTGGAGGAGTAACAGGATCAGTACAAAAATGGCAAAAAGTTGATTTTGAAATTAAGATGCCATCTTGGCCATATCCCATTGCTCTAACATGAAAATTGTGGGGCTTTTTCTGAAATAAGGACTTAACAATAGGAAATCTCCGTTACTGCTTTTAGCAGTCCGCTTTTGAAAACTGCCAGGTTATGGGATTATGTGTGGTGAATATTCAGGTCTTTTAAGACGCTGCTTTTTAGCTTAGATAATCCAAACGGGTGCTTTTCTTTTCCTTTCAAAAATCCAGTTATTGTCTATCCATGCTACTGTAACTGAAAAATAAACACTTTAGTTTAAAGTGACAATCTCCTCTTGCCCCCTGTGGTGGCAAGAGGGGGTGCTTTATAGAAATAAGTGCTTTATAGAAATAAGATTCATTATGTGTAATTACTCTGCATACTCCGGAACTCTGCCTCAATACTTCACCATGTGCTGACACATACAGCTCTGGAAAAAATTAAGAGACTACTGCAGGTCTGGACACTGGGCAGGCCAGGTCCTTAGTTTGAGTTGTCCTTCACGTTCCCCCTTCACCAGATAGTTCTTGCACAACTTCAAGGTGTGTTTTGGGTCGTTATCTTGCTCAAGAATGAAGGAGTGCCCGATTAGCCGTAGTCCAGATGGAAGGTGTACTCAAACTTTTGACTGGTACTGTATATACTGACAAATCACAGCCTAAATATTGAGACTGGCCACACCCAAAAGAGGACAGGCTGTGCTCACAATATAAACTCCAGTATAAGAGGATAGCAGTGGTGAACCGTGACTATTGGACCTAGACCTTCAGTGGGACCAACAATCCTCCAAAATGTCTCATTAAAAATAACAGAAACATAGCATCACTCATAATGCATCCCAACATATCTTATAGTTGCACCATTCTAGCTCTAGTGCAGGAGAGGCAATGCTTTTAAAAAAAAAAAAAAAAGATTTTGTTTCTGATTTTATCCCATTTTCTCCCAATTTTGTAGCCAATTACACCCGTTATTTTTTATGTCAATCCCCCCCTAGTAATGTGAGTTCGCTGCCGTAGTCCTGCGACCGGTAGTGACGAAGGCGAAGTAACGTGACAGGGACGGCACTCGCCAGGCCGTCGACTGTAACCCGGTACTACAGGGCCACTCTTATGCGCAGCGAACATCATGTCGGCTTCCCTCCTCCCTCCCCCCTCCTGTCCACCTGTATAGCCAACTTTTCCATGGCTGAGTAAGACCATTAAAATACTGCCGCACTGTGCTTTTGCACCAATCCATACCCCCAAGTGAGTGATCCACCCCTATTACACAAATAGGGCAACCTCACTGAAACTCTTTTTTTTTTTTTTTTTTTTTGCATTCTGCGTTTTATTTTAATCCTTATTAATTAATTCAAAACACGTTTTGCATGCGTTTTCCTCTTTTTTATATGCCGTTTAGCAGGCGCTTTTATCCAAAGCGACTTACAGTAGTGAATGCATACATTTTTAAGTATATAAAATGCTCCTCATTCATCATACTTCTCACAGATTGTAATGTCAATAGTTCAATTGAAAACATAACTAATATTACATCTTTAAATAATCATGGGCCCATCATGTGGCATTAACCTTTCCTGAGTGGTCAGTGCGCCATCGCTGGAGAAGATGCTCAGTTAAACACTGGTTTTATTTTGATTTCAGAAAGCGAAATTCTTACTGAGCCCAAGCCGAAGAGCTGATATTCAATATTTCCCCCTTGGCTGCGTGTGCTTTAAATCTGTCAAACTTTGAGCCCCGAAATGGTTTTGGCTTTTGAAGTCACATTTTTGGCCACATGACTACTACACTTGAAATCATCGCGCTGCGTTAACCCCCACCGCCCACCCGTGTGCCCTAGGCGGTGCTTAGGGTCGATGCTGTATGTGAGGTTGGATATAATAATACTTTTGCATGTGTTAAATGTTAGTTAAGCATCTGTCTTGCATCACAGCACATTTTCCTGTAATCTGCGTTTGCTCTTTTGCGAATTGAGGTTGACTGACATTATGTCCGTCTCAGTAGAAATAAGCAAGTAAGTCTAGACTTCACCAGCATTTGCCTTTTATATTGAGTTGTCATATGATTAGTGACAGTGTTTTGTATTTGAATGGAATCATATTGTTCTTGTTTTATTCTTTTGTGGGGGGGGTTTCATACTCATCTTCTGTTTTGGGGCCTACCTCTACTGTTCAAGGTTTCTGTGGTAATCAAAGTCCACAAATGGACATGGTGACTGGTTACACCAGTCATTTGCCTTGTTTGAGTGGGTGTCTGCTTATGCTGTGACTTGAACGAAATGGCATTGAAATTATGCATTTCCTCATTTATTTTTTACTTCGCTACTTGATTTTATTGATACCAGTCCCGGCAACACAGTACAGGTCGCAGATTACACCATGAAATCCGTTTTATTGTTTAAAAAAAAAAAAATCCTGATTTCTCGGTAAAAATGTGCTAATAAAAGAAATAAAATATTGCATTGTAATTTTTACCTTTTTATTTAAAATAAAATCATTTGGCCACCATGGGAAGGTTTTGGGACACTTGGAGACCACCAGTGACACCACTCACCAAAAGGCTGCTAGTACACGAGCCCTTAAGTCCATTTCATTGTTAATATGTAGCCTATATTAAGCACTTTTTTAATAAAAAGGTAAAAATTACAATGCAATATTTTCTTTCTTTTATTAGCACATTTTTACAGAGAAATCAGGATTAAAAATAAATTGAAAACAATAAAATCGATTTCATGGTGTAATCTGAGACCTGTACCGTGTTGCTGGGACTGGTATCAATAAAATCAAGTAGCGCAGTAAAAAATAATTTCGCCATCAGTTGTGATGGAAGGGCTTCCGAAGTTTCGGCCCTACATCTGAGAAATAAGTAGGTATTGGAGTGGCAGATTCGATTTGCTTTTAGCTCCCCTCCCCGTTAATGTAGAGCTGAGCCTGTGTAAAGTGGCCCCATTTCATCACCAGCTGCCTTTGGATATATGACATTTGCGTACATTTATGAGCAAGGTGTAGAGACTTGCACCTGGTGTCTGACAGCTCCGCTTAACCAGTGTAGCTGCCAGATCATTGGGCCTGCTTGCAGTGTGACATTTCTTGGTGAGAAAAGTGGGCAGGGAGTGCAGAGCAGGC
Organism: Aldrovandia affinis; assembly: GCA_029706075.1. Classification (NCBI taxonomy): domain Eukaryota; kingdom Metazoa; phylum Chordata; class Actinopteri; order Notacanthiformes; family Halosauridae; genus Aldrovandia; species Aldrovandia affinis. The sequence goes on from JAINUG010000031.1 coordinate 5,305,751, forward strand.
TTGAGGCCTGTTGAGCACCTGTCACAGAGCACAGTGGGCAGTTTTGTAATATCAGCGGTACAAGGCACCACCTCACTGCTCTATGTGGTACATTAGTTCAGCTCATTAGTGCTTCCTGCTCAGTCATACCAGTTTCTGAAACAAAAAAAAGAATGCATCATTTTTGACAACACTTCCGTAAAACGTCTATTTGCATATATGAGGTGTAATTTCTTTCCAAGGAAAAAAATCTTCCTTTCCTGAATTTTTAAAAGGTTTAGATTAGGTCAGTGCAATACAGATAGTACAAAATCTTAAGCTATTTGTACTTGTAATAGATTGAAAACCTTGAAAGTGCTTGGTTTTGAATGTGGAAAATTCAAGGTTGTGAAATTCGAGGTCGAAGAAAAATTGCTCAGGCGACATTTATGTCGATCCTTCATTATGGTGATATACGAATTCCTCTGCCGTGACTCAGAAACCTCTGGATTGTGTCTACCATAGTGCTCTCCGGTCCATTACTGGTGACCCCTTCCACACACATCATTGTGAGCTGTACTCAAAAGTTGGCTGGCCTTCCCTCTCTATGAGAAGAAAACAGCATATTTCACTGTTCATTTACAATGCCCTTTCACATAAATTAACTCCGTACATTTCATCTCTCTTCACAGTCAGACGCACTAAGTACAGCGCTCGTACCAAGTACAGTTACTTCACGTTAATCATGTTACTTTGCGGTGGAGAGTGAATGCCTTTCGATGGTACTGCTTGTAATTACTATATACAGCCTCCAAACAAACAGGAAAAAAAATGTGAAAGCAATGTTTACGGCGGTCATTTGATTTTGACCACGGTCAAGCGGTTATACAGTTACGCGACAGTGACAACTTTTTACCAATTGGGCTTGAAGGTGCTTGATTTGTAATAAAGTCCATTTTAGTCCATTTATAAAAATAGGGTTCATGAAAGTTTGTCCTTGAAGGTATTTGGAAGGTTCTTGAAATTGCTTTAGAAATATTGTAGGAACCCTGAGTTTAAACCTCAGTATTTAAAGTTGTTACTAAGCAGTACAAAAGAAGGAATAGCACAGATGAAGCAATGCTCTGAAATTTCAGAATATCATTATTGGATAGGAGTTTCTATTCGGACTTTTTACGACGGACCTCTTTCTGGATTAGCAATCAAGCGAAAAAGAGTGTATGGGTGGATGTAAACGGCAGGTTTTTGGTGAAATCTGGTAGATATGAGGATTAGAGGGTAAGGGAGTAGAGCAGGGGTTTTCAGCCTTGCTCCTGGGGGCCCACTGTGTATGCTGGTTTTCGTTCCAACCAATTCCGATCCCTTCCAATTAATCTCTTGATTAATGAAGGTTGTTGAAAACGTGTTTAGGTTCCATAATTTTGTGCTGAAACAGAGTTTAACAATGCAGGTGTGATACATTACCATTTGCTTTGTCTTTGAACTCTTCATTTTCCACAAATTGGGTTCGTTTCAGTCACCAGGTGTCTCTCCCAGCATTTAGGACTTCACTGATTTCAGCTGTAGGTCTATCAATAAATCAATTAAAAATGTGACCTCTTTTCTCCTCAACACATTACAGAAAATGAAAGCAATAGTTGTCTGAAAGCTAATATGACTGATTTAAAAGTCCTTAAATTAATATAGAATATTCATTCTTTGTAACATGAATATCTGTTTCTGACATAATGTCGAATTAAAAGGGCAAATTAAAAGTGTCTCATCAAAAACAATTAACAGCTTGTTATATTTCAGAAATTGCAACCCGCATACACAGTGGACCGAGGCTGAAAACCCCTGGAGTAGAGCTATCCTATATCTCAAAGTTACAGGCATATCAGCTATTTAAGGGCTTATGAGCTCTAAATACAGAACCCTGGAATTGGCCCTTTGGCATGCAAACAAACCTTTACTCGCATGATAAGTTTGAAGGCTTCAGTCTGTGCCAAATTTTGTGAGATGTAATTCACATTCATGCGGTGGAGCTGACACTGACAAACCAAACTGCAGCATATTCAGCACTGGGTTGCTATATAAGAAAAATGCAATGTGTACAACCGAATTCCAGATTAACCCCTCACAGATGCACCATAAAATTGATTTTTACAGTCAGACTCCACAGGAATGTTGGTTTCTGGACACACAGTTCAGCACTGCTGTAGATGCGGCTTTCGTTTGCACAATGTGTCTGTCATGCTCTCTCTGTGAGCATCTGTCCTTTTCAGATGACTCCCAGTGGTTCCAGTGGCATTGGAGTGAATGGCCAAACCTTGCATCAATCATTAACCTGTTTGTTGGTTTTTTTAAGAATAAAAGAAAATTGTGCTTTTTACCCCTTTCCCTCCCCATTTGGAATACCCAATTGTATTCTTAAGCCGCGCTCGGTACAACACAGCTCTACTCCACGTGCCCTACTCCACGTGCTCTATTCCACGTGCCTTACTCCATGTGCTCTACTCCACCACGTGCTCTACTCCACCATGTGCTCTACTCCACCATGTGCTCTACTCCACCACGTGCTCTACTCCACCATGTGCTCTACTCCACATGCTCTACTCCACCACGTACTCTACTCCACGTACTCTACTCCACCACGTGCTCTACTCCACCACGTATTCTACTCCACCATGTGCTCTACTCCACGTACTCTACTCCACATGCTCTACTCCACCACGTACTCTACTCCACCACATGCTCTACTCCACCACGTACTCTACTCCACCACGTACTCTACTCCACATGCTTTACTCCACCACGTGCTCTACTCCACCACGTGCTCTACTCCACCACGTACTCTACTCCACCACGTACTCTACTCCACATGCTCTACTCCACCACGTGCTCTACTCCACCACGTGCTCTACTCCACCACGTACTCTACTCCACCACGTGCTCTACTCCACCACGTACTCTACTCCACCACGTGCTCTACTCCACCACGTGCTCTACTCCACCACGTACTCTACTCCACCACGTGCTCTACTCCACCACGTGCTCTACTCCACCACGTACTCTACTCCACCACGTGCTCTACTCCACCACGTACTCTACTCCACATGCTCTACTCCACCACGTACTCTACTCCACCACGTACTCTACTCCACCACGTACTCTACTCCACCACGTGCTCTACTCCACCACGTACTCTACTCCACCACGTGCTCTACTCCACCACGTGCTCTACTCCACCACGTACTCTACTCCACCACGTGCTCTACTCCACCACGTGCTCTACTCCACCACGTACTCTACTCCACCACGTACTCTACTCCACCACGTACTCTACTCCACATGCTCTACTCCACCACGTACTCTACTCCACCACGTACTCTACTCCACCACGTACTCTACTCCACCACGTGCTCTACTCCACCACGTACTCTACTCCACCACGTGCTCTACTCCACCACATGCTCTACTCCACCACGTGCTCTACTCCACCACGTGCTCTACTCCACATGCTCTACTCCACCACGTGCTCTGCACCATGTGCTCTGCATGTTTTTGCTATCTCTCTGATGTGTTTGTTTTGATTTTTCAGCCTAATGATGGCTTGCTTCACTGGCAGTGACAGCTCTTTGGACTTCATATTGAGAGTTAACAACAACAGATTCCAAATGCAAATGCCACACTTGAAATCAACTCTAATCAACCCTAGACCTTTTATCTGCTTACTTGTAAATGAAATAATAAGGGAATAGCACACACCTGGCCATGAAACAGCTGAGCAGCCAATTGTCCAATGACTTTTGGTCCCTTAAAAAGGGGAGGACCACATATAAAAAGTGCTGTAATTCCTACACCGTTCACTCGATTTGGATGTAAATACCCTCAAATTAAAGCTGAAAGTCTGCACAAATAATGTCAACTCCAATATGATGTGGTAGACAGCTAAAATAACAATAACTTTGTCAATGTCCAAATATTTATGGTCCTGACAGCAGGAACACAACACAAAAGAGTTGTGTGCTCTCTTGAAGAAAAGGGGGAAAATAAGTGGAAAAAAATGAAATGATGAAATTACTTATCATAGGTCATTGTAATGCAGTTCTGGCAAGTATCAGCATGTGTTCTCAAATAACTTTTGTCATAAATTGTATTGATACAAAGAATATGGTGATACAAGACTGCCAATTCTTTACGGCGTTTGGTCATTCGTTTTGCAGCAACAATGCTTGGAAATTAAATTATGCGAGAGGCACTTTTTCCATTCCTTTCACTGGAATGTTAGGATTTCATTATGACCATGTAATCATGATTATGTACCTTTTGTATTTTGAGTCCTCCTCATTTATTGACAATTCTTTGTGCAGAGTCACGCTTATTGCATTTAAAATAAAATGGTGTTGTACTGATCACGTTTTGCGTTTCTTGCAGTCAAGCAATGTCCCATCTGCCCTGGGTTAGTGTTTTTAATGTTCTTGCAAACTTAATCTAATAGCTTTGTCTGCATCTTTTGTAGAGCAATCCTCTTGTTCCTCCAATCGAAATCATAATTTGTTTTAGATGTAGCACCTGTTTGTTCATGCACAGCCTGTCTTTCCCTTTGATGGACTCAGACTTTCTGAAACCTTGTTCCATGAAGCTCTTGAAAAAAATGTTTTATTTTGAATGTATTCTTGTGATGGGTAAAATATCTTAATAGAAAACCTTTCCTGGTTCCTCTGAAATACACACTTGATTTTGGGGTTGGTTTGGGCTTCTGCTAATAACCGCTGCCTGTATGTTAAAGTATGGTCTGAATTTGGCTTTAAAATGGCCCTTAAATGAGCTCTCATTTTATAATAAAGAAAGAAAAATGGGATGACATATATACTTGGATTTCAGTTGGTCCAATATGCCATTAGTTTATCATTGAGGTCTGTTCAAGATAATCATTAAGTGAAAAAAACAAGGGCAAAGGGCGTCCCTGTAAAGTAGGTCGGCGAGTTCCGTCTCGGAGGAGGCGTATCATTGCCGGCCTCGGGGTATGAGCTTGACCCGTAGTGAGTGGTGACGGGCTTGTGGGGGAGGGCGAATCGAAAGAAATAGAGGGTACAATTGGCCACCAATTTGGGAAAAAAAACATGGAAATGATAAGAAACAAATTAAAAAATATATATACAGTACTGTGCAAAAGTTCTAGGCAGGTGTGAAAAAATGCTGTGAAGTAAGAATGCTTTCAAAAATAGAAGTGTTAATAGTTTATTTTTATCAATTAACAAAATGCAAAGTCAATGAACAGAAGAGAAATCTAAATCAAATCAATATTTGGTGTGACCACCCTTTGCCTTCAAAACAGCATCAATTCTTCTAGGTACACTTGCACACAGTTTTTGAAGGAACTCGGCAGGTAGGTTGTTCCAAACATCTTGGAGAACTAACCACAGATCTTCTGTGGATGTAGGCTGCCTCAAATCCTTCGGTCTCTTCATGTAATCCCAGACAGACTCGATAATGTTGAGATCAGGGCTCTGTGGGGGCCAAACCATCACTTCCAGGACTCCTTGTCCTTCTTTACGCTGAAGATAGTTCTTAATGACATTGGCTGTATGTTTGGGGTCGTTGTCCTGCTGCAGAATATATTTGGGGCCAATCAGACACCTCCCTGATGGTATTGCATGATGGATAAGTACCTGCCTGTATTTCTCAGCATTGAGGACACCATTAATCCTGACCATATCCCCAACTCCATTTGCAGAAATGCAGCCCCAAACTTGCAAGGAACTTGCAGGGAAGTAAGCATGATGTGTCTTTCATCTGCTGCATTAAGTTTCCTTGGCCGACCACTGCGTCTACGGTCCTCAACGTTGCCTGTTTCTTTGTGCTTCTTCAAAAGAGCTTGAACAGCACATCTTGAAACCCCAGTCTGCTTTGAAATCTTTGCCTGGGAGAGACCTTGCTGATGTAGTATAACTACCTTGTGTCTTGCTGCTGTGCTCGGTCTTGCCATGGTGTATGACCTGTGACATGAAATTGTCTTCCACAACCTCACCTTAGTAGCAGAGTTTGGCTGTTCCTCACCCAGTTTTAAGCCTCCTACACAGCTGTTTCTGTTTCAGTTAATGACTGTGTTTCAACCTACATATGAAATTGATGATCATTAGCACCTGTTTGGTATAATTGGTTAATCATACACCTGACTATAATCCTACAAAATCCCTGACTTTGTGCAAGTGTACCTATAAGAATTGATGCTGGTTTGAAGGCAAAGGGTAGTCACACCAAATATTGATTTGATTTAGATTTTTCTTCTGTTCGCTCACTTTGCATTTTGTAAATTGATCAAAATAAACAATTAAAATGTATATTTTTGAAAGCATTCTTACTTTACAGCATTTCTTCACACCTGCCTAAAGCTTTTGCACAGTACTGTATATTTATTTTTATGAGATGGTTGTGGCGTAATTGGCTGGTAAAAACTGCTGGTAAAATTTTAAACAGTTTAAAAAGTTTTCAGTTAAATGTAGTTTATTTCGCTGCATTTTGGGGAATTATCAAAAATAAAGTGTACCCCTCTATTACAGTACTGCACCACCTGTCACAACAGTAAATACGAAAAGTGAAGACACAATGGCTACTTAAAAAATATATTTTTATTTTTATTTTTAAGAGGTTGGATTTAAATTTCTATTTGAAATTCGTTTTTTAACAGGATTTCTGATTATGTATTTTTATATTCTTTTTGGTAAACAGGAACACAGGTATTTGTCAGACTCGACTCTATGTATTGTTTCTTCACCTACAGGCTTTATTTACACCGACCAATAGAAACAAAGCAAACACCACAAACACACAATCATTGGACAGGAAGCTGCCAACGTATAATATTACCCCATTTAAATCAGAATAGGCAGAGCTACAAGTGCTTGATTGATGGTATCACATATTTGCTGTTCAAATGTGTTTAGAAACAACATTCTCTCTGATTTGCGGAACAAAAATGCTCCTTAGAAAGTAATCAGTCAGTGAGAGACTTTGCCTCAGCACTTGAGCCCAGCTGCAGAGCTGAGAATGCATTCCGTGCACCACACTACGCTTGTAAGCAGAGTACGGCTACACACCCAGTGTTGCCTCTGAGCGCCCACCTCATTTGTCTTAGTGGCTTTTCCACGTATGTGGTGGAAAAGGCCGATAATTAACCCTGTATTCATGGGGTGGAGCATGTTCAACACTGGGTTGATGTACAGGAAAAGGTCATGTGTACTGTACCTCATGCCAGCATACCCCCCTCACAGATGCATTGTGAAATGGATTTTTCCAGTCAGGCTTCCAGCGATGTTGATTTCAAGACCCATCGTTCAGCGCTGCTGCTTTTATCTGTAGGAGGTGTGCATCATGAGCGTCTGCCCCTTTCAGATGTCTCCCAGTGAAATCCCAGTGCCTTGGCAGACTCGTGTGCCTGTGTATCTACTCGTGCTGTGTGTGACATTCTGATCATTTTTTCTTTTGTCTTACAGGGAAGCAGCACAGTGCTGAGTTTTCCCGCCTCATCGCCCAGGTCAAAGGTCAATGGAAGGCATCCAGGAGGACTCAGATCAAAGATGAGGCTCTGGAAGGAGGAAGCGAGCCGGCAGGAGGTGGGAGCCTGCGTCCTGCAGGTAGAGCAGAGCCCTTCTACGTTCAGACCAGCAGCGGGGTCAGAGGGGCCAGTACTGCAGGAGGCGTTGCCACTCTCTCGCCCTCCAGCAAGGAATTCTGGTTGCTGTCACCCGTGTGAAGCGGGCTCAGAATCGATGCGCTGGTTTTAGTGGGCGGATGGTGCGGGCCGGGGCGGGGCAAAGAGATGAATGAGATTTTACACAAAATCAACAGGCAAAGCACTTGGATGAGTTGTTTTGCTATCAGTTTGCACATTTGTGCATTGCAGGCTGCGCTATGATCTTTGCGCTTTTAATCATACGAAACAAAGATTGGAGGTAATAAAGGTTTGCCAGGGTTTAAAACTTTTGAGCCAGTTGAACAATAAGCTGGTATTCCAAACGGATTTCTTTGAAATTCTTTGGATTTTATGTCCCGGCATCTTCCCTGCTTTCAGCCTGCACTCATTATTTCTATTTGTTTTTCACTTTTTACTGTTTTGCCTTTTATATTGTATTACGTTGTTAAAAGTTGCATGCAAGGGGTACTGTCATATTTTATATGCTGTCCCTGTGCATAAGTTGCATAACCTATGAGATGATGAGCCCATTTTCTATCCGTTAAAGATTCCTAGCTTTAACGTAATAATTAGGCACAAGATTCCCTTCCTCTTGATGTGAGTTTTCTCAAAATCCTCAGACGTGCACACCGCTCGGCCTGTCTACTCACAACTTGCGGTTCTGCACAGCAAGAGCGTGGTTTTACAGTACCCTCAAGAATTATTCACACCCTTGATAAATATGAGTAAAGGCTGTATAAAATAAACAGTGCAGGTACTCAGCTATATTGTATGCTCAAAAAATGTGAAATGTGTATTCCTTCAAAGTCTTTGAAATCATCTTATATCCTTCCCCGGATTGGTGCTTGTGAAGAACCTTTCCTCAGATTGGTTTTGAATGCGCTTCGGTCTTCACGATGAAGCGCTTGTTTGGAAATTGCGGGACCTCTCCCAGTACATCATTTGAAACCCCTTAATAGTGTCCAATCAAGTAATCACGTGACCACATTATGACGACACCCAGCGTGTTTGCGGATCCAGTTTGTGGCAAAGGCAGTTCAAAGTGTCCGCGCTTACATTCAACGCTGTATCTGAATGTTTTCCGTTTGTGTGTTCATTCATTGTTTAAGCTGCAAATGAAGGCGAGCCTGACACAAAACCACACGTGTCAAGGGACTCCTCCGAAGATCCGGCAGAGGAGAGGGTCCTGAAGTCTGAGCCGGTAGTGAGATCCCTCAGCCCCACCTTCAGCGATGTTTCAATCAGCAGGTCAGACCCCGCGACCACTCTTGTTATCGTCGTCAGGCCCATTCGTCACTCGTGATTTACCGTCGTCGACGTCATGCGTTTTTTTGGGACGTGCTCTTGTCCAGTGTGATTTGTGAGACAAATGTGTTACGTCATGAGCAACGAGAACAACAGTGGGATTTGCAATAGACATGGATCAAATAGGTTAAAAATAGGTGTTCAGAAGTATTAACCCATATCCGCCTAATGCATTATTCCATATAAACACGGTGTGTGCCTAGCCACATAACACACCCATTCACACTCAGCGGACCTTCAGTCTAACAATTCCCTCTTATTGGGAATAAGAGAAACAATAGGCAAATTATGTATCGTTGGACAGTATTGTTGAGTTTCTACTATTTCTTGTAGCTTATACCTATCAAGTTCGTTGATAGATTCTCTGAAGTCGCGCAATTTCATCTTTGTATTATGAGCTTTATTGTAAAGGATAGCGATGTCAAGCGTGTACCAAATTACTTTATAGTACCACTTTAGTGACTTCGTTTTTCTCTTGTAGCAGGCAATTTTTGGGGCAGCGAAGTCTACACCCCCCAAGCGTTTGTTATGTAATGATATAATATTTGGACTTTGCACCTCAGCACACATTTCAATTGCATTGAATCTCTGCAACGGGATTTTCCATAGGACGGCGACGGTAGTGTTTGCGCGGTCTGTGGAACATCCCGTAGATCGGTGAATGAAGGGTTTGCGCGGTCAGCGGAAAATCCCGCAGTTCGGCGGATATGGGTTAATGGGGTTCAAATGGAAACATCAGTAAGGCATTCGTGCCTAACGGTGACCTTTAAGAGCAGCACAGTTGATCTATAACGTAGATTGACAGTGATGTATGACAACAACAGTGTGTCAGTCTGATCCAGATTTAATCTTCTTTCTTTCCGTTGGACAGGAAAAGAGTGGGCTTGTGCTGTGCATACAGGGTAGACTGTCAGTCAGTCGAGTCAGAGTCAGGGAACACACTCGGAGGAGAAGGGACAGTGCGGGACTGAGCAGGGACAATAGCTCTCCTGTTCTGGCTTACACTTTGTTAGCCCCTGAGCACTCTTTGTGCTCTTTACATGCAGTTCTTCTTACAGTAATCCTCATTGATTGTATGATCGTCTGTTCTTGCGGCGCAACCTCTCCTCGCTATTGTTGAGTCTCGCGTAGCGCATTATGCTTGGACAATGTTGCCATAACCACTTGACTCATCTCAGTTTGGGTGGGAGCGCTCGTGTGAGGCCTGATGAAGGGCAGTAGGTCACTGTTCTTGTTTGTTTCTGTGGAGCGGTGCATGTTAATACTGAGGTCTGTGCTCTTGTTTGTTACTCTGCGCCCTCTTGACATTCCTCGTGGCCACATTAGAGAGACAATGCGCCTTCTTAAGATGCAGCTGGAGACCTGCAATTTCCGTGCTTCTGGCCCAGCCCGACGTATCATCCCCTTGCACTTTTCATTAGTGAAACACTGCTGTGTAATCATCTCACGACCCGGGCCCTGTCCACCACCAACCTAATCCCTGTGACCTGTGAACGCTCTGTTGATCCATCAGTGAGCCCCAGACAATCCATCCCTTTGCCAAACGTAATAATACCCATGCGTGACGTTCCATTCCTGGCCTCCGCTTTGCTTCTGCCTCCCTCCCAAGGAGAAGCACCGTCTCAAATTGTCACATTTGTCTGGTTGTCTAGGGATTTTTTCCCCCCTCTATCGGCGGAGGTACTTTTATTTTTAACAATCAGGTGAGGGAGGGGAAAAAGGCCAGGCACATGTTCTGTTTCAGGTAAATAGAGGAGGGCAGGTGTACTTTTCACAATGTGTATGTTAATTAAGAGCTTAACGTATTACTGTTATTGTCTTAATGCATTTTCGGTCTTAATTCATATTTCCCCCATTACCCCCCTAAGTCTCTCTTCTGTTCGTTGATGATTTCGATGTTCGTAGCATTCGCACTTTTAAGATGCCACATGGTTTGTGCCTTGTCCTGTTCTTTTAAAAATGGTCTGTAGTTTACCTTAGAATAAAATAAAGCTCTTATAGTGATAGTTTACCCAGAATTGAACATAATAATAATTCAGTACAATGCACTACGCATCCAAATAAGTGTTTTTAGTTCATACACTGTCTACATGAACAGCAAATACACCAACAGCTTGCACCGTTAGCATCGATGTCCGAAACCAATGGGAGTCCCCGCAGGTAGCAAGCTCAAATTTCGTGTCGAAATAACCTCCCGGTAACTTCTAAGTCGCTCAGCCATGTAGTTCTTTTGGAAGTTGAAAAGTATGCTGAAAGGGGAGTACTTTCAATTTAGGTCACACTACCACAGCTGTTTTAGGTCACACTACCACATCCTTTTCAACCTTATGGAACGTGCTTGTCTCTGCAATAATATCAGCTAAGATGTCAATACAAAACTGTTGACAATGCAAATCTTCAACTTCCCAAAAAACTGCATGGCTGACTGACTTGCAAAGCCTGGGAAGTCACAATGTTTCCCGAAGATTAGTCACGTAAGATCAAAAAACGGGTGCCGTGTAAATCACCAGTTTATGATAATATGGGACATGATATTAAGAAGTGGGAAAAGCACTGATGATAATGTCACCATTTTAGAAAATGGTGATGAATGGTAGATCCAGCAGGGTATTGGCATTCACCTGCTGGAGTGATGAACTCAGGCATCTGCTGTAAGCTCTTCTGGGACGGAGCGCTTGGGTTCCCGGTCATTAGAGCAGGCCAGCACTTAATTTCAATTACTTCGCTGTAATGAAATATACGAAATATAAGTGATTTAAAAGCTTGTTAACAGATTTTTTTTTGTCCCCCAATTATTTTTTCAGCTCCATTTCAGATGTGTTCAGTGTTGAGGCTGAGAGAAACAACGAGTAAGTGATTCATTCCTTCATTTTTAACCAGTGAAACTACCTGTTTTATACCTGGCCTTATTTTACTGCAACTCCTTTGCATTCATGTGAACCTGTAGATATTGAGGTAAAGGCTTTCTAATCTTTTCAGCCCAGGAAATCGCCAGCATTTAAATGGTCAAAAGATTGTGCAGACTTTAATGTCCTGCTACACGTTCATAGTTTGGATATCTCTTAAATAATGCCAGTTAGAAACTTGCAACTGTAGGCCGATTTTCACACTTTCCTTCAAAGGCGTCAGCGAATGCCTTGCGACACAAGCTTTCGAGTTTTGGAGCCCCTGCAAAAATAAGGCTGACTCCTTAGGTGCCTTATCACACACTTATTTATTAGCTTGGCAGACACACTTGTCCAGAGGGACTAACATAGCTTACAGTTGTGTTTTACATACCATCCCTTTATACAGCTGGATATTTACAGAAACAGTTCAGGTTAGGTCTTTTTGCTCCAGGGCAGGACAGCAGTGGGTCAGCTCGGAATTTCTTTAATAACGCTGCAAAACTGGCCCAAAAACATGCATGCATGCATGTAGCTTCGGATTCAGAGCCTCTTCAAATAACCCATTGCCCCATGCTGTGCATGCAGATTGGTGAGCCAAGAATCTCCAGGAAACCTACCTGTGAGAAATAACACCCTCTCACTGAGCTCCCTCGCTTCTCCGGAACATTCTTCATCTCAGTTCTGATTGGAGTTGAGAGACGGTAGGTGATGGCCGCTCTTTCCTAATCCGTTACTGATGTGTTGTTCAGATTATTTGGCCTTCATTTGCGGCATCCAAATGAGTCGGGAAGCATATGGTCTCGTCAGAGACAGTTTTGATGCCTCACCCTGCTTTACTTCTGTGCTTAAACAAGTAGGTTTTTTTCTTTTTAATATTCAGACCACAGTTTAACAATAGAACGAAGCATTATGTAATCAGTAACAAGCGGCTCTGTGTGGCTCAGTAGGTAGCGCGGGTTCGATTCCCATTGGGACCACATGTACTGAAAAATGTGTGCATTCACTACTGTAAGTCGCTTTGGATAGAAGTGTCTGCTAAATGGCATATATTATATATTACAAATTGTATGTCTTAGCGCAGTTTCTTTTTTTAATATATATATATTTGTTTAGTATCTGTGGTAAAGTCTGCAGGCCTATAGTGGTGCAAAATAGGTTTTAGCGGGTTACTGGGTCTCCTCCGTGCCTTTTCATCACATCTGGACTGAATATACAGTATGGCCTCTCTACGTTTCCCACAGAATCAGTGGGGTGACTCCTCTTTGATCTTTCTAGGGACACCTCCAACTCAGTATGGGGAGCTGGGATGGATGCGTTGTCCGGCTGTTGATCTTACCGAGCATGGTGGTAACCCCCCTCCCCTTAACCTCATCGTCCCCCTACAGCAGGGGTGCCAAGTTCGTTCCTGGAGATCTACTGGGTGTGCAGGCTTTTGTTCCAGCCCTTCACTAACACACCTGATTCCACTAATCAACTGCTCGTCCAGGCAATGAATGTTCAAATCAGGTGTGTTAGTGCTGGGCTGGAACAAAAGGCTGCACGGCCAGTAGATCTTGGGCACCCCTGCCCTACAGTACACTCTGCCAAGTGTAAACACGTTCATGGGACATGAGCCTATAAAAACCAGTTTGAAGTTCAGTTTACATCTGGATATCTTGTGTTTTCTTTCTGGGGGGGGGGGGCTGCACTACATCTAAGTTATGAGTAGTTGATGGGCTACCGGTTGGCACTTGCAGAGGCCGTACCCCAGCTGCCTCCCGATGCCCGGGCAGTGGGGGTACCACCCGCTGCCACAAAGGCACGTGCCAATAGAGATCTGACAGAGCCGCAGTGCCACTCCAAGCCTGGCCAGGATCCACACACACGTACCACAGAGATTTAGAGCCGTGAGAACTAGATGCATCTTCTGAGACTCCTGGCACTTTCAGCATACACATGTCCGACATTACGAGCATCCTTTCCCGGCAGTTAAACCATGTATACTCTGTATATAGCCGACACAGTCTTTAGGTTTTGGCAACCATGACCAAAAGCAAGAAGTCAACATTGATTAGTTCATTAGCTGTCCTCTTTTCTCTTTTTTTTCCTTTTTTTTTTTTCCTCCTCACTAACATTTGTTATTCCTATTGCTGCAGTTTTTGTATTATGTGATTGGACAGTGATCAGATTGTTTGTCACGTCAAACGCTTTGATTCCGTTGGAAACTCAAACAGCAGCTTGCGTTTTGATTGGTAATGGAAATATAGTTGATCAATGGGCAACTTAAGCTAGGTGTAAACGTTGTTTGGATAAAATTGTTCTGCAGTCAGTTTTTTCTATTTCAAAACCTGGAAAAACATTCATTACTCCTGAATGAGATTGCAACAACAGTCTAATTCAAGTGCTGGACATGCTTTTTCATCCGTTTCCAAACACCAGCTACCCCCCCACCCTGAGCATTGACCATATCACACCAAAGCACTTTCACACATTATCTTCATCTGCAGTGAATATATGGTAAATGTTTTGGGCGCATAGGTACCCTTGGGAAATAAGTGAATGTTGACTGGGGCAGGGGGTCATCAGTTATGTGACCTTCCAGCGTCCAATGAGAGAGAAGCTCAGATTGGTCCCCGAAATGTTTTGACAGCTTGTTTGTTCTCTCTGGGTGATACAGAAGATCAGTCATGAACACAGTGATGTTTTTAATCATGGAGGTCTGCAGCAGACAAAATTGCCTGTGCTTAAGAACAAATCTTACTTTCCGGGTGGGGGGGGAGTGCATTAATATGCACGTTTCAATCGCATTGCCAGCCATTCTTGTTCTCATGAAAATGCAGAATCTCTTGGGTAAGAGTGGCTCATTGCATTCCGTAAGTGTGTGTCCTACCTCCCCACGGGCCCAGCGCTACTATGACTCACCAGCACACACTATTCTATAATTCATGTGGAGTGAAATCACCCATTCAGATTTGTATTCTGGGCTTTCAGCTCCGTTTGGAGGTCGAAAGGCGGTTAATTGAAGATGTCAAGCTGACTGAGCCCTGTCCTGACCGAAAGTCCTGATTCAGGGTGACTTGTGGAAAAGAAATCGAATAATCCATCCCCCATCCCCTGGAAAAGCAGAAAATATTTAATAACCTTTTACACTTTGAAAAGCGATAGGAAAATGAGACATTCTAATGCATTCTGACTATGGATTTTGTTGGGGTTTTTTCCACTTTGAGGGAAATGAAGGCTGATTGGGTTTTTTTTAAGCTTAACACTCGTATTTATGAAATGTCAAGGACCAGCACTGCACCTCTGCTATGTTTATCTTTCAGTGATGTCAGTTTACACAAAAAGGTACCAGTGTGCCCCATGCTGTAATTTTAAATTCTGGAAGTAGCTTGTTCGTGCTCTGAATGAATGTTTGCATTTCCCGTTCACGAAGAGTACACAGTCAGTTGTTATTTTGTGATGCAAAAGGACTTAAACAGCAAAACTGGTCTCTGAGTATATGGATATTTAATGGTTAGTGTGAGTGCGAGTGAGTGCTGTCAGACAGACAGAAATTGTGCGAATCTTCAGCACCAGCCCTCCGACATGCCTGCCTTGCTCTTCGAATTCCAGTCGGGGAACCTTGGTTCTGCCTTTCAGCTTAGCCGAGATGAGAGGGCCGCAGCAGTTTTGTCATTCAACTGCTAGGAAAAAAAATGCGTATGAACTGTAAACACCAAGATTGTTTCATGTGAAGTCACAGGGGGGATAAAACGTTCCACATGTGTGGCAGAGAGGATCCTGGGGGGGCTATGTTATCTCTGCTTCCACTGAAGGGAAAGGTTGCTCTGTCTCCCACCCCCCTTAGGAGACTAACCAGACCTCTCTGTTTCTCAGTCTACGCTCTCCGTCAGACTCGGCCATGTAATACTATCGTATCGATGGCCAACCCCCTTTGCCTGTAATGTCTCACGTTGTTGAATGTGTTGTGGTTATGATTTCATCTATCTATAGTGAAGCCCCAAACTGCTCCTGGAACATTCCCTTGGTCAAATTACCATTCGTTTCACCTCGTGTCAGTCTTTCTCTCACACGCTTCCTGTTTCTGACAGAAATGTGGCATGCAGTGGATTAATTTTTTTCCATCAGAGGGGGGAGAAATGATGGCCTTGATTTGTGTGCCTCCAGGATCCTGTACTAAATGTATATATTGTAAAAAAGACTTGCAGTATTTGTGGATGAATTTATCAGTAGAAGAATTTATCATGTCGTAAAGTTGTGCTTGAACCACACCCTGTCCTGTCTTCCTAAACAGATTAAGCTGACGAAGGCAGAGTGTGTTTAGTACATATAATACATGTTTTAATCAGCTGTTTTGCTGGTGATGGTAGTCCAAATGGTGTTGGTAGGCCAGTGCATGACACTCTCCCTTCTAGAAGCAGTAGAAAGCAGTGCTGCAGTACAGTGATCGGGACACTGTTATGTAGGAGGCATTTCAAAAACTTGTCCTGACTCATTGTGCCAATTTCTGCAAAAGTAGGAGTGTTAGCCAGGGTCCTGGCCTAATTATCTGTATTGATGGGACAGTCTGAACTTCCAGTTATCCACCCGTCCCCCCATCAGAATGCTTCATTCAAATTTAAAAGTGAATAAAATGGCACAGAACATGGCTGCCGAGGTCGACAGTCATTGTATTATTTCAAAGTCAGTCAGATCATCTCTTTTCCAGTGCAGCAAAGAGACTGAGATAAATTCTTCCCCAGTCAAAACATCCGTAGACAAATACACACTGAGGGTTCACCAGCATGTAATGAAAACACCTGGGCACGTTGTTGCAGCTGCCCGCTCCGTCCCCCAGCTAACGATTCGCTGTAATCGCCATCGGAGGGAACCCGGCAAGGAGTCAACGGAGATGTCACGTTTCCGTGTGCGATTCCGTTCAGCCAAGTGTCTCACGCCTCAGCTTTTAACACGTGCCCGTGTGAAAGGGGCGCTACGTTGGCCCTGTAGTCTGAGGGGTGGGTGGGTGAGTGAGTGAGTGGGAGACAGGCCGTTTTATCGTCCGTCGTTCAGCTGGTCAGGCGCGATGCATTCGCCCATTCGGCTCCTTCAGCTCCACCCGTATCAAGATATCGCCTCCAAGACAAACACACATGGAGGGAAAGCAGAGGAGCATAACACCCCCACCCTCAAGACAATACATAAAGTAAAAGTATGTCTTTTCTTGCAAACAGCAAAAAAGACAAAGCCTAGTCACTACGTGTTACATGTCAAGCAAATCCAATATCTACATATTTATAAAGGAAACAAGGTGACAATTTATGTATTGTCAGACTCTTAAGATCCTGGATAGGGCATCAGCTAGAGCATCATCCCGTTCATGGATGAGCCGCATGTCCAAAGCATAGGCCTGTAAAAACAAGCATGGCAAAAGTTGCTCATTAGTGTTACCCATGCGACGAAGAAAAACAAGCAGGTCATGATCAGTCAGCATTGCGACGGGGCAAAAAGCAGAACTGACATAAAAGTTAAATTAAACTATTTTGAAATGTAACACGGGATGCCCAACGCCACGCAAATCGTCTCGGAGAAGGACCGTCCAAGCACCGGAATCACTTGCATCCACAGCAAGCTTAAACGGGCTAAAGTCAGACGAGTAAAGCCTGGGACAGAGAACAGGAGCGAACAAAAACACATGGAGGAAAACAGAGGAGCGTAACGCACACACTAATATAGGTGAATACTCTTGTCAATGTTAAACAAGAAACTCCAGCACACAGTATAGATATGTTGTATAGTCATTTCTGTTGTAAAAGGGCTTCTTTTTTTATTTTCTCTTCTCTGAAAACGTATACACGTTAGGAGGCTCAAAGTTTAGTTTTTTTTTGTGCACATTTTTAGACATTGCTCATGGGAATTGTGTGTTCTTGCTAGTTACATCTTTTTATCTGAGCCTCTTAAACATATACGCAATACAGACAAGTATTCAGCTTTATCTATTTTGTAGGAAATGTGTTATTTAATGGGGCCTATAACAATTAATTAAATAAGTAATTGAGCTTAATTTGAGACATCTGCCCAAGATTTGTTAATGTACAGCTTCTTCATATTTGCACAAACGCACATCCAACAAAGGAAGATCAATATTTAATATTGATATTGAATTGATTTTGAAGGAAATAAGATAAATTTAACTTGTTCAAAATATAACTTCAGGTAGATTGTGCCATACTCATTAGTTAACTAGCGATCATCTTTTCTTTTTTTTAATCCGGTGGAAAATCCTGTGGATTCAGTGGGAAATTGTTCACAAAAAAACAAATTGGCAGTAATGGTCCCGCAATATATCAGGCAGGGTAAAGAATAGAAAGAAAATCCCTCCCTCTTTCTCCTTCCATGTCTCAGGACCACGCATTGTGTTGATTTCAGTTATCCCACGTGAAATAAAACGGAAGACAACCCAAAAACCAGCTGACCCTGACCGTGTCAATTCAATTTGAAAACTTTTCTTTGGCAAAACCATGTGATTCTTCTGAAGTGTGTTGACCCTTGAACACAGAGGGGTCTCTCTCTCTCTCTATCTCGTTTCAAAACAATATGTTAAGCCCACAGGATGTAGCTGTTACATCACAATACATTCTCCCATGGAATTAATGGTGGTTGTTTATCAGCAGTATCTTATATGGCATCTCCACACACCATGAAGGAACACAATGGGGATCACATTAGATTGAAGCTTAAATTGAACTGGGGTTCTACCCATGATGCTCTACAGCTCTGAGTGGACTGTGGGAACCACAAATTGGAAGAAGTACTGTTTTTTGGGGGGGGGCACCAGTACAGCTGCGCAAGTGCACGGTGAACAGGGAGGTCATTGCGGTAAGGTTGAGCGAATGCTTGTTGCAATGAGCGCTGATGTTGTTAGTTTCTGTTAGGCTTTGTTGAAGACAAAATGAAATCACTCAGCTCTTTGCAGGTCATTGGTGGATAGTGATTATTTCTGGGGTGTGTCTTTGTGCTGTAAAGTTGCCTGTACAGTAGGCTCTATTTTTATTCACACCCTTGATAAAGATGAACAAAAGAGATTGTATAAAACTAAACTATAAACTATAAGTAATGAGGTATATTTTATGCAAAAAAAATACATCACTAATACAATTGTTCAGAAAAACATTTATTTTTATTTATTTTAACATCTGGATTACAATTATTCATACCCCTAACTATTCTTTTAAATGTAATTAAACAAAAACACATTTTCATAAATATACAACTTATTTGAAGTTCATTGGACATAGGGCATAAAAAGGAAGGAACACACTTTTGAAATACTGTGGTCAGCCATCATCATGGTGAAAGGCAAAGAATTCAGTGAAAGCATCATACAAAAGGTTATTGACCTCTACAGATCAGGAAATGGCTACAAAAAACTAAAAGGTTAAAAGATAATGCTTTCCACTGTTGTGTCAATTATTGGGAAGTTTAAGGCCACTGGCCCACGTGTAGTGGGATGGATGGTTCGAGAGGCACAGTTCAAGATCTCCAAAACAACCTGTCATCTTGGTGTTACAAGGTGTCTAAAGGTACCATTCGATGACGCCTACGTGACAATGGCCTAATGGCAGAGTTGCGAGAAGGAAGCCTCCTTTGAAGACAATTCACAGAAAAAGGCATCCTGAATTCGTCAAACTACCTCTGAACTACAATGGGGGTTATGCGCAACGGACTTCTGTGTTTCGCTAAACCTTACTGGCCATTTCCGGTAGACGAGATAATGGCGTTCTATACAATATGTTTACAGGAGCTTCCCAAAATTAGTATATCCGATGTGCATCGGATATGCAAGTCGACATCTACGGCTCGTACGAGCAAAATGGACAAGGGGTTTAAGCTATACGCTTCCTCCTATATCCACGACTATGAGGGAACTAACGACGTTTTTTTAAGTACCTGTGCCTGCTAATACTTAGCGTTAGCGTTAGCTAGCTAGTACTAACGACATGTTGTAAGTACCTGTGCCTGCTGTCTATTACCTAGTGTTAGCTAGCTAGTACTAATGACATTTTTAAAGTACCTGTGCCTGCTGTCTATTACCTAGCGTTAGCATTAGCTGGTCGGTTGCTCAATAACAGTTACCTATGTAGATCGTTATGTTGTCTTCCTAATTTTTCACCAGTGTCAAACAGAGACAGGATGACTGCCGATGTTCGCATCAGGGCAGCTTGTCACAGGCCTATGCGAAAGAGCGAGAAGCCCCACAGCCTGAGAGTAAGGATGGTTAGCATAAGGTTGATCTGTTCGCGTTCACCATCAGTTCCAGTTCAAGGATGGTAACGCTATGTCAAACTTCTCAAGGTATAAAGGCTAATCTGGCAATACGACCAGGACCCTCTTGACTATCTAATCTATCTAATCGTCATGATTTAAAAGGCACGACTTCCCATTTTGAGAAGTTTGATAAAGGCATCAGTCCAAAATAACAGCTGTTCAAGTTCAGTGTTGTTGCTGAAAAACGAGTATAGGCAAGGTTATTGGGGTAACGGTATTATAGTTTCTTGTAAATCATTGATTATCTAGTGGCATAATAGTATGTTATTCATCAGGTCTCTCAAAAAATAAAATTGATCACTATATGGTACAGTATTAACAACCCGTGCTATTGTTTTTATGTAATTATCACATTGACCTTGTTGACTGGCGGAAGTGAGGTGTTTTCCGGTTTGGTCACGTGATGCTCGACATATACCCTATTGGAACCGTGTTATTAAAAATATATAATTTTCAGAATGTTTTGAGCATAAAATATACCTAATTACTTATATAGTTTATTTTTATTTGATCCATTTTGTTAATCTTTATCAAGGGTATGAATAAACACGGAGCCTACTGTATATGGCACAGGAAGGTGGAGAGAATGAGACCTTCACTTTGAGTTGGTGCTAGCGAAGCACCCCCTGTCATCCTTACTGTACATAGTCAGCTGGGATTAATGCGACTCTTTTTTTAAATTATTCTGATGAACGCTAATTCTATGAACACTTTATTTCAGAAATGTGACGAAGACGGTGGATGGTAAAGGAAAGACGCCCAGCTCCAAGGATGAAGACTCCACTCCTCTCATCTAAGGGAAATGCACCCGCGCAAGGCTTAACGAGAGGAGATAAATTTTGTTGAAAAGTTCAATTTTTTTTAACTCAAAGTGGGAACTGAAAAAAACTGTCCAGTTACAATTATGCAGTGGGACACAATTGTGTTTTCTTATCAGGAGGTGCACTTTTGCTCACGTATAATTCCGCTTTGTTTTCTTATAGACTTCCCATTCATTCATCTTTTAGGATATTTTCTAACATTTTTTGGACTAATTATCTATGTATGGGCAGACGGCAGTTGAAAAACTTATGTGAACTCCTCCAGTCTAGCAGCCAATAGTCCCAGTAGGGCTGGGTATCGTTGAAAATGTTTCGATACCAATACCGGAACGATACTTTTTTCGATACCTATGTTGTGTGAATGAAAGCACCTTTAGTTATCCGATAGCCTACATATTTTTGTTTAATGTATAATATTGTATTATATGTTTTTTTTTACAAATTTATTAAGTTAAATCATTCTTATAAATGTAAAATATTAGAATTTTGAATAGAAGAACCATCTCTAATAAGATGACAAAAAAGGCAACAATGTGTAGCCTAACCTTACAAAAAAATAAAGTGCAAGTGCAACGTTTGGTTTACAGCCTCCACAACATCCCTTTACTAATAAGTTGGTCACAGTTCTGTGGCACTCTTCTTTTTTCTCTTTAGACATTTTCGTCCTAGCTGCCAACACTGTTCTGCTGGCAGAACTAACACACAAAGGCGACCTTTACATGAAATAATAGCATTGAGTTAGCTAGCTATCAAGCTAATGACTACAGTTAATTAGCTAAGAAAAATGTATGATTCAGTGTAAAGTATTAGTTAGGAAACCTTCATCATGATCGAAATATTGGAAACATTTGTGAATTAATTTGAGCTCCCATTAGGAATAACGTTAGGCTGGCTAACGTCAGACAACCGCCTATAGCTAGCGAATTTGCTATATCCATGTTGGCTACATGTTTGTGGTCTAACGTTCACCTAGCGAGCTAGCTAGCTTGAAAACAGTGAATCACACTGTACCCAGTGGCGTCAGTTCAGCAAAAGCCAAGGTATGGGATGGGGTGGGGGGTCAAATTTTTTGTCAAATCAGTTGTGCAATAGTACATTTTTGTGAGTTGTTTCTATACAATTTACTTATATTTAGGTAACATTAATAAACAAAGGAGACAACTACAGTATGTAACTAGTAAACCTATTTTACTAGATTCTGAGATCGAATAACCTTGGCATACGTAAATTATTACCCGATTATTATGCGATTGTACCCGTTAACGTTAGCTAGCTAGCTAGCTTGTTAGCTTCACAATCGCGGGTGACGTTAAGTCCGGTTTTTCACTAAAATAACATATAGAACGTGTTCGTATTGACACAACATGACATGGACTTGTTCATGAATATGTTACATTTTAATCAACAGTATTATGGCGTTTATACAGTTTGTTTAACCCACCTGAATGAATGAGAATAACGGACAAGGTTTTAATGCTAACGTTAGTCTGTGGCTTGTTTATTCTGAGGAACTGTAACGTTACTGTCCAGAGCGGCAATCTCTATCTCCCGTTCAACTACATCGCCATCTATAGGCTGGGTGGTGGGGTGTACTAAAAGTGAGGAGGAGCCGGGAGGATAAAATCACATAAAATGACAAAACATAGGCTATTTCAGATTGATTTAAAATTTGGCTAGAAGCCAAGGTATGGCCAGTGCCATACCTTGCCATACCAAAACGACGCCCCTAGCCTGTACCTGATATCCCCTCGTCGTCAACATCATCATCGTTTGTTGTTCTCCGGCCTGATGTTCGATCCATGTACTATAATGTGCTTCATCATATTGCTAGTATTCCCATTCTTCCCGGTTATAATCTTTTTGCAATTATTGCATGATGCTTTGTTTTTATTCACCTTCGTAAAGTGAAACCAGACTTTAGATCGCTTTTGTTCAAGTGCAGCTAGGTGCTGTCGCTGTCTACTCACAGGTACGTAACCTTCCCCAATAGAGATTGGCTGTGAGAAGAGGGTTGGAAAAGGAGGGGTTTTAAAATTTGTATTTCTTTAGAGAAAAGTATCGGAATTTGGCATCCAACCTTTTCACGTTTCGATAGTCGATGATAGTTCGATCAATACCTAAACAGTATCGAAATTTGACACCCAGCCCTAGTCCCAGCCTATTACAACTATTCATTACATTACATTACATTATAGGCATTTGGCAGACGCTCTTATCCAGAGCGACGTACAACAAAGTGTTAACCGTAGTCAAGAACAGTTTAGCTGAAAGCCACCCTAGTGGGAAGTACAATTCCTGGGTGCTGGAGCAACCACATAGTTAAAATAGGACCCTGTAGGTAAATCTGTAGCCACATCTCATGTGGAATTGTAGCCTACTGTGTACCATTAGGAAATCTCAACCTAAAATCATCCACAGGCCTCTCACTTTAGTAAAATCTCTGTAAAAATGTGAAAATAGCATGACCAGCTGAGTCAGATTAAACTAATACAAAGGAATGCGCATATAATAAATTCATAATAAAAAAGGCTTTGCCCATTAGACACTGTGAGGGCGTGCGGGTCTCATTGTGCAATCAGCTATAAAGCTATACAATCTAGAACTCCACATAAACCTGGGGAAATGAGCTCCTGGGTAAGAGCGTCTGCTAAGTACCTCAAGGTAAATGTAGGTGTGTGCACCGCTGCACCGATGTTTGGAAAGTTTGTGATTTAAGGCGATAGATGGTTCAGTTGATACTGTGCCACTGGGCTTTTTCCTCTCATTGAAAAGTGGCCATGACACTGTTTTTTCTCTCATTGAGTCCTCTTGGCTGTTAGCCGTTGGCCATTCTAAAGGGAAACGCGACGACACCCAGTGGATCTTGAAACCCACTGATTATGGTACAGGAGCAGATCTAGAGTGGGCAACTTCGAAATGGACCCTAGCCCCACAAGTCCATGTTCGAGTCCCCTCGAGTAATTTGGTTCTGGTACACCAAGTCTGCAGTAAGAATCCCTTTCTAGAACTCTTTATTTATGTCTCAGCCACAGATCACGGCTTTCATTGTGATTTTGTCCTTTCTTTTTTGTCTTTATTTTATTGCATTTTTTCATATTATAAACACTTCTTATACAAATGTTATGCCCCCTCAAAAACCTGCTTTCAAAATGTGCTCTTGCTCTGTGTGCCTTGTAGCTATCTAATCTGTCAGACGGCTCTAACATGAAAGTCTGAAGTTGATTGCTAGGATGGCTTGAGGTCCAAGTTACAGCAATTCTATATTGCATGCAAACCAGGCCATGAAGTTCTGCTTAAGATACGGCTAATTACTGAAAAACACATTGCATGAAACTAAAAAAGCTGGGCGTCTTGGTTTTTCTGTCTTTTTCTTTTTCTTTGAATATTAAGCCTGTAAAACAAGGAATGCAGTTCAACCCTCTAAAAATATCAGTTGTAAATAGGGAAAATGAAAAATCATATTTTCCTCACCAGAAAGCATTCTACTTTATTTTGTTCATTTCTTTCATCAAATGATGCTTTGAACTTTGTGGAGCCTTGGAGATTGCTGACCTCATTTCTTCAGGTATATTTCAATCTACCTGGAATTTTTCAGTGGATACAGCATCACTGATCCACACATTCGATGTGTGCAGCAGGCTGCTGAGGATGTTCTACCAGTCCGTGGTAGCCAGCGCACTGTTCTTTGCCGTGGCCTGCTGGGGTAGCAGCGCCAAGGCTGGGGAGACCGACAAACTCGACAAGCTGGTGAGGAAGGCTAGCTCTGTTGTTGGCCAAAAACTGGACAGCCTCGAGGCAGTGGTGGAGAGGAGGATGAGAGACAAACTGTTGACCATCCTGAATAACCCCTCCCTTCCCCTCTATGATGAGCTGAGACAGATGGAGAGCACCTTCAGCCACAGGCTCATCCAATTCACATGCAGAACGGAGCGGTTCAAGCGCTCCTTTCTACCAGCAGTCATCAAACTGTATAACAATGAACATTGACACTCTCTACTGCTGTACCTACCCTACATTCTTTGCACATCTCACTGCTGCCCCGATTGCTACTGATTTCATATCTCATATTTGTTTTTCTTAGTACTTCAGTACACTGGTATGTGCTGTCTATCTGGTGGATTTGCACTACCTCCAGTATTTTTTTAATTTTTTAATTATTGTATTTAGCATCTGGTATTCGATATACTATGATGTTCTGTATGTCTGTATAGCTGCTAGGTTTTTACTCTGGTTTTTAAATATATTTATTATCCAGTATGTTGTTATGTCCTGTATGTCTTGTGTGTTCTTTCACTCCTGTACCACTGCTGCTGTGACAAACCAAATTTCTCCCCCCACCCCGGGATTAATAAAGGCTATTCTATTCTATTCTATCAAGATGTGGCTATTATAGCACAAGCTCCAATAATTATTTAATGTATTTTTTTAAAATATAAGCACGTATTCATCACAGCAGTTCAGCAGTGCGTCATATTAGCCTATTCATCACAGTACTGTCATCACTGCATCAGATTGGCTGATTCTGTGAAAGCCAAACTTTGAATTGGTCCAGTGGGGAAGCTTTGCCAAAAGACAGCTTCATCGCCTGTCCACTGTCCCTTGATTTTGGAAAGTTTGCAGCAGACAGGAGGTAGAGAAAATATCATGCAACCTCACAAGGACTTGATCCCCCTGTGAACGACATCATAGTGGTCACATTCCAACCTCTGATACTGCACTAAACTCAAACTTTGTGTCTGGCATGGTGGGACCGTTACGGAAAAAATGTTTTGCTGCCCCCTACCACACCCCATCCACCTTCCGTGTGAGGCCCTTAAAAAAAAAAAAAAGTTTAAAAGGACCTCTGAGACTTCAGATTGCAGTTATAAGGTCATGTAGTAAAGCCCCAGAAGCTTAGTGCTTTACGCAGGAAACTTGTCTGCTTCATAACAGAGGAGGTTTGAGTGCTCCCCGTGACCTGTGTTAGTGTGCTCCTCAGGACTCCTCTCTCCAGTCGAGGGATGATGTTCCCTGACGTCCCACGTGTTTTCGGAACTCTTTTTAACCCGCCATCTAGCAGCTGCTGGTGACTGAAGCCGAGATGTTTCGAATTTACCTGTCAGTTTCAATTCCAGTTGGTCACCTAGGCATAAACAGCCCCGAGATTGTGTTTGCATTTTACATTACATGAATTTGACTGAAAGCAGTATAATTATATTTACCCAAGGACTGATGAGAAAAAACTGACAGAAAAAGTGCACTGAAGCAATGTGTTCTGTGATGAAGATAGGAAAGCAGAGATGTACTTGAAAGATATGGTTTAAATAGAAAACAAACAAACAAACAAACTAGAGTCTGAACAGTGACTGTCAGTACAGTATACAGTTGTGGCCAAAAATATTGGCACCCTTACACGTCTTTCAAAAAACTATTTTGTCTAAAATAAGTTGAAATTGATAAAAGTATGTGGTCTCCACAATTCTTTATTTCAAAACTTAACATATCTTTTTAAATCATGAAATAAACAGAAATGGCATTGACAAAATTACTGACACCCTATATTTAATATTTGCGTCTCTACTGACAGTTTGGCCCACTCTTCTTTTGCAAACTGCTCCAGTTCTCTCAGATTTGAAGGGTGTCTTCTCCTAACTGCTGTTCAGATCTCTCCACAGGTGTTCAATAGGATTGAGATCAGGAATCATTGCTGGCCGCTCCAGAACAGTCCAACATTTTCTCTTGAACCATTCCTGGGTGCTTTTGGATGTGTGTTTTGGGTCATTGTCCTGCTGGAGGACCCATGACCTTCGACAGACACACAGTTTTCTGACACTGGGTAGCACTGGCTTATCAAGAGGCGAGAGGATCTGCTCCTCCTACACTCCACACCCCAGCCAGGCCCCTTCGCTCCGCCTCCTCTGGCAAACTGACTGTCCCATCCCTATAGGCACCTGGCAGCCGCTCCTCACGGTCTCGCCTCTTCTCTGTCCTGACCCCTCGGTGGTGGAATGATCTTCCGCACTCAGCCAGGACCGCAGAATCACTTGCGATCGCAGGAGACTCAAAACCCACCTTTTCAGACTCCACTACCACTGAATTATGTACATCTAGTCAATTGTCATCACCACTGCCTACTTGCTTAATACTTTTTGTATATGTATACTTCTTTACTCCTCAAAATAGTTTTTACTCAAATGTACTAACCTTTTCCTTCCCAGTGTTACAGGTATGGTATGCAGCTGCCAACAACGTTGTCTATTGCTGTACTACTGCACTGATCTCTTGCGCAAACTATTATTGTTCTTCCCATGTTTTAATGCACATCTTGTAAGTCGCTCTGGATAAGAGCCTCTGCTAAATGCTTAAAATGTAAAATGTAGCACATTTTGCTCCAAAATGCCTTCGTAATCCTTTGATTTCATGATGCCCTTAATACATTTAAGGCGTCCAGTCAGTACCAGGGGCAGCAAAGCAGCAAAGAACCTCCATCATATTTGACTGTAGGTAGACTGCTTTTCTTTAAAAGCTTCATTTCGTAGTCTGTAAACAAAGCACTGATCTGCATTGCCAAAGAGCTCTAATCTGGTCTCAACAGTCCACAGAACATTTTCCCAGAAGGATTTAGGCTTGCTTAGGTGGGTCTTGGCAATGATTAATCAGGCCTTCTTGTGTTTCTCTTCCAGAAATGGGGTCTTCCTTGGCCTCTGACCGTAAAGCCCTTCTTGATTCAGTGTCCGGCGTATGGTACGGGCTGAAACCATTACCCCAGACCTCAGGTCAGCCTTGAGATCTTTGCATGTCATACGAGGTGTTTTTTCAATGGCTGGCACCAACCAGAGATCGATTTTCCTCTTACTACCATGTCCTGGGAGACTCTTAACAATTCCATGAGCAGAAAACCTGTTGATAATATTGCGAACTGTGGCAACAGGAATGCCAAGGTCTCTAGAGATGGCCTTATAGTCTTGTGAACACATGTTTTGTGCTAATAGTTTTTGACATCCTCAGACAGCTTTTTTCTCTTCACCATTGTCACAGAGGAACAGGGTAGCGGAACGGACTGTTTTATCACTTTAAAATGGATAATTGCTTAATTTATACCATGTGGGAACTTGCAACCTGTCACAGGTGAGATTAATTACACTGCAAACTAGAATCTATTTCCTCCAACCAAATGTATTTAAATTGTTCTAAAGGGTGCTAATAATTGTGTCATGGCCACTTTTCAATTTTGAAGCCATAAAATATATTCTTTATTTGTATTATTATTGATTGATCGTGTGTTGTTGTAAATCAATGAACAGATGAAGTTGAAAGTTGTTTCAATTTCCAATTATTTCAGAAGACATTGAACATCATCTACATTAAATGCAAGAGTGCCAATTATTTTGGCCACGACTGTAGTCCAAAGAAAGATAAAGACTGCCTTTAATACAATGCATTGATCCTTTGCCCCCTTTCCCTTCCTGTGTCCTTGTGGCTGAAAACCCATTCAGTCTATGATATCAGAACCAACAGGACATAGCTGACTAGTTCTTGGGTTTTCTCTCATTATTAAGTGTTATCAGTGCCAGGTACTGAATTAATATAACTGATGCACTTGCAGTTTTATTTTGCTCCTAATTATAGAAAAGAATAATGGTGTGTGGTGAGAGTTCAGATGAAAAATCGCTGTACTTAATCGTCCATAGAAGGGCTACCCATCAGTAGTGTAAGGCCAGGCCGCCATTGTAAATAAGAACTTGTTCTTAATGGCTTGCCTGGTTAAATAAAGGTGAAATAAATAAAATAAAAGGGGTAAGTTATCTATTCACCGTTAAGGGCTTTTGAGACTTCCATGAAGCAATGTCCGCTGTCATTTTTGCTTCCTTCTTTTTTTCTTACATTACATTTTTACTTATGTGTTTTTACTTTATTATGTGGTTTCATTTGTAGCTGCTGTGCCAACTGTAGTCCCTGCCTGCAGCCTGGCACCCTGGGTCAACTTCTTTATTGTTTATGTTCTCATTCACATTTCAGGCTTCTCACGGAGCAAGGAAAATGGTCATGTTTCTTTTCTTATAAACGTGCAAGTGATTAATTGCGTACGGTAATGATATGATGGAATATACAGGTGTAATGAAAAGCAGGCTCTCTGGCCTGGCCTTGTAGCGGCTGGCATGGTGCAGCTCTGTTTCATGTTTCTTTGCTCTGTCTTGGAACGAGTCAGTTCCACTTATAGGAGCCCTCCCTGCAGGCAACGAAGGCGCCCCTCAGCTCGGAGAGGTGAATTTGGATTTAACGCTGGGGGTAAGGGAGATTTCTTATCCCCCCACTGTGAGCCAGCAGATGGTTTTCGGACCGCCTGGCTCCTGCTGTGACATGGGCAGTTGGATTATCTGTGTTAGGCAGGCCTGCAGCAGCGCTTTACTCACGCAACATGCTACACGCCACACGATCCGCTCTGCGGCAGCGAGAGCCCCTTCTTAACTGGCTAACTATCGGAGCGAGGACCCTTGGGCAATCTCACAAACTCTTTAATACAAGCTTCTTAACAAACCCTGACAAACTCTGAGCCCTGACCAAGGCTCACAGTCTGAGACTGAGAGCTAAGAGCAATCTTGGGATGCCTTAGCACATTTGTTTCCTGACCAAGCACACCCCCTCCGTAATTTGTATTTGCTGCTGATATGGAGAGTCTTGTGTTTAAACATTTATTTATTGGCCCCCTCCGAAATTATGGGAGAAGGATGTTTTTTGCGACTGTGTCTCTGTTCCCGCCCAATAACAAACAAGAGTTTGGCAATGGCTTGCGTTGTTTTGAGTTTTGGCACCCATCTGAGCTGCACCCCGAACTGCTGACTCTGATTTCCGGACAACGGAACGTGAGGTTCCAAAATCCCTGGCAATTAATTTCTACATTTATGTGTCCCAAGACGAAGCAAGACAGCTGCACATGGCATTTTTCTCACTATTTAGACATGGAACTTTGTATATCATTGAACAGGATATGACAAAAGACTGAATGGTGAGATAGTAATGTATCATAATGTTAATGTAATTATATCTTATTATATTCATATATATTATCTATGGACAACACTGGACATGTCTGGTACTGGTTGCCTAGCGGCAACTGCTATTGATGGTGTTGTGGCTTTGGCTCTGGTAGCTCATCATTCAGTCAATGGGCATGTGCATCCGGTAAATGATTATGATTATGATTTTAAAGTAAAACAACTACAAAGTTGAGTTACCCTAGGAGGATGTAGGACATCCATACCAACATATGTATGCACCATGATTTTTTGTCAGTGTTGATATTTAGGTAGCACATTTTGCTAATTTGACCAGGGATTTGGTTCAAGAAAACAGCTAAACGGATCGGTTTGAAAGTCAATGAATATATTGTGGCGTCCCCAAGGGTTGGGCGACACTCACGGACCTTGCAGGGGGCGTAGGCAAGTGTAAGAACACAGAGGAGGCAGTAATATGAACAAAAATGATGGTTTATTGAACGAACAAACACAAAACGCAGGGTGGGGTCTTTTGGGGAATCCAAACACAAAGTCCACAATCCTTGTCTCTTTGTCGATGTCCGTAATCCAAATCCACAATCCAGGTCCAAGTTCCGTTGTCCAATCCGTCGTCAAAATCCAAACACAAACAAACACTCCAATACGCTCTCCAAATCCTGGCTGGTCAATGACTTCCACAGGTTTCTCTATCTATCTATCTATCTATCTATCTATCTATCTAATCTCTCTCTCTCTCTCTCTCTCTCTCTCTCTCTCTCTCTCTCTCTCTATATAATATATATATATATATATATATATATATATATATATATATATATATATATATATATATATATATATATATATATATATATATATATATATATATATATATATATATATATATATATATATATATATATATATATATATATATATATATATATATATATATATATATATATATATATATATATATATATATATATATATATATATATATATATATGTATATATATATATATATATATATATATATATATATATATATATATATATATATATATATATATATATATATATATATATATATATATATATATATATATATATATATATATATATATATATATATATATATATATATATATATATATATATATATATATATATGTATATATATATATATATATATATATATATATATATATATATATATATATATATATATATATATATATCTCTCTATATATATCTATATCTCTCTCTCTCTCTCTCTCTCTCTCTCTCTCTGTTTCTGTGGTCTGCTGGGAAATGTAGTGAAAATGGCTGCCATGTGTTGGAGGCCAGGCAGCCATTTTCTGGTGCAACCCTTTGGGCTGCCACAATATTTTACAGGGCTATCTGAGGAGATGTGCCAAGTTTCAGCGAGATAGGCGATGAAACAGCTTTTGGTGGCTTTGAATGTGAGCTGTTCTCACAACCTTTAATAGGGTTTGGCCGGTTGCGTAATCGTACAAAGTAATCAGATGTTTGCTTTACATGTTTATTTTTTATCTGACAGCCCTGAAGGAACCCCCTGTATAATTGAAAACATTTCAATTAACGCTCTTTTCGCTATTGTTGTTCCTCAGCAGGGACACAGTGGACTGTTTGTGATTGTACCTAACAAGCCTCTTTAGTCCCAAAATGTCCTGCTTCCTTGTAGGCCAATTTGTAAGTGCTACTATGTTTATGAGGCCAATTTGAAGAAATGTCCTGTTTGAGTTAAGTTTGTTCAGCTAGGGGCTCGAGTAAAGGGTCACAGCCATTGACCAGTTGCCAGCTACCGTTCTTCACTGCATGGGTGGCTGAAGTTACAGCAAGGTCATTGGCTCACCCGAGTCTCAGCTAACCAAGAGTGATTGCTCTGGTACAAACATTGCTCAGTGTGAAGCGCGCTTTCATCACCAGAAGCTCACGTCACAGTGCCTGGAACGGGTGTTAGGAAGGATAATGATTCTGAAGTAGTTGGAAAAGGAGCGTGGTTGCAGGCCAGACAGGGACAGTTTCTTTAGGGATGAGGATGTATGACTGGGCGAGGATCCTCATTGAATAAAGCAGATTGCTTTGATGGCTGAGATTCTATCTGGTCCCACCTAAAGAAGCGACGACACAGTCTCATTAGGTCACATTAAGAGGGACTTGCGCTGGTGATTTTGATTAATTTCTCCGAAAATGTTCCTTGAGGTCTCGTTTATCACTCAGAAGTTCCCATAGTTCCTCCTCCTCTCTGTCTTCTTTAGCCGGTGCTGCCCGCTTCTGCTGATGAAGTCCATGCTGAGCGGCCATTAGTGGACTGTGAGAAACGAAGCGACTCTGGACGTTGCCCGCACCCACCTTTACTCCTTCGGCTTTGCCAAAGGCTGCCAGATTCATTGAGCTTTGATTTGTCTTTATAACTTAACTTCGTTAACAGAAGTAACACTGTTGTATATAAATGTATATAGGCGCCGTTGTGTTAACATATGTTGCCTTATTGGTGATTATGTCTGTATTGTCCATGTGTATACTGGAGCTTTGTGTGTGACACAGAATTTCCCCAATGGGGATAAATAAAGTTGATCTTATCTTATCTTAATGCTTCATGAACCCAAAGCCTCAAATCAGTCATGGTTGCCATAGTCACAATGTGCTAAAACTGTTCTTAACAATGGGGGATACAGATAAGGCCAGTAGCCATATTGCCAGTAGCCACACATTCCCAGAGAGGCAGAAATGTGCCTAATTAGAGCGAATTCTCTTCAGCCATGTTTTTATTTTTATTATTATATATATTTTTTAAGCGCATCTTTTTGTTTTTAAACACTCTTTTGTTGCTTGGATCTTGAATATGGCTGGCCCCTGACCATTTCACCAATTGGATGTAAGACATTGGCTAAAGGACACAAGAGTAATTATTTGTGTAATAATTATTGGGAAAAGAGCAATGCAGAAGAAATCAGGCTCACCGAAAGCTGGAAAACCAATTCATTAAAAATAAAACCAATTATTAATTTCCAGATATCTGTTGTGCAAATGTATCAGTGTAAAAGTTCTAATGAGGATCATGGGAAAATAACAGTGGTTAGGCAATGTGAAATGGATATCATTGGCTATAAAACCTTTTTATTTGTTTTATTTTTTTAACTTTCATACCTCATACTTCAGCTTTCATCTCGTGAATTATAATAAGCGTTCAGACAGTTCTCTAGCGTGAGAGCGGGCGAGATAATGGGAGCCACTAACCTGTAAATTAGTGGAGCAATAGGTTAATTTGCAGATATTAAAAAAACATGGAATTGCTTCATCAGATAGCTTTTCATAAGCCTTTTCGAACTTCATTAAATTTGAAGCGAGTGCTCCTCACACTAGAGATGAGGGGGGTTTGGGTCGAATGGCTGACTTGCTGTTTCTGTGTCTTCCTGTCTCTCACCGATTTCACAGCCCCTGTTTAATTTAGTCTGCATTGTGATAGGTTCCAGAGGAGGGGTGCTACCTTAACAGCGATCTTTCGTATGAAGGATTAGCCCAGTCCTCTGGCCATCCCAACAATCTGCAAACGATGAGATGATGAATTACAATTTATACAGTAAATCAGAATCTTGTAACTCAGGGTGAGGTAAATGGCATTGCAGATTAAAACGGTCGAATAGGTTGACGATGAGGGCCGAAGACCACGTGGGTGGAAAGGTTTCTTGTTTGCAATAATTTACTGGGACAATTTGTATATGCGTAATAGTGTGCAGGTACCTTTTTTCCCTCAGCTTGAGTTTGTTGCACCTGTGCTGCCTGGATGTGAGTATGTTTTTTTTCCTTTGGCCGAGATGATTCTCTCTGTAAAATCCAAGTAAATGAAACTTTAATCGCGAAATCAGGAGCCTCCAACTGATTCAACATGGACTTTGGACTTCAACCAAAAGTCTGCATTTTAGGAAAAAGGTTAAAGCTGAAAATAACTTTATTGGATGCTTTCTGTTGCTGTTTGAGCGACCTTGATCTCATCTGTGTTGTGAATGGATACGGATGCCCTGAACGTGTCCAGAGAGTGGGGTTCCTTCTAGGGCTGCCAACTTTCTATCATCCAAATCCAGGACAAAGGGCGGGGCACATGGGGCGAAGTGGGTAGGGTGTTGTACTGATGTAAATCAACACATACTGTATATTGTAATGGCGACTGCTGAAGGAAGACTCAGGAAAGTTTTCTTTTCCATGATCGCGCTACCTTCACTACAACAAAGCTTATAGATGCAGGACACAACCAAGAACACGAGGAACTCACGGAGGTCACTTCTTAGAAGTACAAACATAGTCACAGTTACAACACTAATCTACTCAATGACACAAGGGGTGATGGGGAACTGGCACACAAGGAGTCATGGGAGACTGAGCACATAACAATAACAATGGCAGCCCCCAAGCTTACTTAACATATGATGTGGCTAAGCTAACATTCATTACTACTGAACTTATTTACATCGTTACATGGGATTATATTTTGATGTCTGACTGGTACAGCAGAACAGACACCATTTGTGTTGGCAGCTAGGACGAAAATGTCTAAAGAGAAAAAAGAAGAGTGCCACAGAGCTGTGACCAACTTTATAGTAAAGGGGTTGCAACCCCCTTCTCTGTTGTGGAGCCACGTTGCAGTTGCACTTTATTTGTTTTATTTTGTGTGGTCTTATTCAAAGGTTAGGTTACACATTGTTGCCTTTTTTGTTATCTCATTAGAGAAATAGTTATTCTATTTAAAATTAAAACATTTTACATTTATAATAATTATAATATTTAATTGTATTAATTTGTGTAAAAAAAATTCTTTTATACAATGTGAGGGAAAATGTGTAGGCTATTGGATAACGAAATGTGCTTTCATTCACACAACATAGGTATAGAAAAAAATACCCTGCCTCCATTTGTCCAGATGATTTGTGCTGGTTATGTTGGAGGCAGCAGCGTCCCAGATCTCCCCACTGGAGTTAATAGGTTCAGATTATTTTTCATTGCTGTTGGAAACAGCAATGTTTTATTATTTTTTTTAAAGAAAATTTCTCCATCCATTATAGCAATCTCTATGGAAGCAGCCCCGCACTGCAGGCCTAATATGGTAAAGCACGCTCATGGTGGATGGTCAAGCCAGCCCGGTGCAAAATTAGAAAAACAACCCACATTTTTTTACATTTATAGCCCCTTTTCAGCTTGCCTCAACACATTTTATCAAAGGCGCATTAGCGTACCATGTAATTAACTGATTTTGTATCACAAGGAAACAGCGATTCAATTATCCATCGACCACCGCAGAAATAAAGTCATGTCACTGTAAGTTGGTTATGAAATGTGCAAAGATACCTTATCTTCTGTTCCCCACAGCATGGAACAGTAATTCGTTTTTTGAAGCAGTGAACACAGTCCACGTAGTGTGGTCTCCCAGGGATTTAGGCCCTGAACTTGTAGTCTTTTGGTATTCATTAGCCGTCTCACTATTTGGAAGAAAGTGAGCTGTGCCAACACATGTTCTTCCCCCCCCTGTGAATGCCCTGTGAAATTTGTTTCAGATTTTTTCTCGTTTTTCTCCCAATTTAGTAGCCAATTATACCATCTATATTTATTTCGAGTCGCCCTCCCCCACGAATTCACCGCCTTTCCTCCGGGTCAAGTCAATTCATTGAGGCCAGCGATGATCTTCCTCCTCCGAGACAGAACTCGCCCACTTTCAGTATTTTAATATTATTTATGTGAAATTGTTTTCAAGCCGAGTGAAGCCGAGCGCTAGTTATATTCTGTAGGCTCTGCTGAACCAGCTATAAGCAGACAATCCATCAATTTCAGGGCTGCATGTGACACAGGCTTATTAAATAATAACTGTGTGGTGAGCACTGCTGTTTACACAATATATTTTTGGCAGATTAAGTATTAAAC
This sequence comes from Aldrovandia affinis, assembly GCA_029706075.1. Lineage (NCBI taxonomy): Eukaryota > Metazoa > Chordata > Actinopteri > Notacanthiformes > Halosauridae > Aldrovandia > Aldrovandia affinis. The sequence continues at coordinate 5,341,602 of JAINUG010000031.1, forward strand.
TTCAATGTGATTGCATTTGATAACACTTTCCTAAACTTGATAGCTTTGAGCTTTTGATGCAGCTTTTGACTATCTCACATTGAAAGCAAGGTGTTTCCTATTAAAACATAAACTTACATATATAACATCTATAGCATTGAATTGTAAATGTCTTGTTTGTTTACAGAACTTGACATACAACTCTTTCAGATTCCATTAATGATATTGGGTGTATGACCTGTGCAATATAATTGAACATATTTTATGTAAAAGGCGATGAGCTCATTTAAATTCATAGAATATAATAATAATTTCCATAAAACACAAAAGAGAACCATCTCTAAGTGTTCTATGTGTTTTGTATACGTCCTTCTCAGACATGTTTATAAGTGTTGTTTGCATTTAAAAGTGACACATCATTATCACTTATTATCATTATTAATAAACTATTAATATGTCAGTTAGAAATCATTACTAAGACATTAGGAACATCATGGACCAGGCAGACTCCTGTTAATATGGACAAATATTATAATAAATACAGTACTTAATGGCTGTTAATGTGAAATTGTTCATAATAATGAACAATTTAACATTAATTAAGGTTAAAGCCTTAAAAGTTCATAATTGTACAACATATTTGGCCAAAGTAGTAATAATTTGAAATCAATGCCATGCAAAACATAAATAAATACTTTAGTTGATGACTGATAAAGGGTAAATATATGTACATGTTATCAGATGGCCAATCTCAAACTTTATCACATAACGTCAAATTTTAGCATGATGAGTATGGCTTGTGTGAATTTATTTGCTATGAGACATTTTATAAGTGGTGGAAAGGACTGCTTCAGTATTTGGCAGTATGTTTTAGGCAGATTGATCAATTTTCCTCCAAGCCACTTCAGTATGAATCGTTAATATGTTTACATTTTATTATGTTCTTTTTTTAACTTAAGGCATCGCATTTGTTCATGTCCTTTCACACTTCTCACATTGCAGAGGAGGAATTCCAGCTCCCACACACATAGACATAGACATGGCCATAAATGCATTATGTACTGTTGATTGGAAAAAACAACTTATTTTTTTGTTACAGAAAAGGTCGGCTGTGGATTCCATTAATATTATAGGTTGTGTGGCTTGCACAGCAATTTTTATGAACACTGGCTTTTAAATTATAATTACAATTGGTCAAGGGGTAAGATGAACATTTCCAGAAAATTCCATAAAGTGTTTTTTAAAAGCATTTTATTTGTCTATGCAAATTAAATAATAAAGTGTAGTGATTTTGGATCATCATGACTAAAGCTGGAATCGATCACTTATGACAATAAACACATACTTATTAACATGTTAGTATAAATAATGTTCTGATGACTAATTAAAGGCCTAAATAATGGTCAGCAGATTAACAGCAAGCCTTATTTTGTGAATCTTAAAATTGCTATTGACTTTTATCATAGTAAATCTTTTATTATTTCATCAAAAACTAACACATTCTTACTCGTGGTATTTGTTATTCAAGAATGTCATAAAACACTGATACAAAATTAAAAAAATGTTTGTTTGAGAAAGGATGGTATGAAATTGAAAATGGTTTGCACACCATTGCCTTTCATTTCCTCAAAATGTTGTGACACCTTATTTTTTATTTAAGTTTTAATACATGGACACTCCTAATACACAGTGTTGTTTTGGTCTTGTAGCAAATAATACTGGATATTGACGTAATTAATATGGTACTCTATGTGTTCTCGTTGCCACTGCAGGCATAGGCGCCGATTTATGTTTCTGCCCGTGGGTGCCGCGCAGCGTATGCTAGGTGGAGTTTGCTATCAAATCAATGTAAATTTGGCTCCGTGCATAATTTTCCCCGTGGGTGCTCGGCCTTCTCCGTGGGTGCTCGGGCCCCGGAGCACCCACGGGATCGGCGCCTATGACTGCAGGTGCTTTAATCTTGAAAAAGGACACTTCCTCTGTTTGTAATTATGTCAGCAGAGCTTAGTGAAGTAGTTAGAGGTCAAATTGAGTAAAAAATGTGTGTTAGTTTTTGATGAATGATGAAAACAAACAGATCTGGGTAGTGGACTCAGAGTTTTGGGCCCAACTGTATATATATATATATATATATATACACATATATATATATTTTATTTTTTTGGGGGGGTGGGGGATAACCAAGTTTAGCCACGGAGGCGGGGCAGAGACGAGGCAAGGGTCCAACATTTCCAGAAACACACAAGGTACAGTACCAGTCAAAAGTTTGGACACACCTTCCCTCTGGACTACGGCTAAGTGGGCACTCCTTCATTCTTGAGCAAGATAACAACTCGAAACACACCTTGAAGTTGTGCCAGAACTATCTGGTGAAGGAGGAACATGAAGGACAACTCAAACTAATGACCAGGCCTGCCCAGTGTCCAGAACTCAATCCCATAGAACTTGTATGGGAATAACTAGACAGAAGAGTCAAAGCAAAGCAACACACAAGTGTCTCTGGGAATTGCTGCAGGAGAGCTGGGAAGATGTCGGGTGATTTCCTGCTGAAACGTAATAACCAAATGGCCTGTGTTTGTGAGGCTGTTATCACAGCGAAGGGTGGCTATTTTGAGGAATCCAAGATTAAATTTTCTATGAACATTTCTTGAACTACATTTTGATGTTCCTTTTTTTTTATTGGTACATGTATTTTTTGTCATTTTCATGTATTTACAGAAACGTATACGGTGTAAAACATTGTCATTCATGAGATAAACCTAGTTTCCAGCAGGTGTGTCCAAACATTTGACTGGTACTGTATATTGTGATGGGGGAAAAACTCAAAGGTAAAAAGGGGGTGCAGAAAATAGTTGTTTTAAGAGGGAGATGCATTCTGTGGGTGCTGGAAGTGCACACGAGGGGCATCTCACCGGGGTCCTTAGCTGCGGAGGTTCCTTTCTACCCTGATTCTGGAAAGAATCACAGCAAAGCAAGTTTGTTTCAGTGTGGGGAGCATGAAGACTCCCAGAATGAAGGTGGTGGCGGCTTTTGTAGAACTGGAGCTCGTTAGGCTGACTCACTTCAGCTGGCCACGTTCGGGGAGTTCAGTGCCTCTCATTAATCAATAATTGGAACGGCTTGAGCTGAAGTGGAGGGTGAGGACACATGGCGCTGGATGTGTTTCAGGTTTGAGGTTTTGATGCACCGATATGAAAATTCGGTACCGATAATTAAAATAACACAATCGGTCGATACCGATACAGTTATTTATTGTCCTGTTTGTGCCGTGGCAAATAAATTATAATTCTGACCTTCATTATACTTTTCAGTGAGCACAAATTCAATTATAAAAATATATGGAATAGCTATTATTGTAACATTCTTTCACATAATTGTTGTACTGTGCTACGTCTTTCTTGTAAATGGCTGATCAGATTTTGTGTATTAAAATCGTTGCTTGAGTTGCCTCCTCTTGAAATCTCACTGGAGCATTTGCTACAAATAGCAAATCAATGGTCTTTCCCCGACACCAGAGGAAAGCGTCAAACTTGGAGCTAGCGAAGCATGGAGTTAATTTGTTCTGTCAGTAAACCCACTAACTAGGGTAGGCGCAGACAAAATGTGACAACGAGAAAGGCTGCACATCAATTGTGTGGGGTTACTTTGATTACAAACAAGCTGACAAAGAGCAGAAAGGAGGCGTGTTCTGCAAGTACTGTAGCAAAGCGGTCCCAGCGGCAAATGGGAATACCTCTCATCTGTTATATAATTTGAGAAGTTATTATGAAAAGAAATATGAAGAATGTATGGTGAAAAAAAGAGAGGCAGAGGCAAGCAAAAAATCATATGCAGATGCGAAAAGGCAGCCATATATATATACATTTTTGTATTTGTGTACGCAAAGTGCAAACTTTATACTTGAAATTATGCTTGAGAACTTGCCGCACATACAAGCATTAATGGTAAATAAAGTTGTGTTTGAATATCTACTTACTCAGCTTTTTTCCCCTCACCCAAATTAATTTCAATATCGTTATCAAAGTATTTGGTCAACATATTATACAAATTATTTTTGGCCATATCACCGAGCTCTAGCGTGCATCTTGTGCAAGACTGCGTGGAGTGCCAGAGCACTCGTGATAGCTAGTCAATCGCAGCATCGCCAGAGGAGTAAATTGGGCGTGGTTTCAGTCAGTTTAGCCTGTAAATAAAAGATGCTGCCGTCCTATTCAAGTTTGAACATTTAGGCCTGATTGACGCAACACGCACTGACGGATAATTATCGGCCACTGCCATCGGTAAATTTGATTGTATCACCAACCTGACCATGTCCCTTCTTGCCCGGTTACTTAGTTTGGCCAGACGGCCAGCTCTAAGAAGAGTTGTGGTGGTTTCAAACTTATTCCATTTCACAATGATGGAGCCCACTGTTCTCCTGGGTGCTTTCAATGCTTTAGCAATGTTTTTATACCCTTCCCCAGATCTATGCCTCAACACAATTCTATCTCGGAGGTCTATGGAGAGTTCCTAGGACTTCATGGCTTGGTTTTTACTCTGACATGCACTGTCAACTGTGGGACCTTACATAGACAGGTGTGTGCCTTTCCAAATCAAGTCCAATCAATATAATTAAGCACAGCTGGACTCCAATGAAGGTGTAGGCCCATCTCAAGGATGATCAGAAGAATTGGACAGCACCTGAGTTAAATATACAAGTGTCACAGCAAAGGGTCTGAATACTTATGGCCATGTGATATTTCAGTGTTTATTTTGTAATAAATCTGCAAAAATTTCTACAAGTCTGTGTTTTTCTGACAATATTGGGTGCTGTGTGTGCATGAACAAGGAAAAAAATGAAATTAATTGATTTTAGCAAATGGCTGCAATATGACAAAGAGTGAAAAATTTAAGGGGGTCTGAATACTTTCCGAACCCACTGTATATATATATAAAACCATCTGCTGTTCAAGTATCATTAAGGAAGCACAGTTTCTTAAGAAATGACTGGAAACAGGTGCTTCTAACCATCTTAAATAATTGAGTTGTAATGGCATGCGTCTAGGTTTGGCTCTGTCACCATTTGACATAGAGTCACATTAACCTTTCTGTAACAATGCACTGAAGTGTGCCTTGCCCTTTTGCCGCCATCCTCTTCCTTTAAATAAAACATTAGATTACATTTAACATTTTTTTTTAATATATCATAAATATATGACCAAAAAAAAGTTTTTCTTTTTAGCATTTTTTAAATATACACTTTTCTCCCCAATATGGTGACCACTGTGCCACCCCTACCCACACGTTGCGGCCAAAGAGAAGTAAGTACATTCCCCGAAGCCCCTAAAGGCCACACGGTACTACAGGAGAGAGCTACCGCTAATCGTAAGAGAGTCATATCTCTTGCTGAGGATGACCGGTTGCCTATGGGTGCCTGGTGTGTGGTTTTGGGAGGAATTTATAAATGCTGCAGGAGCCCCATCCTAACCCTGATGGGCCAATTGTGTCCCTCGACCGTGGTCACAGTCGACAAACGACAAAGCCGAGGCTCAAGCCTGTGACTATATTGCCCGGCTCGCGATCCTAGCGAGCTTCTTTATCAACTGAACCAGTCGGGAGCCCAGTGAAGTTCTTGCAGACTTTTTGAAGACGCAGTGATCGACTGCGAATATGTTTGTATTGTGAGTTACAGGAGTTATCAGAGTCAAAAAGCTGTCAATAAGCTCTCCCCCAGTTTTAATTTCTCTTATTTTTCACGCCAGTATTTTGCCAAACGCTGAATGCAGAGTAGGGGTGTGATAAATCCTTAATTGTTTTAGCTAATCCTCAGAATACACAAAGGAACAAAATTCACACAGGCTGGATTAAAGGCAGTTATAAGAAAGCCTGCACACTTGCTATGCTCCAATTTGGAAATTAGTCCCATTTTGTGTCAAAATCATACCTGTGCATGAAGCTGTCACATGTTTTCTTCATACTTATGATTGGGATGTTGAGTCATGCTTTCTATCTGAAACCACAGCGTCTTTTCACAGTATCAAGAACTGCATTTACATTAGTTTGTGCAAACGAAGTCACTCTTGAAGCCTGTTAAAGGGCAAGAAGGTGCCATTTTTTTGCTCTTAACATGAGAGCTTGTGTTTTTATGTAAGGCACACCTTTTTGTGTGAATCCGCAAGCCCGTTGCCCTGACAACACATTTCTCTCACCACTGCCTCAGGCTTCCTTTGCCTGGTCTCTTACTTGTGTGTGCGCGTGTGTGTGTGTTTGCACTTGTGCTACTTCAATGGGTAATTATCATTCTCTACAGCTCTTTGTACAAAGGAATGCCCAGTATTCCGTTTTGTCCCCTTTATTTCAGTTGAATGTGTGGCTTTTGCAGTACCAAAGCAAGACGGTGTATTTCGATTTCTGGAGGAATACCCCACTCGTCAACTCATGGTCACAGATCAATTAAGATACAATTGTTAAAATCTTTTTAAAATCAAGTATCTGTCTAATAACTCAAAAGCAGTTTTTACCTCAAAAGCACTTATTTTGGAGTTACAGCTGTTATGATCAGGACCAAATTACAGTAGAGACAGAGTAAACCTGAAGAATACACCATACTGTGATGCTGGAAGGGGTGGAGGGAGGAGTAGAGAGGGCTGCTCCTCCTATTTGGCTGCTGGGAGCCTACAGGACTTTGGACAGCAGCAGCTTTACACACAGGCATGCTCACCTGAGGCTGAACAGTAATGACATCAGGTGTTGCCTATTGCCTTCATTAGGCCTTCTTTTTCGGGCTAACCAAGGGTACCTCGTTGCCTGCTACTGCCAGCCTTCTTCATGGCTCCCCGTCACCTGCTGCTGCCAGCCTTCCTGAGGGCTTCTCATCGCCCTTTTATTCTTGTGTTTTGTCCTCATTTTTACATGACATTTTAAGCATTTAGCAGAGTGAGTCCTCCCACTCACCACCTGCTCAGGTGGCTACAATAAAAATGTTATTATATGATAGGAAGGAAAGTTGATTCTGAAGCGTCAATATTTTTTCACAATAATAATGGATTGCACTTATAGAGTAAGCTAAATGTCCGCACACTGTTTAAACGCTCTCACAAAGTGTTTTATTTGAACAATGTTTCAACCACAGGTTGGTCTTCTTCAGGTGGTGGACATTTAGCTTATTCTATGATTCAATTTTTTGCCCAGCACCAGTGCCCTTTATTTTCTTGCAGTTATAGTGCCTTTCATCTCGTGGTCTTAAAGGGCTTTACAGTGAAGACTTTGGAACTCAGCTCAACCACCAACAATGTGTATAACTCCCTTGGACTGTTCATTGCAGCCATTTTGTGCCAGCACACTCACCACACATCAGCTAAGGTGGAGAGGGAGTTTAATAACTAAACCAATTAAACAAGATGTCTAGATTGAGAAATGTATAAGGGGAATTTGGCCAGGAAAGTGTGGAACCGCTTACTTGGCAATGAGTGCCATGGGATCTTTAATGACCACAGTAAATTGGTATAATGCCTCATCAATGATGGCATCAGCTACAGCACAGTGTTCCTGTTACTGCCCTTAGGCATTTTTTGTAATTCTTGCACCAGAGGTGCAACAGAGAATGTAATGTAAATGTCAAATGTAGAGGAATGTCCGCTCCACTGCTAAAACCACTTCCAACAGCAACTTAGTTTTCCAAGCCCTGCTTACCGTCAACCATTAGGCAGGAGTAAGTTCCAGGGTGGTAAGTCTGCTATCTTTATAGAAATATGTCTTGTTACTGTCCCGATTCTCAAAAGAAATAAAGGTTTTTGTTTTTTTATTGGGTCGGGTCCAATGACGTAATACATCATATATGTGTAACCAGAAAGTAAATAGCTCTCATTATTCCCTTTTGCACCTCAGTGTATCCGCCACCTGAATATATTGGTTCTCTCGTTCCAGGCATGAAATGCAAGCGGTGCACACAAAAAAACTTTTCAGTGTCAAGGTTTTACATTGCAGGAATTCCATTCAGGGTTTTTTTAATGAGGTTTGACGGGGATCTCCAGACATCTATAAAACCATGCTGTAAGAATAACAGGGTATCCAGAGTCTTTGCAGTATTTCAGAATTAAATACCTCCAGGGGGGTTTCCTCCCCAGCGGCCCTTGCTTGCCCATGAGAAACGTGTTTTCCATCTGCTCAGAGGTGTTGTCTCAAATATTACACCAGCAAGGGAGGCCTGCCCCACATGACCTGCTCCACCTGGGCTTCAGAGTATGAGCCCACAGAGTGCAATATACTGCCACTTGATACAGCACCACACCAAAATCCCCACCAGCCTGAAAACGCATTATAGAGACCCGACTCGCATACATGTAAGGAGCTACGTAAAAGCAGGCCGCAATGGAATTTTAAACATCGGGGATGACATATTATGTTTGATTGGTTTCTCTAATTAAAATGCTTTCATCACACTAACAATTGCTGGGGATCTGTCTGTAGAGAGAAAGAAAAGGGAGGGGTTGGGGGATCGTCAGCACGATGGTGAATGCTATCAGTAAATTGTGTCTTAATAGTTATGTGACTGGAATTGAAGTGGCGGGACATCGTTTTCACAGTGTCAGGAGCTTTTCGCCCACCGTATCACTTACAAGGTTACCTTACACCAGACCAAGGACTTGTAGAGGGCTGTGAGCTTTTACTTTTGAGCCACACTTGTGCGACATTGGCCCACAGGCAGGTTAGTAACATATTCAAGATCAATTTAAAGCTCTCATCTGGCTCTCCTGGCTATTGAAACATGTATGAAGTATTACTTACAGCCCACAATGGCCTTTGTGCACAGCACTTACTGTTCGTAGTGTTTATAAATCTTAACACTAAATCTTTTACATCCATACATTTTATCTACCTTTTATGGCACACATGTACACAATTCCTTGGCTCAGAAATGCTATCTCTTTTTGCACATAATGTTATTTAACTGTGGCTTGCTCACAGTGATTTTAGTTGCCATATAAGGTGTACTTTCCCCCCATATAATTTTAGTGTTTGTATATAGCGATGTACAGTAGGTGTGTTGTCATACGTCATTGTTACATAATGGTAATCTGGAAGCTGCAGACTGGGAGTTGTCTTCCTGTTGAAGGTTTAGAGAATCCAGTGATGCAAGAGTCTGAGAGTCAATCTGAATGGTCGATTGGATATGGGGTGATGCAGTCTCCTGCATCACCTCTGGGTGAATCCTGCACTGCTACTCAATTAATTACAATGTATTTGTCTTTTTTAAATTCTTTGCATTTGTCACAGGACAGAGTATGAAATTGTGGAATTGAAAATTGAAATATCAGAAAGCCCTGAGCCAATTGAGGGGAAAAACCAATTGAGGTTGAGAGACACATAAAAGAAACACAATGGAAGGCTTGTAAGTGAAAATATCCATCAGTGCACTAAATCATTTGAGAGGCTGTTAGGATGGTCTACTGATGGCCATCACAGGAGGAGGGCTTCCTATTCACCAGAAACCATGGAGCAATGTTAGGGCTTTCCTATGGTTTATTTATATTTCAAGCATGCCCAATACCACAGAGCCCACACTCAGCCTGCTATGCCAAAAGATCGAGGTCTCTGCCGAGCCTAGCACCTATCCAGGGCAACTTACATTTCTTACAATTTGACATATTATCCCAATATTATCCATATCACAACTGGATTTATACTGAAGCAATTCAGTTCAATTGATTAGCCACAACACCATTCTGCATGCCTGCATTACTATCCAGTCATGCACTGGAGTTCCAATTAATTTAGCAGAAATTTCACTGACCTATTTTAGCTGTGGGTTAACTGCAACTATCACAGCAAATTTAGCTGGCCCAGCACTTTAAGTGCCACAGATAATATAGAAGGTTCACCCCAATTCCTGGCGAGTGAAGTTGAAATAGGCATGTTTACTATCACAAGCAAAATGGATGCTTCACCGAAATTTTAAAACACTTTAAAGTTTCCTTGGGTAAAAGTAGCCTACAGTTGAAGTCAGTTCTCGATTTCTGTTTGTTTATATCATCAGAAAACATGGAAATGTTAGCCTAGCCACTGAAGACAGATTGAACCCCATTGCTCCCACTAGCATTTTCTAAATAATAAAAATCCATAATAAAATCTAATCTTCAAAACATACCAGTGAGAAACATGAGGACTTGAATGGCTTACATTTCCACATTGTTCTCCAGCAATAAAAACAAACAAAAATCAACGATCCCTTTCTCTCTTTGAGTGTAGGCAAAGTGTTTTTGACATTGGGTGAGGTATACCTTTAACAATTATTACTGTGGAGTGTCTCATCCTGCTAATGTGCCAGTGTTACGTTTAGTGATGCGCCCTGCAGTCTGGTAGGTTTCTGTCTCTCTCTCTCACCGCTGGGGCGTCTTCCCCGAGTCCTGAGCCTACTCCATCTTCAGAGCCCGCCATCTACCCTCCAAGCACTTGTCCCAGTCCACTACCCCACCCCAGGACCACTGGTTCCAGTTGCCTAGAAATTGAGTTGTCTTGCACATGGACTCATTGACCGCTTGTTGGTCCTTACAAACTCAGAGGGCTCTCCTTCTTAGGTCTGGTTCCTCCTAAGGTTTCTTCCTATTTGTTTCACCTATGGAGTTTTTCCTTACCACTGTTTCCCTAGGCCTGCCTTTGTGGGGGTTCAGGCCAGGGTCTGCTGTAAAGCCTATTGCGATAATTGTTTTGTAAAATGCATGAAATGTCTTATTGATTGATTGATTGATTGGTATTCAATCCTGACCGTGCCAGTGCCAACTGTGGCAAGCAGCATCGCTAGTTGGCGTATAAATGGCAGTAGTGTTGTCCACGGAGGGATGGGTTTTAGTTGATGGGGTTGACCCCATCTCATCATTGCTCTTGTGGTTCAATGGAGGCCTGCAGTCTGCCCGTTCCAACTGCAGTTCAAGTATACTGACATATCAGCGCAGCTCAGCTGATGGAAAGCAGAGTGAAAACAGCAGAGGCAGAACAAAATTCAGGGGAAAAAGTGTGCAATTTCACACTCCATAAATATTGGAAGACGATGCAGTGATGAGACGGGCCTACGAATATGAGTTGGAATTGGGAGAAAATAGAAAAACAGTGCTTACTCTGCGGTATATAGTATTTCTCATCAATCTTTTTTATTTTGGCCTCTCAGAAATAACAAAAGCCCAAGCACTAGAATGTCCTCCTCCACTCCCTAACTCATTTATACACATACGTGTTATATGACATTTTAGACATTACTGCAAAACATTAAACTCTAAAAGTGAGTTTTTCCACTGTCGCAACAAACACCTATGCTTGCTTTTACGGGAGTTTAGGTGGGGGTGTGCTGTAAAGTATATTGTGACAAATGTTTTGGGAAATGTGCTATAAAAAACAGATGTCATTTGATTTGATTTAATATCAAACATTCGTGGGGGCGCCAGGACTTGTTATGTAGGTTAGACTTGGTTAGATTCAGTGAAATGCAAACAGCCATAATGGGTCACATTAGCACATGTACAGCTAAGGCAGGTCAGTGTATGACCAGCTGATGTCCCATATTCCACCTGCCAGCCTTATCAAGTGAGGTTTTATTATGTCAGACCCTAGTACGTGTGTCCAGTTACAAACCTCACCATGGCAGAATCCTGCCTCTTCTCTACCTGCATGGATTTTAGCGTTCGGTTACAGTGCTGGGTGGAATCCATGACCGGCTGGATGACTCATGCCTGTGCTCAGAGACCGATTGAGAGAGATTGAGAGCAAGAGGGAGAGCGCTGAATATGCATCATGTAAGATTGCGACTCCCTTCGCCATCGATAAAAATGCAGGGCACACCTGCGGGTTTGGTTTACACTGTGAGGCTATGCACAGACATGCCCTGCAACAGACCAGTGGGCGCATATCATGTCAGATGGTGTAATTCCTCACATTAAAATGACACGCAAGATCACATCACTGGAATACAAAACACTGGGACAAGGCTACCAGCGGGGGTGGAAATATCTGCTCCTTTTTACTAGAGCTGGAGCACATGAAAGCAATTTTTCCCCTTTCCCTTGGGCTAATGGGGAAAGGTGCTTTGTCACATCCAAGTAGACACAAACCATTTTTGACAAGAACAAAGACTTGCATTTGCTGTAGATTATATTATCTTTTGTGGCACCCATGCCGCAATGAACAAGCATCAAATTCAAATCGGATCGAATCATTTCAAGCCAATCGGGATGAAGGTATTACCATTTAAAGTGTCTAAATGTTTCGAGAAACTGAAATCAATTTCCATCCGATTGATATTGAATAGAATTATTTCATGTCCAGGAATAAACCAAACCATCTAAACCAGTGTTTCCCAAACTTTTTTTCTGGTGACCCACTTTTTTAAAATTGCAAACCACCGCGACCCAATTCTCAATAAGGCTTATATGATTATCTATAAATCGTATGACGGGCAAATTTGTGCATGAATTAATAACTTTCCTGACCATTTTTATTATCTTCGATAGGTAAACCAGCCATTTTGAAGATTATATATAGGTCCATATATATATATACAGTATGCCTGCCTAAACGTTTTATAAATAACAACTTTGTTTTATGCAGGTGTTATTGAAAACACATATGGGCCTAAATATATGGGCCTATGATAGACACTTTGTTGTACGTCGCTCTGGATAAGAGCGTCTGCCAAATGCCTATAATGTAATGTAATATATAGATTCAACCAAGGCCTATAAATTAGGCCTATCAGAACAATAGGCCTACAAACATTCAATAGGCCTTTAAGTTTTTTTATTTTATTTTATTTTAATGCAGCATAGCCTATTATCAGAACAAGCAGCCTAGGCCTATGTGTTTAAGTGCAGCTATCAAACGTATAGAAAGTAGATCAATCAATTCGAACAGTCAACAATAGGCCTACATTTGTTAAACACACCAGATCTATTCCATGGCATATCTAGGCCCCCTAGTTAGTCACATTATCCTGGCTAATGTGATAGGTGCGCTTGCTTGAAATGAAAAGCCAATCATCAGTGAACAAATCGGCAAGGGAGGACTTCTTCTCGAGGAGGAAAGCATGAATTTCGTTTCTCAGTTCATACACCCTGCTAAGAACTCTGCCTTTTGACAGCCAGCGCACTTCCGTATGAAACAGTAGGTGCGTGTGCTCCGCCCCCATGTCAGTGCACAGCTGATCAAAAAGCCGATTGTTGAGTGCGCTGCCTTTAATAAAGTTTACAACGCGATAAATTATTTTAGTGCTTTGTCTAGATCGGGAGGCATTCCTTTGCATGCCAACGCCTGTCGATGAATGAAGCAATGACTCCACACAATGTCTTTGCCAGCAGCTTCCTTGATTCTTTTCACAACTCCGCTGTTTCTGCCCGTCATATTCGCGGCCCCGTCAGACGTTATGCCTTTACAACTGCCCCAGTCGAATCCGTACTTTGTAACCACATAGTTGTTTAATACAGAAAATATTTGTTCACCTGTCGTTCCAGTATAAATAATCAAGCAACATAACAAGCCCTCCACAAATTCATTTTCCCACACGTACCTTACGTAAACCAACAAAGTTGCGCAATCTGAGACATCTGTGCTCGAGCTGTATTGAAAAATCACCTGCTGTCTTTAGTCTCGAAATAAGCGGTTCCTCAAGGTTGTCTGAAATGTCATTAATTCTTCGGGAAACAGTGTTGTTACACTGCATTAATACAGGGTAATTTTTTTGTGTGGAAAAAATGACCATGTATTAATGCACATCTTGTAAATCGCTCTGGATAAGAGCGTCTGCTAAATGCTTTAAATGTAAAAATCCGCAAATTTATTTGGCGACCCTAATAAAATCTCATACGACCCAGCTGTGGGTCGCGACCCAGTCTTTGGGAAACAATGATCTAAACCATGCCCATTTTCATGTCTAGGAATAAACCAAACATCTGGGGAGAGAGGAGTTTCTCGCTGTTTATTTATACTGCTCAGGGTGGCATTGTGGCACAGTGGATAAGGGTCCAAGGGGTTGCAGGTTCCGATCCTACACGTCACTCTGCTGTTCCTTCGTTGAGCCAAGGTTTACATGACCTGAATTGCTTCAGTGTATAGCCAACTGTATGAATGGGCAATGCTTAAAATGTAAATAATTTAACACACTCCAAATCAGGGGCTTCTACTGAATAAATAGACTTTTTGTCTTGGAGTTCTGATCCCGCTTCCTCTGGTAAATATTTGTCCGATTTATATGCTTCTGTCTGAACATTTTTAATCATCAATGCTTTCCATTTGTGTCTCTTACAGGATTCCACTTGTTACACAGTAGGCATACAATAAAAATAATGATGAAAAGGCTTGGCAATGATCCATTTTATATCAGTAAATGACAGCCGTCATTTGCACAAAAATATTATCAAAACTAATAAAAAAACGAAACAAATAAAAAAAAATACCAGACAGCAAAACTAACCATTCTAGAAATATCCCAATTTAAAGATCAAACACATCATCCATGTTCCATTGCATCGAGCCCCTTTGCTGAACATTTCATTCCAATTTTGTCTGAAGCCCCCCCTCACCAACAACTCAAAATGCTATTTTAGTAGGTGTGAAGGTGGCACTGAGAGACTAACCTCACATTGAAGATCCTGCCTTATTGTTAATAAATAGCACCTGGTTGTGTGCATAAATGAGGATAGAAGTGAGAATATGAAAAGAACAAGTAAAGATAGCCTTGAAGTTAGGGTCTAATTATGACTAGTCTAATTATGAGCAAAACATATGTATGGCAGATGGATGTAAAAGGCTACTCTTTCTTTTCTTTTAAGTCCAGCATGACCTGTTCACACCTGTCAGTGAGATAAGTATGATGCCTTATTTTAAAATAGAATTGTTTGATGTTCTGCAAGGTGCAAGTTGTAATGTAAAATAAATATTCTCATCTTCGTGCTGACTGCTAGTTCTGGCCTCAAGACATTTTCAAGACAGACAGCAAAGAACCCTGACACAATCCTCCAATTAATTTCTAGTCTGTGATGTTCTGAATCTCTTTTGCTTTTACTATTGCAAAACAAATTATTTCTGGAACAATATTAGTACATGCCTGTAATTGGTTAAATTAAACACTTATACAATTTAGCAATTTATAATACCAACATAACCCATTATAATACATTGGAAGAGTGGTTTTTAATAGATTTATTGATATAATAAGACCAACAGTGTAAACAATCAAATAAATAAGTTGCCAAATACATTCCAGATGACAGTGGAAAACGAGATAGAATATTTTCACCAGGGTTTGAATGTTAATAAAGAATTGAGTCTTGGGTTATTCATCTCTTTGCCCTGGTGTTGTGTGTTTATAGCACAGTAATGGGCTATCATATATACGGAAAATTACATTTGGTGTAATCTAATGGAGTATAATTGTGTTTGAGATCCAGAGAATTGTACAAATTTGGGTTGTCCATGGGATTGATAATTGAGCATTCTTCCATTTTTTGTTTTGCCTTCTGTAAATTGGAATTGCAGTGCACACAGGTCAAATGTTACTTTAAGGCACATCAGAAAGCAATTCCTTGGTGATCATTAAGGGAACTACTCAGTGTTTGATGTGGCAAGCACCTATTTATAACTGTCCCACAGTTTTTTTTTAATTTGTTTTATGTTACTTTTTTCTTTTCATTTGATTTCATTTAATTTCACTGGCTTTTATTTCTTATTTGTTAATATCTCAGATTAAAAGAGCAGGGTTGTTTATGTGCCTGTTAGAGACACCTTTAAGCACATGCTTGGCCTCTCATTATCTCCCAAAGCCACTGCAGCCTTTGGCAATGTCTCTGTCTTTCCCTCTTGTCTACGCGAGACTTTTTCTCACATGGCATTCAGTTGAAATGATGCTGTAACTGCCACTACATGGACAGCTCTGATGTTGAAGAATACTCTTTTATCATGAATCATTCTTTACAGAAAAATACAGCTCAACACACAATACATGATGTGCCTATGGAGCTACTATATTCCCTACAGTGTCTAAAGCCACTATGTTTATTTCCTTTTATTATTATTATTATTATTTTTGAATCACAACAACCTTGATTGGATTTATAGCTTCAATGGATAGATAGATTCTGGTATGCAGCAATCCTGCATGCACAAACGTAAAAATCTGCAACCACTTGACCGTTTTTTTATTGTTTTTGTTGTCCATATGATGGTGACGCCTGATGTTTCTCATTGTGACAATCGTTGGAGTGGTGTAGTGAAAGAGGAGATCAGTGAAGCATACTTTTGATGATAAAGGTAAATGCAGGATGACTAAGCCAAACACAGTGCAATAACAAATGTGGCTTCTAATGAAGGCTCGGTGTACTGGAAAGAGAGAACAAACAAACAGACTAATAACAAGGAAGGAAAGGAAGATGGCAGACTGCGGCCTGTTGTGAAATTGAGTATCAGACCTGGGAGAAATATCATTTTAAATATGCTTATATAAACGATAACTAGATGTGTAAGTGTATTAATTAAATCACAAATAGTTTGAAAATGCATATTTTCAAATAATATTTGTTTTCTGGGATTTGTTTTAAATACTTTAAAATTATGTTTGTTTTTTGTGGGATCAATATTGGAATATTAAAACAAATAATTGCTTTAGTTGAGAATATTTATTTAAATACTTCATCTATTTGAAAGAGTTGTTATTCACAAGTAAAATATTAAATACAACTATTTTTGGCCTAGGTCTGCAAAGTACTGGTCATGTGCTGGGGCAAATGAATGGTCTCCCTCCAGCCATGCACAATTGGATTGTCCAGGCTGCAGACCCTAATGGACAGATTTATATGTATTAGAAATGCAATAATTTAAGCAGAATTCAATTTTAGCGTCCTTAAAATGTGTCTCCATTTCTGAGTTTTATATATTTCATACATGTGCATGCATATGGCATCATAATTGAATTTTAAATATGTATGCAATTCAATCTCACATGAGTGCATCTGAAAGGTGCCTGGGAGTTTGAGGGGAAGGTGGTGAAAAGTATTTCTTTTTAACAGTCATTGTTTCAGTTGTTACAGTTTTCACAAATGGCTGATTCACTCTGCTCATTGCTACAGGTTGAATTCGTGTTAGCAGTGCCTATTTGTCTTCTTTATTGTTCTCTTTTGCCTATTTACATAAAATATACAGAGATAATTACTATATACAATGACCTAGAGAAAAAGGCCTCAGTGGAATAAGCCCCAGAGGGTTATTATGGAGCAACGCAAACAGTGAAAGAAATTGTTAGCTTAATGACCTCCACCTGAGAACTGGCAAAGTCATTTGTTGGATTTCATGAAGTAGGATTGTATTTTTCTCAACTTTTTCTAACCAAAAGTTACTCAACCTTCTTTGGAGACGGCAAGGCAACAGTTTGTCCCATAATCTCTCCCTTCCCTTGAATAAAAAAAACAATTGGCCAGTAATATGAATTGAATGGCCAGAAATATTTCTGATGGAGTTTCAAGGTAAAGGTAATCCCTTATAGCAAATGCCTGCAGTTTTCAGCCTCAGCACACAATAACTTATTGAATTGATACAAATCATAACCCTGCATTCCAAGATTCCACTGGATATGTTGTTCATCTCCTGCTTTTCACCAAATGCAGCAGATTCCCATCAATTTGATAGATCATGGGATTATTCCTGAGTTTTTTTGGACACACTTCAAGCATCCTTTTTTTATAGAGTCAGACAAATATATATGTATGTATATATATATATATATATACTACCAGTTCTGTTTGGTTTCCATATTTTTTTATTGCACTTCTAATTTTTTAAATAAAATCTTCTCATCTTACACTTATGAACAGTTCTAAGTCTATTTATTTCTTATTTCCATGGAATGTCAAAATAGAGTTGAACAATAGCATTCTGAAAGGTGGGCCAAGCCGGACTATTAAGGCTGCATTGCAATCCAGTGGTTATAAACAGCTTCCCATAAGCAAGTTCCTGCTTCACTTCCTCGGTTGGACACTGCTGTTACATCCTTTAGCAAGGTCATATCCCCAGAAATCTTCAATAAATATCCAGCTGTCTAAATTGATCATGTGTGAAATGTAAGCTATGCCAAAGGTATGCAAGCTATTCATGTCCTTGATAAGTGCAACTGCCATGCAAATAGATAATGCAATGTATGAGCCGAGTTCTGACAGATAAACTGTAAAGCACAAGGAAGTGATCTTTTCAAATGGGTGACCTGTGGGTATGTTGCCAACAAGCTTCTAATAGCTTCCTGTCTGATCAATAAAGTAAAGAGATCTATATGTTAAGGTGATGAAATTCCTGTTTTCCATTTAACCTAGTTTTTGTGTTGATCCACATATTAGCCACAAACAAAGGCAGTACCTACTTATAACGATATGGCAGCCTGTGATGTTACTAAATAGCATTGACAACAATAGTTTGGAATTGTCAATGTGAATTGTGTCACCTTTCTTTGATGCCCGCAACACACATGCCTTGTGCCAGGAGCTCATCTTGTATTGCCTTGTAGAGGGAAAGTACAGGCAAGCCCTCAGCTTACCACCTGATTAGATTTGTTGAAAAAAGGGTGATAGCTTTTCCCCAGAAGGGAATCTGATGGGGAAAGAGACACTTTAGAGAGACTCTAGATGGACAGTAGTGGATAGTAGACTGATAGATTACCTAACCTTTATCAATATAAACCTAAGGCAATCATAAGCTATTTAGCTTCAGCCTTAACCTTTTCGGTCAATCGTACAGATATGCTAAATGATGTCTCTTTGGTGTATTGTGAAACATGATCGAAATAAATAATTAAATTAAATGAAAATATGGGTTTATAATATCAACATGCAGGTTTCTGGTTCATGAAGATCAGAAGTACAATTCAGTGGTAGCAGCACAACTTTGTAAATTCACTTCTGCATCCAAAATGTATTTCGAATGTATATAGCTATTATTAACGTACGTACTTTTGAAAGCAAATTTTCTAAGTTGCTAATTAAAACACTTTGTTTAAACTAGAACAGAAGAAGCATGCCTATTTTGCTATACACCAAAATTAATTATTCAGGCTACTCAAAGAAGGAGAAATTAAACAGAATTTGTTTGAAAACAAATAATATAGGCATATTATGTAGCTACTCTAAAAGCATCAGCTGTCAGATGCAGCAAATCATGCCTTAATCACTCTTGTTGTTCAGTTCATGCTCTCAGTTGACCTCAGCAACAACAGTGGTTGCTGCAGTTCTCCATGTAAGTGTAATTTGCTTCATCAGACTTGTAAATCATTGAAGGGACGATGTTGGGGTCGACTGCTTTACCATAGCAAGGATGATCATTTTAGGCCTTAAACACATAGAACTGAGCCTAATTTTGTGACTGCTTTCATTCAATTTCTACTAGAATATGCGCAGACCTGCTTACAACTATTTCATGACACAACAGCATTTCCAAGTCCCTACGTGCATTAAAGCTCTATCATTACACTCAAGGCTGACACACTAATTAACATACTGATCACTGATTGGCTGTGTCAGTCAGATTTATTTGTTCTTGCAAATTGTGGTAATATAATAGCAATTCAAATTGTGGTAATATAATAGCAATTCAGAATACTGAAGAGCTAGGGTATCCCACTTTGGACGATGGTTTCCCCACCGTTTTTATAATAAGGAGGGACATTCAGGGGGGAAAGCTTATGAGGGGAGTTTAGTGATGCTTCAATTAGTTGCCACTCCTTTTCATAAAGTGTTCATATGCACAGGTGATGTATATTTTGTTTGATGGCACCTGAGGATTTAAACTGGTTTCCGTTTCTCTTCACATCTTTGAAGGAAGCATAAGTATTCAGTATCACAGCCAGACATCTAGACATCTTGTGCCTATACCACTAACACCAGCTGATGAACACAATGATGTATGGTGCATTTGGAGATAACTATGTTGGTTATACTGTAGACAAAGAGCCATATATGAACAACTTGGCCCTTTTCTATTTAAGGATGCAGGAAAAAATGCTTTTACCTGCCATAACAATCCAAACTATCATAAACGAATTCCAGGAGATGCTTGACAGTGGTATGACTTGTATTCCATCCAAAATACATGTGCACTTTGTAAAACTGAAATTGCCAGACAATGAAGTACTTGAGGACCTATCAGAAGAGAACTGGCCGAAAATGTGCAATCAGTATATGTTTCAGTCACAAGACATATATCAAGTTGAAATTCAATTATGTTACCGCACATCAAGTTTATTTAGGACGTGATGCCTCAGGTAAGGAACGCTTTTACCAATACATTCCTGGGAAGGACACTCTCAAAGTTCTTATGAGTCAATCCTCCTTCAGAGAACAGTACAGTTCTGCTAAGGAGTATGCTTCACGGAACACAGATGTGTTGGAAAATGTTAGAGATGTAAAAAAACTACAAACGAAATGATCTTCTTCAAAAATACCCTTCCTCACTGTCCATAATCTATCAAGACTAATTTGAGGTTACAAATCCTCTCGGTTCTGGGCATTAAAACCCACAAAATACTTGCTGTCTATATGTCATTAGCCATGATTTTGCCACACAACAGATCTGCCATTAACCTTATGCAATTGGTGCTGCTTTGCAGGGAGAAGGACTTTGAGTTATTTGGTCAGGAGAAAGTCTTCTCCAGGCTTGTAAAAGATCAGAAAGAACTTTAGGAGATTGGATTATCACACCCTACACCCCGGCCAGACCCCTCCGCTCCGCCTCCTCTGGCAAACTGACTGTCCCATCCCTCCGGGCGCCCGGCAGCCGCTCCTCGCGGTCTTGCCTCTTCTCTGTCCTGACCCCTCGGTGGTGGAACAACCTTCCGCAATCAGTCAGGACCGTGGAATCATTTGCGATCTTCCGCAAGAGACTCAAAACCCACCTTTTCAGACTCCGCTACCACTGGATTCTGTACATCTACCCAGTTGTCATCACCACTGCCTACTTGCTCAACACTTCTTGTATATGTAGCCCTGCTTACTCCTCATTTAAAATAAAATAAAATAAAATAAAAATTACTAACCTTTTCCTGCCCAGTGTTACAGGTATGGTATGCAGCTGCCTCCAACGATGTCTATCGCTGTATTACTGCACTGATCTCTTGCACGAACTATGACTGTTCCTACCATGTGTTAATGCACATCTTGTAAGTCGCTCTGGATAAGAGCGTCTGCTAAATGCTTAAAATGTCAATGTAAATGGATTAGACTTAGACAAAGGGCAGATCCTAAGAGGCACATTGATTGTTATTGCGGGGGACAATCTCGGGTCCCTTTGTGTAGGAGGATTTACTGAAAACTTTAGTAAAAGCAATTACTGTCTGATACTGTCCCATAGGCAGGGAGAGCGTTCAGACCAAACCCACAAAGCCTGGCCCAAAAAAGGACAATAGACAATTATAACAACCATGTGGAAGAGTGTCCAAAATAGGAATGGAATACAATTTGACCCAGTTTTCAATACAGGACTCCCACTATGCCTGGGGCATCATATATTTGAGGAAATTGTTTCCTTTGATCTTGCTTTACATTCATCAACTTGCGTCTGTGGGAAAGCATTTCACCTATGTGCAATTGAATAGGAGCAGGTCATTTATTTCCACCAACTATTCAGGTTGTCCTAGCAAATGAATTTGAGGAGCGAAGGTATAATGCTGGCATTCAGGAAGCTGTGAAATTGAAGGGTTTAGATAAGCAAACTACTGAAACATCTGCAGTAACTTACAAAGGCACAATGTACCACACATGTATGGCTGTGATTATAGACCAAAATGAAACTGCCAGGCAGCTGCCAGCCAGTAACCCCTTTACAGTGAATGACTGAACTTATGTGGACCTAGAGCTTATTTGATTGTATTCTGTTGTGTATTATGTTAATTATACATATAACTATACATTATACAATGTATTATTTGTGAATAAAATTGCAGTCGAGAAGCAGGACATGGCAATGATTATTGCAGTGACATGGGTCTGATCCAAACTTTAAACAATTCAATATGTTATTGACAGGGACTTGCCATTTTGTTGCTATGGGTTTGGTAAGGACCTGGGCCGGTATGTATCAAATATGTTAAGAGTTACACTTACAACACCTCCTAAGAGCTTACTTTGGAGTGAAGTCACTCTTCACTTAAAGTGGTAGGTAAAACGTAGTCATCAAGCAGCTCACACTTTCTCTTAGGAAAGTTTTCAATTATTCTCAAGAGTAGCTCATAAGTGTATTTTTGCGACAATCACGGATGCCGCAAATGACACAAGTCATAAAAAAGAGGCAAATCCAGACAACAAAATGCAAGCTTCGCCTTCGCCATTTGGAGCCCAGAGGAAAGCGAAAAAAATTGTTCAATGTTCTATCCAAACACATCAGGAAAATCTTTGCTTTCAAGAAGGCAACATCTGGCACTGGTTCGTAGTCTTATTTATTTATATATGAGACACATTTGTTTCATATTGCAATATTTCTGATGAACAACAACAGTTATTAAAATTATTTTGACTATTAAGCTACAATTCTTTTATTGTAATTATACTGTATATTCAGGTGGAGGTACTACTCCTAAACCTTTAAGCGCAGTGTTAAGATAACTTGCATCTCTGCCGTAACTGCGCTACTTCTCAAAGTTGCTGCCGATATTACATCCCACACAAGTTCAGTGACAAAGATGATTCCCTGACAATCTAAGCGATAACGCCAACTGTGCCATCTTGCCTACTCCTAGCCAAGTTAAGAGAGCTCCAGAGGTCTTTTAAATACCTGACAGTCTAAGAGTACTTTTGAGTCAAGAGATAAATCACCTTTATACTTAAATTTGAGTGTAAGAGTAAAAGTAATCAATTCTTACATTTAAGTTACACTTGAGAATTTTTTTACTTTGAGTGCCTTGATACATATGGCCCCTGGTGTCATAGTTTGGCAAAATTGTGGGGAGCACCTTTTAAATATAATATCAGAAGAGTGATTCTAACTTTCACTCTTCTTTCATGTATGATGGAAAATTGTACTGAAAAAGGAAATGATTTACAAATAATGTCTATCATTGACATATTTATTGTATTCATTATGGTATAATGGTTTCTCAAACCAAAAGCATTTATATACTGTTAAAACAATTCCACAAGATTCCTTAAGATTCAGAAAAAGTGAGAGAATAGAATTACAATTTAGCAGAAGGAAAGTTAGGAATATGTTATGCATTTTCTGTATTGCTTGGCAAATATGACATATCTTGGGCATGAGAGACAAAGGCTTAAACCTGATCACTTCATATACGTACCTCCAGAAATGACTGCTACTAATAATATAATTATTCAAATATAATCCCTTTCTTGAAATGAATTCATACACAAACATTATTTGAAACATATCACCATAGCTACATGAACAACCTGGAATGTGATCATTCCTTTGATGTAATTCATATTTTTTGTTTCAATCCACTCTGAATTCCAATAAGTAACTTGAAAAGAAATCCCTTTCCTTGAACTCGTTGGCAGTGATATAGATTTAGAACGAGGGGGAGAAGGAAAGAAAAAGGAATCGAATTTAGCAGAACACTTAGCAACCTCAAAGTATCAAGGCCACGTGGAGCGAAGAAAATTAATGACCACTAAATTGATCAGAATTGAAAATCCATTAAAGCAAGTATGTTTAGTTTTCAGTTTCAACAACAGGCATATGAATATAGGCAAGCACTCCCCCTTTTTTCATTTCAATAGGGCAATTTTCAAGACCATTAACTTAAATCTCTGAAAAAAGCCTTCAATTTCCTGACATTATTATTTCTCTCAGGAACAAATCTCTCCGGTTTGCCCTCCAAGGAACTTTACATTTGCTATATCTACCTAAATATCTGTCAGTTGCTTCTCCGTATGGAATGTGCGATTATCCGAATGTCTGTGAGCATCTTCCCTCAGTAAACGGACAAACTCCTCTCCTTTCCTTGAAACTGTGTGTTCTCATTAAACTGGATTAAGTTTGCCATGCACTTCCAAACCTTGCATTAACATTCAATGCAAGTCTGCATTAAACTTGAGGTTCTGACAAGTTTATTTGTTTCACTGCACGCAAATATGCCAATTAAAAATGCTCCATGCCCCAACTGATTAATTCTACCCATTTGTAAATATCTACTTCAACCAATAACAATAACAATTTTGTTTACTTGAACAAATGTAGGAAAATGTGGGATGCATTGCTTTGGAACAGTGCTTGTTTAGTTTCTGTGAAATACTGTATATTGATGAAAGTTTAGTTGTAACTTTATCAGCATCAACTGAATCATTTTTATATGAATAATTTGGCATGCATTGCAAATGTAGGAATTGTATTTCATAGATGTTAGAGATGATATGCTTTGTAAGTAACTTGGCTTTTTCTTTACGTATAGAAAAGGTTTTTGGTAATGACATTATCCAGGTTTCCAGAGATATGGGCAGTAGGCAGTAATGCAGTATATACATTACATACATTATATATATATATATATATATATATATATATATATATTGTGGCAGCTGTGGAAGTTTCAACCAGGAGATAAAGTGCTGGTGCTGGTCCCCACCTCAGAATGTAAGTTTCTGGTTAGATGGAAAGCCCCGTACGAAGACAACATTTACATTTTAACTTTTTACATTTTAAGCATTTAGCAGACGCTTGTATCCAGAGCGACTTACAAGATGTGCATTAATACATGGTAGGAACAATCATAGATCGCGCAAGAAATCAGTGCAGTAATACAGCGATAGACATCATTGCAGGAAGCTGTGTACCATACCTGTAACACTAGGAAGGAAAAGGTTAGTAATTATTATAATTTTTTTAATGAGGAGTAAGCAGGGATACATAGTGTTGAACAAGTAGACAGTGGTGTTGTTAGCTAGATGTACAGAATTCAGTGGTAGTGATCAGGACAGAGAAGAGGCGAGACTGCGAGGAGCGGCTGCCAGGCGCCCGGAGGGA
Organism: Aldrovandia affinis; assembly: GCA_029706075.1. Taxonomy (NCBI): domain Eukaryota; kingdom Metazoa; phylum Chordata; class Actinopteri; order Notacanthiformes; family Halosauridae; genus Aldrovandia; species Aldrovandia affinis. The sequence continues at coordinate 5,366,547 of JAINUG010000031.1, forward strand.
TGGGACAGTCAGTTTGCCAGAGGAGGCGAAGCGGAGGGGTCTGGCTGGGGTGTAGGGTGTGATGAGTGTCGGGAGGTAAGGGGGAGCAGTACCTCTAGCCGCTTGAAAAGCAAGCACCAGTGATTTGAATCTGATGTGTGCTGCGATGGGGAGCCAGTGCAGAGAGAAGAGTGGAGGGGTGACGTGGGTGAACTTCGGTTGATTGAACACCAGACGTGCGTCAGCATTCTGGACTAGTTGCAGTGGCTTGATGGCACAGGCCGGTAGGCCTGCCAGCAAGGAATTGCAGTAGTCCAGAGGTGAGATCACCAGGGCCTGGATCAGGAGTTGTGTGGCCTCTTGGGTGAGGAACGGTCGGATCCTCCGGATGTTGTGGAGGGAAAATCGGCATCAGTGCAGTGATCGCTGCAGTGTGGCCCGAGAAGCACAGCTGGTTGTCCAGGGTCACTCCAAGACTCCTGGCAAGACTCCAAGACAACCAGATTGCCGGAATGTTACTCAAATATATCATGTGAACCTGCTCAAAAAATGTAATGCACGAGAAGTCTTGTATACTGCGTGTTCTAAGCCCTCTTTTACAGTTACCAACCCCAATGATGTGCCGCTGGGGGAGAAAAGATGCACCTTTTCCCCCAGGCAATTCGCAGTACCGGAAAGGGAAACGCGCTGGTGAGTGAGGAAGAGAAACAGAGTATTGTTTTTTTGGATTGACTACTTGGATTGTCTTGGACTGTTTTTGAAAAATGCGTTTGTGTGCTGACTTTTTGATTGTTTGAGGAACTGGATTTACTTTGGGGCATGGATAAATACCAAGAGAACGGTTTACAGACTAAACTTGTTTGCTTCCCCCTATTCCCCTCTTGTGTTCACTCCCCTAATAAATTCCTATTTGTTTCCTATTTGTCGTTGTATCCTAATTTTATTATTGATCATTGGCTGCGTTGTAACCCAACACCCCTGATCCTGCCACAATATATATATACAGTGGCTTCGGAAAGTATTCAGGCCCCTTCACTTTTCCCACACTTTGTTGTGTTATAGACTTAATTTAAAATAGATTAAATAGATTTTTTGCCATCAATCTACACACAATACCCCATAATGACAAAGTGAAAACGTGTTTTTAGAAATTGTTGCAAATTTATTCAAAATAAAAATTTACATAAGTCTTCAGGCTCTTTGCTATGACACTCCAAATTGAGCTCAGATGCATTCTGTTTCCTTTAATCATCCTTGAGATGTCTCTAGAACTTGATTGTATTCCACCTGTGGCAAATTCAATTGAATGGACATTAGAAAAGCACACACACCTGTCTATATAAGGTCCCACAGTTCACAGTGCATGTCAGAGCAAAAACCAAACCATGAAGTCCAAGGAACTCTCCATAGACCTCCGAGATAGAGTTGTGCCGAGGCATAGATCTGGGGAAGGGTATAAAAACATTGCTAAAGCATTGAAAGTTCCCAGGAGCACAGTGGGCGCCATCATTGTGAAATGGAAGAAATTTGGAACCACCACAACTCTTAGAGCTGGCCGTCCGGCCAAACTCAGTAACCGGGCAAGAAGGGTCTTAGTCAGGGAGGTGACCAAGAACCCAATGGCCACTCTAAGAGAGCTTCAGAGTTCCTTTGCAGCAATGGGAGAACCTGGCAGAAGGACAACCATCTTTGCAGCATTCCATCAATCAGGCCTTGCCAAGGGAAGAACTGTCATGCTGCCCATTCGAGCAGCCAGTGTTGAGTGACAGTATGCCCCTACAGGAAACATAAACATGAAGCATGCACCCATACTTGGACAGAAGCCAGTGGTACAGTAGGTCTATGGAAAACTATTCATGTTCACTTTGCATGATATATTACCATGTACTGAATTAATTTTATATGTCTTGTTCAAAACCTGTCACTTACCTGCAAATTACACCCAGCTGTAGAAACCTGTCTCTTACCCACCAATAACACCCAGCTATAGAAATGTTGTAATTGTCTATATTTCTTTAACCCTTTAATGCACAACATGGGTCAAAAATGACCCGGTGGAGAGTTTATTTTCTATATCTTTGCAAAAAATGAATTTCCAGAAATCCAGGTATTCCTCAATTAACTTGTTTTTGATAATCACAAATCTTTATTTTGATATTTCCTTTCTTACTTTTTGAATAAAAATGGTTTTTGTATTACTACCCCTCTAATGCACAACATGGGTCAAAAATGACCCACATTCATTTCCTATGGACGTTTAGGCACACTTGAGTGTTTATTTGCTATATCTTTGGAGTAAATGTATTTTATCACTCAGAAATCCAGGTAACTTGTTTTTGATAAGGAACCTTTTGATCTTTGTGCTTTTGATGTTCTTCATCCAGAGGGCTGCCATGGCTGGTCCCAGTCATCCCAGATTTTACCCCCCAAAGCATATTACAGAGACAACAGGAAGATTTTCAATCTGAAAATTGACAGTTATCAGATATGTGTATATGTGCTTAAAAGTGACAAAAAAACATATTTCAAATATCAATGGTTCTTGTGTAGACCAAATCACTGCTAAAATCATTATTTTAACAAAATTATTATTCAATTATGTTTATAGTATGTCTTTATTGATGATGGGTCATTTTTGACCCATGTTGTGCATTAGAGGGGGTGTGGAGGGCTTGTGCATCAAAGGGCTACATTAATCTGCTTACTTCAAGTGCTTATTGACATTGTCTCTGCTGTGCATCTGCTATGTGAACCAGTTTATAAATGTTGTCTTATTATAAAGAGGCCAGTTGACCTCTCTGACCACATCAACCTCACTGCAAAATTGGTATATTTTTCTCCAAGTTCATTACAGTATTCTTGACTCTGGTCTAATGAATTCATATCAATCAAAAATATAAAAGTAGCACAAGATGAAATAGATGTTTTATTATTTTCTCATGACATCTTACTTCCAAATTCAGATTGCTCATGCTATATGGCTTCCAAGTTGTATCATATCATGAAGTGATATTCATGTAGACGGACAGGTTTTTTTCCCCTAGGTTGTTAGCTAATTTATTTATGGTACTCGTATTTAACTCAAAGCCACAAAACCACAACACAAAATTGTGTCACTGACACCAAGGTGTATTTCTTAATGCTTACATAAATGTATTTTCATATTTTCTCAGTAGTAAAGTGATTAGTAGTTCAATAGCATGTGTTGCTTGCTAAAAAAGTTAATCTTCAAATCTGCACTGACATTCAATCAAATAATCTGTATGCTATACGCCGATAGGCATGCTGGAGGAAGTTGATACATTATTCATGACCACAGCGTAAGGTGATTTGAAATTATTACGTGGACTGAGGCAATGACTAATGAATGTCTGAATAGATTTATCATTTTAAAAAGTGCACAATGATACTTTTGCTTTCCTGTTTATTCTGCTGGGTGTTCCATTCATTTCCACTAATGAAAGAGCAACTGCAAAGCCCCATCCCATTCTTCTGCATTTGCCAATTACAGTCTCTTAGCAACAGTGGACTCAGTGGAATGCAGAATACATATCTGTCATGTGTGTTGCAATGGCATATATATGTGTGTGTTATACAAACAAGCTATTCAAATTTCCCTCAATGGAAATTATGTAGTTCACATACTTTTCATGATTAAATAAAGAAACAACTCTTTCTTAAATGTGTTATGCAAAGATAAGATGAACCAACAAAGGGTGTATACAGGTTGGGTTTTGTCATTGTGTGACAGGAAATATGTAATCTAAGATCAACTCTTAATAGATTTTGGAGGCAACCTGGAGGCTTTTTACTGCTAAAAATAAAAAAGGTGACATTCTTAAAGAATTTAACAAATGATTTGCAGATATTTAAGAGGCCCATTCATGTTGTTCAGTTAAAATCAGTATAAACATTAGAGAGTATTTAAACAGTATAAACATTGAGATATAGTTCACTTACCATTCTGTCAGCAAAACTGACGCTTTCTTAATTCCTCAAAGATAAGACAAAATCACAATGGGGTGTACAATATCATCTTACGTGACATAATATTTTCAAAGTGCAACAAAATCAACAGCTGTTAAGCGTTACCTGTCAGACTAATGAGAATCTGTCCTGGACTGTCATTTGCATGCATAACAATATCATCAACTTAATCAACCCATTTCCTGGATGCCGCTTATTTCAATTTGAGAAAAATATAAATCATTTTGGGAACATTTTGGCAGCACATAGGAAACCACCAATCTTACCGCATTCCTTCAACCATTGCAACGATCACAAAACGTTATTGCAACCCTTTACAATGTTGCAGTAAGCTTGTGGCGAAAATGTTTTTTATAACATTTTTGTTTCACAGCCCCCCCCCAGTGACCCTCTGCTTTCTGGGAGGATTTCCTCAGCGCTGTCTCTCAAACACACTGAAAAGGTAAGTCAAATAAACATGCCTGACAGGACCAACCAACCATGGGAGGCCCCTTCCTGCCATTGTTGCAAAGGAACGGTTGAATATATTTCATATCTTAAACAGAAAAGTCTGGAACAAAGCATTCCAAGAGATACAACGAGACGAAAGAGCAGTGTAGGATCCTCCCTGAATCCTTCCATCTGTTGGGGGGCGTCAGGGGAGGAGGGAGATGTAATGGTGCTAACACAATACAATAAGTGGAATATGACATGATGTACTGACCCAAGCTTGAAGTTTGTAATTTACCGCTCTTTGCAGTTTGGTGGAATATCTCCCAGCCTAATGTGATGTGTTCGTTGAACGCCACTTGCTAATACTGGACTATTGGTCAGCTTGCAGACCTCTGACACCTGCAGCCACACAGAACAATCAGTGAAATCGTGTCCCTGCTGCTGCGCGCTATGTTACATTTCTCATTTTGAATTGAATTGAATTGAACATTGGATTTATATTGAGCTTTTCAAGGAACCCAAAGCGCTTTACAATGATAGGAGCAACTCACCTCAACCACCACCAATGTGCAGCACCCACCTGGGTGAACGCGACGGCAGCCATAGTGCGCCATTACAAATTCACCACACATCAGATACACAGTGGAGAGGCGAGGAGGGAGGGAATGAATTGTATATATATTGTCTGGGTTGGGAATTTGGCCAGGACACCGGGTTAACACCCTACTCTTTTTCGAGAAGTGCCATGGGATCTTTTATGACCACAGAGAGTCAGGACCTCGGTTTTTACCGTCCCATCCGAACGACGGACATTTTGAAAGTAACCTCTTCTGCAGCCACTCTGAGGAGTTACATTTAACTTTAGACATGCATGGACCGGAATGTGCCCCCCCCAAGCATTAGTCTGCTTGCTTGACACTTCACGGCGTGAGCTTTGCAGCACATATCAGGGTTTTGTGTAACCGTTCTGGGAAATGTACGCCTTATGGAACATGGAACTGTCCGGACAAAAATGAATGACCGAACAAGGCCTTGAGTCTGCCTTTAAGAGCCTCAGACGACAGCAAGGCCTCGGGCAGATGTTGGAATTGATTTGTGTCGCATAGCCGAGGGTTTCTGAATCTGATCGTTTTTTTCCATCCTGAAGGGAAATGATTTTTCCACAGTGTGGCGGGGGAGGGCTGAGAAGATTGGAGGACGCCGAAGGACAGTCTTCCATAGTATCCATTGGCATTTGTCATTATTATGATGGTTATTATTTATTTATTTAGTTAATGCAGGTGCCCTTATCCTGTGGAACTTATAGAGCATTAATAGATAAGTGTAAGTATGGAGTGCGGTACAAGGAACATACAGTAACATTCATAGCCATTTCTGCTATGGGCTTATGTTCCAAGCCTGCAAATCTGCCAGATTCCCTAACCCAAAAAATCTTTGTTCGTTTTTTCACTTTGTCTGGGGGCATCAGTAATTACTTTGGAGAGGAAAGCTGTGCCACACACGCAATGCACTCTTCCCAGCCTTGTGAAAAAGTGCATTCCGTGTTCTCTGCTCTGAGCCCCCGGACTTGTCCATTACCCCTCATTACTTCCTTATGCAGTCAGCCACGAGTGCCTCTCACTGGAAGCTGCCTCTCAGAAGAGAAGCAGAAAGCAGCTGTGTTAATTATGACAAGTGGTAATCACATGCTTAATGTGGTCTGGTGGCTTACTCTGTCTTGTGGATCACTGTCCAGCACTGCGGAAGAATGTTATTGCAGATGAGTCCGAGTAGAATTAAATGAGACTCTGCGGGAATGAATCAGGACACTTGTGTCAAATACTCTACAGTACAAGTACACTACATTGGAATAAGAGTCACTGTTTATTTTTATGACTCTTGTGACTTTTGGAGAGAAAAATGTAAGTACAGAAAGTTCATTTTCATTAACCAGTTGCATTGATCTTCACAATACATTGATATACAATATATTATCTTATATTATCGTTTTTTACCATATTGTACATTTGCATTTCATCACAGGGTATATTGTTACATCTTTGCTTTTATATGCATCTAGCACAGGGGGTAGGCAGCTCCTGTTCCAGAGTGGTCCAGGTATTGTTCTACCATAGTGTTTAATTAAAGTCATTCTCCACATAGAAATCACTTCAACTTGTCTAAAGGCCAGTGCTGATCAAAGTCATCAGCTGACAAGGTTTTAGAACATTTTCAGAAGACATTTTGTTGTTCTGTGAACTATTGAGTTGGCTGATGACTTTGATCTGAACAGACCTTTAGACAAGTTGAAGTGATTTCTATATGAATAATGACTGACTGGAAAAATAACACTGGCTGAACACTGGACATTTCTGCTGACAGTTGCTGACAGCTGCTACAGTCTCCAAGAGTCTCCAAGTCTCTGTCAAACATTCTCAAGGCAAGTCCAGAGTTTAAAGATGAGATGGATCCTTTCAACCAACATATCACTCGTTATGGAAACATATTTAAATGTAATCTATTGACCGTCATTTCTATGTGGACTGTGGAGTCTTTACTCAGTCTTTACAATGTGTACAGCCTTTACAATCTAAGATTTAATATCACTCATCTCATCTGCTCTTCCAGTTTTGACTGAAGGTGTAAATCAGTTGAGGATTGAAAGGCCAGTCCAGAATCTGCAACATTCTGGATTTGATACCATTTTAGCATCACCCGTCCTTTGTATGTCTCCCAGGGTTTGTGCCCACTCTTTAATTAAACTCTATGTGTACTCAATTGAACATCATACATTTTTATTTACCTGACTGGAATTCCATTTTTTAAGGCTTTAGAATGGGCATAAACACATTATAAACTACATAAACATTTCAAACTGATATGGTAAGTCAGTCAGTTCTTCATTTTGGACCACTTGGATTTGGCACCGTTGAAAACATATCAAAAACAGGCTTAAACACAAAAAAAATACAAATAAAAATGTAAATCATGACCACCACCATCCCCCACCAAACAAAAACCTAGCCTGCTTAACAGCCAACAGTAGAAAATTATGCATAATATAAATAGAATATAAATAGAATTTTGAGATTATCTTGATTGAATAACAAATTAATAATAAACAAATTATTCTGGATTCTGTTGCTTCACAGTCATGTAATTTAAGTATGTTCGATGATCAATCGTTGTTCGAGAAGTTTTCTGAGATTGACATTTATTTTTTGTGCTATTTTTGGGCCATTCTTGTTTACTTTCAATAGTCTTACATCTCTATACGCACGCTGTGAGGCCATGACATGAACTGCAGCTTGACTATTCGGTATTTGGTAAAGCAAGAGACAGATACTTTTTTCAGAGGCAAATCAAATCTCAAATCTCCAACGAAGCAGTGTCACAAAAATGTAAGCTGCTGCATCACTCACAAACTAGTCTTTTTTTGCACAAAATGGCTGTGATTATTTTAGATTTAGAATGTGATGTATCATTATTCATGTGTATGCAACAATAAGGTAAGTTTTAATGTATACATCATATTCACTTAAATAATAGTCTATATAGGATACATCCATTTTTTTAAAGATGGTTAGCCTACAATGCAAACATGTCATGGCATCCCTGTAAAATATAGCCTAACTTACTTTTTGTTTGAAAGATAACGTTTCAGAGGTATACAAGTTCATGCAGAATTATAATGATTTCATAATCATCATCTGCAGACCTAACCAATACAGTAGACTCAATTTTTATTCACACCCTTGATAAAGATGAACAGAAGAGATTGTATAAAATAAAGGATACAAGTACTGAGGTATATTTTATGCTCAAAAATGCAGAAAATTCCAAACCTACAACACTAATACAACATATTTTGTTAATAATAATTGTATTAATAATATATTTTTTTCACAATTATTCACACCCACTATTCTTTTAAATGTAATCCAACAAAAACAAATGTTCATAAATATACAACTTATTTGAAGTTCATTGGAAGATTATGGAATTATACAGTGGCCTACAATGGTTTCCTGTTTTCCTTGGGTATAAAAAGGAGGGAACATACGTTTTAAATACTGTGGTCAACCATCATCATGGTGACAGGCAAAGAACTCCCTGAAAGCATCAGACAAAAGGTTATTCGCCTAAAACACCAAAAAATGTAAGATACCGCTTTCCACTGTTGTATCAATTATTAGGAAGTTTAAGGCCACTGGAACAGTGGCTAACCTACCAGGTAGAGGACACAAGTCTATCTTTCCCCCGTGTGTATACATTTAAATCATTCACTTTGTGAATTAAGCAACATTTTGCTTTATCTGTATCAGCTTATTGGATCTAGTACTATATTTAGCTACTTTTTTACATTGTGGCATAACATAACATAACATAACATAACATAACATAACATAACATAACATAACATAACATAAGGGGAAGACGAGAACAGGCCATTCAGCCCAACACTGCTCGTCCATTCCTACCACTAATCTGCTCACAATGCTTAGTTTACCCAAAGGCTAGAGTGTCTAACACTGGATCGAGCCTGGCCTTGAATACCCCTAGTGTCTCAGCCTCCACTACATGTCCAGGCAAGCTATTCCACGCATTGATCACTCTCTGTGTGAAAAAATATTTCCTAGTGTCCATGTGAAATTTACCCTTTGTCAGTTTCCATTTATGCCCCCTCGTTCTGCTAACCGAACTCAACTTGAATAATTTCCTGAAATTCACTTTGTTAATTCCTTTACTAAATTTAAAAGCCTCAATCAAATCTCCCCTAAGTCTCCTTTTACTAAGCTTGAACAGTCCAAAATGCAAGAACAGCCAAAGAGGTGGTGGGATTAAATCAAGGCCGTAACCATGGAGTCAACATTGGGGGGGGACTTTTTTTTTTTTTTATATCAGCTAGGCTATATATTGGGGGGGACATTTTGAGCATATCTGAATATTGGGGGGGATGTGTCCCCCCCAATATATATGGTAATTTCGGCCTTGGATTAAATTAAATGAGCAGACACCCCAAATCCAGTATTGTATTATTTAATATGGCTTATTTAGACATTTTAGTAGGGTAAGGGTTGAAATATGTTTTTCCTCGAATGAAAGCTTTTTTGGAAGCTTTTGCCACATGATTTACTATCACGGTACTACGTTAAGTTTATGATAGTACTATTTCATGTTTTAATATCGTGGTATACCGTCATACCCCTAAGTGAGACGGATGGTTTGAGAGGCAAAGAGAAGTCCAAGGGGCACAGATCTCCAAAACAACCTGGCATCTTGGGGTTACAATGTGTCAGAATCGTAACCAACGTCAGAGGATGAACAGTAAATTCCCATGTCATCCCAAAATAAATTAAGTAGTTTTTTCAAAAACCACATCCCAGATTCAGTGATTGTCAGCTGATTTTGCCAATATGTTTTTCTAGTTAGTAAACACTAGTTAGTAAAAACAAAATACTTTTCTTAAGTTATTAAGAATGATAAGTAAGCATATGATTTCATTAGTCTGTAAGGACATTTGTGGATTGAACAACTCGAGCTCCTAGGTTTGAAACAAAACTTTTCATCTGGTCAGAAATTTCCGTTCTGACTGTTCTCTCCCCCACACCATGCATTAGTCCGGCACATAGGGCCACCGAGTGGTAGCAATGTGTAACGCAACTGCTCTCGCAATCTTTTGAAAGATATACTAGCGGTATAAATGCTGTGCGTTTATCGCACGCGCACAGAGAAGGAGGCTGGTGGCTGTACTTACTGGACTAATGCCTAGTAGTAAACTGCGCGAGCATTCTACAGACAGCGCGTTTAAAAAAAGTTGTATTCGCTAAATGCGACAGCGGAATAAACATGCTGAAGTTAAACGATATATAACATTGTCAATGATGTAGTTTTTCTGTGCATGAAAAAATAGAGGTATGTATATCTTATTATGTGGGCATTTGTTTATTCACTATATATGTTTGCATCATTTGGATTATTTTGTTTTATTTCATATTGTTACTTAATATAATGGACAGCGTTTATCTTTTATTGTTCTTACTTTGCGATGTATTTTGTTTTAATTTGTTTGGTCAATTCATTTTCTTTTTACAGCTCCTTAATTATCTACCGGGGTGAGGGATACTTACCAATTAATTATGTTCTCTTATTTCTCCCAGTCTTTCACAGAAATTCGTTTTCCATGGTCGGTCAACAGAAGCTAAGCTTCCACGCAAGTTGGAGTTAAATATTCGCCTTGTATAAAAAATGTAGGAGAGGAAACTTTTTGATCGGACGTTTTCTCCTGACACCTGTTAAGTTAGATGAAGAGCAAAAGAAGAAATCGCCGTTTAAAAATGTTTGAGAGGTGAAAACCATAAACTAAAAAACGGGGCTTTAGGTCTTTTGAACACTAATATTGGATAGTGCTTAAACGAGATGGAGGGTGTTTCAAAAGATCTGGACTTTTGGCCGATTAACGAGTCCCTAAGTAACTCCACTCTTGGCAACGGGACCGGAGGAAACCAAACCGTGAACCCTTTGAAGCGCAATGAAGAAGTAGCCAAGGTGGAGGTGACAGTGCTCGCCCTGATCCTGTTCTTGGCTCTGGCTGGCAACATCTGCGTCCTGCTCGCTATCCACACAACCAAGCACAGCCAGTCTCGAATGTATTATTTTATGAAGCACCTCAGTATCGCGGATCTGGTGGTGGCGATCTTTCAGGTCCTGCCACAACTCATTTGGGACATCACATTTCGATTTTACGGACCCGACATTCTGTGCCGGCTGGTGAAATACTTGCAGATCGTTGGGATGTTCGCCTCAACCTACATGCTTGTTTTGATGTCAATAGACAGGTGCTTAGCGATCTGCCAGCCACTGCGCTCATTGCATAGGAGAAAGGACCGTTTCTATGTGGTTTTCTCTTGGGCGCTCAGCCTCTTGTTTAGCATCCCTCAGATGTATATCTTCTCAATGAAGGAGGTTGGACCCGGGGTGTATGACTGTTGGGGGGACTTCGTGCAGCCCTGGGGCGCCAAAGCATACGTGACGTGGATTAGTCTTTCCATCTATATCATACCTGTGGCCATACTGAGTCTTTGCTATGGACTGATAAGTTTTAAAATATGGCAAAACTTTAAACTTAAAACCGTGAGGGATCAGTGCATTACCCTTACGCCCAAGGCTTCGAAGGGCGCTGAGCTCTCGCGGGTGAGCAGCGTAAATCTCATCTCCAAAGCAAAGATCACAACTGTCAAAATGACTTTTGTGATAGTCGTGGCGTATATCGTTTGCTGGACTCCCTTTTTCTTCGTGCAGATGTGGTCAGCTTGGGATCCTGCGGCACCCAGGGAAGGTAGGTTGACACTCAAATGTTGTGAGGTATTGGCTATAATTCATATCCCATCCAGGTGACATGAACATGAAGAGTGCACGCATACTTTTGTATTAACGGGAATCGTTTGAAATACGACATTTAAATGTATTTAATATACGGGCCTTTTTAAATGTAGTATTTGTAAATAACCATGTTAGTAAATCATGTGAAACATTTCTTACGGAAAAGATCTTTTCTTTGCAAATATTGTGATTTTGTATTTCACTTTCAGCGAGAGTTCCGGTATCACGTAGCCTATTCATTGATGTTTCCCAGGAACACAAGCATGTTTATGTTATATAGGATATTTATATATATATATATATATATATATATAGAGAGAGAGAGAGAGAGAGAGAGAGAGAGAGAGAGAGAGAGAGAGAGAGAGAGAGAGAGAGAGAGAGAGAGATTCTGGGTAGCTGTAATTGCTTCACAGACTAATTGTGCTTTATTGTTGTTTAAAGATTATATTAATTAGTATTAAATTCGTGGAAATTGACTTGTGTGACGAATTGCGTTACTGCGACGTATAATGATTAATGCTATATTTTATTTGGTGTCAAAGGCGGTAAATTACTTGAATAGCCTACTAAAGCAGGGGCGCATCTTCATTGACAGGACAGTGATCATGTAGGCCTATTACTGGACGGGTCGGTATAAGGATCAGATCAAGGCCGTAACCATGGAGTCAACATTGGGGGGGACCAAATCAATTTATTTATATTTTTTATATCAGCTAGGCTATATATTGGGGGGGACATTTTGAGCATATCTGAATATTGGGGGGGATGTCCCCCCCCCAATATATATGGTAATTTCGGCCTTGGATCAGATATTCTTTAGATTAGGACATGACAAGCCTAGATGGGCTGAACAGCCCGTCTCGTCACGTATTCTCATGTTCGTATTACAAAACCGCGTCCTCGCATCAGCGAAGACAGGCTACTGGTTACAAATGGTACTGTTACGCACATCTATTCACACTATACATAATGTGATTGATGTCTCCATTATGTAGGCTAACATAAGGGTCTACCCACATTACAGCTTTTATGTTTGATATGTTTGTGCTCTTGTTTTGCATGTATTTAGTTAAATAATGGATTGCATGATTTATGCAGCCCCTTTCATCCCAGGATCTCAAAGTGAAGGGGTAAACTCACCACTCCCATCTATGTTGCTTTGCTATGTTGTTATATTAAAAAGTATCAATACATAATTACATTAAAACAAATGGTTGCCGAAGATTTGAAAATGATTATACTATAGCCAGTGGACATTAATTCAGTTGTTCTGGAGCTGTTTGCAGTCGATATGCCCAAAAGTGCATTTCTCAGACAAATTTTTCCATGTTTACCTCGTTGTATTATTCGGCATATCTAACTTGGAGCCAACCACCCTGTTCCTTACGAATTGGCCTTAGTTAATAATTCTTCAATTTATCCATGAAGGCTGCATGCCGAGTACTATTGTTGTTACTAAGTAGGCACGTCGAAGTGCTGGAGGTGACATTTAACAACGGGGAACTGCAATTCCGCGCCTCGCTTCAGCGCGCTTCACACTAACCACTGCACGAGCGTAAAGGCGCGAGCTCTGAACGCCTCTCTAGGTATTGGCATAACCACGAGCGCAAGTTATTATGTTTTCCGCCAAGCATTTTCCTCTTCGTTGTCACTTTTCAAATTTGAGCATTAGTTCAGTCGTAAAAAAAGGAAAACCGCTCCTGACTTGCAAAAGGTTTATCATCAAATAAGGTTCGTTACGTTTATTCTGAATCCATTTTCATATTCGTTACATTAATACATCCCAACGGGAGAAGGCCTGCTGTATAATGTTGACGTCTTCTGTACATGTTGGAATATATTGTATTTGAAAGAAAATAAATCGTACGTTTACATTTGTGTATAAATGTATACACTTGCCTACCAGATAATGTTCTGGCAACAATACTTTATTTGAATATGTAATACAATATTTGTATGTACTGAAAAAAATAGATTACATTATGAAAGGTGCTTTTGGAAGAGCACAGCTTGATGCTTGAGGGACCCTGTGCACAGTCCACTCGACCTCATTGTTGGTCAGTGGGTTAAAGCATAGCTCTAGTAATCATTAACTGATAAGCTTTAGTGATATCAGCTTTGCTGACCTGTGCCAAGTGTGGTATTAACAGTTCCTAGAGTGAATCAGGTGTTTTATTGAATAGGAAGAATTTGAACTGGCTGAAATTCTCTGGGTCATAACTCATGGAAGAGCACCGATACGACTTAAATCCACGGCATGTGCGTCATAGATACAGATCCTCCCATCCTGCTGCCATAATAATAATTTGTTCCAAACCATTTTCCACAATCAAAACTCTTAACCCTCCTGGGTGGTCTACAACATTTGATGCTGGCCACTGTGACCGGGGTTTGATTCGACCAGCCTTGTCGGCCCTGGCCGGGAGTGCCACTAGGGGGTGGCAATTGACTGACTGTCCCAGGGAGAGGGGAGGGAAGCCTATATGAGTTCGCTGCGTATAGGAGTGGTTCTGGAGTACCAGAGTTACGGTCGACGGCTTGGCAAGTGCCGTCTCAGAGGAGACGATACTTCGCCTTTGTCACTGCCAGTCACAGGGCTATGGCAGCAAACTCACAATAGGAGGGGGGATTGACATGAAAAGAGAGGGTGTAATTGGCTACTAAATAGGGAGAAAATGGCATAAAATCAGAAACAAATTCTTAAAAATATATTTATATGATGCTGATACAGCTATTACATACCCCAAACAAGATAAAACAGGATGTGCATGAAAGAGGAAATACATTTGCAGCAATGCATCACAATGCCGGAGGCACTCAGATAAAGGGAGAATAAGTATACCATAATTATTTTTTTCTCTTCACAAGCTCCTATTTGTTGGGATATGAGGAGAATCCTTTCCTTTCATAACTACTGTTTAATTTTCAGTAGTAGTTTTTTTATCACAAGTATCACTGCATGTTTTCTTTTGAAGAAGACCTCAAGGGACTATTGCCTCTAGGGACTATGATGATTATTTTTTGTGTTTTTCATAAATGTAAACTAAAAGTAAAAGACCAAATACCTGTAGGAGCTGTAAGAAAACGTATGTTTTACCTGAGCAAAATAAAGCCAAAGGCTCAATATACCAAGAAAAAATGCTCTTTAGTTCAAATTTGAGTTTGCATTAAGTAGACAAAAGACTTTATTAAATTCAATATCTTTAATCAAATTGAGTTAACTATAGAGTTCAGGAGATTATTAGTGGTCATAATGTTGTTGTTGGTATATTAGCCATGTAGTTGATGATGACAAAACAGTGTATGAGATTTGTCTGTTTAAAATATGTTTTGTGTGTGTGCACATGTGAGTGCATGTCTGTGTGAGAATGTATACGTGCTTATGTGTGTTTATGTATTTATATGCATTTATTTATATTGACTACCATTTCTGTGCAAGAATTTACTATTTAAGTTCATAATGTAGCATGAGGGGTTACCATGACCTTTGTGGTGCAAGAGCACACCTCTGGACAGGATGCTAATTCCAGGCCATATCAGAAACACTTAGAGCCACGTATAGTGGCATTTGGCTGTAAAAAGCCTTTAGTATAAGGCAGTTAGTGAACAAAGCTGCTAGCTGCTGGTGTGAAAAGGGCAAACCCGCTACCTATAAGACCACTGGACTTGTTCCATGAAGGTATTGCGCATATGAACAGTTGTCAGAAAACCTTGTGCCACAAGCAGTAACAAGACAGTAGAACTGCCTGCAGTGCAGTAAGCCCAAGCAAAATGGGATGGCCTGCAGTGAATGTTTAATTCGCACTGACCCGTAATGAGCTGCACTGCCTCTATTTAGCATACATTTAACATCTGAACTACGGAACTTTTAATCATATTTAATATACTGTAAGTAATTCTGACTTTGTGCGTATCCGCTGACAGACATTTTACTGAGTGCAGAAATGAATAATTAAAGTCACCTGGCCTCAAACACCTTGGCTTTGACCACAGTCTAGACTCCACTTCACTCCTCTCCCCATCTGCACATCAGATGCCCTCATGGGGGATTGCATGAGATTTTTCTTAGGAAACCAGGGGGGAAACAGGGAAAAAAAGACTCTAAAAAGGGAATTTACGTGTTGCGGGCAGGGACTCAACTTACTTTGGTTTTTTTGGACTTTGTGGGGGTCATTGTAATTGTGCCGTAATGCACAACATCTCACTTCAATATGCCTTCCCGTTAGGGGAAGACAGATGACTTTGGCTACATTTCTTCTATTTAGTGAGCTTCTCTTTCTGCCTGTGTGCATTTAGCCAGACCCAAAAGTAAAATTGCCATCTGCAATCAGTTAGTGTCACAGCAGCCCCTCCAGCTTTCAAATAGAGCTATGACTGAGCCAGTATAACTTAAACACCTGTAAAGCACTGCTGTGTACCATACAGCAACTACACCCAGATCCCCCTGATGCTGAACCGAGCAGTAAATTCAACGTGTTGTCAAATATTATTGATACAATTGATTATTGACTTACTGCATCCAAGGATTCCTTAATCCGGGGGAGAGGAAATGCATCTCTTCAAAGTCTTGCTGTTGAGCTGGCGATAGTCCACACACATACGGAGGCTACCATCCTTCTTCTTAACCAGCACTATAGGGGAGGCATAGGGGCTACAACTCTCCCAGATTACCTGGCTATCTAAGAGCTGGTTAATATGAGCCTTAACCGCCTCATAGTCAAAGTGGGGGATGCGCCTGTACTGCTGATGCACAGATGGGAATCATCCAATAGGGGTATGTCATGCGAGATCAGTTTGGTACAACCTAAGTTTCCCTCACAAGCAGAAAACACAGATTCATATTTTAGCAGCAAGGACCTCAACTTGCCCTGTTTGGACTCAGGGAGTACTGATAAATCAACAGATTGTAGACAACTCTACAAGGCATGTTCTTTACCTGACCCTGCTGAGAGCTCAAAGAAGCAGTAACACCTCTGGTAGATGGTTCCCTCATGGCCTCTGTGACCCCCACCTAGACAGCAGTGTGGGTAAAGTTTAACCAAGGGAATGTACGCTGTACCTCTGGATATCCAAACCATAGCTGGGGAGACTAGGAGGCCAACTGGCAGAGCACCGATCCTGGAAGAGGGTTCAAAGAGGGCAGTACTAGACTTCAATGGCCCATTGAACAAAAAATTCCACTTAATAAAGCTGAATATCTGTCCGTGTTACACATTGGGAAGGGTTGAGTAGAGACGGCCGTGCCTCCTCTTTGGCTGCTGTCAGGCTCCTGTTCCCTCCACAGCCCAGGTGTTGGTCATTGTCTTCATTAGGCCATGCCTGGAGGAGAGACTTTTTGGGGGACATGGAGGAAATGGTACTGTCTTTTTGTTTTGACCCTCAGCATTGCAGTATTTAATCATTTGTTCCCTGTTTGTTTTAGATGTTTTTAAGTTCCCTAAGGAAGGGGAATAAACTGGCCGTTGACTGACTGGAACCATTTTTATTTGTGGTTTCTGTCCACCCACTCACCACCTGGCAAGGTGGCCACACCTGCACCCTGCCAAAGGGTTCTAATGAATATAAATACCTTACAAAGACACATTTGCTTGTGAACTTGTGAGACACCTTTACAGACCACTCATAAATGTAATATATGCTATTAACCAGTTACCAGTACATCATTCTTCAGTGATGTTGAAGTTCTGTGTTCAATTAGCAGTTGGCTAAACTGATTAAGATATATCCAGAATAAAAGGGGTGGCTTCCAAGTTCTGAGAAACTGGTGAGTAGAAAAGGAGACTTCTGTCTTAAAGTTTCAGATTCACTATATTGCCACTATATTTGTACCCTTGAGCAAGGTACTCAACATTAAACTGTTTTGGTAAATATCTAGATAGTATAAATAGATAGTGTGAAAAATATAAGCCATATATTTCCCAGGATGAGGGCCTATGTTTTTCTGTGTAGGCTTGTACGAGATATGAATCAGAGCAGCTGTAGCGTGTGTTTGCTTCGTGTGGTCAGAAGACTGACATTCACTCAGATTTTTACCTGTCAAATAATACTTTCATATGGTGTTTACCTGCATGGAGGGTGTATAGGTATAGGTAGGTAAAGGTATTTAAATTACCATTACCTACCTACAAGTTCAACAGCAGTGGCTCACTGGATTTGAATCTGAAACTCACTGAAGGGATCAGGCATGATCTTGATGCCTCCAAAGCTCACTCGTCGTCTGTTTACCGTGTTGATTTTCACCGAAGGAGGTGATTGATGCACTGCCCAATCCCAATGGAATACTAACTTCCACAGTGTGTGCCTTCCTGCATGTCGCTGTCTGATGTGCGATAACTGTGGCTTTACAGCTGGTACACTTCTTTCGATTCATGGTGTGTGTGGGGATGTAGAAAAATAAAAATGCACACATCAATGCAGACTTTTTGACAATGAAATTCAAGCTTCCAAATGTGTGTTCTTGAAGTGAAGATTGAATTTACTGTTAACTAAGTCTTATTTTCTTCAACGCAAACACAAGTTTTTTCATTAATGATGCTGATTGCTGAACTCTCCAAAAATATGAAACCTGAATTTCAGTGCTTAATGCTACTTGAGTGTCCTGATTACACTGCACATGAGGAGGTACATTCCAGTGTTGTGTATATGTTCCTCAAATCTATCTGGGTTAATTTAATAACACTTTGATTTCAGTTTATTTGAATTCACCTCTCATGAATTGGATTAAGTCGTGTTGACTCAAGCAAAATTGGGATTTAGCTGTCTTCCAGGACATAAATGGGTCTGTCATTTGAGCACATTTGAAGAGATAAGAACTTATAAGTATGACTACAAGTAATTGTATCAACTTGAATCACAGCCATTTTTCTCAGTGCAACTAAAATGCACAGGATGTACAGTAATCATTTTACTGGCTTGCTTACACATGACAAATACATTGTGTAGCTTTTAGCACTCTAAAATGATTTGATAATTATTTTATTATGAGTTTGCTCTGTCAGAGTGTAAACATGGTGCGCATAGGAGATAAAACACTGAAAACACTAATAAGGCATGCCTGGCGTGACCTAATAGGGTTGCTTAACATAACAGGGACAGATGACTTTAAGTCATCCAGATTTAAAGCACTGCTTCTCAATACCATTTCTTCGGGATTCTGGTCTGTGGCGAATATCTTAAACTGGGACTGAAGGAATAGTAGTAGTTATAATAAAATCTTAACTTCTGTAAGTCACTTTGGTTAAAAGCATCTGCCAAATGACTAAATTGTAATTGTCAAATCGACCTTTTGCCTGGTGAAGTGTTGTTTTCCTTCCTCCTCCTTAAAGGCAGGTAAGCTCCTAGACTAGACCAAATTTAACTTCTTGTTAAAATGGCCTTTCGGTTGAATAAATCTCAGTTTGATGACCCAAGGACACATGAGCATCTTATCTTGGCAGTGTAAATGCATATGGTTCTGCCGACTGTCCTCTGTGATTTAGGACAGAACGGTCTCTGAAGCCATTTAACGCAATCTAAAAGGAGCCATGGGACAGGGCCAGAGAAAGGGTTATCAATCATCAAGAGGAGGCTAAATGCAGGACAGAAGCCAATTCTGTTAATCTTGAAGTAATTTACTAAATGTCAGTATGCCAGTGGAGTCTAAGTAGCGTCACTCCACAAAATAATGCGGGCAGCATGTGTTTAATACATCACAACTGACACATTGTAATGATCGCATTACTCATCACTACGCATTATTCAGTGTGTGTGTCTGTTCATGCATGCTCGCATTTTTGTGTGTCTATGTATCTACAATGCAGTAAAGCATACTTGTTTGCAGTCTAGGAGTAGAAAGATGATAATTATGGTGCATGACTGACTGCAACACTATGTCAATTATGAAAATGTGTTTTGTTGCAGTTGGCATATGTGGTGCTTTGGAAAATATTTATCTACCGTAATTGATAAAAACAAATGATAAAACCACTCAGCCAGTGAAAAGTAAATCGCAACATCACTATCACCATCATCATCATCACCATCACCATTAACAAATGTAAAGTCATTACACCTGCATGTTGTTGTCCACATCATATTTGTACAAAGAATTGAGTGGTAAATTGAAACCTCTTTCCTTCTCTCTCTCTATCTCTGACACACTTCTCTCTCCCAGCGATGCCCTTCATCATCTCTATGCTGCTGGCCAGCCTCAACAGCTGCTGTAACCCATGGATCTACATGTTCTTTGCGGGTCACCTGTTCCACGACCTCAGACAGCACTTTATGTGCTGCTCCAGGCACTACCTGAAGTCGTCCCAGTGCAAATGCGAGCGCGAGTACAGCCGCAAGAGCAACTCCTCCAACTGCGCCATCAAGAGCACCAGCAGCCAGAAGAGCATTACACAGACCTCCACCACATGAGCCTCCTCAAACCCTGCACCTCCTCTCTCTCTCCAGCACAACTCCACTACATGGAGTCTCAAACCCTACACCTCTTCAATGACTTCCAGCACAAAGTCCCTGCGGTCCCCCTTCTGGAACCTGACCCTGTCTCACTTCTCTCTGAAGCCTGCACCACAGCTCCACCTCTCTGCCACCCTCTCCCTTCCTTTCCTGTGCAAAGGCTCACTACTATTGCACTACTTTATATATATGTATATATATTGAGTAGCAAATAATTAATCAGAGGACAAAAAAAAAAATACTATAGATGTATGTACAGTGGGTATAAAAAGTATTCACCCCCTTTGGCATTTTTCACTTCGTAGAATCAAAATGGATTTAACTGGGATTTCTTGCCAAAATACTCTATGATGTCAAATAGAAAACAACAACTCTAAGGCTTTTTCTCAATTAATTACAATAATTGATTCCATAAGTATTCACCCCCCTTGACTTAATACTTGGTAGAAGCACTTTTAGTTGTAATTACAACTGTGAGTCTATTTGAGTAAGTATCTACCAGCTTTGCACATCTGGACAATTTTCACCGATTTTTCTATACAAAATTGCTCAAGCTCCATCAGGTTGGAAGGGATTTTCAAATCTTTCCACAGATTCTCAATGGTATTGAGGTCTGGGCTTTGTCTGGATCACTCCAGGACATTGTTTTTTTTTTTTTTTAACCACCCCAATGTGGCTTTTGCTGTATTTTTTTGGTAATTGTCCTGATGGAATATACATCTTCCCCAAAGTCCCAGGACTGCAGCAGGTTTTCCTCAAATATTTGTCTATATCTTGCCCCATCCACTTTCCCCTCTATTTTGACAAGTTTTCCAGTCCCTGAAACAGAAAATAATCCCCATAGCACTAGGCTCCCACCACCATGTTTCATGGTAGGTATATATGCAGTGTTCTTGGGATGATGCGCAGTGTTAGGCTTGCGGCAAATATAGTGTCTAATGTTGACCATAGAATCTTCCTCCACTTTGTTTGTGAGTCTCCCGCATGCCTTATGACAAACTCTAGGCAAGATTTTATGTGAGTTTTCTTCAACAATGGTTTTCTTTTTGCTATCCATAAAGTGCAGATCTGTGAAGCACCTGGGCTATTGCTGTCCCATGGACAGTTTCTCCCATCTGTGCCATGGACGACTGTAACTCTGTCAGAGTTGCTATAGGCCTCTTGGTGGCCCCCCTAACAAGTGTCCTTCTTGTACAGATGCTCAGTTTTGGAGGATGGCCTGTTCTAGGAAAATTCACAGTTGTAACATATTCTATGCATTTCTGTATGATGGACTTAAAGGTGCTCCGGGGATATTCAAAATCTTCTTATATCCATCCCCTGATTGGTGCTTTTGAAAAACCTTTTCTTGGATATGCGTGGAATGTTTTTTAGCCTTCATGATGAAGCTCTTGCTTGGAATTGCACTAACCATCTGTGGGATCTCTCACAGACAGATGTATTTAATTTGAAATACCTTAATTGTACACAAGTGGACTACAATCAAATAATTATGTGACCTCTTAAGACAATTGATTGAGTTTATGTTGGTGTGTCTTAGCAAAAGGGGTGAATACTTATGCGATCAATTATTGTCTGTTTTTGATTTGTAATCAAGAAAAAGCTTTAGAATTGTTTTTTTATTTGACATTATAGTACTTTGTGTTCATCAGTGGAAATAATTCCCAATTAAATAAATTTTGATTCCATGAAGTAAGACAATAAAATGTGAAAAATGCCAAAGGGTGTGAATACTTCTTTATACCCACTGTTTGTATCTGTTGTACATGGTGTAGATGACAAAATAGTTTATTAGAAAACATTATGTGGAACACACGCTTGCCTGAGTTTGTTTTTAAATATAGATCCTAGAGCATAGACAGCCATTTATTAATCAATAGTCTGTAAAAAAGGTGGGCATGACATGGCCATTCGTACATTTCTCTATGCTTTGCTTTGCTCATGCATTGTTTGTGTTGTATTGGCCTGCGATACCATGGGTTTGTGTACCAGTGTAGAGGACAGCATTCATGATGGCAGACACCTAGCAGATACCTGAAAAAAAAGTAAGAATAAAAAATATAAAAAAATGTCGCTGTTGATTTTTAATTAAAAAAATGAAGGTACTTTATTTGTCTGTAACTGTATTTTGCACTTGTAATTGATTTTCTTGTTCCTCTTTTCCCTACATTAGGTCATACAG
The DNA here is from genome assembly GCA_029706075.1 of Aldrovandia affinis. Lineage (NCBI taxonomy): Eukaryota > Metazoa > Chordata > Actinopteri > Notacanthiformes > Halosauridae > Aldrovandia > Aldrovandia affinis. The sequence goes on from JAINUG010000031.1 coordinate 5,388,931, forward strand.
ATTATATCATTTGCACATTTTAGGAAGTCATGAAAATAAAATACCACAATTTCTGTCTTCTCTTTATATTCAGCATAAACAACCCACATTTTTTTATTTTTTTGTTTGTAAAAAAGTTATATATTATTCAAATAATTCCACAATATAGCCTTTTTTTACACTCTTTCCACTATTAAAAACACCATTGCACACAGAAAACATGAATCAAATATAGTGAGAAAATCTACTTGAATCTCATGTATAGGAATAGTGTGATGCATCCAGATTATGTATGTTATAATCCATAATAGAAACATTTTTTTAAATGGGCAATGTATTACTACCATTGCACAATACATTACTTTCAAATTGTTGGATATGTCCCTTTTAAGACATAATTACAATATTAAATGTATCATGCAGTGGAGGTAAATTTGCTGATTCTTATGATAATGTTGTAATTCCATTATGCCCATGGAGTGAATTGAACTTTTAAACTTCCTTTCTGAGCATCAATACCATTATATTATATTTGCGTTGGTCAGACTTTAAGCCGTATATATATCAGTTATTTATTGAAAATAAATTGTATGTTATCTTAGGAATGGCTGAACTGTTGGGTATTAAAACTGATGAGATTCAAAAGTAATTACATGTTTCTATGTGTGTGTCCATCTCTGTCTATATGACCACCAAGGTAAGTTTACCAAAGGTCATCTGACTATTTAGTTCTGGTGCCCAGTCGTTAAAAGCAGCAATAACACTGGGGGTGAAGGGGGTGAAGCTGAAATATATATCTTGCTTTATTTTTTCTGACACACTTTTTTGCCTCCTCAGTCATTTCTCTTCACTTAATATTTAATGTCTGTTTTGATAATAGCTTTATCTTTGTTTTCACATACTTGGCTAAGTGCAACATTCCATGAATTGCAAATTCTGACATCAGCCTTAGCTAACATTGCCAAGCATAGTACTATCCATGCACTTCATGTAGAGTTCTCTAAAGCATTTTCGCTGCCTAACATAACAGAGCAATACGATGGTTACTGAATGAATAATTCATTAAACACATCCAAGACATCCAACACAATTGATAAGATTAATATATGTGAAACCACCCTTTCTTTCTTATTAAAGGTTATTCAAATGTAATATAAATTAAACAGTTTATCTGACTTCATTTTGGGATATTATATATATATATATATATATATAAACATTGAACAAAAAGTTCAGAAATTTGTGTTTGGTAGATTATTTCTCTGTTGTAACAATGCTTCTTGGCAATAAATTGTATACCATTGGAAAGCCTGTTTATTTCCCTTTTAAATGGTGCCATTTGTAAGGAACATGCATTTTTGGGATGAGCAGCACAGCTGAGTATGTGGGTTGCGCCCATGAAAAATGTGCCAAATCTTCTCTGCCAATGCCAAACAGCTTATTCTGCTGTTGCTATTGACTCTTGTTTTGAGCTTCCGGTACCCCCAGGTGCTGACAATCAGGTGCCTGATTGGCACCTGATTGGCAGCACCTGTGAGCATGGGCCATGCTACAGTGGTCAATTGGTGTCTGCTCCAAGAATCGGCATGCCACATTTGTCTGATCTCGATAAGGCCCATGCGATAGGGAAACTTCAAGCCGCAAAAGCCGTGTTCCGCAAAAGCAAGTTGCGGCATTATTTGGAGTGAGCCCTAGTACCATCTCCAAACTGAAGGCCAAGTTCCATGAAACGGGGATGTCAGAGACAGACCGCGAAGTGGGCGTCCCAAGAAGATGACACCCCAAGAAGACTGGTTCCTCACCCTTTCAGCACTTTCAGTCTTCTACAGATTTGCAGTCAAGGTGTGCAGGACGATATGGCACACGGCTCTCGGCCCAGACAATCCGGAACAGACTGCACGCAGCCAATCTCCGGGCTCATAGGGCTGCCAGGAGGCCTGCCATGACTGCCCTTCACCATCAGGTCCAGATTCTGCCTACGGAAGTTGGATCGTAGGGTCAAAGTGTGGAGAAGACGGGGAGAACGCTATGCTGATTGCTGCACTGATAGAGTAACACCCTTTGGTGGAGGCAGTGTGATGGTGTGGGGCGGCATCTCCATCATTGGAAAAAATAGGCTTGTCATCATTGGAGGCAATCTCAATGCAGAGAGATATCGAGATGAGATTCTGCAACCAGTGGCAATCCCATATCTCCACAGTCTGGGACCGAACTCCATCCTCCAAGATGACAACGCTCACCCCCACAGAGCGGGGTTTATCAGAGACTACCTCCAGAATTTGGGAGTAGAGAGAATGGAATGGCCTGCCAACAGTCCTGACCTCAACCCAATTGAACACTTGTGGGATCAGCTTGGACGTGCTGTTCGTGCTAGAGTGACCAACACAACCATTTGGCTGACAAATCCTGGTTGAGGAGTGGAATGCCATCCCACAGCAGTGTGTGACCATGCTGGTGACCAGCATGAGGAGGAGGTGCTAGGCTGTTGTGGCTGTGTATGGTTCTTCCACACGCTACTGACTGTTTGTTAAATGAATAAATTGTAAAATTGCCAATATGTCTTGTTTCTTCCTTGTTACTGATAGACTTCAATCATCCAATCCACCAAACAACACCAAACAAGAGTCAATAGGAACAGCAGAATAAGCTGTTTGGCATTGGCAGAGAAGATTTGGCAAATTTTTCATGGGCACAACCCACATACTCAACTGTGCTGCTCATCCCACAAATGCATGTTCCTTACAAATGGGGCACCATTTAAAAGGGAAATAAACAGGCTTTCTAACGATATAAAATGTATTGCCAAGAAGCATTGTTACAACAGAGAAATAATCTACCAAACACACATTTCTGAACTTTTTGTTCGATGTTTATATATATATATATACAGACCCCAATTCCAAAGAAGTTGGGACGTTGTATAAAACATAAATAAAAACACAATACAATGATTTGCAAATCCTTTTCAACCTATATTCAATTGAATACACTACAAAGACAAGATATTTAATGTTCAAACTGATAAACTTTATTGTTTTTTTGCAAATATTCACTCATTTTGAATTTGATGCCTGCAGCACGTTCCAAAAAAGCTGGGACAGGGGCATGTTTACCACTGTGTTACATCACCTTTCCTTTTAACAACACTCTGTAAGCATTTGGGAACCGAGGACACTAATTGTTGAAGTTTTGCTCAACAGTCCGGGGTGTCCGTTGTCGTATTTTGCGCTTCATAATGCGCCACACATTTTCAATGGGAGACAGGTCTGGACTGCAGGCAGGCCAGTCTAGTACCCACACACGTTTACTACAAAGCCATGCTGTTGTAACACATGCAGAATGTGGCTTGGCATTGTCTTGCTGAAATAAGCAGGGACGTCCCTGAAAAAGACGTTGCTTGGATGGCAGCATATGTTGCTCCAAAACCTGTATGTACCTTTCAGCATTAATGGTGCCTTCACAGATGTGCAAGTTACCCATGCCATGGGCACTAACACACCCCCATATCATCACAGATGCTGGCTTTTGAACTTTGCGCTGATAACAATCTGGATGGTCCTTTTCCTCTTTAGCCCGGAAGACACGACATCCATGATTTCCAAAAACAATTTGAAATGTGGACTCGTCAGACCACAGCACACTTTTCCACTTTGCGTCAGTCCAGCTCAGGCCCAGAGAAGCCGGCGGTTTTCCGAAGTGTTCCCGAGCCCACGTGGTAATATCCTTTACAGAATGATATCGTTTTTTTATGCAGTGCCACCTGAGGGATCAAAGGTCACAGGCATTCAATGTTGGTTTTCGGCCTTGCCGCTTACATGCAGAGATTTCTCCGGATTCTCTGAATCTTTTGATGATATTATGGACTGTAGATGGTGAAATCCCTAAATTCCTTGCAATTGTACGTTGAGAAACGTTGTTCTTCAACTGTTGGACTATTTGCCCATGCAGTTGTTCACAAAGTGGTGAACCTCGCCCCATCCTTGCTTGTGAACGACTGAGCCTTTCGGGAATGCTCCTTTTATACCCAATCATGACACTCACCTGTTTCCAATTAACCTGTTTGCCTGTGGAATGTTCCAAACAGGTGTTTTTTGAGCATTCCTCAACTTTCCCAGTCTTTTGTTGCCTCTGTCCCAAATGTGTTGTTGGCATCAAATTCAGAATAAGCATATATTTACAAAAATCTATTAAGTTGATAAGGTAAAACATTAAATATATTGTCTTTGTACTGTTTTCAATTGAAAATATGTCAAAAAAGGATTAACAAATTATCACATTCTGTTTTATTTACGTTTTATACAACGTCCCAACTTCTTTGGAATTGGGGTTTGTATATATATATATATGTACAGGTAAAGGCAGCACTTAACACTTCAGTAACACTTCAGTCCCAGCTGGGACACTCCTAACCTGGGCCAAGGCCATTTGACTGTCCCCCCCACGCTACCAAAGTGTTGCCTTTATTTTGGCAGTTACCTGTGTATATATATATATATATATATACAGTATATATACTGTATATTATGGGGGCCAAACAGGAAATACATAATGAAACCTGATATATATAAGTTGTTTCTTGATATATATATTCATTGAACCAGATACACAGTACCAGTCCAAAGTTTAAGTACACTTGCTGGAAACTAGGTTTTATCTCATAATTGACAATGTTTTACACCGTATAAGTAAAAAAACACATGTAACAATAAACAAAAGAAACATCAAAGCAATGTTCAAGAAAATTGAATTGAAAATTGAATCTTGGATTCCTCAAAATAGCCACAGTTTGCCGTGACAACAGCCTCACAAACACGTGCAATTCGGTTAATACGTTTCAGCAGGAAATCACCCAACATGTCTTCCCAGCTCTCCTGCAGAAACTCCCAGAGACACTTGTGGGTTGCTTTGCTTTGACTCTTCTGTTCAGTTCGTCCCATACAAGTTCTATGGGATTGAAGTCTGGACACTGGGCAGGCCAGGTCATTAGTTTGAGTAGTCCTTCACGCTCCTCCTTCACCAGATAGTTCTTGCACAACTTCAAGGTGTGTTTCGGGGTGTTATCTTGCTGAAGAATGAAGGAGTGCCTGATTAGCCGTAATCCAGATGGAAGGTGTACTCAAACATTTGACTGGTACTGTACATAAGTTTTTCTTTGCATTTACATTTACATTTACATTTTTAAGCATTTAGCAGACGGTCTTATCCAGAGCGACTTGCAAGATGTGCATTAATACATGGTAAGAACAATCATAGTTTTAACAATATTAATAATATTAATAATAGTATTAACAATCATAATACCATGTATTAATGCACATCTTGTAAGTCGCTCTGGATAAGACCGTCTGCTAAATGCTTAAAATGTTAAAAAATGTAAAAATGTCATAGTTAGCGCACAAGATCAGTGCAGTAATACAGCAATAGACATCATTGCAGGCGTCTGCGTATCATACCTGTAACACTGGGAAAGAAAAGGTTAGTGTGTTTTTTTTGTTTTTTAAATAAACAGGCAGGCAGTGTGGTATAATGGTTAGGGAACTGGGCTTGTAACCTGGGCTTGTAACGTTAAGGTTGCAGGTTCAATCCCCAGGTGGGACACTGCCGTTGTACCCTTGAGCAAGGTACTTAACCTGAATTGCTTCAGTTAATATCCATCTGTATAAATGGATTGTAAAGAAATGTCAACTGTAAGTCGCTCTGGATAAGAACGTCTGCTAAATGCCTGTAATGTAATGTAATGTAGTGTAGAACAAGTAAACAGGGGTGACGACAGATTGGCTAGATGGACAGTGTTCAGTGGTAGTGGAGTCTGAAGAGGTGGGTTTTGAGTCTCTTGCGGAAGATTGCAAGTGATTCCGCGGTCCTGACCGGTGCGGAAGGTCGTTCCACCAGCGAGGGATCAGGACAGAGAAGGCGAGACCGCTGGGAGCGGCTGCCAGGCACCCGGAGGGATGGGGCAGTCAGTTTGCCAGAGGAGGCAGAGCGGAGGGGTCTGGGAGGGGTGTAGGGAGTATATATAAATAGACTTATATATATCAGGTTTCAATGTATATATATCAAGAAACAACTTATATATATCAAGTTTCATTATATATTTCCTGTTTGGCCCCCCATAATACATTTTCATACTGTGTGAGCTGCCTTGCCATAAATTATCTCCCCCAAGCCCTTAAAAAGAATATTTCTGCCTGTCACTTTAAGAGAAGAATGTGGCCTCTTTACCCCTCCCTCAGCTATGAGTGTCTAAGTTGTTGTAGACATCACAGAGGGACAATTGAAACCCTTAGAAATTCGAATTTTTGAACCAAATTTTGAAACCAATTCAAACCCAGTCCTCGGGATATGATTTTTCCCTTCGGTTGTCTGTCAAACAGAATGTCTGAAACCAATATACACATGTGAGTTGTCTTTTTCCATGTGCGAATGTCAGATTCATCCAACAACCTAAATTGGCATACAGTTGAACCAATCACTGCACAAAACACATACCCTTCTTCCTGCACTTTGTACAGCAACATGATTGGTACTTTGACATTCATTCTGTATGAAGGTTTCAGTAGAAAAATAAAAAACCTTGTGGACTTCAATGTGTGAATTTATAGCGTTTCATGTGGATAATATTCATATTTCTATATACAACATGTGAACATTAATGTTTTGGAAATGGCGGAAGTGGCTGAAAAGTGAATAGGCTACATTGTTTACATTATTATAAAACAGTTTATTGGACGTTCGGAAGCGTTTGAACATGCTGTTCTGAAAGCTGAAGGGGTATCTGATTTTTGTATGGAAAAATATATGAGATGCAGTGACTGTAGAAATTAGGGGGGAAATGTTTATGATGCCGTACAAGATGTAATGAGGGCCCTTTACATCATAACCAGCAAGTGGGGACCTGCCCACTGCCGTGAGCCTGGTGGCAAACAGAAGTCTTCCTCTGTGCCCTGCCACAGCCTTCACAAAGCCTGCACTCAGGCTTAAGTAGTGGCCTCACAGAACTGACGCAGATCTGTATAGGATACTGGGGGGGACCAGCTGTCAGAACCAAACACAGGAACCCCACCTACACTTCCTTGGTGCAGGCCCACCGGATGCTGCCGAAGACCCTGCCCAGTGCTTCAAGAGGGGGTCGCAGAAGGTGTGGATGCAGAGGGAGTAGATTCGGCTCAGGCACTGGGTCTCAATCAGGTAGCTCTTGATGCAGGGCATGACGGCCCAGATGTGGCAGAAGGAGATGCAGGCGAACAGGAAGCCCCACAGCAGGGAGATGGGGATACCAAAAATGGCCGACAGCATGCGATAGCACCAATACTTGGACACAGTGAAGGTGGTGTAGCTGGCCTTCCACACCCCATCCAGGCTGTGGGTGCCGTCCGGCTCAGCAATCACATCCTCAAAATCTACCTGGGGGAAAGAAAGGGCACACAGTTTGGTCCTTACAAATTTCACAACTGGAAAATATTTGGGGAAGGAACCACTTCTAGAACAACAAAGTAAGGTGTAAAGCTACAAAGAAGCTTACGTCCTTTGCTTTACGAAAACATGCAAGTGTTCCTTTTATTTATTGTGCACATTAATTTCACAAATGTTATTCTTTAATATTGGTGATTGCTGAATTTGTGTTTGTGAAGAAATAAACTAACACTTAGTTATGGGCACTGCTTATTAAGGACAATGCTGATTGAATCCAGGTCATATTGTTAGCCTCAATATAGCAAAAAACACTTTAAGGCCAGTATACCAATATGTTCATAGCAAATAATAATAATAATAGATATTCATGATCTAGAGATGGTTGATAAAGTGCTAAGAAACTGTGAGTAACAATTCCCTTCACCCAAAGAGCGATGGCTTGGTTGAAAGTTTCAACCGGACTTTAGCCACCCAGCTTGCTATTCTCACTAGCCAGCACCAGTGGGACTGGGACCGCCATTTGCCCCTGGTCTTGTGGGCGTACCGTACTGCCGTGCAGGAGTCCAGCCGGTGTACACCCGCCAGCCTCATGTTCGGATGGGAGCTCCGAACGCCATTGGACTTGGTGTTCAGGCCTCTCCCCGAGCCTGAGGTGGAAGGCGGGCATGAGATGGACTATTTCTGCCGGTTGCAGGAGCGGCTGCAGGTGGCGCACGAGTTCGCTCGCAAGGCCCAAGCCAATTTGGGAGTGTGGCAGAAACGGACTTACGACACCCGTTGCCAGGGGCAGGACTTCGTACCCGGCGACCGGGTGTGGATATACTGCCCCTCCCGAACCAAAGGCGTTTCCCCGAAGCTGCGGAGCCATTGGCAGGGGCCTGGTGAAATCCTGCAACGGCTGGGGAGGTCGTGTACTGGGTGCGTATACCCGGTCGGGGGCGTGTGGTGATCCTGCACCGGGATCGGCTAGCCCCGTACCGACCTCTTGCCTGGCCCGCCGCAGACGAAGCGCCTGTCCCCCGTTCCCCCAGAGACTCTTCAGGTGAGCCTGGGGTAACCCCCCAACGAGCTAGGTGGCGGCGACATGCGCCGCCGTATTTACGGGACTTTGTGGTGGACATTGGGGTTGCCGGGGACGGGTGACCCCTTATGGAGGGGCTATGTAGCGATCCGCCGTGGTCGTTACTGTAAATATACATGTTGTGTGCAGGGCATTGGGGAGGAACATCGCGTGTGTTTAAATGTTCCCCCAGTGTTGGTTATTGTTGTATGCCTTGTAGCAAGGTGGTAGGGTTGGCCACCATGCTAGGTGGTGAGTGGATGAAAGACCAACAAAAAAACTAAGTGAGGCCGCTGCTGTCCAAGGCCCTGTAGTCCTCTCCAGGTTGTGGGAGGGAACAGGAATACCTGACAGCAGCCAAAAGAGAGGTAAAGCCCTCTCTACTCCGCTTACGATGCCAGGCAGGGAGGGGCCCTCAGGGAGACCTGCAATGGCAGGGCGCGATGGGCCCTCAGCGAGGCCAGAAGGAGCCAGCAGGGAGGGGCCCCCAGGGAGGCCGGCAGGAGCCAGCGGCAAGGGGCTCTCAGGAAGGCCGGCGACAGCAGAGCGCGTTGGGCCCTTGGGGAGGCCGGCGATGGCAGGGTGTGATGGGCCCTCGGGGAGGCTGGCGACGGCAGGGCATGATGGGCCCTCGGGGAGGCCGGCGACTTCAGGCAAGGAGGGGCCCTCGGGGAGGCCAGCGACGGCAGGCAAGGAGGGGCCATCGGGGAGGCCTGCGTTGGCAGGCAAGGAAGGGCCCTCGGGGAGGCCTGCGTCAGCAGTCGATGAGGGGCCCTCGGGGAGGCTGGCGACAGCAGGGCGCGTTGGGCCCTCGGGGAGGCCGGCGACAACAGGGCGCGTTGGGCCCTCGGGGAGGTCGGCAGGAGCCAGTGGCGAGGGGCCCCCAGGGAGGCTGGCAGGAGCCAGCAGCAAGGGGCTCTCAGGGAGGTCGGCAGTGGCAGGCAAGGAGAAGACTTTCAGCAGGCTCTCAAGGGCAGCCTGGAGAGTCGTAGTTGCCTGGGGAGCATGGACTGGTTGTGGCCTTAGCATGGTGGAGGTCTCGGGGTGTGTCTGACCTGGTCTTAGGGCCTTCCTCTCCTCCTCAGTTAGGGAGAGAAGAAGCTGGTGGACAGTCCCATTCATTGGTTCTGGACAGTGGTGCCAATGATGACCGTCCCTTTCACAACTTCCGCACCAGTGAGTACAATACGAAGCAAGAGTGACTGCATCTACCAGATGCAGCGCCAACTCCAGGAAGAGATTGCTCAGGCCGAGCACCCCTCCCTATGTACCGAGATGGAAGAGTCCATCTGCCAGATGTAGCATACACGGAAGAACGAAGCTGCGGAGGCCAAAGATCTTCCCACCCATGCCGAGATAGACAGGCCCTTCCGGCAGATGTGGCGCCAGGCGAAGGAGGTGGTTCCAGAGACCGGAGTGTCCTTAGCACACCCAGACGGGGCTAGCGCTACCCGCCAACGTTGCTCTATGTCCGAGCCCAGGGACATCCGAGCCCAGGGACGTCCCCGCCCCCCCGAGATGAAGCGAGGACAGTTTGTCCAGCTACAGCACAGCCACAACACATCGCCCCCACCAACCCTGCTGCGTCCCGACCCCTAGCTAAGTTACCCGAGTACGATGGAACGTCGTACATCGTACCTCGCCCAGGTACAGCTAGCAGCTGAGTATAACGGATGGGGCGAAGCGTTCACAGCCGTCCACCTAGCCTTAGCCCTGGAGGGCGGGGCCCTGCAGGTGCTCCTCGACCTCTCCCCAACAGAGCAGCGCAGCTACCCAGCGCTTGCCATGACCTTGGGAACGACGCTTCGGCCAGCAAGTCTTCGAGAGCCACAGTCGAGAGCAGCTAGCCAAAGCTCTCGTCAAGGGCAAGAATCAGTAAGCACCTTCGCTGCCAACATCCGCTACCACGCTCTGCTGGACTACCCCACATTCACTGCTGTTGTCCAGGAATACATTACATTATAGGCATTTGGCAGACGCTCTTATCCAGAGCGACGTACAACAAAGTGTTAACCGTAGTCAAGAACAGTTTAGCTGAAAGCCACCCTAGTGGGAAGTACAATTCCAGGGTCTACCATCTCCCTGGTCTGGCTGGGGATTCTGCCTGGCACCGCCGGTGCACTACCCGCAGCGTGGACCCCCACCAACGAACAGCTGCAGACCATCACGGGAGAACGGGGCTGTATGCGGGGGAGGAAGAAAGTGCACATTCGCTTCGGTGACCAAGAAGCAATGCACGAGTTCTAGCTGGCTGACATCGATGATTCGTGCATCATCTGCCTGCCAAACGTCAGGCCTCCGAGGACCAAACCGGGAAATGTCGGCTGTTGGAGTGATTGAGCCATCGGACAGCCCGTGGGCGGCCCCCTCGTAAAGAAAAAAGATAACAGCTGGCGTTTCTGTGTCGACTACCGGCGTCTTAATGCCGTGACAAAAAAAGACTCCTACCCGCTGCCGCGCATCAACGACACTTTGGATTACATCAGTGGTTCTAGCTGGTTTAGCTTGCTTGACCTGCGAAGTGGCTATTGGCAAGTGGAACTGGCTCCTGACGCTCGACCGAAACAGCGTTTACCATCGGCCAGGGGTTATGACACTTCCGGGTTATGCCATTCGGGCTCTGCAATGCACCGGCTACATTCAAGCGGCTAATGGAGCGAGTGTTAGCCCACGTCCCCCGACAACACTGCATTGTTTCCCTCAACGATCTCCTCATTCACGCCAGTGACTTCTAAGGAGCCCTCTGCAACCTATGGGAAGTCTTTGCCGCTATCCGCCAAGCCGGGCTACGTCTGAACCCAAAGAAGTGCCAACTGTTCCGGAGGAAAACTGCGTTCCTGGGACACGTAGTGAGCGCTCACGGCGTATCCACCGATCGCTGCTGTTCGCGACTGACCCATCCCCACCAACATCAGCGACCTGCAAAGTTTCCTGGGGCTAGCGGTACGTTCAGGATTTTACCACCATCACCAGCCCGACCGAGGCCGGCCATATGCCTGGGACGACCCCTGTTGCACGGCTTTTAAAACCCTCCACACTGGTCTTACCAACGCCCCCGTGCTAGCTTACCCTGATGTCAAGTCAAAGTCAAAGTCAAAGTCAGCTTTATTGTCAATCACAGTATATACACGACATACAGGGATTGAAATTGTGTTCTCTCACATCCACAGTGCAGTTTAACATTAATACAAACAAACAAACAGCACACACAATACAAAACACACAATATAAAAACGAAATCTAAAAAATAGTTATAAATATAAATATAGAATATGTAAATGTGCAAATGAATGCTGTGCAAATATTGTTTCAAGTACAGTTACAGTGCAATAGCAGTATTTGGTAAAGTGGCTGTTGCTAATAGTCTGTGCAGGGGTCAGGGGGCAGGGGCAGAGGAGGAAGGGGGGAGAGTTGGAAGAGAGTTCAGCTTCCTGACAGCCTGGTGGATGAAACTGTCTCTCAGTCTGCTGGTCCTTGCTGGAGGGCTCCTCATTCTCCTCCCGGACGGCAGGAGACTGAAGAGGCGGTGTGAGGGGTGGGTGGAGTCACCTGCAGCGCAGAGTGCTTTGCGGACCAGGCGTGTGTTGTAAATGTCCTGGAGGAGGGAGGGGAGGCTCCAATGGCCTTCTCCGCTGCTCTCACTATGCGCTGCAGGGACTTGCGACTGGCCTCAGTACACCCTCCGTACCACACCGTTATGCAGCTGGTCAGGATGCTCTCGATGGTGCCCGGTAGAAGGAGCGCATGATGGGGGCTGGGGCTCTAGCTCTTTTCAGTTTGCGGAGGAAGTACAGGCGCTGCTGAGCTTTCTTCGCCAGTGATGCGGTGTTGGTGTTCCAGGAGAGGTCTTCTGTGATGTGCACACCCAGGAACTTGGTGCTGCTCACTCTCTCCACCGCAACATCGTTGATGGTCAGTGGAGGGTGCTGGGTGTGAGGCTCTCCTGAAGTCGACAACAGTCTCCTTTGTCTTCTCCACATTGAGAATGAGGTTGTTGTCACTGCACCATCTGGTCAGTTGGCTCACCTCGTCTCTGTAGTTAACCTCATCGTTGTTGTTGATGAGTCCCACCACAGTTGTGTCGTCCGCAAACTTGACGAAGAGGTTGGAGCTGTGTTTTGGTGTGCAGTCGTGGGTCAGTAGTGTGAAGAGCAGGGGGCTAAGCACACATCCCTTGGGGGCCCCAGTGTTCACTGTGATGGTGCTGGATGTGTTGCCGCCGACCCGAACTGCCTGTGGTCTCCCAGTCAGGAAGTCCAACAGTTCATCATCGACACAGATGCCAGCAACGTAGGCACCGGCGCAGTCCTGTCCCAGCGAGGCAACAGCGGAGAGCAGTTAATCGCCTACTACATCCGTGCCCTGAACAAAGTGGAACGAAACTACTGTGTCACTCGACGGGAGCTCCTTGCCGTGGTCGCAGCACTGCGGCACTACACGGCATCCGGTTCCTCATCCGGACCGACCACGCCTCCCTTATGTGGCTACTTCACTTAAAAAACCCAGAGGGCCAAGTTGCACGATGGCTAGAAACACTACAGAAATACAACTTTGAGTTGCAGCATCGCCCCGGGCGACAGCATGGCAATGCAGATGCCCTCTCGCGACGACCATGTGCAGCGACGGACTGTGAGTATTGCCCTCGACAGGAAGCACGGGCTCAGTTAGCCATAACAGTGGTTGCATTTCAGGCAATCGACGAGGAAGCCGGCTGGCTACCGGTAACACCACTACAAATCCAGGAGCAACAGGAAAGGGACGCACGCGATCCTCGCTCGAGTGCAGACTTGGCTGGCGGCAGGAAGGCGGCCGGAGTTGCGGGACAATTTTATGTATCGGCGGTGGCAGGCCCCTGGCCGGGGGGTCAACTTGATTCAGCTGCTGGTGCCCCGTGCACTCTGTCAACAGGTCCTGCAGCTGGTGCATGGCGCGGCAGGGGCAGGACACTTTGGCAACAGCCTCAGGGGGCGGTTCTACTGGCCGGGCTGTCGGCGGGATGTTGACATGCACATCCATTGCTGTGACTCCTGCACGGCCCAGAAGGGGCCCACCGGCGTTTGCACGCCCCGTTGCAGCAGTACCTGGTGGGGGCTCCGATGGAGCGGATCGGCGTGGACGTTTCGGGGTCCCCGCCGAGCTGCACAGTGACCAGTGGCGGAACTTTGAGTCCCGGGTGCTTCGGTGAGGTCTGCAAGCGTCTGGGGGTGAGTAAGACTCGGACTACGCCGAGTCATCTTTGAGGTCCAGTCTATAAGTGTATTTGAAATAATTCACAACTTCAGACAGTCATGTCTCCTGGGGTGCAATGACATGAGTGGAGGTACAGTTGTGATAGAATAAAAGGACATATGCAACATATACGGTGGATACACCACAAGCAATATTCTCTCAATATTCTTGTGGAAGGCGTCGGTCTCAGCAGCGGGTCAGGGCGATTAGCGGCCACGCCTACCGGCAGAGCAGCCAACGCACGCACCGGTCTGGTGTTGCTAATCACATCGGTGTGCTTTAAAACTGCTCTGCTCTCTTCAGTAAGTGGTGCCGAAACCCGGGAGAACAGAGCAGCACCACTGGAGAACATGGAGAGCCCACTCTCCCAGGTGATCACCCACCTGGCTGCGATGCAGGAGGCTCAGCAGCTGGCGCTGGTACGGTCCCAGGAAGACCAGGAGGCGCTGCGGGCTATCATCGCTACCCAGGCAGCAGACAGAGCTGCCATTATAGAGCTGCTAAACAGCAGGCAGGCGGCCGCCTCTTCCATCCCGTCCGGTCGAAATCAGGATGAAAAAGATGGGACCGGAGGCGGCGACCCAAAAGCGTGTGGAGCTCTTCGAGAGAACACCCACGGCATGCGGTTGGCCGGCGGAGCAATGGGCATTACGGCTCCTCCTGCTGCTGTCCGGGAGAGCCAGATAGCAGCTGGCAGTGTGCGGCGTTGCCATGGCTGACTACCCGACCCTCCGGCCCACCATCCTGGAGAGAGTGGGGGATAAAGCCGGAGGGACACAGGAAAAGGCTCCGCGATCTGCTTCGCCGACGTCGGGCATCGCCTATCACGCCCAACAGCTCCTCGACTCCTGCCGGCGGTGGCTACAGCCAGAAGTCCGAACAGCGGACGAAATTGTACAAGAGGTGGCATTGGAGCAGTTCACGTCGGGGCTCCCGAAAGGGACCGCGGACTGGCTCCGATGCCACCAACCCGCCACTCTGGATGCAGCCGTCCAGCTGGCAGAGAATCACCTGGCGGTCAGTGGGGATACAGGGAAGGGCTGAAAAGCCAATTTTATAGATACCGCCCCAACATCCCGGTTCCCCGTTTTCCCCAGTCCAGTTCCCGGTTTCCTTTCACTTCGCTTTTGCTTTCTTTCTTTATTTTCTTCTCCTCGGTCTCCCACGCCTTTTCTTTCTTGTTCCAGCCACCTACTGAAGAGAACAGAGCAGTTTTAAAGCACACCGATGTGATTAGCAACACCAGACCGGTGCGTGCGTTGGCTGCTCTGCCGGTAGGCGTGGCCGCTAATCGCCCTGACCCGCTGCTGAGACCGACGCCTTCCACAATTCTCTTGATATTCTATGAACTCAGGCCTTCATGGAGGATTTTTGACTATGAACCTGGTTCTAATTAGATGTCCTTTGCTGTGACAGCACATCTCAGTAAATTTCCTTGAATCACTCTAGACTAAGAACCTATTTTACAGATGGAAACCAGCAGCCTGATGTAAGTTCAACATCAGCATCACCGTCACCTTCACATGAGTGTTCAAACGAAATCGTCTACACAGTTTCAGTAACTAGGTAAATGTACGTTTTGCACTAATTCTGTAGCACAATTAATTTCTTGTTGCCAGAGGAAAATTCCTAATTACAGGTGGAGAATAGATGGGTCAATAATAACTATGTTCGTTTTTCCTTAAATGCACACCGTAGTAAGTCTATACAGTATACGTTGCGAGTAATCTGATTTGCTTGTAAGATAGAGGGCACAAAGGTTAGATATGCATTTACATGAATATTGCTTGAGTCACTCAATGTGATGGGAGGGACAGGGAGGAAAATGTCATTTGTCAGATAAGAACTCCTCATTTCCATATTAAGGAAGGATCATTATTGGTCTCAACATACAACAGAGAAACGGAATATCCAGGCCACAATAATCACGCGGCCGTTTCATCGTGCCACACGCATAGATGGACTATGCAGAGGCTACTCTTTCTAAGGTATTTGTAAAGGTATATGCTCCTCTGGGAGAGGACTGGGAAATATGTGGTATGGCTCCTAATGTAACTCATTCAAAACAATGGCGTAGAGTGAATAAGTTATACAGAAAATCTGTTCCAGAACTTGGCCCATTTGAAAGACAGTTTTGTGTTTAAATGGACATACATTATTGAACGTTGTTGAACTTTTGATCCGTAGTAAATATAAATACTTATATCTTTATAGTAAAACCTTTTTTTTTTAAACTTAAGTAAACATATATGTATACTGTATATATATAAAATAGTAAGTGATACACACATAATTCACTCATCACAATAAAAAGTAATTCCATAATAGTACTGTGAATACTTAGATTAATTAAGCAATAGATCAATATGCATCATCTCCTTATTTCCTAAAGAAATATGCATTATAAATATGTAAAAATGAAATAAAAACACAAGCAAAAGCAAACTGACTCCAATCTCTGTCATATCGTTCCACCCCCCTTCCATGAATAAACATCTCATTATTTAGGAACCAGAGCAGGCCTCAAGCTATTTTTGGTAGTGTGGTCATGGCCATAACACCATCACGCACAGGACGCATGATCGGAAGACATTAAGCACGTATGGCGAATCCCCACGCAGAACCAGACCAGCGCCTGCCACAGCGGGCGTCTGAAGGCGTACCTTCACCACATCCTCGTTGATCTGCTTGGGGTCCCGGTTGATGAGGTCGATCTCTTTGGTGTTGCTGTCCCTCAGGATCTTCTCCTCGTTGGTGCTGTATGGCTCCGCCATGGCCGCCGTGCCACCAGAGAGGTCTTGCGAGGGGGAGAGTCGGGGGAGATTACAGTGAGTGTGAGAGTGAGAGTGGGACTGGTCTGAGAGCAGCCCTCGGACCTCTGATCCTCTGCTGCCAGCCTGACAGCACGCCTGAAATGCCAGTGGACAGCTGCTGCTGACAACCTGAGCCCCCTGCTGTCAGAAATGCCCCCCAGTTACCCTCCACCCCCACCCTCTGCCCACACACCACACATAACTCACAGTAAGAAAGTATTTCTTAAAAGGGGGACTCAGAAACCGTGCCACATTTCACATTGGGCTGGCAGGTCAATCATGCCACGATTGCAGGACGACATGATTTTCCACTCCAAGGTGATGCTGTAAGCCATTGACACTGCTAGCCCACAACTGCCATGGAGTGTGGGTACAAAAATATATGAACGAAATTCCTTCCATCCCACTATAGGTGTCACCGTGTCTGGTTAAATGGGTGTTGAAGTCGAAGTTGCCCGTGAGCGCTGGTCTTTTTTCAGTTTTTCTTCCTCCATAGTTAAGGTTAGGATTTGGGTAGAGTTAGCTGGTCCTGTGCCAGTGCTTACAGGCAACATAAGATAAAATGTAAAATGTAAAATGTAGATTAAATTGCCAGTCAGATATGGCCAAGTTTATTCCCAGAAAGCTCTTGGGTCTCTGGTTTTCATTTGATCTCATTTGGTCTCTTGTTTGGATTTGAAACTGAATTTCCTGTTACACCAGGAAGGTCCAGTGTTGAACCTGGCCATCCCTGCTGTGTATATATTCAACAGTTTGGAGTTGCAATTGTTGTGAAACATGTGATGACCAGGGTCACGTGGAGCTATATGAATATTTAGGAACATGTCTTTGCATGTGCACGCAAACATTTACATGGTAACAAAATATTTGGTGACATTAATTATTTTTATTTTCTTGGTGGAATGGCTGAATCAAGGCCGAAATGACCATATATATTGGGGGGGACACATCCCCCCCAATATTCAGATATGCTCAAAATGTCCCCCCCAATATATAGCCTAGCTGACATATAAAAAAGATTTGGTCCCCCCCAATGTTGACTCCATGGTTACAGCCTTGGGCTGAATGGAAGGTATTTTTTCATTTCTAAGCCCAGGAAGTCTGTCAAAGAGCAGGGAGCAATCTTGCACATGATTTGCCTATTTGTTTTGCATATTTGGTACAAGGTCCCAGTGAAAATGGTCAGAGGAAAGTGGGAGAGGAGGGTTCAGATGCACAAAAAGAATATGTTGCACAGATTAAAAGTTTATCGTTTCGATTTGAAAACGAATCTGAGAAATAGAAAATACTTTTACGATTACTAGAATGTTTTGCTGATGACGACAAAAGTAATACAGATTTTTGTTTGCCGTTTTCCATCTTATGACAGCATTAATACAATAACTAATCTGTAGTTAAATTAGCTACAAGTTGTTTATGAAAAGAGAACCATCATAATATGCAACATCAATTCCCCTGCAGTTAAAATTCATGTCATAAAATCGAATCCTAACGACCACTCATGCACTGCAAACCTTTGACATATAAAATTTGTTCTAGTATTTTTCCTCTCTCGTTATTTAGGAATAGTTCCTCTATGGAAAGGGGAAATTACTAAAAGAAAATGGGGTCTGTCTTCTGCAGAGAGGTGTGGTGATGGCCAGGCCTCAGTCTTAGCAGTGGACAATGAAATCTCATTTGCGCAGGGGGAGAGGCGGGAACCAAACTAATTACAGAAAATTGGGTGGGTCAGTGGGGCGGGGGTATGCTGGGTGAGCCCTGAGGGACAGAAATAGATGGCGGTGGTACATTTTGGGCATGGCTGTGATATGTCTGCAGCATTCCTACTCCTGCTTCCTATAAGCAAAGACACAAAGAGGTCCGCGATGTCCTCCAACAGCACCCAAACATGAGCGAATTTATTCAAAAGTCCTCTGGATCAAAACCAATTTAAGCAAGTTATTTGGGGATTTTTTGTTTGTTTTGCATTATTTGCATAGTTTCGCAAAATTCTGTGTAAATAATATATATATTGTGGCAGCCTGAGGGGCTGTACAAGGAAATGGCTGCCTGGCCTCCAACACATGGGAGCCCAAAACACTACATTTCCCAGCAGGCCACAGTCACCCTTGAGCCGAGGCAATGGGATTAACAACCAGTTGAAGGCCATTTCAAGGCCTATTTAAAGGGCTGATTGCAATCACACAGGGAGAGGAGTAGGAACATGTTTGGGAAGGAGTTGAGTGTGTTGAAGGAGAGAGCGAGAACGAGAACCTGTGAAGTCTTTGACCAGCCAGGATTTAGAGAGAGTGTTTTGGAGTGTTTTTGTGTTTGACCGGATTGTTTGAGGACCCCCCCTTTGGATTTCGACTACGGACTGGATTGCGGAACTGACTTGGATTTTGAATAGGATTACGGACATTGACAACGAGATAAGGATTGCGGACTTTGTGTGTTTGTATTCCCCTGAAGACCCCACCCTTTGTTTTGTGTTGTCAAGAGTTAGTTTAATAAATCATTGTTTTGTTTTTTAATACTGCCTCCTCTGTGTTCTTAAACTTGCCTACGCCCTCTTCAAGGTCCGTGTGTGTCGCCCAACCCCCGGGGACACCACAATATATATATTTTTTTAATGTAAATGTTCTGTATTTGGTGGGTGCTGAGATTTATGGACAAACAAATGTCAGTAACATAAAAAGTTAAGCTTTCTTGAAACTCTTGAGTCAGAATCAGGGGAAAATTGGAAAGTTGGAGTGCTTAAACTGCCTCCCTCCTTGTTGTGATAATACGGTGAGAACAATAAAACATTTGGAGAAAAATGGATTGATAAAAAAGTAATCAGAAGAAGTACAATGTTTAGGCGTTCTGCTGTGTGAATCTATTATTATAACATTTGTAACACTGTCAACATTGCGTCGTAATACATTTTTTATTTTGAAGTCTTGAAATTTGGAAAAATGTGCATTCTTGTATCCAGAAGAAATTTTCCATTCTTATTCTTATGGTGTCCTTATAATTGTTTGTTTTTTATTTTGGGGCGGGGGAGGGGGTTAGGTTTAGGTGTGTAAACCACATATTTAATCTTTGGTTTTACTGTCAAGCTCTTTGTCATATCAATACAGACTCCCATACAGCTCCTAAGATACAATGGCACTGAGAATCTAATACTTAAAGCATTATTTTAATTTAATACGACATTTCTCCATCTTGGGCCCAACAGCATGGAAATAGTTGACAACTAAGTGTACGCAATGAGACAACATTTTGCCAAATTAATGACCTAAATCTAGCACCAATTGCATGGCAATACAGAAGTTGGCATGAAATCCACGGAAATCCAAGCCTCAAGTTGTGAGGTGTCACCCAAATAGCGGAGCTGCATTCAACAGGTTTCGTAAGGCTTAACTTTCTATAACTTTGTATGTGAATACCTGTGGAGTAAATGTGACAGCATGTGGTCATATGATATACACGTGTAACTAAATACAGTATGTGTGGAATTCGTGGAATTTTTCCCTAAGTGTGGGTGGGGAAATGTATTAGAGCGTGTTGTTGGGGACGACACTTTCATCCCCAAAACGGCCAGCCAGGGCTCTGAGACATGCGGTTGAATGTGGGGCGTGGTGGCGGGCGTTAAATTCTGCATGCACAGCCCTCCAGAGTCTTTTCATTGCCACCCAGGTAAGGCATTCCCGCAGTGTGTGCCACATTCATGTGCCCACCTCTAATGAGTCTTTCATGGCAAACATGTTTCTGTCGTGTGTGCGCATAGATCAACAATCCACTATCTGCTTTGTGCAACCTAGTTAAGGTATCTAGTCAGGGTAAACAGAAAAACATTCACGACAGCCATTGGCTCATATTATACCCTATTCATACAGTATTATGTGTGTGTGTGTGTGTGTGTGCGCGCATGTGTGTGTGTATGTGTGAGACCTTGGAAGCAATAGAGTCATACATGTAATGTATTTGCAATTAGGTCGTCCACTGATTAATTTAAGGTGAATGCACATAACACCAAGCAGCCAGTCAAATAAAGCAACATTTGACATTGTTCAGCATCATGATTTTAAATAACCATAATTTTTCAATATATCAGAATACAATGTACAATATCTTGTCATAATGATATAACTGTGAGGTCTTTGTAGAATTATGAATGGCAGCAGTGCTGCCGCGTGATCTCCGCTGCCCCGGTCACTCTCTCTTCTGTCAGGCTTAGTGTCCGTGCCGTGCGTGAGCATGGCAGCAGCTTCTTGCCCCTTCAGAAAGCGGGCTTTCCTAGGGAGGGATTCTGATGGTGAGCCCCCCACACCCCACCCCACCCCTTACTCTGACCCCACTGAGGATACGGGAATCCCCCCGGTTTGGGGCGGAGTCGTTTCGGGGGGATGGCGGGGCGCGACCGGTCATTCCCGAGCCACCCGGACGCTGATGGACCCGCAGCATCTCCCCATACTGCTGAACAGAGGCGCGATGGCGATGTCCAACACGCTGCCCCAGATGGTCTGGACCCAGTGCATGTTGATCAGGAAGAGCTGGACACAGGGCATGATCAACCTTCGGGAGGAAATGAGAGAGATAAAGATTCAGGGATGTTGAAAAGGGATACAGGGACTGGGTAAAATGTTTCAAGGAATAAGATTCACCCCTGCCCCCCTAAAAATAGTTGATGTGAAATATTCCATTTGTTCATATTATATCATTCTCTGATTTGAGATTTTTTAGATAATTATCCACCTCCAACTGTCCTTCAGTTTCCAAACTTTCAAAATGCCCAAGTCTGTTTTGATTGTTGGAATGTAGAAATTAGAAAGTGCTTTTCCACAAGGGCTCTCAAACTCTGTCAGTGCCATGTCCTGGGTTCCGTTCAGGGCTGGACTGGCTATATAGTCTACCGGGCAAATGCCCGGTGGGCCGGTCTAGTTTTGGGCCGGTAGGGCCTCGGTAGGGCCGGTAGAATCATTTTATATATATTATACCACGTACCGGGTGTTCCGAGGGGCGCAATAAATTTTTCGCGCATATAAACGAACTGGTCTCAGCTTCTTTTCGCGCAGCACCCCCCCCCCCGTCGACAGATTTATTCGCGCAGCCCCCGGTCGACAGAAAATGCGGCGCTCGCACCGGGTGCCGGGCCGGTCTGAGCGCGAAATGGCAGGGCCGATTTTTTCTCCCAGTCCAGCCCTGGTTCCGTTGTAGATGATAATGTACGGACATTTAATAAAAGACTAAAAAGACACCTCTTTAAGCCATCTGCTTTCCAAAAAATCTCTCTCCCTTTCTATCTCTCTCTCTGTCTCCCCCCCCCACCCCCCTCTCTAGAACAGCACACCGTTCCAGCTCCAACAGCATCTGTGTTCCACAGAATTCCATATGTTCACAGAGAATAATTCTCAGGTTTGACACGGGAGAAAATGAGTTGACCATGTGCCTCAGTTTTTTATCTCTTATTTTCCAGTCACTGTTAAACTACCTCTCTTTTCCAAACCACATTCAGTTTGTCTTCTGCCTGTCAGCACTAAGAAGAATATTACCCAGGAAGAATAAATTGCACCATTGCATTACCCTTCCCCAGAGATCGCTGCATCCGTACGCGTGCACGTAGATGCACGTCTTGATGCCAAACTCGGCCGTTTCTATGGAAACGACATACCAGATGTGGAGGCAGCTGAGGAGGGCGAAGAGCACCCCGGCGATCAGAGACAGCGGGACGGCGAGCAGCAGGGAGATGATCCGGTAGAACCAGAGCCTGGAAACCTCGAACAGGGCGTGGCTCCACAGCCATACCTTGTCGAAGCTGCGCACCGAGGAAGGCTCGGCGATCACGTCTTCAAAGGTGACCTGGAGGGAAGGGGGAACGTCCACTGTAAGGGCTCAGTGCGTGGGTCACAGAGCATTTGCCATTGCTCTGTGTGAGGAGGAGGCTCCGACCACACCGACGACGCCGTTCACAACCCGTTTAACGTTTTCCAAAATACGTCTTCCATAAACACGCCACTATTTAACATCATGCAAAGCAGACTGTTCAGCTGCTGCCAACTGCAAGACTCTAGGCGCCTGTAATATAATCACTCACGATCAGCCTTCGCGGGCCACAAATGAACACGGACAACGGCAAAGTTCATATAACATGCAGTGTGTCAGAACAATGTCGGTTATGTTTTCAGGAACACTTAATGCTAACGCTTATATGCCATTTCATGGTATAATGTGGTGCTTAATGATATACTATTGTATGGTTCTATAACCCTTCCCCATGCCCCCCCCCGCCCATCACCCAAAGTAAAGTGTTACCAACAAATTAAATCTTATCTTGCCCCACAAACTATATGCCTGTCTTTTCCCTTTGCAGATTGTCAAATGGTTCACACCACAAAGTAAGGAATACAATCAGGGAGGAAAGCAGACACCTTTAACAACACGCCTATAGAGGTCAGTATAGTCACATAAAAGTGACTTATACCTTATAAAAATGTGATTTATTTGCCATGCCTATCAAATCAAAACAATGAATAATTATTTTAAATCTTGTTTTATTTTGCTCCATGTACAGTACACGAAACCCGATTTGTGAAGCAAACTATTTACCTCTCAGCATGTGAAAATCCTCCTATAAATTCATACCACAGAGAGACAGCAACTATGTTATCAACACAGTTGTGCAGTCTTCTGAAGTTTTCTTGACAATACAGGTTACAGTAGCACATGACACAACTTTGCATTTGCATTTCAAACTTGGAATCTTCCATTTCATAAAAAACAAAACAAAAACAAAAAAACATGCATGCAGGTAAACACACACAACAAACTTGTTCACAGCAAAGCTCCAGTGCAGTGATTTTGGAAATGATCCAATCAACAGTGACATGATCGTGAGTTACCTTCAGACATTGGTTTACTCCTTTGGGGTCCCTGTCCTTCAGCAGGGGCCTGGTGGCCATCTGACTGGACCGGGCATCTTCCTCCGACTGGGCCTCAGACTGCTCCTCAAACCGTTCGTCTATCCCTTCCAGGTCGATCTTGGTCTCCTCGTGGGGATCCTCCTCGTTCATGGTGCCTGCCTTTGTGGAGACGGAACCTGCACATGCTGCCAAAACAAAGGGTGAACATCTTCCCCCTCATCCTCCACCCCACAGTACAATCAACCAATCGCACTCTTCGTATGGAGCTTCAGGTCATTGGTGTGGTGGTGGGATATATTAAGACCGCAACCCAAGGAATTTCCAAATTGGCTTTCACAAGGATCATCGTTTCCGACACTCAGAGACTGACGCGTCAAATAAAGGGGTCATTATCGT
Source organism: Aldrovandia affinis (assembly GCA_029706075.1). Taxonomy (NCBI): domain Eukaryota; kingdom Metazoa; phylum Chordata; class Actinopteri; order Notacanthiformes; family Halosauridae; genus Aldrovandia; species Aldrovandia affinis. The sequence goes on from JAINUG010000031.1 coordinate 5,412,705, forward strand.
CCAGGTGTGAAATTTAGCTGCCTGGTGTTGCACCAAAGGAAGGAGCAAGTCAGAGTTGTGGAAAAATGAGAGAGTAATATAGCTACAACAGCAACAACAGTTAACTTTCAGACCAAAAATGTCTTTAACACAAATTGTAAATTGCTGTGACTGGTATTCAATTTCAATTTCAAACAATACGTTTCAGCGTGTGGGGAGGGGGGTTGCTCACCTGTGGGAGGTTGTTAGATTGATACATAAATCTGTAATTGCTGTCTTCAAAGATACATAATTGATCACTTTGTTACTTGCCAAAAATAGTTAAATTATTGCTATTGCACCTAAACTTTACTTTGTGTTATTGTTTATTTGGCAGTCATAAACACCTATGGATCAAGGTGCAATGGATGGGATTGTTTATCATTTCTGTCGCATCATAGTTCCCTGACACTAAATGGTTGACGGTTCAATCTCCAGAGGATTTAAAAACCTGAATCAAAACTGCCCTATAACAATGATGCCCATTACCTGCAGTTGGCACTGAGCATTGAGATGCATGGAGATGCACTGGAGTACCAGACCTGTGCAGTACTGGGAGGGGAAATGGTGGGCAAGGTGATTGTGTTCTTAAACAGCAAGCTGTTTTGTGCCACAAGGATTGTAAAAGGCTCTAGCGCTTAGACCAGGTCTCCCACAAGAAATGGACAGATGTAGTGAACAGACACATATACACATAGCACACATGCACACACACGCACACACATGTTGTGGATCTGTGTGGCTCAGTAGGCAGAGCATGGCATTGACAATGCTTAGGGTGTAGGTTCAATTCCCACTGGAACCATATATACTGAAAAAAAAGTATGCATTCACTACTGTAAGTTGCTTTGGATAAAAGTGTCTGCTAAATGGCATATACTGTATACACGCACATAGTGTATCAGATTAAATACTGTGTTAATAGCTCAGGGGCATCCTCTACTGGCCGCAAGGGAAGTTGCATTAAAGTTTTTCTCATTTTAGAGTTTCAGCACTGTCCGTACTCCTGAAAAAAACGGATCCTTGGGAATTGACCTATGTCAAATAAATTAAGTGATTTGAACATTTTCCTTCTTACTGCTGGATAGAGGTAGTCATTATGGACAGCCTCAATTATTCTTATGACAAGATGTTATGACAGTATGTTATACACTGTGTTTGGATGGTAGGTGTAAAGTAAAATCTTCCACTCATTTTAACACAGGTCATCAATTAACAAGATGATGGAGTCACCATTTTAAAATTAAATTGTCACAAAGCGATGAGCAAAGCATGTCTTTTGCAGGAACTCAAATCAAAAACTAGAACACCATGAAAACCCAGAGCCAAAAGGCGAGAAACTAGATAATTATGTGCATTTTTAGGTGTAATAAGGGGTTTATGTACTGCAACCCAACCATAGTATCCCTCTCTGTGAAGGTCTTGATGGACTGTTCTTGATTGCCTGCTCAAAAAAATCAGAAAATTCCACATTCTACATTACTAATACAATGGTTCAGAAAAACATATTTTGTTTTATTAATAGTATTTTTTTCCAGAAAACATCTGGATCACATTTATTCATAACCCTAACTATTCTTTTAAATTGAATCCAACAAAAACAAATTAATTGTACACAGGTGGACTCCAATCAAATAATTATGTGACCTCTGAAGACAATTGATTGCATGACAGTTTATTTAGGTGTGTCTTAGAAAAAGGGGTGAATACTTATGCAAGAAATTATTGTCTGTTTTTTATTTGTAATTAATTAAGAAAAAAACTTTATTTGACATTATAGAGTATTTTGTATTCATCAGTGTCAAGAAATACAATTCGATTCCATTCCAAGTAAGAAAATAAAATGTGAAAAATGTGAAACAACATACTTTTTATACCCACTGTATATGTACAGTGCCCCTATAAAGTCTACACCCCATCTCCTTTTGTTGCCTTACAGCTTGAAATGAAAACATATTCAATCAGACCTTTTCCATCTTTATTTACACATTTTACCCTATAACTTCCAAGAGAAAAAAGTTTCTGAACATTAATAAAAAATTAAAAACTAGAATAACTTTGCTAATCACCTTTCAGATCTCACATCAAGCCAATCGGCCTCCACCTGTGTTCAATTGTATTGATTCTAATTACTTCAGCTGATAAAATCAGCTGTTCCTAGAGCTGCTAAGTAGTGAGTACATTTCAGAGTAAAGAATCCATCATGAGCAACAAGGAGCTTTCAGAAGAACTCCAAGATAAAGTTGTGGAAAGGGAAATATCAGGAAATGGGTATAGAAAGATTTCAAGGGCCTTAAATATTCCTTGGAGCATTGTCAAGATCATAAGAAGTGGAAGGTTCACCACCAGGACCTTGCCTAGATCAGGCCGTCCATCCAAGCTGGATGACCGAGCAAGAAGGAGACTCATCACAGGCCACTGGCAACTATGAAGGAGCTACAGGACTTTATGGGAAAGAATGGTCAATGTGTGCATGTGTCAACAATACAGAAAGCTCTCCACAATTTTGGTCTGTATGGTAGGGTGGCAAGAAGGAAACCACGATTCAAAAAAGTCCATATTCAGTCCTCTTTGTGGTCAGATAAAACCAAGATAGACATTTTTAGCCCAAATGCAAAAACCCAAAACAGCACATCACCCAAGGAACACCATCCCTATTGTAAAGCATGGTGGTGGCAGCCTTCTGTTATGGGGTGATTCTCGTCAGCAGGGACTGGGACACTTGTCAGGATAGAAGGGAAAATGGATGGAGGAAAATACAGAAATGATTGAGGAAAACCTGGTTTCTGCTGCAAGAAATTAGAAATGGGCAAGGAGGTTCACCTTTCAGCATGACAACGACCCAAAACACACAGTTAAAGCAACTGTGGAACTTAACTTAAACAAAAAGGTGAATGTCCTTGAGTGGCCTAGTCAAAGCCCTGATCTAAATCCTATGGAAATCCTGTGGAATGACTTGAAAAGCAATCTGACTGAGCTTACATTTTACATTTTGGCATTTAGCAGACGCTCTTATCCAGAGCCACTGACAAGATGTTCATTTATACATGGTAAAATCAATCATTGTTCGCGCAAGAGATTAGTGTAGTAAAACAGCAATAGACATCATTGTTGGCAGCTGCATACCATACCTGTAGCACAGAGAGAGAAAAGGTTAGTCGATTTTCTTAAATACAGTATTAAACATAAGTACAAAATACAGTATTAAACATTTAAACAGTGGTGATGACAATCAGTTAATGTACAACTTGAGCTTGAACAGTTCTGTAAGGAAGAATGGGCAAACGTTGCCCAATCTAGGTGTGCAATGCTGGTAGAGACATATCCAAAAAGACTAATTGCTGTAATTCAAGAAAAGGGTGCTTCTACAAAGTACTAACTCAGTGGGGTGTAGACTTATCAATACAAGTTATTCCAGTTATTTATTTTTAATAAATTGCTGAATTATTTTTTCACCTGGAAGTTGTAGGGTAAAATGTGAAAAAAAAGATTTATTTCATGTTTTAATTTCAGGCTGTAAGGCAAAAAAATATGAATTTTTTGAGACAGGGTGTAGACTTTAAAGGGTCACTATATTTATCCATCAATCCAGTACATTAATCAAGAGACTGTTTGATACTTGAAAGGATGGCCATTGTCGGTTGGGGTCAGAGAGAGAGCTTTCCCTCTTGATTAAATAAAAATGGTAGGGATAATAATAAAATACACCCCCTTCACAACCTCCCCTACACCTCAGGTTACTCCAGAATGAAGTGACTTGTGGTTTGGATCTCAACTGCCAAGCCATCTGAAGAAAAAATCACCTAGCTGTAATACAGTGAAGCATTAAACTGTGCACGCTTTTGTGCTGTATTGATTAAATCCAGGTGTTTGTTTTGACACATTCGAATCAGACTATATTCTATCTTCGTTCCAGCTGAACAAAAACCTACTTTAGATCACATGCATTTTCCCCAATGAGGGTATCAGAGAGAGAAACAGGACTGTGGGGGTGGGGGGGCAGCATATGGAAAATGTCATTCCGTCTCTGACGTCTTTCCCTGACGTGCTCTTGTTACAATGGATTTCATAATGTGGTTTAACAGAGGAAAAAAACATCTATTTTCTCAAACCTTTGGACCCATTAACAGATCTGCTATTAATAGCTGGTCACACTGTCGGCTATCTCAGCAGAAGGGGCCTTTTAAATTTAGCTTGAAAGGATGATGCCCCAGCCCCCACTACCTCCCTGCCTGTTAATGCTCATATTAGGCTTCTCTCTGAAAAAGCATCACTCAAATTTCCCATTGTTGTATTGCTACTTTAAAATGTAATTATAGAATGTGCATTTTATAGAGATTGAAATAATTTCAAGTTATTGACACTTTTGTCCTTGTTGTGTTTGGTGTTGCCAGATTAGGTGGTTTCTTACCCAGTCGAGCTTCTTTTTATGTCCTTGTGTGGGAAAGAAATAGCCTTGGGTGGGTACTTTTGGGCTTCTTTTAGCAACATTGTGCAGGTTTTTGAAAAGTTTATGAAATAGAATTCCAATTCCTCTCCCTCATTAAAAGGTTGCAACCTACCCATTCAATAACAACCAATAATACTTGTTTGTCCCTTAAGAACATCCAGTGACCAAGATAAGCAGGCGTTAGAAGTATCTTGAGTGCAGGGTGGGAGCTAACTAAACACATAACGTTCATTCATTCTGCTAGCGGGAATGCGAAACAAGATGGCGGAAATACAAAAATATTGCAAATATTGCAAATATTGCAATACTCTTAAAAGATGTTAACGGTTTGAGGGCCCATGCTGAGACCAGTAAGCATAAAGCACAATGTGCACTGGACTGTGAGGGCATTCATGGTGTCAACTACATCGGGGGCAGTGGGTGTGGTGAGGGATGAAAACAGAAACACCAGAAACACAAAGAATTGAGAATTCCAACTTACACTACCTGCCATAAATCCACCAATGCTGTGGAAGATTAGGCAGATATATAAAAGGATAAGTTTGAAGTATTTAAATTGCACAGAACAAAATGCACCACAGTAATTAAGCCCATTCTAGCGCATTCTAGTTTGAGAATGTGCATTCGCACAGATGCTGCTTTCTAGCAATTCCGTATTGGGTGGGATTTTGTCTCTGATTGGGCTGGTAAGTGTCAATCAAATCTTGCAACACTGGTACAACTGTACTTGAAGCTTGAATTGAATTGAATTACATTTTATCATGTAAATATGTATCATGTAAATATAAAACGTATGCATTTTATTGAAAAAGCAATTCAAAAGTATTTGTAAAACAAACACCAAGGTGAGTTCTATGGAGTTCAAGCAAAAATGGAATCAATAGGCTAACAGTTCAAGGCTCATTTATTAATTTTTGTTATTTATGACAAAACCACTTTCGCAGATGTTTTATGTTTATTTTGTATATTTTTTCTCAGAGAACTGCATTTAGTGCCCTTTGTAGATACATTGTAATTACACAGGTATTATGGCCATTTCATGTAAACTGGGACATTATTTTTATTATTATCATCAGAGCTAATCTGTTACATAACAGAATCGATCAAAAATGGCCTTATACGGAATGTCTCGGGCCTACATTTTTTTCCCATGTATTGACAGCCACTGCTCCTTTTCACTCCATGGTGCACCAGCTGACCTGCGCAGTCACTGCATCAGAGGGGTATGCTTCATGTGCAGCTGGCATGGGCAGACTGCAGGGGCCCTATCGACCAGAGGAGTCACTGTTGAACCACCCAGCAGGATGAGCCACTGTAGGGACTGCACATTCCACATAAAATTATATGTTTGAAATGAAATTTCATTTAATATAATTTTGTGTGCTTAACGTTTTTCCACCACGCATACAATTTCCTCCCAAGCAGGACTACAATTCCAACAGGGAATCCCGATGATGTAATTTGGCCCCACCTCGTAGGATCCCATTTCAAACGTACAGTCGACCAATACCGGCGGAAATACGGGACTCACGCTACGAATAAAATCAAAGAACAATCGCCATTTTGCTCTCTGTTCCTACCTCCACGAATTTAGCCGCAAGCAACGTTAATCCGCGAAGAGCTGTGAAAGGATACCGCTAGCAATATCGGACATTGAGTGAACACAGAAGCAGCCAGTTCCCTTCAACACTCATCTCCGACAATTAGCCTAACTTTGCGCCCTGGAAAAGGAGACAGACTTCACTTTAACCATGAACAGTTGTGAGACACTGCAAGGAAACATTGGACTCGCTGAAGATGTTGCAACCGGACTTCCCATGTCTCTTCTGAACCCGACATGCATCGAACCCCGCCCACCACGGAGCAAACAAAACAGTAAGGCTGTAATATCTGGGCATAGCATAGCATAGCTTAGCAATGGATTGTTCATATTAATGACAGGATGTATGAACTGCTTTAAAATGTATCATGGTTCATGACACTGTTTAGCACTGTTTTTGTAGCTAGCATAGCTGCTAATTGACTGCCTGCATTAGTAGTAAAATACACCACACATAGACCCAGGTCTCGCATGTATTCTTATCTACTAACCCAGTTATAACCCGACATTCTGATCTCAATACACACAATAACTACACAGCTATTCTGATGTGCGCAGTAAGCGCCATCTTTCCTTTTGCCTTGGTTACAAACTAGGTTTAAACTTCCCTCCATCTTTCCTCTTTGTTCTCGATGCCCATGTGCTCAAAGCGTGCACGCACATGTATGCAACTCACACACACGCGAGAGAACACACACATACATGCACGGCCACGTGCCTCAGAAAGCTTGCACACAAAAGCACACATAGACAGTTGTTGTTCATTAATGTATTGAATTGTGCTTTTCTATTTTGATACTATGTTCAATAAATGTCAATATATTATTTTTCTTACAAGGTCGTCTGTCTTAATATTACACTTATATTGAATTGCCTGGTGTTCAACCAGCCGAAGTTCACCCACGTCACCCCTCTACTCTCCTCTCTGCACTGGCTCCGCATCGCAGCACGCATCAGATTCAAGTCACTGGTGCTTGCTTTTCAAGCGGCCAGAGGTACTGCTCCCCCATACCTCCAGTCACTCATCACTCCCTACACCCCTCCCAGACCCCTCCGCTCCGCCTCCTCTGGCAAACTGACTGCACCATCCCTCCGGGCACCTGGCAGCCGCTCCTCACGATCTCGCCTCTTCTCTGTCCTGATCCCTCGCTGGTGGAACGACCTTCCGCAATCGGTCAGGACCGCGGAATCACTTGCAATCTTCCGCAAGAGACTCAAAACCCACCTCTTCAGACTCCACTACCACTGAACACTGTCCATCTAGCCAATCTGTCGTCACCACTGTTTACTTGTTCTACACTATTTAAAAAAATAATACTAATAAAAATAAATAAAAAACACTAACCTTTTCTTTCCCAGTGTTACAGGTATGATACGCAGATGCCTGCAATGATGTCTATTGCTGTATTACTGCACTGATCTTGTGCGCTAACTATGATTGTTCTTACCATGTATTAATACACATCTTGTAAGTCGCTCTGGATAAGAGCGTCTGCTAAATGCTTAAAATGTAAATGTAAATGTAATTGAGCCAACCTCTGCTAATTAGAACTCTCTGATGCCTTCAACCCCTTAGTTAGGTAATTGATATTATGAATTTGGTATTACAGTAACTAAATGTATAATGTTGTGATTTGATTCAGATGAATTAACTATTAATATTGTAATTTAATTGTAATTATTAATTGAAATTCCAATTTTATAGTTAAGTATGTTTTATGAGACATTACATTACAGGCATTTAGCAGACGCTCTTGTCGAGAGTGACTTACAGTTTTTTACATTTCTTTACAATCCATTTATACAGCTGGATATTAACTGAAGCAATTCAGGTTAAGTACCTTGCTCAAGGGTACAACGGCAGTGTCCCACCTGGGGATTGAACCTGCAACCTTAACGTTACAAGCCCAGTTCCCTAACCATTATACCATACTGCCTGCCTAGACACAAAAACAAATGAGACTGATATTATAAGAATACTTGTATTTTTGTCTGCTACCGTGTTAGGAATTAACAAGCCTTACATTGTGACGTCAACCATATTAGAATTCTCATTTCTAGTGGGATAGCACCCTACACCCCACCACAGCTCCTTTTCAGTCACTCCTGAGCATAATGGCGCATGCACAGAAATCCAGTAACCCAGAAGACAACATTTTAATTAGGATTTTTTAAAACTGAAGAGCCAGCTGAGATGTCAGCATGCTATCGATGTCACTTCTGAATATGACAAAGGGTGAAGAATGTTTGCTTTGTTTCTCTGCAGTAATGAAGTAAACTGATGCTGACGCAACCAGCCAAGGAATTGTTTCTTTGTGAGTGACACAAATCTTGGCATGCTTTTTAGAGGCGCATGTGAATGTGTAGACCATAGATCAGTGGTAGGGCAGAGAGAGAAAGAGGGAGAGAGAAGAGAAAAAGAGTGAGGAGGGTGAAAGACAGTTAATGGAGTTGTTGCTCAAACAGAGGAGAGAAAAATGACACAGGGCTTGTGTACACAAGTACCTGCACCTGTTCTATCTTACTCACTGTTTTATTTATTCATTATTCATATTATTAACATGATTATTGTTAGTATTTTATTCAAGGCTGTTAGAAGTTTAGGTCACCAGACTGAGATAAACTGATTTGGGAACACTGGAGTTTTTATCTCTTCTCTTTTGATTCCATAGGATCTTTAATGGCACTGTGTTTCAGGACCTGGGTCTAACATCTAATCCGAAGGACCTGCACCTACAACATGCATACACCTTAAACATCCACACAGAAACACACACACATACACCCATTCTACGCACACACACACACACACACACCCAAACAGACACACACCAACACACATACACACCCCTTCTACACATAAATACACAAACACACACAAAAACCTGCGTGGACATGCACACACTGCTCAGAGTCTTGAAGCTAATGTGCTCTAACCTTGCCAAAGCAGGCCAAAACCAGCCCCCACTGGTCTGTGCTAATCAGACTGACAAGAGACTAATTGTTGCGTAACATGCTCCCCTCCAGACCTATAGCACACTGCAGCCACAGGCAAAGGGATGGAAACAACTGGCAAATGGGAATGCTTTGATTTAGGACAAGTACTTCATGTCTTAACATGGTCATCAATGTTCCAAGAACAAGAACTTCAGGTATTGGAGGAACTGTCACTAAGAAGATGAAGGGGTATGCAAATTTTAAATAGGGGAAATTAAAGGTTAATACCAACCGCCCCCCCACCCTTCCCGCCGGCCCTTCCTCTTACCCCATGTAAAACAGAAAACAGCTTGGTAAGTGGATTACAGAAGCACTACAGGCTATACTGTTCTGCATAGCCCGTCCAGCTGTTTGGGTGTTATGGCAGACTGATTTACAAAAACGTCCCTTCTCTCCAATCTGCCACATCCAATTTCTGCTAGCTTGTGCCACGCCATTTTTGAGCCCTGCTCAACAATGGTGCTGTCCTTTAAGAGGGTCAATCAGAATGCACTGTATACTACCAAGAGTGTCTGCTCCAGTTTTATAGTAATTTACAATTCGTTCTTTTATTCTCCTCCACCTTTCTTTTAAAGGAGTGAGCAAACAGACCCCCTTTTTTTCTCTCTTTAATCATTTTCCTTTAATCTTCAGCACGAAGCGCCTGCCTCCTTTAGAAAAAACAAAGACAAATCCAGTCCTGTTTTGATCAGAAAAGGGACGCCTGTACCATGAATCCTTAATCACAGCACATGGTGTTCCTCTGCCCCCTTTCACACAGGACCTGATTTAGTTTATTCATTGTTTGATGCCGTGAATGAGGCTTCCTCTCCCTCTCGTGTTCTTTGATTAGACTAGTCTGTTTTGAGCTGAATAACCAGGACTGTCTGGCTGCATTTAACTCTTACAAGGCAGGGCCAGAACAGTCAAAATCACCATAAATTAAACAATGTGCAACCGTGCAGTGTTTAGATGATGGTTGCCCGGCATTTACCTTCACATATGGAAATCACCAGTCTCCTTATAATCTTGTTCCAACACCAATGTAAATGATTTTTTTGGGCACGGCCAAATACGATTCAACTGAATCCTGGCAATTTCATACAAATGTGTTTGCTGGCTTTTATTAAAAAGACGAGTGAAAATCATTAGCATTTGGTAAGACATTTTTGCGCTCATCTACCACATTTTTACAGCGTTATACAGCTTCTCACCAAATTAGAGCATGTCCGACCTTTTATACGGCCCAGTGCACTGATGAAAAAGCGGAGTTTCATGTGCCATTGTTTTAATTAAAATGTAGATATGTAGAAATGAGGCTCCATTCAAAATAAATGTTGAAACGATAGCGAGTCGTTTAGCCATCGACACTTTAATTATGCTGGAAACTGGAACCAATTGCAACACACAAAGCCATTGTTTAGAATCATTATTTAATGGCAAAATGGCAGTGACCAACAGCCTTCTGAAGCATTGATATGGCAATTGTGTTATGACAACATTAACAGTCCCAAGCAGAGCACGAGCAGTTCAAAAACAATTGTTTGCAGCTACCTAAGCTAGGTTAGTCTGTTAACCAGCTTAGGTCAACAGACTGGTAAAGGATAGAACGTTGTACTCTGGTTGGTAAAAGCCTAAAAAGATGAAAATGTCACATTATATATTTTATATTTTTATACATACTGTATATGGGGACAGGTGTTGGAAATTAGCCTTTGGCTATAAACACTTAATGTAATGCGTCTGATTCTTGTTTTTTGAACATTGTATCAATGCATTTTGCTATGTCCCTAACAAATAATCAAATAAAATATATATCTACTGCAAGTGCACTATTTGCTTTACAACATGTTTCCATGAATAAATTAAAGTGTAGCACACTATTTACTGGTTACATACACAATTATCACACAACACAACGTCTTTATGTATATATGCTTTGATTACCTTCCGATTAAAATGTCTGGCTGCAGGATCCACTAGGGCAGGGTCTTCAACTCCAGGCCTCGAGGTCGCTGTGTCTGCAGGTATTTGCTCCAACCACGCACTACACCACCTGATTTAGAATAATTAGTTTACCTCCTTGGTCCAGGAGGCGAGCTAATTAGTGAAATCAGGTGGTGTAGTGCGTGGTTGGAGCAAATACCTGCAGACACAGCGGACCTCGAGGCCTGGAGTTGAAGACCCCTGCACTAGGGGAATACAAAAACCGCTTGGTCAAGTCTGCTCACAAAGTGTCGATTGTATGGTCTGCCACTAGGAGTCACATCCACTCACAGAGCGTTATATTTAACCATACAGTGCATTTAACTTTCCTTCTAAGTGGTTGAGTTGACCTAAACCATGCCAATGATCAATCATTGTTCACGCAAGAGATCAGTCTAGTAATACAGCAATAGACATCATTGTTGGCATTGTTGGCAGCTGCATACCTTACCTGTAACACCGGGAAGGAAGGTTAGTAAATTAGGTTTAGGTTAGTACATTTTTTTTAAAGTTTTTTTTAGAGGATGTTTTCATATATAAGTATACATATACAAAAAACAGTATTAAACATTTAGGGAGTGGTGATGACAATTGGCTATATGTACAGAATTCAGTGGTAGTGGAGTGAAAAGGTCGGTTTTGAGTCTCTTGCGGAAGATCGCGAGTGATTCCACAGTCCTGACCGAGTGCGGAAGATCATTCCACCACCGTGGAGTCAGAACAGAATCAGAATTGTATTGTTAACACCCCACACACACATACACACACACTTGTACTTGCAATTGTATATGTATTTATTTATTGTCTTCCCCCTATGTTTTTTTCATTTTATCCATCTGTCATAATTATTATTATCATCATCATGTTATTATTATTATTATTAATAATAATAATAATAATAATAATAATAATAATAATAATAATAATAATATACAAGGGCAGTATGATGTAGACATACAAATAACAAAACAAAAAGTTAGGCCTACTTTTTGAAGATTGGGCTTTAAGTTTCTTTTATCATAGAAAAAAGGCTTCACTTGATCTATTAATAGGGGACTGGCTTTGGAAATTCGTTTTGAATAGCCCAACACTTGGTCAAGTCCAGGCTAGATGCAGTACTAGATACTCTTTAGATTAGGACATGACGAGCCTAGATGGGCTGAACAGCCCGTTCTCGTCATTATGTATTCTTATGTTCTTATGTTCTTATGTTCTTATTAATAGTTGAGGTGCTTGCGTGGATTTCCTGTCTTTTTTGGCTTTTGCCAAACTTAAAACATTTTTTGGGTTTAATATGTATTAAGTCGTTCCAGGCTACATATTTTGTATTATTCTTTTGTTTTTATTTAAGCTTCACTGCAATCTTAAAATGTCAGCTGTAATAGATTACTAGACACTTCTTTTTCAGGTCAGGTAAAGACCCAGAGATGCTGTTCAACCAATGGCCAATTATGAACTTCCCTGAGACTTCGGGTCACATTGGCACTGGCACGATCAGGATGTGATTTCAGACCATGGGGCGCATCATTGCACCAGGGACAAATGCTTTTGCTGGACGCACCGCCCAAAGAAATCACCACCTCCCTAGAAATGTGCTCTTTCAACGCTTCACTGTTGTTTGCTGTAGCTGATCTGTCTGAATCAATCAATGATGTCATCTCTCTCATGGTTCAAAAATAGCCCCGTAAACAGGCAGATGGATGAAAATCATAAATTGACACTTGTTTTCGCGAACCCTTTCAGCTTCTAATTATGGGTCCACTTTCCACGTACAGTACCAGCATGCTAACCTGCGTCACAACACAGAAGACGCCTGCTGTTTTATCTATCTCTGCTGTCTCCCCAGATGGAGGTACTGTAATTAAGATGCTAATAAGTCAGAGTCTATTAGCGATGAATTAACAAGGCATGAGTTTCAGTGTTCTTAACCAAAGATCCAAGAGAAAGGCACCTTGTTGCTATGTGCTTTCTGTCTCATTCTCATGGCAACATCAACAGATGGCTTCAGGGGAAATGTGTTAAACTCCTTCAGGTTTGAAGATATATATAGATTTTGTTTCATATTTCCTCTTTTGTAATAAACAGGACGGTGTGCTCATGTGTGTATATATGCTCTCTTCCATTAACAGCGTTAACCCTGCACTTTATGAAAGACCATATTATTTAGAATTTCCGCTCAACATAACTTTTTTGTCATTTATATAAATGCCTGTGTTTGACCAAGGGAACACCTAAATCTGTAGACATGTGAAATCATGGTCGTGGAGAACCATAAGCATTTTGCCAAACTAGCTTTACGTTATTTATTTCATATACAGTATATCAAATCAGTTATTGCAATCATTACTTAAAACAGCCCCTTTCACACAGGACAAGTTTCCCTGATGTTTTCAAGGTATCCTGGTGTCTCAGCATCTGTAGCATCTTTCACCTGATTACTTTTTTATCGACTGTATATGGGAATTCCTTTACCAATGGAACAGAGTTTCAACGTCTAATTTCTGTCACATGATATTTAGGTCATGGCTCTCTCTCACAGTTGGAGTAGCAAGTGAACATATACTTCAAAGTATTAGAAACCAATCAGCCAATATTGCACAAAATATATTATTGAAAATATAACATTTACTGGTTAATCTAAGTGACATTGCATTGTTTCTTTTTATTGTTTTACTTTTTTTTTAAATTCTTCATATTTCTAACAAGTGGAGTTTATGCTTGTCCTATGTGCAATCCTTTTTTCATTGTAACAAATCTCAAAGGTCCTGTGGAACTGTGAATCAACACAAATCACAGGAAACCTCCCATGGGTGTGTGCCCAAGGTGTGTTGGAAAACCATAGGAAACATATCCAGTAGAACAGGTAATGTCAGCAAACATTGCTGTCTGGTAAATTGACATGGGATTACACTTGCACAGGCTAATGTTAAAAGAAATACCTTGTGGACTTGAGGGAAATGAGTCTTCTGTAAAAATGTAAAGTGTGCGTCTGGAGAATTAGCACACTCGGTCCTTACCTCACAACTAGCGTCTTCACTGAACGGTCTTGAAGGCCTTATTGAATAATTGGCTTTTGTGAGTATGCTCTTTAGCTAGTTCATGCTCCAGAGAATGATCAGGTGGGTACCCCTGTAATGGCTGCTGTAAATCTTTGTACGTAGTTTAGAAAGCTTCCAAACTCAGGGCTCCTCGAGTTGCTGTATACAGTACTTGTGGGAAAGTCTCTTGCACATTTGAGGAGCTTTAAAGCTTGAGCAAGGACATCAATTCTGTGCATACAGAATCAACAGCCTAACCAAAATAAAATAAATTCAGGATAAAATCTGGTCTAAAAGTGCATTGTTTAATTTGAATGTTTGCCTAGAAATATAGTCCAAAAACGTAATGTAAGTGTTCATTACCCAGGTTGCCTAGTACAGTGGATGTACAGCAGTATAATGTTTACTTACTCTGTTGTGAGAGATGACAGACCGGCTCAGTCACGTTCCATGGTTCTTATTAGGAAGGTGTGGAAGGCATCGGTCTAAGCAGGGGAATCGGGATGATTAAGGGCCACGCCTACTGGCAGGGCAGCTAGGGCACACAGCTGTGCTGCATTATCTAATTGTACCTGTGTGCTTAAAACTGCCCTGCTCTCTTAGTAGGTGGCTGGAACATGGGACCTGAAAGCGATTTGATGTCCCTTTCACACCTACCCTGTTTGGTCCGTTTTAATCGAACCATGGTGCTTTTACTCCGTTAGTCCGGTTCGTTTGTAGAGGTGAGAACACGCATTCGAACTCTGGTGTGGACCAAACAATCGAACCATGATCCTCCCAAAAAGTTGGGACTCGGTCCGGTTCCAAGTGAACCACGGTTTGGTTCGTTACGTGTGAATGTAATCGGACTTAATATAGGACCTAATATAGGAAGCAAACCAAAATACAGTGCATTGTGGGTTGAAAGCGGATGTTGACACTTTGGTACCCTCTTGTACGTCTCCTCTGAATTGTGTGAAGCAATAAGCCTACATTGTTCACACGTCTCGAGATGTGCTCACACGTTTCCGCTGTTCTTATTTGGTTGGAACACCAAATCATAATTAGGAAAGGGATGATCACAATCGCAATACGCTGATGTTGCTCCATGTTGTCAGTGACCAGAAAGTGATTTTCCCACTGAAATGTTCTGTCCAATAGATGAACGACCTATACGACCGCGTGTCATTTGTTTACAAATTTTGGTTCGCTTAACACAGGACACTGTGAACACTAACCGGACCTAATGAAATATGCAACAAAGTAGCAACTTGCTCTTGAATTGGACCAAATCTATCGAACTATAGATGTGAAAGTGACATGAGAGAAAAGCAAGTGAAACTGAGCTGTGTCACGTTTGTTGTATTGTTTTGCTGAAACATGCTTTTTATTTAGATGTATTGTTTTTGGCCGGAACCCGAGAGGGGGACGGTTGAAGTTTATTTTGTTAATTTATATTGTGTGGTTATCTCTCTCCCTGTAGGAGAAATAATAAATATCCTGGTATGCAGACCAAAAAATCAAATCCCTGTGTCCTGCTATTCTGTTCCAATCCTGGTTTTGTCGCACGACAAGGAGGGTGGTGATTTATGATGGAATGTTAGATCCTACATAATTTGTGATGAGCATGGGTTTGCTGTCTGGGACTGGGATTTATATGTAATTTGTATTTGTTTATTTGGAAACACAATGTACAAGCTGGCACTATGCTGGATAGACATTGTATGTGCTATCTGCAGATACAGTACTTGTTCATTCATTTAGCTTAGTTAAAATAAAAGTGAACATTTTGAATAAAATATTTATAAACATTCATAAATGTGTTTTCAGAGTTTTATACATCAAAATGAATAAATGCAAACATCAGAAACATTTATAAGTGCAAACCTCTGTCTTAGTGCCAATTTCAGTATCTCTTTTATAGTTCTGTACATAGTTTAACAACAGTAAATTTAACAACAATAAGAACCTTTTTCTTACAAACGGTAGCAAAAACACCCAAAAATGAGAAAATATATATCAAGTTCTGCAAGTTCATATTAATATTTTGAAATATAATTAAGTATCAAATTTTAAAACATCCCTTTCAAGAGAATTGTAATTCAGTGTTAAAATAATACATATTTTCCAGTTGTTCAAAAGTATTTGTACAAAGATTTTAGCATTATTTACATCATATCTAAAAATCTCAAAATAATAGGTGAGATTTGTGTATTTTTTGTCATTATTTTTGAATAACGAATTGCAACATACCATTGGTAAACAATACCATACAATAATAATAATAATAATAATAATAATAATAATAATAATAATAATAATAATAATACATCATCATGATTATGATGTAGTAGTAGTAGCAGTAGTAATAGTTTTGTTGTTGTTATTATTATTATTATTATTATTAATATTATTATTATTAGTCTTATTTTCATTTCAACCCTTATACTAGCCAGTTTGATCCAAGACTTTCTTCTCTCCACCTAAAAGTATAACTTTCCCAGTGCATGGAATAACATCCTTGTCTCTGTGCCCCGCTAGTCCATAGTTTATATTGGCACCATACACTTTCAGTTCTCAATATTATCACACAAATTAAATATAGCAGGACTGAATGAATATTATGATTTAATTGAACCGTAATTGGAACATGAACTGGATTACCAGTTACCAATTACTGGAATTTCCCCTCCTAGTATTCTTGTTACTACCCTGTCAAACACTGTGACAGTTTATTTAAAAGGGCACTGAACCTATCTAGAACATTCCACTGGCTGAACTGCATAACCAATTGACTTTCAAGCAGAGAAAAATATTATTATGGTTAGGAAAATACTCAATATCAACATTGATTTCATACTATAGTATACTTCATACTATAGTTGAGTCAAAGTTTTGACACTTCCCGCAACTATGTGGTACCGTTAGCTTTCTATTCCAAAACACAAACAAAAACATGAACGTTAATAAATGTTTGATTACACAAACAAATGAATAATCACAGATTCAATCAATCTTCCCTTGCTTGCATGCCTATTGTAAGCAGGGGGTGTGGAATAATAGCAAATGTACGAGATGTACCCTCATAGTACAAGTTGAACGCTGCCGTTACTACTTTGGGGAAGAGACCTAACCTGTGGAGATACAATATGAAGGGCAATCCATTGCACTCAGAACAGAAGGGTAATGTGTCACATGGAAAGCAACTTGGCTGGCTCCTTCACACCTTCGGGCCATCTGTTCAGAGAGTGAGCAATAAGACGTGATGTTCGAGGCACGGACGCTTAACTGAACTCCTCCGGGATCTGCCCTGGAATGCGGACGCCCTGGTCCAGGGTGTTCCTGGGGCTGGACTGGACGCAGCTGGAGCGGGTCTCTGCCGTGCAGCTGGTCCGCTGCAAGAACTGGAGGAAGTTCTCCTGGACGGAGCCCTCATGGCTGGAATTGCCTAACTCCAGGGGCCGGGTGGAGTAGCACCTCCTCATCTTGCACAGCTCCTCGCGGATCTGCCGGTTCAGGAGCCCGTAGAAGAAGGGGTTGATGGCGAAGGAGGAGTAGGCCAGCCAGGTGACCACTTCCTCCATGTCCCCGGGGCTCTGGGGCGACGGCCCCAGTGACAGGTGCAGGTGGAAGGAGAAGTAAGGCAGCCAGCAGAGCAGGAACTGGCCCACGATGAGGATGAGCGTGAGGGCCGCCTTGCCGCCCCCGAAGATCCTCTCTGGGGCCAGCCTCTGGGGCAGGGTCCGGGTGGTGATGATGGTGGTCTGGCTGTTAATGGAGTCTGACCGGCGCTTGGGGCTGGTGGCCCAGGTGGGCACAGGGACGTGCTGCAGCGCCGCCAGGCGGGCCACCTTGTAGACGTTGCAGTAGACGGCGAAGATCACGATGGATGGGACCAGAAAGCACACCACGCTGAAGAGGATGGCGAAGACCTTCCGGAGGCTGCTGTGGCTCCAGTGCAGGGAGCAGTGGGCGGCGCTGATTGAGCTGTGGTTCCCGTACGGCGGCCAGCCGAACAGAGTCACCAGCGCCAGCAAGATGGACTTGACCCATATGAAGATCACGACGGCGATGGCCAGGTTGAGCGTCATCTTCACCTCGTACCTCATGGGGTGCACGATGTAGTAGTACCGCTCCACGCTGATGGCCGTGATTGTGAGGATGGAGGCGCAGATGAGGAAGACGTTGAGGAAGATGTAGACCTGGCACTCCAGCACGGTGAACACCACAGCGCTGAAGAAGGGCGAGCCGGATACGATGCCCAGGGGCATCAGGAACACGGCACAGAGCAGGTCCACCATGCACAGGTGGCACACGAAAGCAAACTTCCTCAGGTGCGGGGCCTTGACGATGGCCACCATCACTGCCGTGTTGGCAAGGAGGGCCACCAAGTTCAGGCTCACCATAAAGAACATCCCCACCAGGTCCTTCAGCTGGGACTGTGTGAAAACTCCCAACTGTGCTCCAGAAGCTGTGGGTTTGGGCCCCAACAGGCCAGTGACATTCTGCGCAGTACGGTTGGTCAAAGGGTTCAACATGGGATTTGACGCTTCCATTTCTCACAGGGAACTCCTGAGGGGTAGCATGCCAGACTCCTCCATTATGTTTTGCTGAGTTTCTTTCATTGGATGTAAAACCTTATATTCCAGAAACGTGTATATGATATATTCCTGCAAAGAAGTCAAACAAATTTGTTTTTATATGAAAAATCATATATTACAAGCTTCCACTTTCAATCAAAATGATTCAATGACTATATAACTACTGAGTCTGTTTGAAAATGTTCCACTCATTTTAGCTGTGAACCATGCCCAATATAGATAAAAAGGTACTGGTTAGAAGCTTTCATGACTTTACATTGTTTTATGGGACAGTTAAAAACAATCTGGCTTGTTCTTTTGTTGGATGATTGGTTTCAATAAATCTTTTAGCCCTGTTTAATGCTAAAAGTTATTTTTATCATTTACATTTTTTACAATTTTGTTTCAGATTTTCTCCCATTTTCTCCCAATTGCCAATTACACCCTCTATTTTTCATGTCAATCCCCCCCTTGTATAGTGAGTTCGCTGCCACAGCCCTATGACCGGTAGTGACAAAGGCGAAGTATCATCTCCTCCGCGACTGCACTCGTCAGGCTGTCGACCGTAACTGGTACTACAGAGCCACTCCTGTGCGCAGCGAACTCTCTGTCGGCTTCCCTCCCCCCTCCCTGGGGCGGACAGCCAATTGCCGTCCCCTGTGGCACTCCCGGCCAGAGCCGACTTTGGCGTGGCCAGTGAAATTGAACCCCGGTCACAGTGGCCAGCGTCGAACGTTCAAACCACTAGACCACCCGGGAGGCCTAAAAGTTATTTTTTTCCATTACAGCCTGCAATGATGAATATTATTGAGATATGAAACTTGGTTTTCTTAATAACAAAGACATCATCGTTTGGCCTTTGGCCTCTGGTCTGAAAACATTCCAGGCTTTCACTCCGCTACAACCATGCAGCCACCCAGATACATTTATTGGCGTCACAAAAGAGTTTCCCTATTAGCTGTTAAACATGCCTGCACTCGACTCTTTGTGGTATTTTCAACAGCCTCAATGGTTGTAGAGAAATGGCATCCTCTCCCTGGCCAAGAGAAGCGTTATGCTTTAAGCTTCATTTCAGCATGGCTGCAGAGAGCAGGGTGTGTTGATTATGTGCTCTGGGTCATACCCTAAAACCTTCAGAGAGACATTCTGCCTGAAGTGCACCTTAGGAAAACTGCACGTGTATTTGCATGTGTAGAAAATGATCAATCAAAGAAGTAGGTCATGCATATGCAGCATAATAATGTATATCTGGCATTTAAAGTTGTTCCCCCCAACTTTTAAGTATATTTCAATACATAAAAATAGATGTAAGATAATGAGTAAATATATCAAATTACTGTTTGTTTATCATACTAATTTAAAAGAGAATGTTGGATTATAGCCATTGTGAGATAATATTGCCAACTGACAAGAGTTCACTTGGCTTTCCGTTTCTTCCAACCTCTAAATGGTTGCTATGATTGTGACTAATGAGTTACAATACCTACTTCTGCACAAGTAAACATACTACTTTAGGTGTATTTTGTAACAAAATGTTTGAATTGATGTGCCCTATAGTTGACCTGAGAGATTTTATTAGGCTGCAAAAGGGTTTCCTTCCAATGCACTTCAATTTATGCTTTTCATTAGATAAAATCACGTTTTTTTAATGATATTCTTTCCTTCGGTATGTTTGGTCAACATAACACTGAAACCCCAACAGTAAAAAATATTATCGGTATAAACAGGAACCAAAGAAGTTAATTCCATCCCTAATAATGCAACTGGCATTGGAGGATGAAGAGCGCAATCTCCACCCACTCCTGTTTTGATAGTAGGTGAAATACTACAACAACCATGCCTGTGAATCACCTCAAAGCTTCTTTATCTCCCCCCCTTCCCCCAACCTTTACCCCTTGTGTGTACTAGAGATAAGACAGGAAAACAATACATGCAGTTCTGCTAAACCCAGTCCATTCCCACACAAGCCCCACTGACACCAGCATAGTAAAAACGTTCAGTTTAGCGGGAGTACAGATTGCAGAATTTCTGTTGGTACATCCCTCAGATCAAAACTGCCTGACAGGCAAAGATGTCTTAATTTAAATGATTTGTTCATTTCAATATTTTGTATTATGTACTTTCTATAAATCAACTAAGGCAATAACAATAAGATATGTTTCAATGGACAGGCATACATAATGATGTTTCTAGATTGCCCTCAAAACGACCTCTGCAGCTAAATGCAAATCAGCAGCTTAATGTTTGTTCATTTAATTGTATTGCGCAGGTCCTGCTAGCTGTTAGCCATTTGTAGCGGCTATAATTTGCCTCACTAAAGTGTCTTGTGCAGCCTTTCCCTGGCTGCTGAAATCCAAGCTTTGGTTTCGGTCGACCCCTGTCAACTATTTCACTTTTTTCAGTTAAATTTCGTCGACTAAATAGCACGCTTAACAAGTCACTAACCAGATCGATCTCTATCTCGATACCTCCGCCACCAGTTGCCATTTTCCAAATTAGCCAACCCTTGCTGACGAAACATCACGTTTAATGGGCTAACGTTTATAATTGGCTAATATCACAGGACCTTCCATAGAACATCTGAAATACCCCGCGGCATTCCCGCCCACCATATAACGCATTTTGATTGGTTGGTTTTATTGTCACTCTGCATTATACTGTATAGTAAGGGTCTTCTACTATGGTCAGAGAATCCCCTGGGCTGAATGAGATCGCTGTATCTGCTATAATTACCATCATCCACCGGAGGGAGGCATAGTTTAGTCAAACAGTTCAAAAAATCTAGTGAAATAGCAATAGAAATATAAAAAAATAATTTATATAAGGAATATTGTTTACAATAATCATAACTATTTTTATTATTAAAATTGCATTGACTTCTCTAATCTACCAGGGTATTCAGAGAATACCTTGAAGGCCCTGACGGACCATCACTGCCGCAGGACAATTCAGAGACAGATACGAGTTATGTAAGGTTGTCCTCGTTTTCACTGGACAACACCTTCACTACACTGCTAGTAATACTCAGAAAAGTGTCAAATTTAAAAACCGATCAGGCTAAAAAAATCAGGCTAATCTCCGGAGATTACCCCATAGCATATTTTGCCTATGACACTGGTTTAGAATACAGACAGTAACTACTTTAATTTAATTTAGTTCATTTAATATGAATAATTCCATTAAATGTAATGAATTTGTACTGCATATTTGAATAACCATCTTCATGGGCCAGCCTATTTTTAGAAGTGGAGAAATGTTTTTGTGCTCGAATTCATATTGTTTTCCCACAGAATAGTCAGAACTGATACGTACAAGTAAATCTTCATGAGTGCAGTTCCAAAACCATCAACAGTTTATGCATTGACATGCATGTAAATGGAATTTGGAGAATAAAAAAGACTGATAAAATGTGATACCTTTCATTTTTACAGGTATCCTTGTCAGCAGCCTGGACACTCTGGAAATGTCTCGCCCGTCATATTGCCTAAACAGCTCCCTTATCTCTCTCTGAGCTTTTCAGCTTCCCACCCCCACGCGAGGCAGAGTATCTGCCGATGACGGGAGACAATCGGCGAAAAGCCCACGCCCAGCCCAGGTACCGTGCGTGCGCTTTGTACGCTATGACCCAAAGCGGCCGCGTTCTTAGTGCCCCAGAGGTCAATGACCCGCTCGCAATCAATCACGCGTTCAGGCACAAACGAGGCTTACTGCGCAGGAGTCCCTCGTGAGTCATCTTTCACTCGTCGCTCGGTTGTGCCCTCTCTCGCTCCCTGCCCCCGCACCACAGTCGCTCCATCCATCCACCCAGTGTCAGCGCGCACGCGTTTCTCCTCACGTTGCTTTCTGATGGCATCATTTGTGTTGTTGTTGCCGATTACTTGTGCAGGACTTTGAGATTGTAAGATTGTTCCTGTAACCTTATGTTTTAATGTTCCAAATCTGTCATTTTCATGGTCTTACATTTTATAGTATACTTGCTAGTAAAGCACTTTGAGATTGTGAATGAAAAGCCTTTTATAAATAAATAGTATTATTATTATTATAGTGGGAGTATGACTGTTCTTTTGTTCATTGATAATGTGATTATGTCATTTAGCTTGACCAACTACAACCATCAGTGGTGCAGGAGCTGGACCTCTGCCATCTTCATGAACGCATAATGCCACCTGGCTTTCCATTCAGATCACACACGTGCCTTTACTGCTAATGCTATAGTATCATGATCACCTGCATCTTGTCACATGGCCTCAGTTAGGATGATGGAGGCACACAGTACCAGATGTGTCAATCCTCAAAGTGTCTGTGGCATGTGACATGTCTCAAGCTGTGCTGTGTGTGACCATAATAAACATTCAACAGCAACACAACATATCGAAACAATGTTTTTAACACAAATAATCATATAGATTTGCGACGCGAGGAGTTTGCAGCATAGGAATGTGTCGTTCGATTGCATATTAATACAATCTGTAATTTAACAGCTGTGCCTTCCTCTCTCCACATTTGACCTTTTACAGATTTAGTTGACAAGAGTCATGTGATCATATGCTGCATCACAACTGCCCCCCTCAGCCCTTAGCACACACACACACACATGCATACACACAGACACACATCTTGAACAAGACCAAGTAAGCATAAGAGTTCACACCGGAATGGTTCATTCGTTCTCACCTGTTTCCCTAAGGCTCTGCATTTCACACCATCTTCCAAGTGTCTTCTACACCAGTATTGCCTTCTCCAGTCCCAGGGTTAACTCCTTTCACACTTTCCTCGGTTCCGATAGTCACCAGGAAGCTCTCTCGTGAAATACCGACATATCGTTACATTTTTTAATGTGCGGAGTACACAGGTCTTACTTCAATGCCCGACTGATCCAACACAGGTGCATCATTTTGGACAATAGTGTGGGTCCGGCGCCCTCCGGTTCTCTCTTCTCACATAGTGCTAAAACAAGAAGAACAGAGAGAAGAGACAGGCGACCTTTTCCTCAGATTACCTTTGCTGGTGAAATCCGGGTCTTGTGTGAATAAGATGAGCGGAGCTGCAGCTGTGCAGGTGTAGCCGATATGAATGTGAATCCGGCAGCGGCCCCTGCACCGTCTCCTGTCCAGCCTGTGGTCCACCCAGTGCAGGTGCGGACTGTGGGCCGAGAGGAGCTTCCTTCTCCGGCTCGGGTAAACCCGCGCAGGGCCGGTGCTGCTGTGGGATCTTGCGGGCCTGGTTTGAGATGGGGGATATGAATGCGGCGGCGTTGGGACCTGGTTGGTCCCACCCAGCAGCGTCGGTACTGGTGACAGGCGGGATCAAAGGAGCTTTGGCGTGGGTGGCGCAGTTAGGCTCACAGCGCCGCCGATCATCTCCCTCCAGCAGCACATCGTTTAGGGACGGTGTTCCCTCTCGCGCTCTCTCTCCCCAGCGCTGTGTATGGCAGTGACTGTCACACATTGTGTGCCTTCATGGTTTTTTCTCTTTGGAATACACACATGCTCCTCTGTCCCCTGAGAAGCAGGCGTCTCCTGGGTCCTACTGCACACAAACTCCACAGTCCACACACTCCGCGCACGTTGGAGGAGAAGACAGCAGGCAGCCTTTTTCAGTTCTCCTCTTCGTGTTTTCAGATTTGGAACTTTGATTTTGACTCGGTGGGCTGTCTTTAACATTATTTATTTGTCTAAATAATTCATTTCGAAATGCAAATGAAACAGTCCCAAGTCTAAAATGGGACATTGGCAAACCTTGACTATAACCCTAAATTTACCCCAACTTGAGAGAGTGGAGGTGTACTTTTCTGGTACAAACTAGTTAAGGAAATGATCTTAAAGAAGTACTCAAGATTACCCATGTTCACAGAAAATATTGGATCGCTGATGCTGTGTGTACTTATTTTGCAGCGGCTGTTGCTCAGCAAAATCATAGCTCACCCTTTCAGAATCGCACACATGGGGTAAAGACATAATAATGAATCCTACAATAAAGGGTGGGGAAACATGGACACACACACACACACACACACACACGTGTGTGCACGCGTACGCACCCACACACAGGTAGCCACACGTATACACACACACACTCAATCTTGAGAGGCTGTTACACGTAGCTCATGCGACAGGATCAAACAGACTCGACGATCTGCTAAGGTCCGGAAGATGTTTTTATTCATTGAATCTGCATCATGGATACAATCACGTGACTTGAGGCAGAAAACAGGAAACGGAAAGCAAAAGCAGTTCAATTCCATTAGGGCCTTTACACTGACACCTCGTGGTAGAATTACCACTGCACTCTGCAAAAGGCCACAGTAAACATTGACAGCACTGAACCTCTATCGAGCGCACAAATATACATTTTTGGTTGAGACCTCCGAGGCTGTGCAGAATAAGCAGCGCTCACACTGGACCGCTAAGCCAGGGGGTTATTCGTTACAGAACCAGAACAGAAACTTCAAACAGAAAATAATCTTCACAAACATGCACATGCTTTCTCCCTCTACACGTACGCCATGAATACATTCCATAACCCCCCAAAAAATGTAATCGCAATAGGATCCACAATGGTGCCACATCAGCAGTTATTTCTTCATTGTGTATTTGTCAGTGTTGCAGAGGTTATATGAGCAGTGTATGCCGTAGGTCTCAAAAGGTCAGTGTAAGAGCCACGACAGCTTTAAAACACGTCTTGCACGCTTCAAACGCAAGATGCGTATCGTAAACTAGACATCGGTGCAAAATGTTTAAGCCTTGCCGGATATATTTAAGCAGGGGCACCTTTTTGCAATCAGTATTCCCAACTAAGTGCTAAATAATTTCTAACCGTTACCATATTATCGTCACCATTAATAAATTAAATATAAATGTTAAGCACACAGATTATCATTTGCGGATTTGTTCACGGAACCTCAAGCGGTCGTGGAAATGCACTCCCGTCAAACCTTCCTGGCAGACAACAGTTGAAAACAAGAATTTGGAAGAACTTCATCTCCAGGTAATGACGTTTGACGAATGTGATTCTGAAAACATTCTGTGATTTGGTTACACCATGGGCGATTTCTGAGTGGGAATTCAGAAGGGGGAGAGTGAGTGTTTCGAAGGAAGGATGTGAAACAAACAAACAGCTGTTACTATGGAAAGAACAGCGGGAAGACATGCTGTGGTTTTTTGTAGAGGAGGCCTGACAGACGTATAGACCACACTGACTGCGTGACATGCACGAGAAAGGCACGGGATATGATAAATGTAATGCAAAAGTATAAAACAGTGCCTACCGATTCAGGATGGGAAAGTGTGACCCCATGAACACTCTACTGGGAGAAACTACCATGTGCTGCAAGTCACCGACCGGTTTTAACCAATCACAAGCATTCTTTCCACTTTCCACTATGATTGGTTCAAACTAGAGAGCAGGTGATAGCACACAGTGGCTCTTGCCCGTGTTTGAGGTTCCTGAAGCCTCACTCTCCCGTCACTAGTAAGAACACACCAACTGACGGGTATACCTAACCGAAATGTATGTTGCGCACAAATTACAGACTCTGAGACCGCCTTTACCAAGGCTTTTTGCGCATTTAAAATGGTTAAGCAAAGGTAAAGTAAAGTCAGAAATTACACTTCGAGCACAACAAAATGCCACCACAGTGCAAGAGAGAACCCGCGGCCGGAACTCAGCTGGCCTGGCGGTAAAGTGCAAAGGTGGGTAAAGGCACAAACAAAAGGACGAGGATGGCGGTTTGGAGAGAGCCATCTAGGACCAATTAATTTCTGTCATCAAAACTCTCATGTTACAAGCATGAACACTCTTCTAATACAGACAACAAAAGAAAAGGGAGTGGGGTGGGGGTTGTTTATTTGCCCATCGGGATCTGTTACGGTTAGAATTTCATCTCCAGCAGGTATCGGATCCGGCACTGGCTTTCCTTGTAGATGAGGTATTCGCTGTTGTAAAAACTACTACCTTTGTATTTGGGCTGGTTAATAGCTGGCCCCTGTGGAACGGTTACTTCCTTACCATCCAGGGTAATGGTGACGTCCTTAGAGGGGTCTGAAACACAGTAGGAGACATGTCACCTTGGGAACTCCTTATCTACAAAGGCCTTATAGGCCTTTATTTCCAAAAATTTACATCTACCTTCTATACAGAATGAAAACCCTTCGAAAATTCAATGGATTTTCCCATTATTTTTAACAAGTAGGGTTGTTTGCTGTAGCACATTTAACTACAGTCAACATAGGTTTTGTTTGAAGGAAATGCTCCTATTGGCTTTATAGCTAAATGATGTTATTCAGGTCATGAATAGAGGAACAAATGAGAAACTAGACAATTGAGGCAATTCATCATCCTCTAAGACACTAGACAATTGAGGCAATTCATCATCCTCTAAGAAGCCTGCAGTTGGCTATGGTGTCCTGGCTAGTAAATATGATCGTCTATGGCAGGGGTGCCCAAGTTCGGTCCTGGAGATCTACTGGGTGTGCAGGCTTTTGTTCCAGCCCTTCACTAACACACCTGATTTGAACATTCATTGCCTTGACGAGCAGTTGATTAGTGGAATCAGGTGTGTTAGTGAAGTGATTAATGAAATCAGGTGTGTTAGTGAAGGGCTGAAACAAAAGCCTGCACACCCAGTAGATCTCCAGGACCGAACTTGGGCACCCCTGGTCTATGGTGTCTGGGCAATGCCATGGCCATGCCATGCCTTCTCCCTCCAGCGTAATGGCTTTGGCAGTAGTCTCCCGAGACCACACCTGCATTCGGACTGCAGTCATACCTGGCTCCATTCGCCCCCGGGCAACCACGCTGTCGTATCCCTTTGGCGGGCTCGTGAGAGAGCCGTCATCGCTGGTGATGGCGCGCTCCTTGCCGAGGGCGACCTCATTGAGAAACATCACCCCAGTGTTTTTCGAGGTGCTGACTGTAGGGGACAAATAAGACGCTTCTGTTAACAACGATCATAGAAGCTTAATTTGTAACTTTTTTGGCGGGGACTGGAAGAAGCCGCCCCAGACGGTGGCTTCCCTCCACTACCACTGAACTCTGTACATCCAGCTAATTGTCATCACCACTGCCTACTTGCTCAACACTATATAACCCTGCTTACTCCATTTAATAAAACAATAAATAAAAATAAAATACAATTTTTTACTAACCTTTTCCTTCCCAGTGTTACAGGTATGGTACGCAGCTGCCAACAATGATGTCTATCACTGTATTACTGCACTGATCTCTTGCGCGAACTATGACTGTTCCTACCATGTATTTTAAGCACATCTTGTAAGTCGCTCTGGATAAGAGCGCCTGCTAAATGCTTAAAATGTAAATGTAAATGTTAAGTGTTGTGCGGGGCTCACCGTAGCCAGCGGACTTGCAGTTCTCGGAGGCGAAGTAGATGCCCTTGCCCACACGGCCGCCCGAGTGGGGCATGATCCGCAGGCCGCTCTTCAGAATGGCGGCCACCACTGCCACGTTGGTGCCGTGCCACAGCAGACGACGGTTCCCCAGCCCGTCGTGCTCGCTGAACCGCTCCGCCTTGGGAGGAACACACACACACGCGCATATAAGCATACACACGTGCACATACAAACATGCGAATGCACATACATTCACATTCACACACAGCCACATACACGTGTGTATGCACACATACGTTCACAGACATGTGTACGTACACACACGCATATATATATATACACACACACACACACACATACCCACACACCGATATGTGCATATATGCACATACACATACACATACACAAATGGACACACACACTCTCACACACACAAATAACCATTTTGGAGGCAACAGCAAAAAAAGAACAATAAAACTAATGAAAACAGTAGGTTCCTGCACCTGGGGTGGTTGTCCCCGAAATAATAGTCAAATTTAAGCCTTTTTAAAGAGGGTTCTATCCCAGATAGAGCAGGCACTGCAGCTGCTGTTCTCACCTCTTTGTCTCTGTTCACTTTCCACACATCTATAATGGAAGGTCCATGTGGTCCCGCTGTTGCCGTCAGGTATGCTTGTATTACCTTTCATGGAGAGAAAAAAACCACAAAAGAGAGAAATATTGCAACATCCGCAATAACACAACAACATTCATTTAAAAATATATTTGCCGGTACCTTGAATTCTTCTGCATCTTTCCCAACTAAGCTGAGGTCACAGTTCAGGGACAGATAATCCTGATCCACCGGGTGAGGGACTTCCTCCACCATCTCCTCCTTGGCCTTCTCGCTCTCAGCTTTGAGGCCCTGGGCAATTTCGATGTCAGCCAATACCTGTGGGAGGCAACAACGGTGGATAGGACCCATAAGTTGCAACGAGAAGGCTGAGGTTTCATTTCCCGGTCAGAGCAAATACAGCAGCACCACAGAATACCATATTTTACAAACAGAAACACAGCTACTATATCGATTGGCTCCAGGACTAGAAGATATTTCGGAACACTTTAGACAACCCTTCAAATAAATGAAATGAAAAAAAAGAAGAGAAACCATTGCCGCTCAATAAACAAAGTGAAGCAAAGTGAACAATGATTCTTGTGATTTCAAGTGAACAATGAACAAGCCACCAAATTATAGCATGACATATTTATAACACGTGTACAAATATTAGTACAGCTAAATCGATGGGCTTCAAGACAATGTTTACTTAAAAACGTGCACAAGGGAGTTAACCCTTCAAATAAATAAATAAATAAATAAAGATATCCAAATCTAAAGCCAGACACCGAAAGGCGATACAGAAAGGCAAACGACAATTTTTGAACAATGAAAACAAAACGATGAAACCACACATGATTATATATATTATGTTCTTGCTCAGCAACACCGCAGCTGCTGTCTAAAAGTGCAGAGACGGTGGGCGCTGGCAACACGGCGCGCCTCACCATCAGCATCTCCTTCTTCTTCTCCACGATGCTGGCGTCGCTGATGACCGGGGGGCGGTTCCGGCCGAAGTTGTGCGGGATGGTGGTGAAGAACTTGGAGGAGAGCTCCTCCAGCCGTGTCCGGTTGTTCGCCGCCTTCATGGTCTCCTCGATCTCCTCCAGGACCTCGAAGCCCTTGGCGATCTGCAGCTTGCTCAGCTTCCCCAGGGGCATCTTCTTTACGTCTGGGAGACGAGGCCGACGATGACAAAAAAACACGGCCACAACGTCAGCTACATCTGTGTCTACGTGTCCACGCCGACGCATTTTTCCCGGTTCGGTAGCTACCACGAAAGGTACACGTAACCGCAGAAAATGAGACCGGAGACACGAGTCCAAATGCGTCAAATCTGAATTCGAATAAGCGACGCATGCATTGAGAGGAGAGGACCAATAACTGATCTGGGACATTGTCTTTATTTTGCACTGTAGAACAGTAAACGTTATATTAATAATATTATAATATACGCCATTTAGCAGATGCTTTTATCCAAAGCGACTTACAGTAGTGAATGCATACATTTTTCAGTATATGTGGCCCCAGTGGGGATTGAACCCACAACCTAAGCGTTGCTAACGCCGTGCTCTACCAACTGAGCCACAGAGAATCATATTAGGTATGGGGTATGCCCCTCCAACCCGTATCTGGGCGGATAGCATACCTGCCATCCCAATAATAACACAGTGCATAATCTGCAATAATTGTCAATAAAAGCACTACATTCAGTTCTTTACATTTTAAATGTTAAGCATTTAGCAGACGCTTTTATCCAGAGCGACTTACAAGATGTGCATTAATACATGGTAGGAACAATTTGCACAGTTTGCGCACAAGACCAGTGCAGTAATACAGCGATAGACATCTGTGGAGGACGTCGGTCTCGGCCACGTGGGAGTGGCATGGTTGCCCGTGTTGTTGCATGTGGTAGAGGCCTTTGGAGCAGTGAGACTTTCCGGGGGCAGGTTTGGCACTCTCACAGGGTGTGAGAGTGAACTGTCGCCCGTAAGGGAGCTCCAAAGGCCATAATTGGTTTAATTATTATTTCATTATTTAATTGGTGTCAATCAGTCAATTGATATGGATGTCAATTGGCTGACTGGGTGTCTGTGTGAGAATGTGAGTTGAGTGATTGTGATTGCCTCACGAGTCCCACCTGAGCCAGGCAGAAACTAAGCCTATTTAAGAGCAGGTGGGGCAAGTGGGGAGTTAGTCAGTCTTGTCTTGATGTGTGTGTGAGTGCACGTGCACGTGCACGTATGTTGTATGTTTGATGGTGAATGTTGAATGTTTGTGGAGTTTTGTGTGCGTTTGTCGAAAGTGACTGAGTAGAGTGCTTCGTGTGTGTGGGTAAGAGGGAGAGGGGGTGCACTAAGAGTGTCCGCCTCTCTCCCTCGGTGTGATGGTGGAGAGCGAGAGGGTGCCCTGGAAGAGGGTCCGCCTTTTGCTCTCGGTTTTAGTGAAAGAGAGCTCGCAATCGGGCAGTGGAGAGTGTTTCTGGGCAACAGCCCGAGAACTCTCACTGTGGGGAGTGGCGAGTGTCTCTGTATGAATGGGTAAGAGAACTCGAACTGCAAAGTTTGAGTGTCTCAGTATGCATGGGTGGGAAGCAATTGAAAGGTCACTGGATATGTGTATGCCTGGGGAGGTTCCAGGGGAACTCTGGAGGAAGAGGTGCGGTGTCCCGTAAATTTTGATTATTTTAGTTTGTTGTTTTTACCCGAAAGCTTCGTGGCGAGTAGGGTGAAGATTTTGTCTGTTTGTGTTTGTGTTTGTTATATGTTAACCTGCTACTCCCACTGTCTCTTCCCCATGTCTGGGGGGGAGAGACCGGAAAAAAAATAATGAAATCGGGTCCGTAGACCGACAAACTCCACTCAAACTGTCTCCTGGCTGCTCTGTTCCCGTCCAGGGTTTGTCATGTGGCGTGTGACAACATCGTTGTAGGCAGCTGCATACCATACCTGTAACACTGGGAAGGGAAAGGTTAGTCATTCTTTTACTACAAAAGCCATAACTAGAGCCCTGCTTAAATCATAGAGAAATCGAACGTTTCTAAACGTTCTCACATAGGGTTATAACCTGGCTGTTCCATTGTTGTCCTACGCAGTGCAATATTGCATGTAAACAGTGGGTGTCACGTGTCCTTGTCCTCCATACCTCTTATTTGTTAAAGGAGAGAGGGCGGCATTCACTTTTCATAGCAGCCGACATCTTCGGTCTCTGAGAATACGTGGCCATACGCCAATGTTACAAACTCTGCTCCGACTGAATTGACCGGCATTGTCAGGCAGCTTTTTGCCAATTTCTCAAGATGAGGAAAGCTGTCTAGTACCATATTGCTGACCTCCTGTCCTCTGACATTCATTCCGAGTTCAGGAATGCAAGGTTTTTGCGTGGCACATTCTCGCTTGATATTCAAATATTTATTCTGTGGAGTTAAACAAAGTAACTAGCACTTAACATTGGTCAAATAATACACAGAGCTCGTATTAAAGTAGGCAGCAGGATGTTAAAGTATATTGTTGCTGTGGTACAGATTCTTATTTTTAGGCACATCCCTTGTTGGTGCCAATTTCTAGCCATGTTGCATGAAGGTTTTTGAAATCCCGTTTGTCAGATGGGTAATTTTACTGTTGCTACATAATGTATATGCATAGCAGGCAGTCTTGCTCTGATAGACACAGGTTATATTTTATGGGTCATCCCTCCGTTTACATGGTTAAAGCGAGTCCCCCTCCCATGGCCCCCTACCAGTCACTTGAACTGACACAATGTTGAGTAAAAAGTCAGCTAGTTTCTATGAGTCATCTACACTGGTTAATCAGGAAATGTTAATTTCAGACCATAGATATCTTGTGGACGCGTGTATGTCATAAGCATAGACATTAAGAAATGTTGCACTCTTTGACAGCTAACAGCAGGAGAGAATGTTCAGCAAATAAAGCCAAATAGCCAGAGACATTTAGCGTCAGAAAATCTGTATTTCCTGATTAACGAGGAAAAATCACATCCCTGTGTAAGTTAATGTGCAACCATCGCAAAGACGCTTGTACATAACTTCGTACTGGCTGAGGTGTTGTAACTTGGAATTCAATTTTTTTTTTTAAAGGTCAGAGGAGACAACTGAATGAGTATTGACGTGATTGATTTGAATGAAGCGTTTTTTTTCTCGCAACAAGCAATGTTTTTCTTTTGAGGCTAAACTTGTTCAAGCTACATTCCTGTCTGTAATTGACTATGGTGACATAATGTATATGCATGCACCCTCCACCCTGCTAAGGAAGCTAGACTGTGTTTATCATGCATCTCTGCGCTTAACTAATATATAAATAAAAAATAATTGGTTACAGATTTAAGACTGTTGAAAACAAATAATACCATTACTGAGATATGCTACAGACTGTAGAAAATAATACCATTACTCCGATACATTGTAAAGATTAACTTAAGTATAATTTTATTGCAGATTTATCTTTGTTTGGCTTTATTTAAAATATTCTTTAGGGGTGCTTTAAGTTTTTCAGAAAAAAGTTGTATTACTCAATAAAAATAAAATACAAATACAATAGATAATTGCATTGGAATAAAAGTATAGTTATAAAATATAGCTCATTTTCCTCAAGGGTGCCAATAATTCTGGACCCGACTATACGTGGCTAACCAACCACAGTCGAATATGGACGCGCTGGAAAGAGCCTACGAAACGTGACCCGAAAACACCTTCGGTGTGGCCTGCTGGATGATGAATAAAGGCAGTGTAAATGCAGATGCTTACCCAGGTCCATGCACTCCATGGCCTCTCTGAACATGTCTGTGCTGAAGATGAGCTGAATGAGCTTCTGCGTCGCTGCGTCCAGGGTGCAGGGGAGTACCTTCAAGTTCGCTGCAGACCCATCAACCTTGTCGACCTACGGGAGCCGCGGAGGGAACACTGCAGAGTTACAGAATGCGTCCGGCCTGTGTAAGGTTGGCTGCAAAAGCCTGGTCTGACACGAGACTGGCAGGCCAGGCATAAATTGGGAAATAAATGAAATTCAGTATGTGTGACTGGTACATCCAACTAAGGCGGAGCCCTAGGTTTACTGAAAAATTACGATTATTTGTAATCGGTTAGCTGGCTAGCTCAGTCGCTAATGCTTGCGAGCTAGCTTGCTATGGCAACGGAATGGAAGTGATTTCGCTTTCGGAGTTAAACGATTGAAATGAAAATGTATTTTAATATGACAAACATTAAAAATATCTAGTCTAATTCTGTGTGCTTTTAAATGTTGGTAGAATTATGATGGGAAGAATTCCACATTTTTGGGGGACATTGGAAAATGAAGGCATTGTGTGAAAAAGATGCAAGAATAACATGGGTTATCGGAACTTCATTCCTATCAATAAACATTCCTGTAAATAAAAAGATGACTCATGTCCAATGATTTCAGGAAGGGATCGTGCCGTTTCGTGGTTGACGCACATTTGGCTTCACCTTGACCTCTGCGTCCTCGTCCCCATCAACCTCGATCAGAGTGTATTTACCGGGCTGAGACTCAAAATTGTCCCTTTCACTCCAATTGTTCTTCGTCTTGTCTTTGAACTTCTTCTCAAACTCACTCACTGCTTTATCGGCACTGGAGTACTTAGAGGACATTTTAGACTGACCCACCTCCCCCTGAAAAAAATAGCAAAGGTGGAGAATTAGGTGCATTGTAATTTATTGTGAATGTAAACGTGTTATTATCTGTGTTTCAGGCCTACGAAACATAGAATGAAAAACAGGATGAATCGTATTCCCGCAAATGGCTTCAAAAGCGGCATTTGTTGTTCTCCCTTTGTGACCGAAGCCAATCATAAAATAAATAAATCATTAAAATGAGAAAGTTTCCTTTTTACAATCCAGTAGTTATAATCATACCACCCCTTTACATTTGAACTAATTTTTCAGATGTAACTCCAGGTACAATTGTATGTCTGTATTATCATGTTTAAATTAGCAATATCATTAAAAAGATAATGTTTTCTATTATGGATTAGGCAAAAGCGAATCACCTACCACTCGGCCCCATCTTGTCCAGCAATAGTACTGATTTCCGTTTTTTAAAACTTGAATGATATAGAATTTGTTGTTGTTATGCCCAATGTTGGTCTGGTTGAGCATGCAGTCATAATCTTCATATACCTGGGGGAAAAAAATTACATTTTGAACATAGAACATAGACAGAGCCCTACAACAGCCTATCCATTAGCAATCCATTGCACTGTCCTTAAGTTTCGTAATCCTCAAAGAAGCAGTTTCATTGATCATTATTTTTGCATCTTTTCATGAAACATGGACAAACCTCCAGACTGGGATCTGCCACTCACAAACAGCTTTAGTTTGAAATGCAGACTAGAGGTTTACTGCTGAGTGGGGCTGGGATAAAGCAACCCCCAAACCTTTAGAAGCCTTCAAAAACATCATTGTCATTCATGAATGCTATTTTCTGTGTAACATGTGACTTTGA
The DNA here is from genome assembly GCA_029706075.1 of Aldrovandia affinis. Taxonomy (NCBI): domain Eukaryota; kingdom Metazoa; phylum Chordata; class Actinopteri; order Notacanthiformes; family Halosauridae; genus Aldrovandia; species Aldrovandia affinis. The sequence goes on from JAINUG010000031.1 coordinate 5,447,750, forward strand.
CTTCAAAGCCTTGTATTTTACACTTCTAGTGGGGTGTTGAATAGCTAGGCCCCAGATACTATCCATGTGCTTCTTGCTAGCTGTCTGGTTGTAGTTTGGACAGCAGAGATGACGAGTTAAATGTGCCCAGTTATACCTTTTACAGAGGAGAGTTGTGTGCGACCATGTATAAAATTGAACACGATGTGTTTTCACAGCGTGTGGAAGTGCTGCAGTCCAATCAACCCCACGGTGATTTCCACAACAGAGCACTTGTTTTGATGTTAAGATTTCCCTCAGAATTGGCAGACAAGAACTGGCTCTATGAGTCAAGAGTGCATTTCGTTCGTCTCACCTCTGCCGTAATGCCACAGTGCGCATCCGCCTTCCTCTTGCCCTTCTCCTGCGGCGCTGCCTTTAAAGCCTCTTTTACAGACTTGAACGCATCTTCTGGAGCCTCCGGCTCCTCCTTCTTGACTTTCTTCCCGCCGGCTTTAGTGGCTGAAGCGGACCTTCTCTTTGGTGGCATGTTCTCCTGCCTTGTAGACATAACACACATTTGAAAAGGCTTTGCTTTCTATGAATTCATATGACACACACACACACACACACATTCATGTTTGTACAACTGTATGTGCAAGAAACAGACAGGAAAAAAGAAAATAACTGATCAGTGGAACACTTTGTGAAGTGGATGCATAGATAAGGCATCAACTGTTTGTTCAGTCGTCCATCTGTTTTGAGCACTGGTTGTGCATTTATTGTTGTGCATTGCTCCATATAGTGACTAATGAATATAGTGAATAATGAGGGATTAAGTCATCACTTTTCTGTATGGTTGTGTTTCACTATATTGGATCACCCCAATATGGTATCACTCCACGGGGGAAGGAAATATCTTGAGATAAGCCATTTCAAATACACTCCCATACACCCGCACGTGTGACCTGCGAAATAGGACCCTATAAAAACCCTGCTTCGCAACGACACGCCCTCTTCTTTTTCTCGGCGGACATCCGCAGATTCGGATGCCACTAGACAAGGACTTTGTTCGGTAAGTCACTCTGTGTTTTCAGTGTGCTGCTACGAAGTTGGAATTCTCACGGCCATTCCACAGCCTGGAGCAGCTAGTCAACTAGCTCCTTCACTGACTGTGCCACTCTTCTGGCTGTGTGTTCGTGAAGTTGTTCCTAGTCCTTGTCTGTTCCCGTGTAGTTAATGTCGGCTAACGTCGGCTATTTTTTTTGTTAACTAGCCTGTGGTAGCTATTGTTACCTACAGTAGTTGGCGTTAGATGTTAGATGGAAGTTAGATGAGGCTGCTGATGGTTCTCTGCCAGTCCCCATCCTCGCCGACTTTCGGGAGGCTATGAAGGAAGGCTGGTCCAACTCCAAGGGCCACTTCTGCCTCACTCCGGAGACCGGCTCCGTGAGTACCCTATCATGGACACCATGGTCGCCACCATGGTCCTGGCAGACAAGGAAATTACAGGGAAAAATCCCTGTCTGGCTTCAGGTCCCCCTAAGGTCCTTGATGACGACCTGAGAGCCACTTATAGCTCACTGTTCCTCGGCCGCCTCACCAATGTGGCCATGCTGCTGCAAGAGTATCTACAGAAGCTCCTGCCACAGAGGGGGGGGCAGGACGTCCTCCAGTAGGTGATCGAGGTCTCTCATCTTACCTCCTTGATCCAGAGAGACATTGCCCGTGCCAGTGGTAAAGCCATCTCTCAGGTAGTCACCTCTAGGCGCCATCTCTGGTTAGCTCAGTCAAAACTGCCATCTGGGCTTCATTAGACGTTTGCTGCGCTTCCCTTTACCCCAGGAGTCACATTCGGGCCAGGGATTGACGACATCCTGAAGCAGGCAGATATGGTCAGAAAAGACTGGGAGACCTTGAAGCAATTCATGCTCCCGGCCCCACATCCCAGTGCGCCACCCCAGAAGTTTGGACACCAGGAGACTCGCCTCCCTCAGACGCTCGGCTGGCGTGCAAGACCCCCCTTCACCAGCAGCAGCGTTTTACGCAGCGGGGCGGCAGCATCTGACGAGGGGGCAGATCCAGAGATGATGACCGGCGTCGTCAGGGCAAGGAGGGCGCTAGAGGATCGTGACATTCTTGGCTAAAGAAGGACAGCCCACAGCAGCCCTCCTGATGTGTTTGGCCCCGACCTCGGCCGCTTCACCTAGGCCCACAGGGAAAACTGGGAGGAGCTAGTGATGTCCCCTTGGGTTTTGTCTACAACGCTCAAGGGATACAAACTCCAATTCCGATGCCGGGCCCCGTCATTCAGGGGCATCCAGGTCACCACCATGGGCGACCCCCTGAAAAAGGACGTTCTCCGGCTTGAGATCTCCTCGTTCCTGGAAAGGAATGTGATCAGGGAAGTAGAGCCCTCAGAACGTCTATGTGGGTTCTACTCCACTTATTTCGGATCTCAGGGACATCAATCGCTGTCTGAAGGTCCTGAAGTTCAAGATGTTGGCTCCTGCACAGGTACTGAAGGCCATCTCCAGCGACCTTTGGTTCACCTTCCTCGATCTCAGATGCATACTTCCACGTTCCTGTTCACCCTATTCATTGGAAGTACATCCATTTTGCGTTCAAAGGGGTGACCTTCGAGTTCAGGGTCGTCCCCTTTGACCTTCACCAAAATGCATGGATGCAGTCCTGCCACCGCTGACAGCCCAGAGGATCCAGATACTCCAGATACCAGCCTGTACCAGCCTGTACGACTGGCTGGTGTGTGCCCAAACCAGGGAACAGGCACTCATGGATACACACAAACTAGTAGCCCACATCAGGGATCTGGGGCTTACACTGAACGTCGGGAAGAGCCAACTGATGCCTGACTTTCATCGGTATGTCTCTGGACTCGGTTCTCATGATAGCAAGGCTGCCCGAGGGGAGGATTTTGACAATCCTGTCCCACCTCGACCGCTTCCGCCTGGGACAGACAGTGACAGTCTGGAAGACAGACAACACCACAACTGTAGCTTTTATAAACCATCAGCGCCTCCATGTGTTAGCCCAGCAGCTCCTGCTGTGGGCGCAGGAACACCTAGTGTCCTTACGTGCAGCACATATTCCAGGGGCTCAGAATGTAGCAGCAAACATGCTCTTGAGGAAGGGCCCACCGGAAGGAGATTGGAGGCTTCACCCGCGGGTGGTGCGGCAGGTGTGGGACAGGTATGGGGAGGACGCAGGGGGACCTGTTTGCCTCAGCACAAAATGGTAAATGTTCCCTTTGGTAGTCGATGTCAGAACCCCCGGGGCCTCTGGGCTTGGATGCCTTAGCCCACGACTGGCCGAGGGGACTGCTGTTGGCGGGCCGCCAGCTGGTGCTGATAGCCCCTTATTGGCCCAGGTGTCCTTGGTTCAGCCTCCTTCTACCTCTTCTAGCAGGGACCCCCTGGCAACTGCCTATGAGGCCCGACTTGCTCTCTCAGGCTAATGGGTCTCTCTGGCACCCAGTGCCGCAGCGCCTCAACCTTTGGGCTTGGCCTCTAAGCGGCGCCGGTGGTCTGCCCTGGGTGTGCACGGGGATGTGGTGAACACTCTGCAGAATGCAAGGGCTTCCTCAAAAACTGCCGCTTCTCAAATAACGTTGGAGGGCATTTTGCTCTTTTGCGTGGGGCGCAATATTAATCCTGAGTCCTGTAGAGTGCTGGCAGCATTGTCAAAACCTCAGTTTGAACCTGTAGGGTCCATCTCGTTAAAACATCCGTCAATGAAGGTTGCCTTTTTGATGACTATTACTTCCACGAAGAGAGTTAGTGAGCTCCATGCTCTTTCTGTGAGCCCCAATTGTTACAGGATGACTGACCCCCTTCCATGGGTTCAGTCGTCTTGGGCGTTTGCTTAGCTTCCACATGAGGGTGGGAATGCTCTGTTGCCTGGCTACCTTACAGCTCTGTCCTGCTGGACGTGCTGGGGGCTAGCTGACCTCAAGCACCGACTAATCGGGTACTGTGACACCATATTGGAGTGATCCAATACAGTGAAACATAATGAAGGTTATGTCGTAACCACATTTATGTGAGCTAATTGGATCACTCCACTGTTGTTACGGTGCTCAAGATACCTCAAAAATGATAAGGGCGTGTCGTTGCGAAGCTGGGTTTTTATAGGGTCCTATTTCGCAGGTCATGCTTGCAGGTGCACAAGAGAGTATTTGAAATATCTTATCTCGGATGTATCCCTCCGCAGCGGAGTGATACCATACTGGAGTGATCCAATTGGCTCACATAACCGTAGTTACCACGTAACCTTTGTTTGTACCACTGGTTGAGCAACCTAGTGTGCCACACCCCCTGTTTTGATTAAAATGGTATAGTACTTAAACTTAATAATACAATTCTGCTGTGCACAATCATATCATGACCATATATGCAGTGACATCTATGCAAATGAAAGTTGCAAGCAGGACACCACAAACAGCCTGTATATATTCCTGGGGATATTCTTGTGATGACCACTTTGGTATTGTCAAAATCATGAGTTTATCTCGTGACGTCAAATAATCACTCGCTGTGTAAAATGGCCTCAAATCTCCTCTCTTGTAACAGAACTGTCTGTAGACCTGCCCAGGCATGCTCCACTGATGACGATTCGTTTTTACCAAGCTAGCTAATGTTCCTAGCAACACAATAAAACGGAGGCACCTGGCCAGAATCATTAAGAAACACGTGAACGAACCATAGCTATTCAGGGGAGCCAAGTATATAGCAACTTGTAAATGATTGCTAAAACTAGCATGATACAGAACATGTGAAGCGGCAATCTGAAATGCAAGGCTAACGTTAGCTAACTTAGCATGATACATACATCCACTAGTACTTTTTAGCGTTGAAATGGTGTCTAATAATAATTACGCTAAAAAATTTAGCAACGTACCCTTAAAGAAGTTAGATACTGGCATACACCAGCACTCTAGTTTAGATTAGCCAGTTAAATGAACGTTCGTTATATAATGGGACAATAGACAAAACACATTTTTTGCATTGCCGGTTAAACCATAAACAAACTAGTTCACTAGATAATTCGAGAGAACTATTAGATCATTATTTATGAACAGAGACATACGAACAAGAACTCACCTGCTAAATTGAAGCTGTCACGGTAAAGTACGATAGCACTTATTTTTGTGTTGTGTGGGCGGTGCGAGATGTTTCCTGGAAAATGACCTAAGCTTTTGGCTTGGGTCGATAGCAAATCAGTAGAGGCTAGATGCCCCTCTTTCAGAGGACCGAGATGCGAGGTACGCGAAACGTCAAATGCGCGAAATTGAACTGGTTTCACTGAAGCAGTGAACGGAGGCAATACTTCTCACAGCTTCGCTAGACTATAACCTGGAGTGTTTTCATTAGGTGTAACATAACCGCAACTTTTATTTTCAATTGTTTGTCCTTCCGCTAAAGGTAAGGATGGTATGTATTATAATAAATACGTGGAACTGAGTTTTCAAACTCCGCTTCGCACAGTACGCGGGGATTGAATTAGCTCTGCACCTATTTCCGATTAAAACTACAGCGTTTAAAAGCCAATTACATTTCACCATCTTGTAATTTATCCAATAATAAGGTTTCATTTGTCAGAAAGGCGGGCCTCAAATGCCGGTTGAAGTCATCGCCCTATTAAAAATTCTTGCTCCCATCAGTAGGCGTGGTTGTAGAGCCCAGTGCTGTGCACATTTACCCACGTGGGATGCTAGCTGGGCTAGCCATATTGGTTCAGAATGCAAGACGTGTATGTAGTGGTGGAAAACCTGTAGCATAAAATAAACATATTAACTATATTCTACTTTACGTGAACAATTGTAATATCATTCACGATGTCATCATTCTTTATAAAGAAGAAGGGGAACGCAAAAGTTTCAAAGACAGATGAGAAAACTGTTGCCATGAAAAGGAAGGTGAGTTCCCTTAACTGCTGGCCAGCTAGCAAACATTAGAACATTAAAAATATTAAACACGTCCATTATTTAGATTTTTGAGATTGGGCTGTGACGTTTCATTTGTTTAAAGTCAGCTGGCAGATTGCTTAAATCAAAGATGTACCCAGCTCGTTTAGCTAGTAATGTGCTAGTTGGTTAGCTAGCATTATGCCACGATGCTTGTGTTTTCAGGTTGATGGAGATTCTGGCAGTAAAGGACGGTCGAAAAAGCTGAATTCCAGGTTGAATGAAGAAATATCAAGCGACTCGGAACCGGAAAGGTAGCTATCTAGCGATTGATTGTTGTCTTCCGTGAAAATCCCCCAAACAATACATTAATTGTCTAGATTCTTACCATATCTTACCATACTGCTACCTCTGAATTGTGGCTACAGATTTACCTATAGGGTCCTAGTTTAACTATGTGGTTGCTCCTAGCACCCAGGAATTGTACTTCCCACTAGGGTGGCTTTCAGCTAAACTGTTCTTGACTACGGTTAACACTTTGTTGTACGTCGCTCTGGATAAGAGCGTCTGCCAAATGCCTATAATGTAATGTAATGTAATATCTAGGGCCGTCAGGGTTGGGGGATATCACCCCAAATGCATTGTGGAATTTTCAGTGCAAATGTGTTGAATATGAATTTTAAAAGGGGGCATGCGAGAAATAGTCTTGAAAATCTGTATCAGAGTCAATTAAAGATGAGGGATTTTGAGTCATATTTTGGGGGTAATATCTCTGGCAACACCGATGATGTCATGTGTTTTTCTCCCCTTAGTCCAGCAATCAGTAGGAAAAGGAAAGGCAAAGAGGAAGAAGAATTTGAGGAGACCCCCAAGAGAAGAAGCTCCGTTTGGCTAAACTCTACCTTGACCAGCTTAGGGAAGAAGGTGAGACAGGACTTCAGTAGTGACACTCAAAAGAACAGCTTTGAACCCATTGTGGAATAAATACAACCAAATAAACATTTTATGTATGTTTCTTGTTTCCTGAATCGCATGGTTCAGATGAGTGTTTGAAGGGCATGATCTGCATTGTAGTATTATGGTTAGAGAGCTGGGCTTGTAATACAGAGATTGCAGGTTTTAATCCCAGGTGGGGAATGCCATTGTACCCTTGAGCAAAGCACATAACCCAAATTGCCTCAGTAAAATATCCAGCTGTATAAATGGATTGTATGTATAGAAATGTAAACAATCCAAGTTGCTCTGGATAAGCCTTCTGCTAAATGCCTTAAATGTAAATGATCTCTTTCAAGATTGACAAAATTGCATATTTTCTCTGCCCTACAGAGGAAAAAAAGGCAGAAGAGTCTTTTGAGACCGATTTGATTGCTGGAAGACTTCAGGAGGAAGTGGTAATTGCAAATTGTAACCCATTTCTGAAAACTCTGTAGCTCTTTTGGGGTGTATTAGTGTCATCTCAATCAGCAACCATTGTATTCCTTGCCAATGTTTAAAATGCTCCGCTTTCCCACAGCTTGAACAGAAAGGAAAGCTTCAGCGTCTGGTAGCGAAAGACGTAAGTGGCTTTTTGTACGTTTACCTTTTATAATCGTGTCCAGGATGCGTTTCTTTCAGTGGAGCAGAGTTTTCATAATTCTCTTGCGATGATGTTCTCCAGTTCCTTCCGCCTGATGCCGCTGACCTGCGTCTGTTACGTGGCCACAAGCTTCCGGTCACCTGTCTGGTCATCTCACCCGATGACAAGCAAATATTCTCCGCTGCCAAGGACTGCTCCATCATCAAGTGTAAGTTACTGTAGTGGCAAGCTAAGCCTTGTGCTTCATTAGAATAATTGGCAAGAAAAACGGCATTAAAATGGAAATCTTCAATGGAATGTTATTATATAACTCTTACGTGTTTTTTTTTTTTAAAGGCACACTAGATCTAACTTTATTTGTCGGGTCTTCAATTTAGCGTCTTGAAAGTGGTTCCCTCTCGAATGACAGTTAGAATGCACCAGCACATTGACTCAGCCAGCCCTAAATCAGAGTTTGGCTGCTCCACATCCAAATGCAAAGAGTTTGCAGCATACTTCAGAGATAAGATAACCAACGTTAGGTCTGATATCTGTCAAATACATAATGTTGATCATATTTCAGAATCCTCTGTCACGACATGTAAGGAAACTAGTCCCAGAGTCTTTTGTCAGTTTTGAAAAGCGTGTTGCGGGCAGGTAGAGTGCTTGAGCCGTCATTACTTTCTGAAGCATCACAGCATCCACTTGTCTGCTTCAGAAAGTAGCTTTTCAAATCAGTTTTTAACTGTGTACAAATTATTGTTAACTGTTCTCGACAGCTGGCTCTTTTACCAAGCTTGGCTGCTCGAGTATTGACCAGGACCAGAAGGAGAGCAAACATTAAACAATTAAATCCCCACTGGGGCCACATATACTGAAAATGTATGCATTCACTACTGTAAGTCGCTTTGGATAAAAGCGACTGCTAAATGGCATATATTATATTATATTAAACCTGTTTTAAAGTCTGCACTTCTTACCTGTTAGTGTTAGAATTGATTTTAAGATTGTTTTATTTGTTTACAAATCTGCCCCAGGGGGAGGGGGTAGGGAAAGCTAAGTTTGATCGGTACGGATGCGTTGTATCTTGCTTCCACAGGGGATGTGGAGAGTGGAAAAAAGCTGCACACAATCGCGGGAGGGAGGAAGGGAACAGAGGATCGACATGTCGGCCACACCGCTCACATCCTGTGCATGGCCGTATCATCTGATGGCAAATACCTGGTGAGCAGTGTTGCAACTGGACATCTGCAGTGAAATGGACATCAACTTATGTGCTGTAAACCATTGCTGTGATGTCAAAGATCATGCTAGGGAAAGGCTTTAGTGTACAGTTAAGCGATTCTGCTTAACTTCAGTTTTCAGTGCCTGTCTGAATCAGTTGCTACATGGAGCAAATTTTTCATGGTCTGTGTTAACTGCCAATGATGTAGCACAGGATGTTTTAACTGAACTGGTGGTTTCAACTCAAGTTGGTTGTGTCTTGGTATGCTTATGTTTTTTCTTTCTTTCCCCCTCTCTAAAGGCTACTGGAGACATGAATAAACTGATCATGATTTGGGAAGCAGCAACATGTAAACACCTGTACAAGTTCACAGGTCATAGGGGACCAGTTTCGGTAAGGTCCTGCTTTCGCTCCTTAACTATCTTAACTTTAGTTAGTTTAGGAGTTTACACAGCACCTGGGATGCCTGGATTAATTCTGTGCCAAAACAGCATCCCAGGGAAAGGGTTTGGTTGGCCCTACCAATGAGTCATAAAGGGACCTATAAATGCCATTGACTTAGTGTGCATTTGGTAAAAATGAAGTGCGTAGCTTGAGTGGAATTTTTAAAATACTGATTGACTGCATATTGACAAAGAGAAAAAAAAAAAAATCTTTAGGAGTACAGCCCTAGGTGCCCTTTAAGGAATGTTTTCTGTCACTTCTCTTTCGTTCCGCACAGGGGTTGTCCTTCAGAAAAGGCACACATGACTTGTACAGCGCCTCACATGACCGCTCTGTCAAGGTCTGGAACGTCGACGAGAACGCCTATGTCGAGACACTGTGAGTACAAGTGCCTGAATTCGCATCGAGCTGATTTGAATAAAGGCCACCCTTGCACACAGTGTCCCTGCCGTTGCGGGAAGTGTCTAGGCTTGCCTGTAGATGGTCAGCTGTGCTTTTGCATTCTGTCGTGATCACAACAGAGAAGTCTGTCCACAAAAACTCAATTAATGCAAATAATGCAAACTCTGAAAAAGGGTGTACTTTAAATACTTGGGCCCTGGGTTATAATAATAATATAATGTATGCCATTTAGCAGACGCTTTTATCCAAAGCGACTTACAGTAGTGAATGCATACATTTTATGTTATTTTTTCCCAGTATACGTGGTCCCAGTGGGAATTGAACCCACAACCTAAACATTGCCAATGCCATGCTCTACCTACTGAGCCACACAGAACCACATGTATATATATATATATATATTATACTAGCAGAGGGATCCTCTCTTAACAACCATATGAAAACTGTTCCACTGTGTTTCCACAGCTTTTGACTTGTGTTCCTCGCATGGTGATGTGTGTGGTATCTGATCTGGGCCATGCTCCAACTTTGCTGAGATTCTCCTGTTCGTTTTGAGGTTTATTGTTCCTGTGCTGGAGCGATGGCACCAGCTTAAGAGCATGAGAATACATAATGACGACAACAGACCATTCATCTCATCCCGACTCATCATTCACCTAGAGCAGGGGTGCCCAAGTTCGGTCCTGGAGATCTACTGGGTGTGCAGGCTTTTGTTCCAGCCCTTCACTAACACACCTGATTCCATTAATCAACTGCTCATCAAGGCAATGAATGTTCAAATCAGGTGTGTTAGTGAAGGGCTGGAACAAAAGCCTGCACACCCAGTAGCTCTCCAGGACCGAACTTGGGCACCCCTGACCTAGAGTATCTGGCACCGCGTCGAGACCCATTAGGGTCTCTGCCATTACTGCGTGACCTGGCAAGCCGTTTCACGCATTGAGAACTCTCTGTGATATGCATGAGGGATTTACTTTGAACTCTTGTTGTTCGGTCTGCGTCCGATTGCAGTGCATTAGGCAGTATGCTGAAATGAACCACAAGTGGTTCTCTGTGGCTCAGTTGGTAGAGCATGTCATTGGCAACGCTTAGGTTGTGGGTTCAATCCCCACTGGTGCCACATATACTGAAAATGTATGCATTCACTACTGTAAGTCGCTTTGGATAAAAGCGTCTGCTAAATGGCGTATGTTATTATATTATATTATTATTACAAGTGAACCTGCACTACGTTTACAACACATTGGGGTGCACCTTTTTAGGGTGTTCTGCCTCTTTCCATTTTTTGTGTCTGTTCAGGTGCCCCGTCTCTATTTTGTTTGGGCTGTGTGTCTGTGTACCCGTGGTGTTCTGTGTCTGTGCTCGGGCGTGCTGTGTCTTTGCTTAGATGTGCGGCGTGGGTCTTAGGTGCGCTACGCCTCTTGTTGTCCCTGCAGGTTCGGCCATCAGGACGTGATCACGGGTTTGGACTGCCTGAGTCGCGAGTGCTGTGTCACTGCAGGGGGCCGGGACAGGACAGTGAGGGTGTGGAAGATCGCAGAGGAGTCTCAGCTAGTGTTCCACGGCCATGAGTGAGTTTCCATCAGGTCCCCCCCCCCTTTTGCTCAGGACATCTCACACCAGGCGGTGAGGGTCAAGTGGGCATTTCAGACTGGAGTAAACCAGTGGAACCTGGTGCTCCTATGTTATATGTGGTTGGTATAGTGCTTACGGCATTTGGCATCTGACCAGAACATTTAGTGCTGCACAGTTTAGTAAAGTAGGTACACACTTGTGGAAAAAAAGTGCTTTTTCTGTGACTAGAATGCCATCCAAAATGCAGCCATCTCACGGTCGTGCCCTTTCAGTGGCTTTCCATAGGAAAATAAGGAAGAAACTTCTCCTGTGATGGTACTTACCCTGGCTTACACGCCACCGCCACTGGTACTGTTGAACTTCCTCATAATTGGGCAGTCATAGTGGAAATGGTTGCTTCTCAGCTACGTGAAGGAACCTGACCACAACAAACGGTCAAATAGTTTATGTTCAGCACGTCCAATCGGGAGGCAAACTCCAAAATGCCTCTTTTGTGTTCACATTAATTGCTGTGTTCTCATGGAAACTATTTGAATCCAAAAGCAGTGGTGACTGGCAAGTGATGCCAAGTAGAATGATCACTGGCATAGAAATGTTGCTACTTGGGTAGCAATTAAACTCATTTTGGCTGTACTGAAATATCTTGGCAACTTTGAAATGAGCAAAAAGCATTGACCGGCAGGCAAAAAAGGTTTTCTGGAGTTTTAAAAGCTGTGGCTACAGGTATAGCTAGGTAGAACAATAGAGGAGGCATTCAGGAGCCACGCTGGTTTGAAGTTTGCAGCTTACAGTTTGCTTGTTTCATGGAGGTTGTCATGTGGAAGTGCAGGGCTCAGAATGATTCCTTCCTACTCATTTGAATTCATTCGTTGTCATTGGGGCAGTCACCTGTGCACCACTATGCGCAAAAGCATTCGATAATAATGGAGGGTGGGAATGCAATTTTGTCATTTAAACCGAAAGATTGCTTGCAACTTTCACTCCGATGTCCTCGGAAGAACAGAACAAATGTTTCGCGTGAGAAAATCCGCGCTCACGGATCACTTGCGAAGAAAACATTTCCAAATTTGTTTTGTTTTGAATTGGTCCTCAGGAGTTCCATCGACTGCATCCAGCTCATAAACGAGGAACACATGATAACCGGAGCCGACGATGGGTAAGGAGCGGCGGATGGCAATGTTTCGGCTATTTGATCGGGCGGTAGTAATGGTTTTTATATATATTTTTAAAGGGACCGACGGTGGGGCCGCTTGTCACAGTGGTGCTTGTTCCTCTCTCCCAGGTCCTTGGCCCTGTGGAGCGTCAACCGGAAAAAGCCCCTCAGCACGGTGAAGAAGGCCCACGGTTGCCATGGGGACCAGGGCTTGGAGCAGCCGCACTGGATCTCGTCGGTGGCGGCGCTGCAGAACACGGACACCGTGGCATCAGGTGCTTCCGGCTGCGAGAGTCCTTTCCTCTGTCCGCGTGTGTTCCGGCCTGGGCCAGCTCCGTCCTTCCCTCTAGCGAGGCCGCACTGCGCCCGGTGCTGCTCTCGGTGTCAGATCTCAGCTCCCGGCTCTTTGTCTGTGTGACGGAGTTGGTTCTGCCCGCGGCGAGTTTCGAACCGAGGGATCCTCGACGTGGCGAGAGAGCGATTAAGCTCACCGAGCTAAAGACTCAAGTCCCTAACTCCGGGAGCTAATCGCGCTCTTATCCACGTCGCTTTCTGTAGCGGACGCTCACGTACCGGAGCACACCCGCTACATTCTCCCTCTCGAAACTCCCGCGGCAGCAACCACGGCCCGACCGATTACCGTCAGTGGTACGATCCGAGTCACGGCACCAATGTAACGGAGTTGGTTCTGCCCGCAGCGAGTTTCGAACCGAGGGATCCTCGACGTGACAAGAGAGCGATTTAGCTCGCCGAGCTAAAGACTCAAGTCTCTAACTCCGGGAGCTAATCGCGCTCTTATCGACGTCGCTTTCTGTAGCGGACGCTCACGTACCGGAGCACACCCGCTACATTCTCCCTCTCGAAACTCCCGCGGCAGCAACCACGGCCCGACCGATTACCGTCAGTGGTACGATCCGAGTCACGGCACCAATGTAACGGAGTTGGTTCTGCCCGCAGAGTTTCGAACCGAGGGGATCTCGACGTGACAAGAGAGCGATTTAGCTCGCCGAGCTAAAGACTCAAGTCTCTAACTCCGGGAGCTAATCGCGCTCTTATCCACGTCGCTTTCTGTAGCGGACGCTCACGTACCGGAGCACACCTGCTACATCTGCATCCCTGTGATGTTTGTTGAAGGCAACGCTTCAACCGGGTTGTGTGCGCTCCTCCTCCGATCTACTTAATCCACTTAATGAATCTATTGTGATTTTTGAACTTGGTCAAGCCACAAATGTATTCGGTCGTTCTGTCACTTTAAAACACGCAGCCTGATGAAGGCAAGTGCTGAAACGCGTTGGTGGTAGCCACTTAGAGAATAAAGGCTGTTTATTTTTTCCCAAAAGGATTTACATTATTTTTATTTTTTTAAATTTTTTTTACCTCTTCTTTTGGTCCTCCTCCTTTTACGTTAAAAACGAAAGCACTGCTTTTCTAGTCTTTCTCTTGCAACTAAATGACGATGCTCTGTGTTCCACAGGTTCCCATAATTCCAAGGTGCAGCTGTGGCGGTGTGGCGAGGGCTACCGTGGTCTGCACCCCCTCTTCAGCGTCCCTGTGGTAGGTCTCACACAATTGGAACCGGCAGACCGACGAGCCCGAGATTGTGTCTGCCCATGCGGTGCAGATGGCACTGACAGAAAGGCCAGCGAATATCGGCCGTCAGGGCTACAGTGACATGAATCTGTTTATTTATTTATTTGCACGAGCATGAAATTCAGTGCGTCGACGTGAGATGTGTGCACAAGGGCCTGCGGTGTGACGACGTTCATTATGTCTTCTCGCCTCTCAGGCAGGTTTTGTGAACAGTCTCAAGTTCTCCAGCACCGGAGACTTCCTGGTGGCAGGAGTTGGGCAGGAGCACAGGTGAAGTATTGTTCTGACGTCCTTCAGGTGAACTCTGTCTTGCATGCGCCGCCGTCAGTGCCAGGTTCACAAACCGTCGCAGCTGTTGCAACGGTGACAGCGACGTGTGGCATTGTAACGGCACTCGATTTGAGAGCAGTTCTTTTGAGGGGTGTAAAACCCTGGTGCAAAACCCTGATGCTGTATCTGTGAGTAATCAAGAGCGACAGAGCTGCTTTTGTTTTTGTCAAATAATGAGCGAGGCGAGTTACTCAACAAGGACACGCACTAAGCACATTTCATAATGTTTTAAAGCAAACGTGTTGGCCGTTTTTAAAACCTTTCCTCTCCCTTCCTTTCTTTCTTCCTTCCGTAATAACCCTGGCACTCAGTTTCTATTAAAGACGTGTGTAAGGTTTATCTTCATACGCTCCTAGAAATGAGTTATCGTGCTGCTGTTCTCCACACCCCAGGTGATGGTGTAAGATGCGATATCTTTGTGTCCTCCAGTCCTGCTCCCATATCCCCCTCCCCGGCCTTTCCCTTCATGATGTGACTGTTCTATACTGTTCACGGTGGCACCTGTGAGATATTCAAAAGAGCGTGGTTACCTGACAGGAAATAATTAGCACTCAGGAAGTGGCCAGGCGCAGATAAGCGCCTCCTTTCGAAGGTGTCCTCCTGTCCTTTGAAGTGGAAATGCCTTTCACGAGTGAAGTCTCGTGACATTTGTCTGAGCTCCTTGGCGGAGGCCTGGAGTGTAGGGGAGTAAATTGTTACAGGCCAGAATTAGTTAGTGTTGCGATAATGATTTTGTCTTTGGTGGCTAGTCCCATTTCATTGTTTGCTTCATGAAGAGGAATGATTTCTTTACCTCTGAACAGGACGCCATCGTTGTCACAGTATAGCACAGTCACTCATTTGCCTTATTGCTTTAAAAAAAAAAACACAAAAACAACTTTGCATCATTAAAATTTGTTTCTTATTATTTTGAAAAGGAATGCATAAATCAGCAAATTTGTCGCTGCCGGTCACAGGACTACGGCAGCGAACTATGAGGGAGGGGATTGAACTAAGCACAGCGGGAGTAATTGGCTACCAATCGGAAAAATAAAGAAAATATTGTGATAGAGAGCCCAGCACTTTTAAGACTATTGTTTGTTGGGATTTGCTTTGTTTTGTGGCAGTCAGTTTGTATTGTGCGGGAGCCAGCAACTACTTGTCCAAATTAGTTTTGACCATTTGGTTGGCATGCCGAATCAGTGCAATAACTCATGTATAAATGTCATTCTTCTATAAATCGAAGTACTAAAAAGTTAATATTTATGCCGTCAAACTTGTCAAGCACTCACAAAAGACACGTTCAACAGTTACAAGATGTCTAGGCTATTTGTTAGTAAAACCTGCTAAAATATAAGGATTCTTGTTCAATTCATGTTTCTTACCTCACCGGTTTAAAAAAGAGCAGTTTGGCAGCAGGTGGTTTGGCGATGAAAGAGAACTTTGGCAGTGTATCACAAATGAATGAAACTTTGATAACATCGTGGACCTTTTCTCTCCCGTTGACTTGCATTTTGTGTCCTTGGCTCTCCCACTGCATGCCTGTTTCTTGTCTTTTTGCATGGTGGGTTGACTATGCTTTTGCAAGTTTCCATTTCTTATTTTTTTGCTTTTGTTGCTGGCTAATTTAAACGGCACTTTCGATTAGCTAGCGTGCCTTTCCTTAAGCAAACATTTCATTGAAATTAAAGTGTACATTTTCCTTCTGCAGTGTGTTTGATAGGGTAGTAGAGGTGTTGCCAACATTATTCTGATATGCAGCATGCATGTTTTACAGCAGTCCGAGGTCCGCTGCTCACTCCTGCTGTGTGTAACCTTTCTACTTACTAACAAGAGATGCAATAGCTAGTGCCAGAGGGCACGGAATGACAATATAATTGTAGTATTTTTTTAATGTTTCATTATAAAAACAGGAGGCTGCTTGCGTGCCAGAATTTATTATTGCAGTTCCAATATTGGCCAGTGGCCAATCCCTGGTATAGTGAATGAAAGTCTTATGATGACTAGATTCATTTTATTGCAAGAATTTTTATCGTTTTTGACTTTCACTTGACTTGTTAAATATTAAATACTCTCTCTATGCATGATCGTTAATGTTGTAATAAGAGCTCAAACACTAGATGGCACTGTTGCATCACATGTCTGTGGTGTAGCTTTTTACACAGAGGCAGGTTGCAAGCCAACCTCTAATATCCTAAATTCCCTTTGTCTTCTTGGTGCTCACTTGTTATCTGTGGAATGTGTACCTCGGTCTCCTGAAATTGGTCATTCCTACTACACAACTCCACAAATGCAGGCAGTGTAGCACACCAGTGAGATAATTGTGCTAGTAATCAGATGGTTATTGGTTTGGATTCAAGGTGGGACCTTTGCACTCAACAAAGGTGCTTGATTTGCTTTAGTAAATATCCAGATGTTTAGAGATAATATTTATATATACGTAGGAGGTCAAAGCTGCCCTGTGTGTGGGTGGACGCTGAGCAGATCAATTATGTTAGAACTGCTGGAATGTGTTTTTTGTCCATGAACCCATTGGCTTTGTTTGATTGACAGGCTTGGCAGATGGTGGAGGAACAAAGAAGCTAAGAACGGCCTTTATATAATTCCCCTGAAGAAACGGACCAACTCAGACCAGGAGGCCACAAACGGCGAATAGCGGATCGTGATGGAGGATAGGATGCGTGTGCGGGTTTTTAAGTGTTTCTGAAACATCGCATGCTAAATTGATATTTTTGTCAATTAAAATATTTGACTTTCCCGTGATGCGTTGTTTGTCTCCTCCTTGTTAGCTCCCCTCCCACGTTGGTCTTTGTTTCAGAAAGTGCTTCTCTATTCCGGACCTTTACAGCTGTGATGGAGGAGAATTATCCCGAGATTTCAAAAAGAAACTCCAGAGTTTTTAACATTTCGTGGTGTTTGAGGGGATTTTTTAAAGTAAATGACTATTTGTATGGATGTCCTGCCCAGTGATGTAAGTGTGGAATGCTCCCCTATTGCTGTAACTGGATGCCACTGCTACTCCTTTTGTCCAAATGTGCGCTTTGCTACCAAGACCATGCGGGCCGGTGAAAATCACTGACGACCAACTGAACTGAACTGCGCTTGTAACTGGTTGCAAGGTTAAATCATGTGTGAACTGCCTTGATGAAGTGACGCACTTTACCAGAATTGCTTTGATAAATAACTGGCTGTATTTATTTGTATCCTCGTTCCCTAATTTGGAATACCCAGTCACAATTGTAGGCCTGTCCCACCAATTGGGGAGGGCGCAGTCTAGCACACCAGTGCACACTGCTTCTTTTCACCCTGCAGTCCTCAAGCTGAACTGCGCAACCAGTTGGTCGGAGGAGTAGCTATGACCAGAAGAGCAGCTATAATGTGAGAATGATTTAAAAACCCTCTATGCCAGATAACCAGCTATGTATGAAGGAATGGGCAAGCTACAGTATGTACATGTAAGCACATTGGCTAATTATACCAAAATAAATGACACCACTCCTTGCTACCTGGTTTACAGTTTCTTTTTTCTAACCAATCCATGGCTAAAAAGGTCATATGTTAATTACTTAAATTCAAATTGTATGATGTATGTTCTTGTGTGTTCAGTGATTGAGTCAACATTGTCTAACCCCGCATTCTAACGGGGCGATACTAGGCGGATAAATTGCCCAGTGGGCGTTCACCACGCTTGACTGGCTTCCTCAAAAATGCTTCCGACGTGCTTACAACATTTTTGCATGGTAAACGAATAGTTCATCATAGATTTTGAGAATCTTTATTATAAATATTAGTTGGCTAGCAGTATTGTTTCCTTCAATTATGAACCGCAAACTCAAACTCAGAAGGCTTTTTGCAATTACGGCCATTTACTTGCGCTGGAAATAGCTCGCAATTTCTCTCTGGTACGTTTTCCAAACGTTTTTCCAAATGTACCCATGCGATAAAAAATAGCCTTTTAACCAACACAAACATTAAATAAGATGTATGTAGGCCATATAAGTTTAGCTAGCTATAAATATTTATGCTTTTAGGATTAAATAAAGTATGGGGTTACTGCAGATCGCTGTTATCAGTTTCTCCTCCATGTTGAAGTGTCGGAACTAGGAACAAAATTTCGGTTTTGTGTTGGTTTCCGCGTGGGAGGTAAAAAGAGCAAGACATGAATTTGATTGGCTCTTACCGGGCAATGCATTTCCGGCAGCTCGTCGCCGAATCGCCCCGTTAGAATGCGGGGTTAGTCGACCAAACGGTCTTGAGTTTACCCTGTAAAATGTCAAATGCCAAAGTTTCCCTTGAAAGGCTACTTATTCAGACTGCTATATCAATTTATGAGATTGAGTCAAGACATCTGCAATTTTAATATTAATAAAAAAACAAATTTTATTTACATAAATTACAATAAAACACAAACTTGTTCACCAAAGTCTACATTAAAAACATTTGTTATATTGTACATTTAACAGATTTACTATTGTTTACTTCATGTCTCAAAGGGAAAAAAAGAACCTTTTATTCAAAAGAAAGGGGTATACTGATTAATTTTTTTAACTTTTTTTTTTTTTTTTCTTATCATAGCTAGTCAGAGAGAAAAAACAGATTTGGAACATTGTACTCACAGCACGCTGAGAACAACAAAATCAGAACAGTGACCACTCCCATATTTGAAACACACTATTCTCCACTGGTGATTATAACTACTGCGTTGGTCGGATGGTCATGACTTTCGCCTTCACAGTGACGATGTTGTGGAGTCCACCACCTCTCTACCATTGCAAACAGTTGGCACAAAATTGGAGGCCGAAGCTGAAAAAGAAAAAGGTTCAAGAACTTTCAGAACTCTTCCAGAGTGCTTTAAGGGAAAAAACATTAGTGAGCCACTGGACAGTTTGCACAGTAGACAGGGCTGGGCAAGTTGCCCTCCCCTGCACACGTGCATTCTACGGTTTGTCTAGATGTGCAAAGACGAGAGCAACAAGCCCATACTTCCATCTCATTTCCACGGAAACCACAACCAGAGACGCACCACAGGATGTGAACGCAGTCACTACAAGGGCTGAACAGAAGAGTTCCAGTGAGATAACGCTTTGTCCAACTACATACACAGAATATTTTTAGGTATGTTTACTTTTTTAAATGCTTTTTCCCCTTTTTCTCCAAATTGAATAGTCCAATGCTACACTTAATTTATCCAATACTAATCACATTAGCAGCTTAATAATGTTATAATGGCATCGAATGTCATTTATGATACTATAATTTTAATAATGATCTGTAAAGTATCCATGGTTGCTGTCATATAATTTAGTTGCTTGTGTTTTGCTGTTTTATTATTTGCCATTTTGCTGTATTAAGTGGATGTACTTTTTCTAATGTGTTCGTGCATGTTTTATTTTTATTTTTTTAATCATTTTATCACTTTATGCAATGCATCTGATGCTTGTTTTTTTTAACATTGTAAAAATGCTTTTGCTATGACCCTGACAAATGAATAAATAAATAAATATACTATAGACTGTGAGAACCTGATTGACCAGCGGGAGCGCAGACATGGACAATGTGGCCAACTAAATCCCTCCCTCACTGGGCGACTCTACCACCAATTATGTGTCGCCCTGCAGGGCTTCAATACTCATCCACACACTAGAACAGTGCCTCAACAGGATGAGCCACCCAGCAGCCCAGCTACATGATTTTATAAGGAAAATATTGAGAGCCTACCATCTTTTGTTTTGTTTTTTTATGAATAAAAAAACTAAACGTATCTTTGCCACAACCATCAATCCACTTCCACCATTCCCAAATTAGATAAACCTTGATATTCCATTTGCTGATAATGTGGATGTTCTAAGTAACAGGGGATTTGAAAATGCGTTTTGCATTGTGCTTCCCAGCAGCGATCTGATGTCTGCGGGGTGCAGTGTGCCCTGTCTAAGATGATAACACTTCACAAGGGCTTGTTACTCCCAGGCATAAATGGGAAATGATGCTCACTTATACTGGCACTGACCTCTAGGAGCTGGGGGACCGAATCACCCGGACATAAAACAGATTAAACGTAATCTAATTCTGGAGTATTAAAACAGTATGGGGTAATCCTGGCAACGGCAATTTAGCCACTGTTAAGACCTATTTTATGATGATTATTGTCATCATGCAAAGGGCAGGTGTAAATAAATATATTACACCAGAGTAAGGAAGGTGGTAGCTTGATCAAATAAATAAATATTTGATTTGATTTGACTCCAGTTGCAACCAGAGGTAAATTTACTTTGGAGTGCTAATAACACTTACCTAAGTAAGTAAGTAGCTAATAACCTACCTTCTTGTAGCTGTGCGCAAAACACCCA
Organism: Aldrovandia affinis; assembly: GCA_029706075.1. Classification (NCBI taxonomy): domain Eukaryota; kingdom Metazoa; phylum Chordata; class Actinopteri; order Notacanthiformes; family Halosauridae; genus Aldrovandia; species Aldrovandia affinis. The sequence goes on from JAINUG010000031.1 coordinate 5,468,228, forward strand.
CCAAGACAGGTGTTTCCATTGGAATTGCTTTGTGGGTCAAATGTGGAACCACATGATTTGATTGAGCCCCATGTGTTGCAGGAAGTGATTGCTTGAATGAATCATTTGCACATGAGAGTACGTTTTTCCTCATACATTGAAGGTGTAGAGGAAATTGCAGTGAATACCACTTTTCTTAATGCACATTTTGGACAGTTATTTTTTGTACATAAACAACTTTAAAAAACAACAAGGTCTAGCGTCTTTATAAAGTATACTAACTTATTACTATCACTTACTAACTAACTTGTATATGTACTCACATCACACAGAATTGTAAATAAGCATTTTACAATAAGCAAGTTATAACAATGTATGCGAACATAGCAAATGTGTGTGATGAAGGTACATTTTATGCTGGTCAGTCCAGAGCCTCCTGTAAACATTAGCAGCATGCATTACCATGTTATGACGATTAGGATGCTTATAATGACGCTGACGATGACGACGGTGGGGATGACGAAGGTCACGATGATAATGAGGTCACCGAATTTGAAGACGACGGCGAAGATGATACAGATCTTGATGATTATCAGGATTACACTGACAAGCATGATGACTGTGAGGTTGATATCGGCAGTGACGGTTACCCTGTAAAAAGCTGGAAACATGTCTCGCATGAAGTGATTGCTTGAATTAATCATTTACACACGAGAGTAGGTTTTTTCTCATAGATTGAAGGTGTAGAGGAAATTGCAGGTGATACCACTTGCCTCAAGCCACTTTTTGGACAGTTATTTTTGGTACATAAACAACTTTAAAAAAACAACAAGGTCTAGCGTCTTTATAAAGTATACTAACTTACTACTATCACTTACTAACTAACTTAGTATAACTAAGTATATGTACTCACATCACACAGAATTGTAAATAGGCATTTTAAAGTGATAAAAATGTATGCGAATGTAACCCCCCTATTTGGTGGCTAATGCTAGCTACGCTAACATCGCAAATGTGTGTAATGAAGGTACATTTTATGGCGGTCAGTCCAGTGCCTCCCGTCAAAATTAGCAGAATGTATTACCGTGAGAGATGATTACGGTGATAAGGCGTTGGAGATGTTGAAAAAGATGACGGCAATTGCAATGATGAAGAGGATGATGATTAGGATGATCAGGGTGTGTAACATTAGGATGTTGACGCAGATAATCGACAGGATTGTGAGGATCGTTTCGAAAGCGACGGTTGACGTTCGCCGGTGATAAACTGGAGCCATGTCTCGCATGAAGTGATTGGTTGAATTACTCATTAGCACGAGCGTAGTCATTTTTCTCACAGACTGAAGGTGTAGAGGAAATTGCAGTTGATACCACTTGCGTCAATGCACATTTTGGACAGTCCTATTTTGAACATTAACAACTTTAAAAAACAACAAGGCCTAACGTCTTTATAAGAACGTAAGAACGTAAGGACGTAAGAACGTAAGAATACATAATGACGAGACGGGCCGTTCCGCCTATCTAGGCTCGTCATGTCCTAATCCAAAGATTATTAATTCTAAAGTATACTAACTTTGTACTAACTATTACTTATTAACTAACTTGTATATGTACTGAATTGTAAATAGGCTTTTTAAAGTTATACGAATTCCAACGAATCAGAGATCGCGTTGCAAAAAGCAGACACGTCATGGCTAGCGGAGGAGCGGAAGAATTTGAAAAGCCTCCCGCCATAATTTAAATCGCATGTATGGGAGGACTTTGGCTTCAGGGGCGTCGTTTTGGTATGGCAAGGTATGGCACTGGCCATACCTTGGCTTCTAGCCAAATTTTAAATCAATCTGAAATAGCCTATGTTTTGTCATTTTATGTGATTTTATCCTCCCGGCTCCTCCTCACTTTTAGTACACCCCACCACCCAGCCTATAGATGGCGATGTAGTTGAACGGGAGATAGAGTTTGCCGCTCTGGCTAGTAACGTTACAGTTCCTCAGAATAAACAAGCCACAGACTAACGTTAGCATTAAAACCTTGTCCGTTATTCTCATTCATTCAGGTGGGTTAAACAAACTGTATAAACGCCATAATACTGTTGATTAAAATGTAACATATTCATGAACAAGTCCATGTCATGTTGTGTCAATACGAAAACGTTCTATATGTTATTTTAGTGAAAAACCGGACTTAACGTCACCCGCGATTGTGAAGCTAACAAGGTAGCTAGCTAGCTAACGTTAACGGGTACAATCGCATAACAATCGGGTAATAATTTACGTATGCCAAGGTTATTCGATCTCAGAATCTAGTAAAATAGGTTTACTATTTACATACTGTAGTTGTCTCCTTTGTTTATTAATGTTACTAAATATAAGTAAATTGTATAGAAACAACTCACCAAAATTGACTATTGCACAACTGATTTGACCAAAAAATTGACCCCCCACCCCATCCCTTGCCATACCTTGGCTTTTGCTGAAATGACGCCACTGTTTGGCTTCCCTGTAAATTACAATGACGATGGAAGAAGGGTGGTGTATGAAACCATTACGGTGTGTAGACATTGTGCCACGAGAAAGCCATATGAGAATGACAATACGTCAAGCATGGCCACCCATTTGATGCGACATTGCCCTGATGTGTCAGTGACGGGAGCTAAGAAAAATGGTACTCAACAACAACTTCTCACCGCTGCATTTAAGCAGCCCTTTGCTGCAGAATCAGACCGGGCTAAAGCTATTACCAAATCGATTGGGACGTTTATCGCTGCAGACATGAGGCCATACTCCGTTGTGGGTGGACCCCCAGGGCAACGGAAAGTTACGTGACTGTGACTGCTCACTGTATCACAGCGGAGTAGCAGATACGAAGTCCGGTGCTACAGACACACCCACTGTATGAGAGTCACACAGGCACAAATCTGGCGCAGTTACTGATAGAAGCAGTAGCAGAGTAAAAGCTAGAGAGGACCAATAGCAATATCCCAGTCACCACAGATAATGCCAAGAACCAAGTAAATGCAGTGATAGAAGCTGGATTGGGGCCACAGATTGGGTGCTTTGCACATGTGATCAATTTAGCATCCCAAAGGGGAATTTCAGTGAACCAGATGGACCGTCTCCTTGGGAGGTTCAGGAAGGTGGTTTCCTATTCCCATTTCCACCGAAGCAGCACAGCCGCTCATGTGCTTAAGACCAAGCAAGAAAAACGACAGCTACCGACCCACAAGCTAATACACGACGTCACCACACGGTGTAACTCCACTTATGACACGTTGGATCGCTATCTTGAGCAGCAGGCAGAAATATACTCAGCACTGACAGACAAGACCCTGAAAAAAACATAAAAGACATAGTCACCTTGTCTGATGATGACGTGAAAGGTGCAGAGGAGGTCCTGGAGGTGCTCAAACCCCTCAAAATGGTTACAACCCTAATGAGCACTGAAGTTTCACCTCTGAAAACAAGGATTCTACAATCCATGGCCCCAAGTGAGGAAGACAGCACCATCACTAGAGCAGTCAAGGCTGACATTAGAGAGGACCTGAACCCCAGATACACTGACCCCCCTAATCTACAGGAGTACCTTCATAGGTCTACTGCACTGGATCCAAGGTTCAAGTCCCTGTCTCACCTAGACCATGCCCTGCGCCAGATGACATACAGTGATCTCACCACTGAGATTGTGGGCACCGAAGAGGTAAAAAAACCAAAAAAATGATAAGAGTGAATTACTTAAATAATAAATATACTGCAGTCTAGTCTTAGTAATCTTTTTATTTTGAATAATGATGTAATTATTATGAATTATTAAATGTTATTGCCACAATTATAGTTCTATGAAATATGAAAATAAATAATTAGTTACTTTAATACATCAATTCATTTTTTCTGCAGGGTCAAGCCAAAGAGGCTTGAACAAGAACAATCATAGTTAGCGCACAAGATCAGTGCAGTAATACAGCAATAGACATCATTGCAGGCGTCTACGTATCATACCTGTAACATTGGGAAAGAAAAGGTTAGTGTGTTTAAAAACATTTTTTATTTTTTTATTTTTTTAAAGAATTTGAAGTTATAAGAGCTCAGGTCTGCTTTGCTTTCTTTATTTCTTTCTTTTTTTTGATGATGTGGACAGGCTTTTTTTTCTTTCACTACCATGTTTAAAGGAAGAAGGTATTTTGCCTCATATTGCAGTTTACTTTAACAATTGACTTTTGAATATTTTATTTTAACATTGAACATCATGGATGGATGTTGTTTTCATTTAAGACCATGGGCAAAAATGTTCACTGCTTTAAGTGTTTTACAGAATAAATGTAAATCAAAGTTATATTTGTCTCTTTTTTTTTTTTTTTTTTTTGCTGATCCGAAAAATTATCCGATCCATGACTCAAAACCGTGATACGATCCAAACCGTGAGTTTTGTGATCCGTTGCACCCCTAGTGATGAAGGTACATTTTATGCTGATCAGTCCAGGGCCTCCTGTAAAAATTAGCAGCATGTATTACCATGAGATGACGATTAAGATGATAAGGTGATGGCAACGATGATAAAGATGTTGACGATTACGATGATAAAGATGTTGATGATGATGCTGACAATCATGATGATTGTGATGATGATTTCGGCAGTGACGGTTGACGTTACCCGGTGAGAAGCTGGAAACATGTCTCGCAGGAAGTGATTGCTTGAATGAATCATTTGCATATGAGAGTACATTTTTCCTCATACATTGAAGGTCTCTCATCTTCAGCCGCTTATTCCTAGTTAGGGTCGCGGGGGGCTGGAGCAGGAATACACCCTGGACAGGTCGCCAATCCATCACAGGGCACTACATACACCATTCACTCACACACTCATACCTACGGGCAATTTAGACTCTCCAATTAGCCTAACGTGCATGTCTTTGGACTGTGGGAAGAAACCGGAGTACCCGGAGGAAACCCACGCGGACACGGGGAGAACATGCAAACTCCACACAGAAAGGCCCCCGGCCTGGATTCTAACCCGAGACCTTCTTGCTGTGAGGCGACAGTGCTATCCACTGCACCACCTACATTGAAGGTGTAGAGGAAATTGCAGTTGATACCACTTGCCTCAATGCACATTTTGGACAGTTATTTTTTGTACATAAACAACTATAAAAAACAAAAAGGTCTAGAGTCTTTATAAAGTATACTAACTTATTACTATCACTTACTAACTAACTTGTATATGTACTCACATCACACAGAATTGTAAATAGGCATTTTTAAAGTGATACAAATGTATGCGAACATAGCAAATGTGTGTAATGAAGGTACATTTTATGCTGGTCAGTCCAGTGCCTCCTGTCAAAATGAGCAGCGTGTATTACCATGAGAGATGATGATTATGATGATAAGGGTGATGGTGACGATGATAAAGATGTCGACGTTTACGATGATGACGATGATGACGATGGTAAAGATGTTGATGATTGCGATGACGAGGATGATGATGATGATGATGATGATAATGATTATGATGCCGACAATCATGATGACTGTGATGATGATTTGAGCAGTGACGCTTGACGTTACCCTGTGAGAAGCTGGAGCCGGGGCCAGTGGTCACGCTGAAGCGGGTGGTGGCAACCCGGAGCGTGGTCACGTTCTTCTGCGGCTGGAACAGGATGATGTGGACCTTGGGCGCAAAGAGGCAGCCCAGCACCACCGAGCCACTCAGGCTGACAGAGATGCACATGGTGGTGGTCTGCACCTGTGGGAACAGAACTGACCAGGTGAGCATCAACACCAGTACAAATCAATAAACGACGAGGCAAGATCAGCACTAGTATCCTTTGTCTCCGGGTGGCCTTCAGGCCTTTCAATCCGCCCAACCGCTGAAAAGGGGCTGCACAGAATGCTTGCTCTAATCCGATTGGTCTAGATACCTATTGTGAACCATCTGGACAAGCAACAATGTCTGCACGTACACCATTCCACTTGTCCAGCTGAATGTGGCCCTGCCTGGCTAAAATTGGCTGCCGCGTTAGCAATTGATAATGTGGGTGCACATACTTACTTTGCTGCTGTTGCTATCGATTCATGGTTGTATGCCATTGGTCATTTCATTTTCTTTTCACTTTAATCATAGCTATGTCCTTGTTAGGGGACAAAGCTACGAGAGTTTTTTCACTGCATCTTGCTGGTTTTATATAGCCTTCAGGCTCAGATACCAGCCATTATATAATGTATGTGGTACATGTTTATGTGAAGCGTGTACACAGAAAGTATATAATTATTCTGAAAACTGGAAATCAATGGCAGTCTCAAGAGGAGGAAAGCACTAAATATCTGGTAATAACGGTTTCTCTGTGAAATTATAAATGCTTTTTACTAAAATATTAAATACAACATTAAATATCATAAAAAATGTGTTGATGTGTGGTCAAACAGTAATACATTATGTAAAGGTTGCCAGAGTGAGACAGTTCTATACAAGCTGATGCCCTTCTGAGATAAGAGTATATATATAACATAGTGTGGCAGCCCAAAGGGTTGCACCACAAAATGGCTGCCTGGCCTCCAACACATGGCAGCCATTTTCACTACATTTCCCAGCATGCCACAGTAACACCTGAACCAAGTCAGGTAATGGAGATAATGAACAGCTGAAAGCCATTTCAAAGGCCTATTTAAAGGGCTGATGCCCATTGTACTGGGAGAGGAGTAGGAACGTGGTTGTGAGGAGTTGGTGAGTGAAAGGAAAAAGATAACTGTGAAGTCTATTGACCAGCCAGTATTTTTGGAGAGTGTTTTTGAAAGAGAGTGTTGGGGAATTGTTTTTGTGTTGGATTGGATTACTTGGAATTGGATTACGGACTGGACAACGGAACTTGGACCTGGATTGCGGATTTGGAACGGACATCGACAAAGAGACAAGGATTGTGGACTTTGTGTTCGTATTCCCCAAAAGACCCCACCCTGCGTTTTGTGTTGTTTGTTTAATAAATCATCATTTCTGCTGATATTACTGCCTCCTCAGTGTTATTGCACTTGCCTACGCCCTCTGAAAGGTCAGTGAGTGTCGCCCAACCCTTGGGGACGCCACATATGGTGGAGAATGCGGGCAGAGGGCAGCACAGATAGGCAAGAGGAGGTAGTGCAGCAGGGTTTATGTTTGGTTTGTGCAACAGACTCCACGATGGAAGAGATGCAGAGACTGAAGAGACGGGCAGCCATGGTGGAGGACCAATGGCGTGTCACCCTCCGTGAGGTCCAACAGCTGAAGCAGAGTGCCCAGCTTGAGCTGTGCAAGGCAAAATTGGAGTTGAGCGCCTCAGAGGAGCGCCACATGATGGCAGTGATGAAGTTGCGAGAGGAGCACCACATGGACTCCCTGGGAGTGGTGAGAATCATGGGTGCGGAGATAGAAAAGGAGAAGGCGTCCCACGGCGATGAGATGAGGCGTGTCGAGTCCCACAACCTGGCGCTCAAAGAGCAGGTGAGAACCCTAACCCAGATGCGTGAGGATGAGCAGCGACATTGTCTGGACATGCAGGAGTCCCAGGACCAGGCCACAGATGAGTATGCCAGGGCCTTGGGGGATGCCCAGACCAGGCTCGCCCAGAAGGAGGCAGAGCTAAGGAAAGCAGCGGAGAACCATGTGTCCGAGGCGGAGCAACTCCGGTGCCGAGTGGAGCAGGAGAGCAGGGATACGCACCAGGTCGAGGCCAACGCCCTGCGGGAGCAGCTGACCCAGCTGGAGAAGAGTGTGGAGCAGGAAATGGCGCTGAACATGGAGCTGCAGCAGAGGCAGACCGAGCAGGAGAAGCTCCTGGCCCAGAGAGATGACGTCAGCTCCCAGCTGCAGGAGGTGAACCACGCCAACAGCCGGCTCCTGGAGCAGGTGACTGAACTGGGCCAAGAGAAGGAAAAACTCCAGCAGGAGCTGGAGGAGACCAGGAAGACGGCGGACAAGCGCCAGGCCATGCTGGACGAGCTGGCCATCGACGTGGCGCAGGAGAAGTCGCGGCACAAGGAAGAGCTGAGCGACGCGCGGCTGCAGCACGAGAAGGAGGTGCTGGGCGTGGGGGCGCGCTACGAGAAGGAGCTGCGCGGCCTGCACGAGGACAAGAACCGCACCGAGGAGGAGATCCGTTCACAGCTCCGCAACGAGAAGGCCCGCACTCGGGAGCTGGAGAGCCTACAGCAGACGGTGGAGGAGCTGCAGGCTCAAATCCAGTCCATGGAGGGAACCAAGGGATGGTTCGAGCGCAGACTCAAGGAAGCGGAGGAGACGGCGGAGAAGAGTGCGCTGGAGCACCAGGAGCAGGTCCAGAAGCTGCAGCTGGAGCAGACCGCACAGCTTCAGGGAAGATGGCGGAGATAGAAGCTCAGCAGCGGGCCACAGAGAAATCATTTCAGGAAGTACTGAAGGTCCAAACCGAGACTGTGCTGGACTTACAAGACCGACTGGAAGGGGTGAGTGCAGAACTCGAATGGGTAAAGTGTGTTCCTGTCACCCAAGACGCTAGCACGCAGGTGGAGGTCCGCAGCCAGCGGAGCTGGGAGGACATGATGACCAGACATTGGAGTGGGGACAGTGGTCCTCAGTCCCACTCAGCCTACCGGACCTTCAAGGGGCCTAGAGGAGCTATGGGGGACCATAGGGTTGAGGAAGGCCTCTAATTAAGGCCGAGGCCTGTTTGAGCACCCGACCATCTCCTGACGTGGTAAGTCCATTTCAGTTGAAATTTAAAAGACGGAGAAGAGGAATGGAGATTCAAAGGTCTCACTGGAGAAGAAACTCAGCAAAGAACGGAAGTAAAATTAAAAGCATTAACCATAGCAACCGTTTATGGAGAATAAATGTGAATGGAAAAAAGAAATGTAAGGATACCGCTAACCACGTGTTAGAGAGCATGTTTTCCCCAGTTACTCCACCAGACCCCCTGAAAGAAAAAGGGAGGTGGAGGAAAAGGCTGAAGCCTGGATACTGGATTCCGGAACGGCGTAAAGTATACCGGAGGAGCCATGGGGGGCTGGTGAAGACCAGAACAGGAGCGGTGACCGCTCCGTCCGTGGAGCCCAGAGCCTGTACCCACTGGTGGCCATTTTGGGGCAGAAAAGGTGAGCAACTTGCGTCACTCATTAATGTCTGCCAGACATTTTTCAGGCAACCGGAGACTGGGGATTCTGGACGTTTGACCCAGGGGGACACTTCCTGAGTGGACCTGGAGAGGGGGACCCTCCTGGTGGCCGCTGGACATAGGCCGCTCGGCCCTCCCCGAGGTCAGAGCTGAGGAGGAGGGTGTGTGGCAGCCCAAAGGGTTGCACCACAAAATGGCTGCCTGGCCTCCAACACATGGCAGCCATTTTCACTACATTTCCCAGCATGCCACAGTAACACCTGAACCAAGTCAGGTAATGGAGATAATGAACAGCTGAAAGCCATTTCAAAGGCCTATTTAAAGGGCTGATGCCCATTGTACTGGGAGAGGAGTAGGAACGTGGTTGTGAGGAGTTGGTGAGTGAAAGGAAAAAGATAACTGTGAAGTCTATTGACCAGCCAGTATTTTTGGAGAGTGTTTTTGAAAGAGAGTGTTGGGGAATTGTTTTTGTGTTGGATTGGATTACTTGGAATTGGATTACGGACTGGACAACGGAACTTGGACCTGGATTGCGGATTTGGAACGGACATCGACAAAGAGACAAGGATTGTGGACTTTGTGTTCGTATTCCCCAAAAGACCCCACCCTGCGTTTTGTGTTGTTTGTTTAATAAATCATCATTTCTGCTGATATTACTGCCTCCTCAGTGTTATTGCACTTGCCTACGCCCTCTGAAAGGTCAATGAGTGTCGCCCAACCCTTGGGGACGCCACAATAGCAACAGATTATTGCAAACTTGTGTGAAATGTCTTAATCTGGTAAACCTGGTCTCCTGAAATAGCACATTCATTAACATTCATTAATGATGGGCTAAACATTTACGATGTTTGGCAATGCAGTGTAATGCATTACTAATGCAGTTACAGAGTATATATGAAGCATTCCTAACTGCACTTTATTCTAAAGGACTGGCAGTGTAGTGTAATGGTTAGGGAGCTTGTAACTCACAGGTTGCAGGTTCAATTCCCAGGTGGGGCACTGCTGTTGTACCCTTGAGCAAGGTACGTAACCTGAATTGCTTCAGTAAAATATCCAGCTGTATAAATGGATTGTATGTAAAGAAATGTAAACTGTGTAAGTCGCTCTGGATAAGAGCGTCTGCTAAATGCCTAAAATGTAAATGTAAATGTAATGTAAAGTGTTACCAAAGTATCAAGCACCCTTGCATCTGGAGTTGAAAATGACTAGCTTCAGAAGTGCGATCAGTGTGTCTTTATGATACCAGTATGGCTTCGGGAGGATGCATCAACGAGCATATTTCTGAAAATACTGCTGTTACACGATAGAACATTACCACCAAGATCATAGCTATTCATCAAATAAATACATTTGAGGTCAAAGAAAGTAATAAAATGATTTTATGTTTTGAGATTTGCTGCAGCTCAGATTGAATTTCACACAGTATCTAAACCCTATGGTTCATTATTATTAATATTCTGTGCTTATTGTGCACTCCTGCGGTTTCATCCTTTTCTCTATCGCCGTCCGTATGAAATGGTAAACATATCTGATCTTCAGCGTGCAGGAAATACTTTAAATATTTGATGTGAAATTTACAATTATTCAATTCATGTTTGCTCTGACAAGATTTTTTAATATTCCGACGGCAAATTGGAAGCGCATGGCACGTGAACTACACGGAGAACTGTGCTGAATTATTCAACCTCCTTTGTAGAGCCCTGATTGCTGTATAACCATTGAGTGGTATATATGGAAATCAAGGAACCCAAATTAAATCCGATAGCAGACTTTGGAGAAAGGGGGGACGAGGTAAAAGACAGCACTCAGGGAAAAGAAGCTGCAAATCTCTAGAAATCCCCCATGAACAGCAATTTCACTGTGGAGTCCACAAAAATGTGTTTAACTGTTATTTACAAAGTGGCGAGGGAAATACTGTAGTTTTATTATTTCAAAAAAGACGTGCGGCTGAACCATTTCAATGGACGTGCTGTTTTGTGTATGGTAGAGGTGGTGGCCGGGCTGTGGGTTGAAGGTTTAAAGTTCCCATGGCTCGTACAGAACTGGGAAAAACAGCTTTTTCCTATTATGCACCGTGGGCGTGGAATAATCTACAGGAAGGGCTGAAGTTAGTTAATCTCATACCTCTGGGTGATTTTAAAAGTCTCATACAAGACATTGTAAGTGAGGAATGTAACTGAATAGCCGTAACTGAATAGCCGTCTCTGTGTATTGTTGTATGTACCGTTGACTGTTGTATTGTCTGTAACTATTGTGTAGGCCTACTGCTGCTACCTTGGCCAGGTCTCTCTTGAAAAAGAGATTTTAATCTCAATGAGACTTCCTGGTTAAATAAAGGTTAAATCAAAGGTTGCCCAGGCGTTTATAGTTCACTCTTTATTTTCTGAACATCTGTTTGTTGTTATACAGTATCTCATCTGTTTCCCAGCTACGCAAAACATGACACATAAAAAGGTGCTCAAAGTTAAAAAGGTATCAGGAGGAATATGAAGCATTGGGATACACGCGGGAACAGACTATTTCTCCCTAACTCCCCCCAACCAGCCCCATTGCTCGCCTGCAGACTCCACACTGGCACACCGCAGCAGCAGCCCTCGCTCACGGAACAGACCTCCACTAGGCTCCCATCCCCGAGGTGTCACGTCGATGCTCTGAGGCCGCGGCCAGGGGAGGACCATGCGAAGGATGCAGCTGATAAGCCGTGACCGACTGACAGCTTAATACATCTATCTACAGGTTGACTGGTTGATATGCTGCCAACATGCAACAAGAGGAAACCACTTTAGACCATTAAAAAATATCAGCTACTATGTCTGGCAATAAGATAAGTAACTGTACCTTTAGAGATCTTTGAGAGAATTATTGTACATGTATATAGGTGTGCATTCATGTTTTTAATGCGTTTTTAGGTTTTGTGCTTGTATTCACCCCCTTTGGCATTTTTTTTCACATTTCACAACTCTAAAGCTTTTTAATTAATTACAAATATAAAAACACACAATAATTGATTCCATAAGTATTCACCCGTTTTGCTAAGACACACCAAAATAAACTCTGGTGCAATCAATTGTCTTCAGAGGTCACATCATTGTTTGATTGGATTAAAAATTGCTGTTCACCAATGGTCCCCATCAAGTCTGATGAAGCTCAAGCTATTTTTTAAAGAGAAATGGGCGGAAATTGCAGTGCCCAGATGTGCAAAGCTGGTAGAGACTTACCCAAATACATTCACAGCTGTAATTGCAGCTAAAAGTGCACTTACCAAGTATTAAGTCAAGGGGGTGAATACTTATGGAATCAATTATTGTCTGTTTTTTTATTTGTAATGAATTAAGAAAAAGCTTTAGCTTGTTTTTTACATTTTATTTTACATTATAGAGTAGTTTGTGTTGATCAGTGGCAAGAAATCCCAATTAAATCAGTTTCGATTCCATGAAGTAAGAAGGTAGAATGCCATACCATACCCACTGTACAAAACTTACATCTGCAAAACACAATTCCTAAAATTGGTCTGTGTACCAAATGACTGATATCAAAATGATGCTTCACCATCAGATGAAGGTGATTACTCAGAAAGGCTTTGTATTTATTGGGGTTTAACTTTCCCTTTCAGGGGTTGAATGGCCCTAAACCATGCCAAGAAAATGCACCACACACCACAACAGAGCTGCCAGAACCCTTCATTTACTCAAATGTTTCCTTTATTTTGGAAGTTGCCTGTACAACTAATAGTGCTGGCAATTGATTTTAAAACTAAAAAAATAAGATGTTTCTACACAAGTCATCATGGTCCATATCAATTTAAACAAAGTTTAAATACTCAACCTTCCTTGCCTCGTTATCTGGAAAACACATACAATGAGATGAGTAGAGAGAAACCGGTCGCTTTTATCCATAGTTGTGCATGCGTTTGGATTTGTATTGTTAATTCCAAGCAAATTTGATTATTTCTAACATGAAATAGTGTTTCAGGATAAATTAACAAAGCCAAACAGTATAGTCTTTGTGGGGAAGCCTTGTCATTTAGCCCTTGGAAAAGTGCTTTGAAGTGGAAACTACCTCCATAATTACACTTTTTCTCATTTTAACTTTGACACACATTTATAAAAAAATTTTAAAAAGGGTTTACTTAGGTTACAAGTCATCAGTTTGTTTTAAATATTAATATTGGGCTGAGGACTGAATTTCAAATGAGAGGAGTGATGGAGAGATGAGCCACTTTCATATGGAGGGCAGGCTGTGAGTTGCACAAAATAAATACTTCATATTTATGAGGGTGCACTGCTTATATTTTGATCTGTATCTTTAATACTGGTATTTTAATATGGTATTTTAAATGGAATCAAATGTGCACATTCTTTTATGGCTATGGTTCCGTGCAGCTCAGTAAGTAGAGCATGGCGGTGCCAACACTTACGTTGTGGGTTCGATTCCCATTGGGACTACATATACTGAAAAATGTATGCATTCACTACTGTAAGTCCCTTTGGATAAAAGCGTCTGTTATATGTCTACAATAATGATGTTACCTGTTGCGTGGCCTGAAATGAGCAACTATCACCAGATGATGTTATTGGTTGATGACAATGTTATTGACCAATAGGCAGAATTAATAATGGGGGCCTGGATCATTTCTGATGATGTAATCAGCAGGAAAATTAAGAAGGAGAAGCAGAAGTTGAAGAAGCGGAGGAAGATCAGGGAGATACACAAAATGATCAAAGTTTGGGGCTTTATTATGTGGCTGTGTGAAGTACCTGAATTCTGTGTGTTTAACTGAGGTCAGAGGGTACAGATGTTAATGTTTGTGAGCACTAGAGTCTGTGGCCATTGTAGTTATTTCTGTGGGAGACCCTGAAAAGTGCCAAACTCTCAGTGTTGTCTGGGTATGCCCCGCTAACCTGTAACGTAACAAAATATGAATGGCATTTTTTGGATATTTCGTCTTCAGCATATCTACTGTATGAGCACTGTATAGAGACTTGTTCAAATTATCATAAGAAGGAAAAAGTTTTGTTTTGTAAGTTTTTTATATCATGACTGCCTGACGAATGGGATGACATTCAAAACCATTCTCAGAAATGATGTATACTTCACTAAAGACTGCCATTTGGCGCCATTACGGGAGCACTCACAACAACAAATGTGTCTGAGGCTTATGCATGCCTGACTAACATTAAGAGAATAGAAAACAAAAAATGTTGGCTTATAGGAATATTTGGTTTGTTTTTAGTACATTGATGTTGCTCATTTATTGGGTAAAATTCAAGTGTATATTTGAGCAGGCATAGTTAGATGATGAAATAATGGCTGGCCATTGGCTTGAAAAAAAGAAAATCTAGCGAACGGCCTGCTTCCCTCACGCTGACCTGATTAACATTCTCTCCCAATGGCTGCCATCATCGCAGACAAGCTCCCCTGTGACCCACGCACCAACCTCCTGGAATTGGACGGAATGACACTTCACTACTTAAAATCCCTCTCACTCCGCAGAGTATTGACACACTCCGCAGGCTTCAGTTTCCTTTGAATAATGCCCTTCAGAAGCACACACCGCCGTGTATTCATCAATCTCCGATTTCAAAACACTTGGAAATCCATTCACAATGGCATCAAGAATACTTGCACCTTGTAGATATTATTGTCACAATGTTAAATTAAATCAACCGTTTTGTTCTGGGGCAGGGGGGGGGGGGCTGGATAGGATTACGTTTATTGATATTAATTTGACATATTACAATCACAACTCATATTATATTTGTTTGCCATCCAGTCCTTGTTTTCAAGGGCATACTGTCACAATCTCTGTCTGTGTGATAAAAGACACGTTTTAAATCCAGTCATTTGTCCTGATATGATCTGCTCAAAACCTTTGTTCTCTGTTGGAGCATGTTCTCAAGCCACATAAAAAGTAATCATGCTCCTTTTGTCATACTTAAGGAAAGATGATCAAAATGATTTTATATCTGTCATCTAAATCTGCAGTTATTACAGAAAAACACAGTGAGGCAAACGTTGTAATTTCATTTCAAGGATTATGACTGTGTGACACTGAACTGAAATACATAGGGGAAATAAATAGCCAATCAGACCATTGAGATGTTGGGGGTAGGGATGTTAATGATTAATCGATCATCGATTAATCGCTGTTAAGAATTTGATCGATCAAGCATATCAAATTAACGATTATGTATCACAGCACAGCCGATCCAAGAAGAACGAGATAAAGTTATCCAATAGCAAGAACTCTAGTGAGTGTAATAACATTGCTTTGAAACAACAGTTAAACCCTTGTTTTATTTTATAAAATATATCTAGCAATATTTCACAAAATAAACGATTTACAACGACAAAACATTTTTGTTATATTTTGTATAGCCTAACGTTTCCTCTGCCAACAATAGCATGGTCTCTTGAATTCGCTAAGCATGCCTAATGTTACTTCCGCATATCTCTGAGTTTTTGGTGAAATATAGTATTTATGCATCCCTGGGACATCGGTTGCATCAGAACAGGTGTTCTCAGTGGTTGGTCTTACTGTAAACAGGCTGCGCACACGGCTCACCCCTGAACACGTGGATATGCTTATTTTCTTTTGGATTTGGGACTCGAAAGTTAGGAGGCTAGGTTAGGTAGGCTTTTTTTTTTTTCAAGTTGCCAAGCCTCCGCTGTCGGACAGCCCTTTTCATTTCAAAATAAATATTGATATAATTGTTAGGCCTACTGAATGGTGTTTCATTTCCTTCATAATCCTTGTTTTATGCTGTTAAAATAAGCCTGTGTCTCAAAAACTTGAATAAAGCTTTGATTGAGGGAAAAAAACAAGCATTTTGTATTCTCTGTCATATGCTACATTTTGCTTTTTTAAGATTAATGAATTAATTGTTTGTTAACGTGGGTGACGATCGGTGAAGGACATTTCTTAAAATTAGCATCCCTAGTGGGGGGAATCTTTCATTTGTATGAAGTTTGTAGTTTGAAGTTAATAAAGCAATATTTTATTCAAATCTTTCAATTATAACTATTGACTCTGAATCTAGCAATCGGAAATCCACCCCCCACCTAAAAGAGTGCAGCATCATTAGGGGTTCTAGACAGGGTTCCATAAAAGATATAATCTTCCTCAGAAATGTGAATAACCTGTGACATTAAACATATCATTGATAGAATAGGAAATACTGTTATGAAAATAATAATTTCACTAGGAGGCTGGTGAAAAACTAGTGCAATCATTGCTATTTTGATAGACCAGATGAGATAGCCAATTAAAAAACAAAGGGCACAAACAAATCAAAGCTTTCACCCTTAGTCCATATGCTCATTTCAGATGCAAAATGAAGCATTACATTTACATTTACATTTACATTTAGCAAACGCTCTTATCCAGAGCAACTTACACAGTTTACATTTCTTCACATACAATCCATTTATACAGCTGGATATTTTACTGAAGCAATTCAGGTTAAGCGCCTTGCTCAAGGGTACAACAGCAGTGCCCCACCTGGGAATTGAACCTGCAACCTGTGAGTTACAAGCCCAGCTCCCTAACTATTACACTACACTGCCAGCCACCTTTGCTATTACAAAAACAATGGCTAACTCTTAGGCAGAAATTCCCCTTCCACTAAGCCTCGTCCTTCCACTACATGTGCGTCGGTTTACACACATAATAATAATAATAATAATATCAACTGACATCAATAACTCTTTGGTAAACCCAACAACTATGTCGGCTGGGGTGATTAACTACGGTGAATGTGGTTGAGATGGTTTCCCCCCGCTTTCACTAAAATGGTTCTCTGTGGTTCTCTGTGGCTCAGTTGGTAGAGCACAGCGTTGGCAACGCTTAGGTTGTGGGTTCAATCCCCACTGGGGTCACATATACTGAAAATGTATGCATTCACTACTGTAAGTTGCTTTGGATAAAAGCGTCTGCTAAATGGCGTATATGTATAAAATGCTTTGAGATCCCAAGAAGAAACACAAATATATAACTCCAATCCTTTACCCATGATCAGTTGCATATGCATACGCGCAATCGCAACAAGTTTGTCATTTACGCTTAATGGCTCTAGACCAAAGATGGACACGTGACCTCCAAAAGGAGCTCTGACCCGCACCCGCGCCGGGGGAATCACTCACCCTGTAGTCGCTGGCCGTGACGTAGAATATCGGCTGGAAGGCCAGCCAGATGATGCAGGTGGTGTACATGGTGAAGCCGATGAACTTGGCCTCGTTGAAGTTCTCCGGGCACTTCCTGGTCTTGAAGGCGTAGACGGTGCAGAGGACGATGAGCACACAGTTGTAGGTGAGCGACATCAGCATGCTGGAGTCCTTGCTGTTGCACTTGAGGGTCACCACGTCCCTCCTCTCGGGGCTTATCTCCTTGCGCACGCCGGGCACCTCCACCAGCAGCCAGACCACCACCACCACCAGCTGGCAGGAGATGAGCGCCAGGCAGATCACCACCTGCGAGGTGGGGCTGATGAAGCGCGGCCGCTTGGCGCCGTCCTTCACCCCGTTGAAGATGCGCGCGATGCGGTTGGTCTTGGTCAGCAGGGCCGAGTAGCAGACGGCGAAGGACGTGCCCAGGCCCAGCCGGCGCAGGGTGCAGACGGCCGCCGACGGCTTGGCGATGTAGATGAACGTCATGCTGTAGCACATCAGGACGCCCAGCAGCAGGATGTAGGAGAGCTCGCGCCCGCTGGCCTTCACCACCGGCGTGTCGTTGTTCTTCAGGAAGAGGCCGATGACGGAGAGGGTGCAGAGCATGCCCAGGCAGGAGATGGTGACGGGGCCGACGGCCCAGGCGTCCTCCCAGTGGATGTACTCCTCGGGCAGGTTGTAGCATCCGGTCAGGTTCTCCAGGGGCCACTGGCCGAAGCTGCAGTCCATGCAGGTGAACTCGTCCAGCAGGAACTGGTAGGGCTGGCAGGGGATGCAGATCCAGCAGCAAACGTCCCCGGGCTGCATGCTCTTGATCTCGTTCTTCTTGCAGGGATCGCTGCACTGAGAGGTGGGCGCCACCTGACCGTCCCAGGGGATGAGGGTGGTGTTGAGGCTCAGGCTCTGTGCCCAGTACCCCACCTTCTTGTATTGGTACCTGCCATTCTCTTTGTGGTAGTGGAAGATGTTGTAGCGGCCCAAGCTGTCTCCGAAAGAGTCAAAGAGGACGACGTTGTCGGTGTCCACTGGACGGAACGGGGCTAAGGGAAAGGAAGCACAAGGTGAACGTCCCTTTGTTACATACCTGTAGCTGTCATACGATGTGACCTGCAATGGAAAATTACAAGCGGCACATTTGGTTACTCTTGCTATGAAGGGCCCTACAATGGAACTTCATAAATCCTCCATATGCACTGCATAACACCTTCATAAGTGCTAAATAAACATTTATAAACCCAGTCATACAGAAGGCGGTGATATGTCACCGTCTGTATTGTACTGTGGTATTTGGTGTGCACTTATAATATGGATGGACACCATACACTTTCGCAGGCTATATTGGCTGGCATAAGTGCATATTAATGTTTATGCAGTGCCCATTAAGGTGTTATTCAGTGGTTTTACAGGCTTCATGCAGTTCTCATGTAGCTCATTTCTTGTAAAGTATTATATATACTATATAATATCATATATTTTAAACTCCAGGATCCCAAATACCATGTACACAACCTCTGAATAGTGTAAAATTGTATGCCATATTGTTTTTTCTCCCCCAGTTGTTTATGCACTGTTGCAGGTTTGGTATTGTGGTGTTAATATTATGGAAATGATATCACTGTGTTGCTGCTTTATCACTTTGGCTTGTGGTACAGCATCTCTCCTATGACATAAAATGTATTTTCACTTAGATTTTTTTTTGGAAGAGTACCCAATGATGTGCAGGACACAGGTGCAAACAATACATTTACATAATTGAAGCCAGCAGGTCAACTGGAGAGCCTGGTTTGTCTGATGCACTCTTGCTCTGTTTGAATGACAAGGCTCAGAAATGGAACGGGGAAACTAACATTCTCTAAACCTTTTTATCTAGGTAATATACAGAGCAGTAAAGGAAATAATTGTATGCGCAGTACCTATGCACACCCAATTCACCATATGGTGCTCTGCTGTTCACTGCACATCTCTGCACATCTCTAATCAAATAAGAAGGAAATATGGTTTAACAATGAAGGTCGTCTCCATTTTAAGGGATCTGGGATTTCATCACATAAGTCTGCTCCAGTGGTCTTGCAGCTGGGGGGAACCTGTCGGGGGATTGGCTCCTTGAAAAAAAGCATACATTGATGTTTCAGATATCCTGGATTCTACCGTCCTCCAGGACTTTAAACTGCCCAGGGGCAGTCAGGCGTGAGGATGTCTGGGTGTTTCCTGAGCTGATGCCTTAAGACTCTCCCCACTATCAACCTACGCGCTACAATAAAACTCTGTTGCAGACGTGTGGTCACATCTGATATTAATCCAGATATTACAAAAGCCAAAGATCACGAAGCATTTGAACTTCCTTACCCTTGTCCAAATTCTTAACAAGAATCCCTAAGCTAGGAAAAAGAGAAGAACAAACGTAGGCTATTTTATACCTAATAATAATAATCTAATCCAGGCTGTCATACAATGCTTTTTTACCTGACAAAATGACTCAAGAGATTTGTTGATATTTTGTTATTCATACATAGGCTCAATCACTTTCTGCCATCAAGGCAGTGTGACAAAATGTGTTACTGAGCATGAGGTTGATAATTAATGTTTTACCTTAGCAAATTGAATCATCACAACATCTTAACGAGCTAAACGGAAATAAACCTAAACCAAAAAAATTATCTGGAGCTCATCTTTTTATTTAAAAACATCCACTTTAGGCTCTGTTGTTCTGGTGCTGTTATTGCTGATGGACAGACGTGTTTCTTTGTGAAATCTTAATGACACGTTAGCAGACAAGTGCCAGACAAAACTCTTTTGAACATGATCTTTACTTTTTTAGTTTGATGCTTTCAAATTAAAATGTAAACTCTTCATTTGGAGTGCCTGTAGTTTTAGCTTAAATTCATGAGTATTTAATATGTTTGCGCTCTCATGTATTGAAAACCTTTAAACCAGCTTCTTGACAATGCATATTCCAGTCCTGTGACAATAGACACAACTGCAGTCGGAAGCTACAGCTTGAGATACCGAAACTCAAG
Source organism: Aldrovandia affinis (assembly GCA_029706075.1). NCBI lineage: Eukaryota > Metazoa > Chordata > Actinopteri > Notacanthiformes > Halosauridae > Aldrovandia > Aldrovandia affinis. The sequence continues at coordinate 5,488,504 of JAINUG010000031.1, forward strand.
CTTAAAACCTCGTATGTGCAAAATCGGTCACTTTCAACACTTGCGTTTCTCGTCGCACGCACGCATTTACCCTCAAACTTGGTCTTCAGGATGAAGTCCCTGTAGAGCTTCCTCCCGTTGCCGGGCTTCATGGCGTCACAGACCTTGGTGGAGTTGGGGCACACGACCTGCCTCATGTTGTGCAGGGCGTGGGCCATGGCGTACACGGCGTTCACCACAAACATGATCTTGGACTCCTGCTCGAACACGCCGTCGCGCAGGGAGTGCCTGCCACAGCTCAGCTCGTGCAGGCTGCACTGGAAGCGGCGCTCCCAGAACTCCCGGAACCAGGGGTTGCGCGTGTTGTTGTACGGGTCCAGCCTGGTGAAGTAGTCGGTGAACTCCGGGATGGGGTAGGAGGCCAGCTCGATGGTGAAGGCCCCGTTGGCCACCAGCTCGCTGCCCCTCACCACGCTCTCCTGCGCCCCCCAGCCGTCGCTGGCCACCCAGATGAAGGACACGTTCATGCGGGCGGCCGCCACCAGCAGCTCGCGGGCGTCCTCGCTGCGGGTGAAGAGGATGACCACCCGGGCGTTGGACTTCTGCAGCAGGGAGCGGATGACACCCTCGTAGCTCAGCCGACTCATGGAGCGGCTGACCTTGGCGGACGTGGCGATGCAGATCTGCCGGGCGCGGGCCTCCTGCTGAAACACGTCGATGCCCGTCTCGCCGTAGTCGCCCTCCGAGGCCACCGTGGACACGTACGTCCAGTTGAAGTAGCGCAGGATCTCGGCCATGGCCTTGGCCTGGTAGAAGTCCGGGGGCACGGTGCGGGCGAAGTAGTCGTAGCGCGTCTTGTCGCTGAGCTTGGCGCTGGTGGAGGCGTAGCTGATCTGAGGGATCTGGAAGAGTCTGAGCAGGTTGGCCACCTGTTAAAATAAGGAAGGCAAGAATTAATGAAAGAGTTGCGATTTTATTATTGAGGGCATCACATCACCGTAGAATGCTTGTGAATCCACATGGAAATATTGGAATGGAAGGTATGGTGGAGAATTTGCTGCTTTTCAGCTTTTCCCACAGCAATGAACATAATGGGCAGAGACTCTCTGTGCTTACAAAAATAAACATCTGTACCGTACAACCTCATGTGAACACACTGAACTTCACATGGCCACACAGTAAAGCCCCAAACGTGGGTTCTTGCGTGTGCTATGTCTTTTATCTTCTGCTTCTTAATTTTCCTGCCTATCCTGTCACCAGAAAAGCTCCATGCCCCCAATTATTACGATTATGATCTGTTCATAGTTCATAATCTTTCACAGGTGAATGCTGATACCTCAGTCAAGAGGCATTAAGGATCGCAGCCTTGCAGTGATTACAAGAATGCATAATGACGAGAACGGGCGTTTCAGCCCATCCAGGCTCGTCCTAATCGAAAGGGTATGCAAATGAGCAAACAAATGTTCCACGTCAGCGAGTGTTTCACAAGCTTTTTTAGCCTAGAGAAGCAATCAGCCTCACGCCACTCTCAGCCTTCTTGTCTGCTCTCTGCATCCCAGCAGCTTCTTTCGCAAGTTTTCATCTCTCTGATTGTCTTGCTAGAGCCTGGGGCACAGCAGGCTCCTGGGAAACTCCCAGCCATTCTCATATCAAATCTGCTATATTGTCAGCCACATCAGGCTTTAAAACCATGGAGACAGGATGAAAACCAAGAAAACCAAAAAAAAAAAAAAAAAAAAAAGAACCTGGATATAGAGGGTAGATGGTAAAATAATGGAAACACCAAATGAACCAAAAAGGACTAGTATTTTGAAGTACCTAAATCACAATTAATACTAATTGCCAATTAATCAGTACTAATTGCCAATGTGTTTCTGCTAATGTAACATGTTTTTAAAGAGGTCAAATAGTCGGTGCCCAAATTGCAGGTGCATCGGTTACAGAAACAGCGAAATTATATTATGTGTCAGGGGGAACAGTGTTGGCATACGCCAAGGAGGGAAAAACTGCATCAGGAAAGAGATGGTCACAAGTCAAAACTCACCGACAGGGATAGATGGACACTTAACAGGATAGTTGCTAAAAACCACATAACAACAGCCTCAAAAATGACCACAGAACTCAATCTACACCTCCGTGACCCAGGCTCAACAAAAACCTACGTTGTGAGTTTCACAAAAATAATATTTGTGGTAGGGCTGCAATAAGGAAACCTGCTTGTAACCAAGGCCAATGCTCAACGATGCATAACCTGGTGTAATGAGCACAAAACCTGGACTGGATTTCTGAACAGTGGAAGAAAGCAACAGGGTCTGATAGAGTCTTTTACTCTTTTTCCTACATCCGGACAAGTTTATGTTTGGAGAAACCCAAAGGGAACCTTCAACCCACATTGTCTGTTCCCAGCTGTTAAATATGGTGGTGGATCTGTTATGGTATGGGCAGCCATCTCGTGGAAGTCATTGGGTCTCCCAACAACCAATACCTCCAGAGTAATTTATGATACCATCATTTGAATAATTCTTATATAATATTATTAATGGTATCAGTAATAATATTTTTGCAATAATGATAACAAATAATAACATCAGTGCTATGGTTATGGTGGATAGACATAAATATGCAATTTTTTAGATGATGTTTGCTACATCCTAGCTACATCTATGTCCCATGGATTTAATGCAGTCAACAGAACTTTTGTACTTTTCATACTTTTTTATAGTGTTTTTATAAGTATATATGGTTGCTCTCAATATGTAATTTACAGTTTATTGTGTTTTGTTTTGTTTTATTATTAGCTATTTTGCTGTATTGAGTGGATGTACTTTACTTTTTTTATGTACTTTCGTGCATGTATTTTGTTTCTTTTCTTTTTTTATACATTTTTGCTTTTGTTTATTGGGGACAGGTGTTGTTTTAGCCTTTGGCTATATACAACCCATCCTTGTTTTTCAGCATTGTAACAATGCTTTTGAGTCTCTGAGTCACATTTTGACATCCAATTCAAAGGCATAAGCGTAAGTCAGTAGATTTCAACATCTTTGGACAAAATAATTCACACAATCTTTTTTAACTGCACCACATTGTTACATACTCAGCAACATGTTTAGTGTTAAATCAACTCTGGGACAGTATATTCATCCCCCTTTAGACTCATATACTCTCTTAAAGTTTAAATGGCATTGAACATTTTACCTGCCTAAAAGATTACAAGGTTTTTCGTGAAATTAAGACACACTCTGGCCAACCAACATTTCCTTTTCAAATCTCTGTGTTGCCTTTTTGTGGTAATAACGGGGCCACGGGGAATACTATCATGGCAGACATATTTCACAGCACAGAGCAGAGGCATCACGTTACTATCTCCTGCTGCTGGCGTTCCTCTGTGTCTGAAGGGAACCTTGAAATGCATTCCCTTGCATGCAGAAACATAGCTCTTTCTCTTTAATTCAGCAACACTTCTATCCAACAGACCAGAATCCCAGATAGAATATTACTTCCTGAAGCACCTGTGCAAGGCAGTTTGTTACTCCACTTACTACGGCATTAAGCCTGTGATTCATTATTGTTATTATTTATTTTGTTATCTTTGCACATGCCCTTAACCAGGGGCAACATCATTTTACAGGGCAGATTCGATTTGACATGTTAACCAATCGTTGTCAAAAGTGAATCCAACCCACATACTCCTGGTTACAAGCCCGGCACCTTTTTTCCCCACACGGCAGTCATGATATTTCTTACACTGTATGGAAGCACAACTGAAATGTATTTAACTATTGCCCACTCTCGGAATACATCTCTGTTTCAAAACCCCACTGAAATAGGGCATTCAACTTTTTTATGGCAGAATTTCAAACTGAGTGTTCTTTTTACTTGCAAGCGTGGCCTTTCTGCATCATTACAGCTAACCTTAATTGTTAAAAGATGTCACTCTGTCTGCCTTTCAATACATTCATTTTATATTTTTAGATTTCAGTACTCCTTAAGCATAATCGTTTTGCATAAAATCTGCCAGGGTAGTACATAGCACAATTGAACAAAGCAAAAGTGTGTGTGTGTGTGTGTGTGTGTGTGTGTTGGAGTCAAACCTGACTTTGGGGCACACACACCTATTTCCTGTTACTAATGCTTTGTTGATGTAGAGCACAACCCTGAACATTAATCATCATAACCAGCATACAATTATACATCATTTGACAAGATCAGTTGGCAGATGTAGTGTGATTACAATCATTTAAGCCAATTAAGATATTATGTCCGGGTACTTGTAGGAATATTGTGGGGAGCAAGCTACAGCTGTATGGCACAGAGTGGAGTCTATTATCTAGTTGTTAGATTCAAACAGCATTTACACTTTTTTGATTTGGTTACCCTGATAGCCCATAAATCTACCTGAGGTTCTAGGCAGCTAGCTTGTTAGTTATGTAATAACTGAAAGTTTAAGAAATAAAATCAAAATCCCTAAAAACAAAAAAAACAAAAAATGTTGCTGCCCAAGGACTAAGTATGTACGTACATATTCATTCGACACATCCCTATAAGAACATAAGAACATAAGAATGATATTGAATCCCTATAGCGGTGCTTATCACTTGCCCATGCTATCTCTAATCTTGTTTCACTTTTTGACTTCTTCCTTGTGATGTGCCAGTGATGTTGTTAGCTTTACTAGAATGCTAAATGACTTTAGATTTGCAGTCCATATCAATGGAGCGCCAACATTCTATGGTTTTCATTTCATTTTTAATGCTGTTAAACGAACCCTTTTCCTCAACATATTCACCAAAAATGGTCCTTTCCTCCCAATTTCATCAGCAAAATCAATTTGATTGCAAACAGCATTTACTTTGGTGCCGAACCAAACATCACTTTTTGCGTCAGCAAAAAGGCACAAGTCAAGTGGTCCCTATCCCTGGTTATGGAGAGCCACAGGGTGTGCTGGTTTTTGTTTTCACCTTCGAATCAGCAATCAGTTCAGACCTGGGAAACCAGGTGAGGTGAATTTTGGCATAATTACCTGCTTTAATTGATCAATTAAGTGCGGGGCAACAACAAAAGCCAGCAGACTATAGCTCTCCAGGACCAAGGTAGGGACCTGGCATATGGCCAGGTGTCCACACATGTGCACCCTTACAAGGTTTACCAGCAGAGGACACTGTTTACAGGTTTTGGTAAATTCACAAGAACATTTTTTATGCACAGCGGACACATTTTTGTAAATCTGTAAAAAAAAGTACAAAAATAATACATGTATGTAATATTAGTTTAACCTGAAAACTATGGGCTTTTTAAATCTGCATCTCATGAGTTTTATATGAACAATCATGCCCCTTAAGGTTTGTGTACACACTGCATGTCGTCTTCCAGCTCCAACCTCTGAACATTCTGTTGCTATGATAATCAGCTGCTCTCAGTCTTCACCCTCCCAGAGGGAAAAAGGTCATTGTGTACACCAGCCGTCCCCAATTGTCAGCCCACAAGCCACATCAAGCCTGCAAAGGGTCCTTTGGTGGCCCATGCTTACTGTACCTCACAGGCATACATAATTACGCCGCTAATGAAGATTTCAATTTTTTAAAGACACTGAAAATTGTCCTCTACTAATGAGCCTCATAAACCCACCAGGGCTGAACCTCACAGCAATACTCCACTGAGAGATTAAAAAAATTCAATAATCATTTTTTAAAATAATATTGACCTTAAACATAGCTCTTATTGGAGGGAATGATTTCTGATGCTCTTCTTTAACAGCAAAGAAATTCGTTTTGAGTTTCTGCTCTTCTATTTTGCACCCATCACCATGATTCCCAATAACTGCCTGTCTAAGCTTTTATTGCAAGATTGATCCTGTATGAATTAATACAAGTTGATTGCCCGCAGGCATATTCCCTTATATAATTTGATATCATTATACCTGGTACAATCCAATCTGTATTCCTTCTTCCTAAATAAAAAAAAATTGTTATATATCTCATTGAAAATCAAGAAATGTATTGATTGGTAAGGCATTCATCATATGAGAAATGTAAACTGGGTCGACATGGGTCACCAGCGTCCTCTGTTGATATGAATCTCTGTGTATCACCAAACCATGCCTAATTCGACATCACTATATGAAACCAAATATAATTTTGGAATACCATAGAGTTTTAATATTATATACAGTATTTATTTTTAAATTGCATTGCCTCAAACAAAAACCCTTCCCATTATCAAACATGCTCTGGGAACCTGAGGGGAATGGCACCAAGGTGAATCTTTACACAGGTAAAGCCTCAAAACCCCAATTCTGTTTCAAATAGTCAATTATTCCTTTAATGCAAGACATCCAATAACTAAAATTCCTCCAACTTTAGCAATAGAGCAATTTTCAGACTGTATTTTCTACAGCTGAATTTAGCAAGCCAGTCCAGTGTGGTGGAGTGTGGCCATGGTAAAAATGTGCTAAATAAAATTAGGTTCAGTGTACTAAAAACAATAGCAAAATGTCAGAACATCGAATTTTGTCACAACCTGGAAAAACATCCACCGTTGATGCTTGGCTGTGATAGCAGGTTGTTTAGGCAACAGTGGAGCCCTTTCAACACTTTAGATATCTCCAATGATGTCCTATAATGGCCTGCCACCTTCCCAGAAGGCACGCTGTCGATTGTGATACTGGGCTATTTCCCCATACTCTGTCCTGATCTGAGGGCTGATTGCAAAACCTATTGAATATTAATTTGATCTAAAAAGCAATTTGCCTTGTTGGCTTGAGTGAAGTGAACTAAGATGCTTCTGATAATGTGCAAATTTGCCTGACCGCTCTGTTAATCTGAGCAGAACAAATTATTGTTTATTGCCTCCGTCCTGTACCCGAGCCGTGGAGCCCTGACCTGAACCAAGTCTAAATAGGTTTGCCAGATTCCTCAAAGGATCTCATAATGCTATATAATTCTAAACATGAATTCTACACTTGCCTGTCTGTCTGTTTTGTCTATTGATCGACTGCTAGTAAGAGTAGCCTTTGACAGTCGGGAGAGGGAAGTATCGAGCATGAGGATACAGCACGAGTATGTACTATTCCAGCTGTGCATAGCAAGCACAGCCTAAGCCTTGGCTTTACTGCAGCAGTACTAGAGTAGCAATGTTTCAGTCCAGTGAGCTTCCCTAGGCTACAGGTTGAGAACTGGCTCTAGAGGACAGCACCCAATTAAATATGGTGTGTGGAAAAAACAAATAAATGTAAAAAGAAACAATACTCTGCATTCCCTATTTAGTAGAATACACCCATTGTCATTTAGACCAGCGCTTCCTACATTTGGCTCGGAAGTGGGTCGTGGGAGGGGTTCAGGTGGATCGTGACACAATGCATATAATACACTCTCCATTAACAAAAACAACAATTTACAACAGTCAAAGTACGCACTGCACTTGTTACGTGCAATGCACTAGTCAGTGTACATGCAATTGTTTTGACATATATACAGTATATACAGTATATATATATATATATATATATACACATTATATATGTGTTTTTCTCCATGTTTGAACATACAGTATTTCATTTTAATAAGGGGTGGATCACAGTAAATGTATTCGCTCATTAAGTGGGTCACAGGCTTAACTGGGGTTTGGGAACCCCAGATTTAGACAGTGTGAGGCATTACGCTTTATGCGTGTTGCTATAGCAGCCGTTAGGGTGGAAAAGAGGAGCCGACTCTTGAAACGAGGCGGTTAATATTAGAAAAGCTTTGTTTCCTCCAGTTTTTTTCCATTATTTTTTTGTTGCCTGAGTCCAGCTTTACTATGAGCTGATAGCCATTAAACATTATCTAAAAACAGGCCTCTGCTTAACGTATTCCGACAGTCCATTTGAACACGCGTGTTGACAGCAGCCTACAGTATAATGGCTCCTGGCTGCTGAACGACATCTCTGGCAGGAGAGTGGAAAAGAAAATGATGTGTGCTGACAATTAAGGGGCTGATAAGGGTATAAAGGACTATTTTATGATTTATTAATATACAGTCTAAGCCGGTTTTTCATTATTACGTAATATCTTACTGGATGTACCACACTATAAACATAGATCAAACATGTTCGGAGCCATAAAAATGTCTTCTCGTCACCCTGTTCCATGCAGCATATGCATGTATGACTGGACAGCCAGGACCAGTCTGAATTAAACAGAATGGATGGGGAAGACAAGTAGAAGACTTCCCACCTACACTCTGGGGATTAGATACAGCTCCTGCCCTCGTCGTGCATGCTTTCTACCATACGCACGCACAAACGCATGCACCCGCACACACAGATATACGCATGTGCACCAACATGCATGCATTAACACACACATACACATCGACACACATATGCGCACACACATTCAGATATACATACACTTACACACACACACACAATAAATGTTGAGAAACCTGGATGCACACATACAGACACAATGCACACACATGTGCGCACACACACAGATATACTTACACTCACACAACCACAAAGTAAATGTTGCAACATTGAAGAGGAACCCTCTGGCCCTGCTGGTTGATTTGAGCTGTCCAGTGGGTTTATGCAGTCCAGCGTTTCGAGGAATTCGTCCCCAGCCCTCCCGTTCTTCACGTCTCCAACAGCGCCGCCACAGGGGTCGTCAACCCTTCCGTGAACCCAGACCCTCAGAGACACTGAGAATAGCCATCCCATCACTCTGGTGATGGGCAAAGGCTTCTATCCCTGGATTAAATATTGCAGCAGCTCACATCCCTAAGTACACAATAAGATAGCTGAAGCATAAAGCTTCAATGTGCACAAGTCAGATCCTTTTCCCAACTTTGAGGGACCTCTCTGAGTCCATCAACATCTGAATGCAGAGTAAAAACACAAGAAGCACCATTAGCTCCACCTTGTGCCATGTCATTAAAGGGGAATGCTCCCAGATTTCTATAATTTGATGTTTTTCCTTACCTCAAAATAATGTGGTTAGATTTTTTTCCAGTGATCTCATGTGATGTAGTGCCTGCTTCCCACGTGAATGTATGGGCTATTCTGCCTGCTCCCACGTGAATGTATGGGCTATTCTCACTTTTCTTACAATTTTTGCAATACAATGTAAAAAAACATATTGACAACTTGATGGCCTATATTTTCTGACACCCTTATCAGTTGTGAATCAGGAAATGTATATGTTGTCCATGAAAATACTATGGATGTTACAGAAATCTTTATTTAATTCATTTAATTAATTTCAGACAACAGTTGGAAGCAGACTAAGAAAATTGTGCATATTGACTGTATCACTCCGTTTTTTCTCTCACTGTAACCGGGGAAATATCTCCTATCCCTAAATTTCAATAAAGTGACCCATGATACATGAGGCTGGCACTTCTGGGGTTATGCTCGAGTGCATACTCATGCATGCTGTTGAGACTTCCTCTGCTTCCATCTGAAATGAACAAGATTTCTGAAGCCTCCATAGTATTTTCATGGACAGTGTATAGGTTTTCTGAAGTTATCATTACTGTCAAGGCACTTTCACAAAAACATAAGAATGTTTAACGATGAACAGGCCATTCATCCCATCTAAGCTCATTATTCTGCCTATAGTCTAGAGCAGTGGTTCTTAACCTTTTTGGCCTCAGGACCCATTTTTACCAATGCCAGCTCAGTGGTGATCCAATATACATTAGCGATGCTTTCAAAAAAACTGCCAGCGTATCTCTAAGATGCCATACATTAATAAACATTTTAAACATTTTAAAATAGAGCCTACTCATATTTAATGTCATCTTAATGAGGAATCTCAAGTTTGGAACGTAATGAGTGTGTGGTCGGTTGGCTATGATTTAGCATACGCAATAGGCACACTTTAAATTTGATTGGATATGACACTGAATATGAAATTGTGCGTCTGCTGATTGGCTAACACAAAGCAGTGTCCAATATGAGATTGCTCCCAATCGCAGACGCAAAATCCGTTTTTCTGAAAGAGTTACTGTTGGGGCATGAGCTGTGAAATCCAATCGTAGATCTGCAGTTAGGGTTAATTTCACAGTGAAGCACATCTCACGTAACCATCACACAGTAATCAAAGTGTTGTCTGGCTGGTTTAAAAATGTAAAGAATTTTTCAACTCGCTTCAAATTCTTCAACATTTTCCCCATTCAAAATGTGCCACGACCCACATTTGGGTGGCAACCCACAGGCTGAGAAACACTGGTCTAGAGAGCATCAAGCTCTTTGTCAAGCCTGGTCTTAGACTGGAACTTGAGATTATCTGTTTTAATTAGTGACTTTTCACCCAATCAACAATCCATTGATCCAGTGATATGGTATATGACAGCGTCACTCAAATCACCGTCCTCATGGACTGAGTACTGCTGTTTCTACCACCTTGTTGTTCAGACCAAAAATCATAATGGGGAAAGTGACTTTGACCGTGGAATGATTGTTCGTGCCAGACGGGGGTGGTGTGAGTATCTCAGAAACTGCTGATCTCAAGGGATTTTCACACACAACAGTCTCTAGAGTTTACAGAGAATGGTGCGAAAACCAAAAAACATCCAGTAAGCGGCAGTTCTGCGGGCAAAAACGCATTGTTAATGATTGAGGTCAGAAGGTGACAGTAACTCAAATAACCACGCGTTACAACAGTGGTATGCAGAAGAGCATCTCTGAATGCACAACACATAGAATCTTGAAGTGGATGGGCTACAGCAGCAGAAGACCACACCGGGTTCCACTCCTGTCAGCTAAGAACAGGAAAGTGAGGCTACAGTGGGCACAGGCTCACCGAAACTGGACAGTTGAAGACTGGAAAAACGTCGCCTGGTCTGACAAATCTCAATTTCTGCCCCAACATGCAGATGGTAGGGTCAGAATTTGGCGTAAACAACATGAATCCATGCATCCCTCCTGCCTTGTGTCAACGGTTCAGGCTGGTGGTGGTGGTGTAATGGTGTGGGGAATGTTTTCTTGGCACACATTAGGCCCCTTAATACCAATTGAGCATCGTTTAAATGCCACAGCCTACCTGAGTCTTATTGCTGACCATGTGCATCCCTTTATGGCCACAGTCTACCCATATTCTAATGGCTACTTCCAGCAGGATAATGCGCCATGCCACAAATCACACGTCATCTCAAGCTGGTTCCACGAACACGACAATGAGTTCAGTGTACTCCAATGGCCTCCACAGTCACCAGATCTCAGTCCAATAGAGCACCTTTGGGATGTGGTGGGACGGGAGATTCGCAACATGAATGTGCAGCCGACAAATCTGCAGCAACTGCGTGATGCTATCATGTCAACATGGACCAGAATCTCCAGCACCTTGTTGAATCCATGCCATAAAGAATTCTGGCTGTTCTGGAGGCAAAGGTGGGTCCTACCCAGTACTAGAACGGTATACATAATAAAGTGGCCACTGAGTGTATATATGTATTCATATATATATATAAACAGTGTGTTTATACAGTATATATATATATATATGTACAGTGTGTATTTACTGTATATATATATATATATATATATAGCAAATAAAACAGGCTGCTAAACATCCCAGCATCTGTGGAATGCGTCCTCACCATCACACTGTGTTCACACAGAAGCCAGGGGCTTGGCTGAAAGATTACACAGGCTTTCCTCTTCCCAATTGATAAGTCATTTATTTTATGGGAAGCAGAACCTTCACTGGTGAATAATAAAGCGATGTGGCAGCATTAAAGTTTTATTGCCATAAAAGTTATATTAAATAATAATATCACTTATACATATTCCTAAGGCATAGCTGCATAGGACAAGAAATAATAACATTTTCTAGTATTGGATCCTATGATCTGATAGATCTATTCCACAGAATAGTCACCACAGAAAAATATCAATTTACAGTGTTCAACTTACACTTTATTGTCAGTATGTTGCTTCAATATAACATGTATCCTTGTCTGCTGAGTGAATTTATCGTTGTCTGCTGAGTGCATTGTTCTAAACAAACTTTAATGGAGAAAAACACTGGGAGTCTGCTTTTTAATTTGACCACAGCTCACTCTAATAAAATCGGGATAAAATGCACTCCAAAGACAATGGCATACTGGTCCACTGAAGTAAAAATGTAATTGGTGTCAACTGTAATTCCATCATCAGTAGTAATATTCAGATTAAAAACCTTTGCTCGGGGGTATCTTTGCTGCTGTCTATATTTCTATCCAGTTTCAAAAAAAAAAAAAAAAACATGACTTAATTAATCAATTTTTAAAAAACGAAACAAGGGGAGAGCTTACGGAAGGTCCGACAGCATTGTCAGGCTGGAGTATTATGCAGCGTTCCACCTTGGAATATTATTCCATGTTCCGTGCTGGAATTTGCACCGCCAAGTTGACAGAATCATTTTTAAAAAGCAGAAGTGATTCTTTGGCGAATCGGTTAGAATTTCCGGAGGGAGAAAATGGAAGGAGCAGAAGACATATGGCTGACATCAAACACAGGTACGTCACAGAGACCATTGCCATTACGCATTTGGCTCCCAGGCAATTCTACTGGAAAGCCCTCACAGGAAGAGAGATGAGCCTGCTGTCTCTAATAACTGAACTTAAATATTTCTGAGACACTCAATATACCCCTGACAGCAGCTCCCTATACCATGTCATGTCACACTGAGAATAGCCATTTATATCACTCTAACTATGGGAGAGCTCTGAGCCGTTCTGTATAACACTCTCTGTAACACCCCATAACCATGAGCAGCTCTGTATGACATTGCCTTTAACATGCTATAACCCTGAGAAATACTTTGTATAGCATTCTCTTTCTATAATGTTCTATGCCCAGAGGGTAGCTCTGCATATCACCTTCAATAATAATCTATATTCCTAAGAAAGAAATACCACAATGCTTTGAGCAGCCCTATATAACCATCTTGAACATCCCTATATAACCATCTTGAACAGCCCTATATAACCCTTTGAGCAGCCCTATATAACACTGAGCAGCCCTATATAACACAATTGAACAGCCCTATATAACACTCTTGAGCAGCCCTATATAACACTCTTGAGCAGCCCTATATAACACTCTTGAGCAGCCCTATATAACACAATTGAGTAGCTCTATATAACACAATTGAACAACCCTATATAACACTCTTGAGTAGCCCTATATAACACTCTTGAGTAGCCCTATATAACACAATTGAACAGCCCTATATAACACTCTTGAGTAGCCCTATATAACACTCTTGAGTAGCCCTATATAACACAATTGAACAGCCGAATATAACACTCTTGAGTAGCCCTACATAACACAATTGAACAGCCCTATATAACACTCTTGAGTAGCCCTATATAACACTCTTGAGTAGCCCTATATAACACAATTGAACAGCCGAATATAACACTCTTGAGTAGCCCTACATAATACAATTGAACAGCCCCATATACCACTCTTGAGCAGCCCCATATAACCCTTTGAGCAGCCCTATATAACCCTTTGAGCAGCCCTATACAACCCTCTGAGCAGCCCTATATAACCCTTTGAGTAGCCCTATATAACCCTTTGAGCAGCCCTATACAACCCTTTGAGCAGCCCTATATAACCCTTTGAGCAGCCCTATATAACACAATGCTCTATAACAGGGGTACTCAACTTCAGAGGACAAGAGGGCCACATTTAAACCACAACAGATGCAAAGGGCCACAACTTATTATTAAGATATTTGTACAATTTTATTCACTGTATTTAATACTGCTGTTTAATATGCTGCATAGTCTTGCTAGTCATTTTTAATGCATTCCAAAGCATCATGGAATATGAAAAAAATATTCTCCATTTGAGTAAAAAAAACCTTTTTTGGGAGGTAAATAGTTTGTCTTGCTAGTCTTTTTTAATGCATCCCAAAGCATCATGGAATATAAAAAAGTATTCTCAATTTGAGTAACAAAAAACTTTTTTGGGAGGTAAATAGTTTGTCTTGCTAGTCTTTTTTAATGCATCCCAAAGCATCATGGAATATAAAAAAGTATTCTCAATTTGAGTAACAAAACAGGCTCAGTTTCGTTTCAAATGCAGCCACATCATTCAGCATCATCGGCAGAACCTTTTGTTTCCCTTCAAGATTTTGAAGGAGGCCTCGGTAACGTTGTCACTGCTTTTAACAGCGCTGCGGAACATGGATTGCTGGGCTTGAAACCCACCTAGCAACGTTTGTATTTTGTGTTTCCTGAGATCGCTGCCAGGTAGATAGACATCTCGGAACTCGGGGTGAAGCTGTTCGTGGTGGCGTTGTAGATTAGCTCGCTTTGACACAGCAATTGTTTTTTGACAGATGAGACACATTGGTTTCCCATGTATCTCCACAAAAGCAAATTCCATTTCCCACGCAGGGTTGAAAACCCTGTTTTCATCATCCACTTTTCTTTTCTTTGTCGCCATCATCGATTAAGGTTCAAAATATTTTGCCGGCTTGAGTGGACAGATGAGCTCTCGCGATAAATAGGCTATCGTTAACTTTCCCGTTGTCAGTTAGAATGGTATTGGATGAGGCACAAAATGTAAAGGCGCACTGCCTAATTTTCACACGACTTTTGGGGGCTAATTATAATGATTATACATTCATAACCAGGCATGTCGGGGGCCACAAAATAAAGGTTCACGGGCCGCCTGTTGAGTAAGCCTGCTCTATAACCCAAAGAAGCAGGTTCTGAGCATGTAGCAGAGATCACCATGTAAATGAGTGCACTGCACTCCACACTTCCTGGATACAAGAGTTTGTTCCAAATGCAAAGGACCGGTGCCTTTTGCACAATAAGGTAAGAGTGCTCTCACTGCTGGCCTGCGATGTTCCCATATTTACACAACATATTCACGATTTAAACATAATTATATAGCAATTGTGCATAAATCAAAACGAATAAACATATTACTAAATATAATCATTTAATTCTCAGTCATAATCCATTCAGTCGGAACTCTTTAATTCAGCTAGTCGCTCTTTGACTTGTAGAGCAGAATAATGGCTTTTGAGGCCCATGATTGAATTAAACACATTAAGCATCTCGATAATATTTCCAAAGGCGTGCTGTATCCCCTACCCTATGAAGTCACTCTGTATTTAATTAGGAAATTACAGAGCAGACAAGGCGAGGATTTGTGCTTGTGAAGTCTCCACTATCGGGCAGATTATGTTCAGAAAGACTCTCTCAGGCCAGTGGGAGCACACATCTTGAATGTGCAATCCTGCCATGGCTTACAGATAGTCCCATGCCTGCTGCTTTGAGCCTGTCGTGGTTTCTCATTTCTTATTCATTTATACAGAGACCAAACACAACGCAACGAGGATGTGCCACCATTTTATCTTTTAACTTCAGAGCGAGAATGATGGTTATTCAAAGGAGGAGAGTTTTTAGTAATAATATATATTCTCTCTGTTATCTTTTTTTGTTTGTGTTCAAATTATATCTATTTTTCATCTGAAAGAGATTGAATTGTTTCAATTGATATACCTTGCATACGCATGTAAGATACAGTAAATCCCACCAGTAAATTTCACCAATTACTGAAATACCATACTACCTTGGAGGTTCATTTCCCTTCAAAAGCAGAGGAAACGTTCATTAAATTTACAGTAGATGGGTTTTCTAATATGGGAGTTGTGATGACGGGGGTGGGAGAGTCTCACAGTAATGTCCATGTACTGTATCTACGCTGCATGCTGAATGTGTGGATGAGCAATTTGCTCTCCCTACTGGTGATGCAGTGTTGTGCGTGCTCATGCTGCCATCACAGGATCGTCATGAAAACATTTAGTCGGAGCATTCGACCTGCAACAATCAGGTTGATCAACCATAGTTTGACACAGACGCATGCCATTGTAATTTAGATAAATTGCTGATGGTATAATAGTGATTATATTTTCAACATTTTACTGAAAATATAGTTGATAATTTGATCTAGCAGCTATGATGGCTGCTAATACTGTAACTAAACTTAGCAAGCATGTATGCACTGTTCAAAGACTAGTCAGCTAGCTAGCTAAACACTAACACTAAATTGGATGTTACAACCTGTAAAATAATCATTGTGATAAGGTTTGAAAAGGCTGTTTTCATTCAAATGGAACAGTATGTGTCCTATTACTATAAATTGCTATACACTCCTAAATTCCCATAAATTCGCATGAAACGTTTCCTGTCTTGAAAATTCCCAGAATTTTGCAAACCGAATCTTGTCGTTTAAAACAAATTGCTACCATGTGAACAAACCTCAGGCAGCAGAATGCAAACAAATATGTATTTACTTATTTTTCCTCATTTCCATCCCAATTTGGAATGCTCAAATGCAAATGTAGGCTCATACCATCTCCGCAGCATACTCCATCGATCTCAATCCGGGAGGGGGCAAACTAGCATGCATATCCTCTGTAATGCAAGTAACTAGTCATAGCAAAAAATTCAGGGTAGGAAAAAAATAACACCACAACTGGTATTGCTTTCTTTTGTAGCTAAAGTCAGATGGTCTCAGATGGTGCTCAGACATTGTGAGAGGGCTGTGTTCCCTGAGGCAATGCTCATCTCTGATCTCTATTCTCCAAGAGAGTCCCAGGAGAGAACAGGAAGATGCACTGTTTGTGATAACAGCAATGGATACTTCTACTCTGCTTATGTAAAATTATTATTATTATTATTATTGCTACATTTTCTATTCTACATTTTCATTGAAATGTTCTTATATTTGTATGAAGGGCATTATACCAGCTAATTTTTAGATGATTACATTTTTAAACAAGATTTTTATTTATTATGTATTTCTTCTTGGATTATATGACCCATTCAAAGCCTTATTTATGCCCCAATGTATATAGAAATGCATGAGGCTAGCATAATCTTGAACTGGATGTTAGCTACAGGGTCCATTTCTGTAGATTAATACATATCGTAGTCAGAATAAATTCCTGTGTGAAATTATCGTATAGCTCTTTTGTATGGCAGTGCAGGAACAATGAAGATGAGAATTTATGAAGACAGTAGAAGAAAGGCATGAAACACATATTCAGCAAATGCCATGAACGTGTTTTATTCAGCCATAAATACCCACAAAGCAGTGGCAGCCAACATATAATTCTAGTTAACAATATAGCCACCAGTGAATAATCTACCTGCTGTTTGAATTATTGCCAACAGGTTTATGGGTGTGTGTGGATCTCAGATGTCTTTTTGGCACCGTTAAGCACGTACAATAAAGCGCAGTAATGCCCCTTGGATGGAGGGATTGGGGAGAGAAAATATGAAAGTGTCTGGGTCTGGCTGACAGCAGCTCTCTCTCTCATGGACATGTCAGTATTTTTTCTACAAGAGAACCCCATCTCCTCGTCCCAGAAGACCCAGGATGTCCATAGAAATGGACTGGGGGCAGGCTGAGAAACTACATATGCAGGCGTGCCCATACACTTTACTCTGGACTAAAGCAGAAACTCCATTTTTAAAAATGTTTTGTCCCATATTTCAAATTTTCTTCCATTATGGTGCATTGTCTGGTGCAGGCAAACTGCAGGCATCCAAACAACCAATCACTCCCCTTCCGTTCATGTCTTCCTTTCCATTTTTTGTCTTCTCTCTCTCGTCTTTAGTATATGATATTTTTGAATCCTACACAAATCTGCTGTGGGCTGGTTGATTCGTAAGGGAAGATTGAACTACCACAAGTAAAGCACAGCTTTTGGTTCCAACTGTGGTGAAACTAGAGGAAGATGTCCACCAGATGGTTAGATTTTACAATGGCTGAGTTTAGTTTCTGGGAAACCCGCCTATAATGATGATGATAATATTTTTTTAATTGCATAGCACCTTTCACACAGCATTGTACTTCAAAGTGCTTCCCAAGACATTGTTTTTGGGGAGAGGTGTTGAAATTAGCCTTTGGCTATAAACACTTAATTCAATGCATCTGATGCTTGTTTAACACTGTAACAATTAGGGATGCACCAATATTGGATACCGATAATTTGTTATTTATTGTCCTATTTGTGCCCTGGCAAAAAAAAAAAAAAAAATTCTACCCTTCATTATACTTTTCAATGAGCACAAATTCAATCATACAAATATATGGAACAGCTTTTATTGTAACATTCTTTCACATACTGATTTGATGTATTAAAATCCTTGCTTGAGTTCCCTCCTCTTGAAATCTCACTGGAGAATTTGTTACAAATAGCAAATCGGTTGTCTTTCTCCGACACCTTGTAATGCGCCCAAATTTTACACCATTATCATAATTTCAATTATCAAACGTGTTCAATTTAGGAATGTTGATGCTTGCGGTTAGGCTATAACGTTGTTGCATGAAGGAGAATTATTCCTGCTTTCATTTTGGTCTTTTTCCATCCACAACACAATCAACACACAACACAGCCAATCACAGCCAGCCTTGATATGAAGCGCAACTTCACTGTAGTGAAAACGTCATCAAAGCGCCAAACTTGGAGCTAGCGAAGTATGGAGTGAATTTGTTCAGTCAGTAAACCCACTAACTAGGGTAGGCCCATACAAAATGTGACAGCGAGATTGAAGACAAACCGAGTTTAGTGCCTAAGAAAGGCTGCATACCAATTGCGTGGGTTTACTTTGGTTACAAACGAGCTGACAAACACCAGAAAGGAGGCGTGTTCTGCAAGTACTGTAACAAAGCGGTTCCGGTGGCAGACGGGAATACGTCTAATCTGTTCCATCATTTAAGAAGTTACCATGAAAAGGAATATGAAGAATGTATGGCAAAAAAAGAGAGGCAGAGGCAAGCAAAAAATCATATGCAGATGCGAAAAGGCAGCCATATACACTATATGGCCAAAGTTCAGTGGACACCCCTACTAATTATTGAGTTAAGGTGTTTCAGCCACACCCATTGCCAACAGGTGCATAAAATCCAGCACATAGCCTTGCAATCTCCACAGACAAACATTTAGAATTCAGAATGGTTCGTAAAGAGCTCAGTGACTTTAAACGCGGCACTGTCATAGGATGCCACCTTTGCCACAAGTCAGTTTGTGAAATTTCTGCCCTACTAGATGTGCCCCGGTCACCTGTAAGTGCTATTGTGAAGTGGAAGCGCCTAGGAGCAACAACAGCTCGGCCACAAAGTGGTAGACCACGCAAACTCACAGAGCGGGGCCGACGGGTGCTGAAGCGCATAGCGCCTATCATCTGCTGCATCACTCACTACAGAGTACCAAACTGCCTCTGGAAGCACCATCAGCACAAGAACTGTGCATCTGGAGCTTCATGGAATGGGTTTCCATGGCCGAGCAGCTGCACATAAGCCTCACATCACCATGGGCAATGCCAAGCGTTGGCTGGAGTAGTGTAAAGCACGCCGCAACTGGACTCTCGATTGGCCTGCACAGAGCCCTGACCTCAACCCCACTGAACACCTTTGGGAAGAATTAGAACGCAGATTGCGAGCCAGGCCTTCTTGTCCAACATCAGTGCCTGACCTCACAGATGCTCTTTTGGCTGAAGGGGCACAAATTCCCACAGACACACTCCAAAATCTTGTGGAAAGCCTTCCCAGAAGAGTGGCAGCTGTCATAGACGCAAAGGGGGGTCCAACTCCATATTAATGCCCATGGTTTTAGAATGGGATGTCCAACAAGCTCATATAGGGGTTATGGTCAGGTGTCCACTGACTTTTGGCCATATAGTGTGTATATATATATACATTTTTGTATTTGTTTACGCAATGTGCAAACTTTATACTTGAAATTCTGCTTGAAAACTTACCTAAACTTAATGCACATACAGTATAAGCATTGAATGTTAAATAAAATTGTTTGAATATCTGTATATACTCACCTTTTTTTCCACATACAAATTATCGTTTCAATATCGTTATCGAAGTATTTGGTCAACATATCATGCTAATTATTTTTGGCCATATCACCCAGCTCTAGCGTGCATTTTGTGCAAGACTGCGTGGAATGCCAGAGTGCTCGTGATAGCTAGCCAATCGCAGAATCATCAGAGTAAATTGGGCGTGGTTTCAGTCAGTTTAGCTTGTAAATAAAAGATGCTGCTTGAACATTTAGACCAGATTGACACAACACAAACTGAGGGTTGTTTGATTATCAGCCACGGCCATCTGTAAATTTGACTTTATCGGCCAATAAGCTGATTTCAGTCAACAAGGCAATTACCGGCGGATACTGATATTCCACTGATATATATGTGCACCCCTAATAACAATGCTTTTTTCTATGGCCCTGACAAATAAACAAATAAATAAATACCTGAAATCCTACCACAAAAAGTAACAACATAGACTACCTAGACACAGCTACACATAAATAAAAGTAAAGCAAATGTTTCTCCATCCACCATGGCTGGGCAGGGATTCAGATCAAATGCTTCTTGTGTTAAGAACGAATTAATCAGTGATGGAACACAGCTGATCTAGGAACAAAAATATTTTTTTACAAGTAGTTATCTTTATCCCCCGAGTTAAAGCCTAGCACTCCTTCAGGGGGAATTCCTGCTTATGAAGAGACAAACTCATTTTTTCTTCTGCATTTAAAACTAGGGATGAAACTTGAAACTAACTCTGAAGACTGATTTATTGGTCAACTTGGAAGATTGATTGGTCAACTTGGAAGATTGATTGGTCAACTTGGAAGATTGATTGGTCAACTTGGAAGATTGATTGGTCAACTTAGAAGATTGATTGGTCAACTTGTCATTCAGCCACTACTATAAAAAAACTATTTTCACCCAGAGTCAAGCAACTGGGGGTAGTGATGGCAGAAGTGAGGCTTTGCGGGCAGACCTATCGTGATTTATCAACGTCACACTGATCTGGACCAATCATAGTGCTTTGTTGTATACCACAACCAGATTAAGGGACAACAGTATGTAATGCCAGCTCTGTAAGACTGTATGAACTCTGAGGCCTCTCTGGACAGAAATATCTGCTGAGCAAATTAATAATCTCATTGCTTCTAAATTATTTACAATTTTGGGGAATATGTTCCATACTTTTACCAATAAATTATGCAGTTTTTCATCATTTCATGATATGTTTCAAAATCCTCTACATATGTGGAGTGCACGAATCTTATGAAAATTCAGGACATTCAGTCAGTACCGGGAGATGTGGGCTGTATGGTTCAAATATCAGACAGAAAAATATATCAAAAAATTTGATTATTTATTGTTCCGCTGCTCATTAGCAAACGTAATACAAGCACATTCATGTATCAATGTTATATACTGTATATGGGCTAATAATGCTGACTGGCAGTTATATTTATTTTATATACAGATTTTCTTTGTGGCTACATGCCTTTCCCTTTTCTTCTATTTTCTTTTTCTTTTTTTTTTTTTTTTTTTGGGGGTGGTAGAAAAGCACCAATTACTCTTTTTTAGTTGCAATACAATATCTATACTTTCTCTGGAGCTCATTGAGTCTATAGACGGCAGTTTTATATTCTCCTTAACCATTCTACAGCGGGGAGAAATTATAATTGTGCATTCAAATCAAAGAATCTGTCTCCTTCTCCAGCAAAAACAAATCCATCTGAACAGGAAAAAAAATCCTCAAGGGTTGCACTATCAGTACTCTGCCCTTCCAATGTTTTTAATGAGTCTTTTTGATATCAGATACAGGTATAATACTGTCAATGTAAGGAATATGAGCACAAAATTGCAGCTCAGTGCACATCACCCTTGAAAAGAAACGTTTCTGAGATAAAATGAGAGTAGGGATTATTGATTGGCCGGCATCATTGCTGTCAGTTCAGTGAGCTTGTTTCCAGTTGGCTTTCCATGACCCTCGCTCGTCGCAAGATTTTCTTCACCTTCAGATGACTTTCCGCTTCATTAATTGGAGAAGCTGTGCCATGTTGAATAAATGTGTTCCAACTTTCAGCTTAAAACAACAGAGTTCAGAGGGTGCTGTGGTATGCTGCATAATAAACAGCATCTTTTTGAAGTCTGTACAGGAGAGGGGTTTTTTGTCATCGTTTCCAACATCTTCACTTCTGGTGAAGAATGTTCAAACACCAACAAGGATTTAATTTCCTTCCTCACAGTTGTTGTTTTTCTCTTTATATATATATTTTTTCATAAATTACCGTGGACTTTTTCCAGACATGTCCAATGGTTTGCATTACAACGGAGATTTGTGTTATCCTTGTCTGTAACAAAAGCACAGGAACGGTGTCCAAAACCACATCGTCACCATCTGTAATACTGTTGAAAGAGTGCTTGTGTATTTTTGTGTCCATGAGCAGGGGCTCACTTCCGAAGCCACATGCTGGTCTAGCTGTATTGTTAAGAGAAACCATTAAGTGATTTAGCTGTATTGCGAAGGAAAGGAAACTACTACATTTCTTCAAGAACACTGTCGGTTAGTTGCACTGATGTGACTTGATTTTTTATTTATTTCATTTTTTACATGAATGGTGTAAATAAGCTATGCATGCTTGAGTTCCTGGCTAATTACAAGTTATTCCTTGGGCTAGATACTGTTGACTATAATTGCAGAATACAGCACACTGCCAATTAGCATGAAGCGCCTGATGTTTGAGGTAAAAACACTAAGCATCTTTTCACAACCCAGTGACACCCATTAGTAATGAGCCCCCTGTAAATATAGAACAGACTTTGGTGGATATTATTCTAGTGTTCCAGCACACATTTCTAACTGTCTCCATGGAAACTTTTGTTTCATCATAAAAGTGAATTCCTGCTCAGATGATGAGTTGAGTCATTGTTTACTTGAAGCTATCAAAAAAACTGTGCTGGCAAGCATACAAAGATTTCTATCCTGTTGTAGAAGATTCCATTATATGTTTTTATTCTTATTCGTTAATACATATTTGTATATCATTAATGTAACCATTCTGCCAGTCCATGAGAATCCTCAATATGTCAGAAAGAATCATATCCCAAAATGCAGGGAATTATTTTTATTTTTAAACAAGGATATTAAAAGCCAAAGGAGGTTCTATGGTAAGAAGTATCCAGCTACAGTAGTGATGAGCGTTAACTAAGAGTGAAACAGAAATACTCGTTTCTTGATTTTGTTTTCACAGATAGTCGAGTTCCAAGTGACAGCAGACAGACATTTCTATCATTCTGTTGAAAGTAATGGGACATTTACGTATTGCTTTTATTTGATATTGTCTGGAAGGACCATATGGTAAACTATTTTACTCAAGAGGCATTTCGCAGGATGATTGAAAGGCAAAGCATGGAAAAAAAAATCAGATATGGGTTTACTGACACAAAAACAGAAAGAAAGGTGTCAGTAGAAGAAACTTGAATGAAAGGTAATAAGAAACAAAGACACCATTTACACCACTGCAGCTTATATGTAGTGGCAGCTAGCAGCTAACTGCCCTTGTTGTTCCATAAAGTCATGTCCAAGACCTGTTTGTTACTAAATTCTACAAATATTCAGGAGGATTTTAATTCTTGGACATGCCATTATCCCTGTTCATTGTTTCTGGGAGGTTTTGTAGGTTTAGGTTCATAAGAACTCTTTACACAGTGAAGAATTCAATTCAACTTCCACCTTGTGCTTCTTTTCTCATTTTTAATCTTTTTATTTCCCATTTTTCTTTTCTCCACCCATTTTCAATGCTTAATCATAACTGTATGAGCATCCCATTGCTCAAGCACCTGATTGATCAGAGGAGGTGCTGTTGAGCAATAAGGTGGGGATAAGACCATCTTCCCTGGGCAACCCCTATAGCCAATAATGTCCCTGCTTGACTCCCAGCCGCAGTTACCACTGGCACTGTCAGAATTTTAACCAGACTATAGGGCACTTTGGGAGTGCAAAGTGCAATGACAGTTATTCTGTCTTTTTTAGTATTCAGTAACTGAGTAACTTAGGCCAATGTTGAATGTTTCATATTCACATGCACACCTAGCAACACGTTTGACCTTTATGGTTTAATTATCATTGTGAAACAGAGCAAGATGTTCTCAACAAGAAATAAAATAGTCAGGGAAGGTGTCTGCTTCATGCTAAACATTTGTATATCAACTTTGAAAAGAGCCACTTAGTGTTTGCTCGACACTTCCACCAAATCACTTTCCAGTTCATTTTCATATGAATGTCCTCCTGAAAACGTCAAACTAATTTCAACAATTGTAATGTAAACTACTAATCTTCTTTTTCATGAAGGCCCCTAGGTGCTATTTAAGCCCTCTTAAAGGGATCAATTTATTCATTGTAAATGAATCAACTTTTTTTTAAATTCTGTACTGCCAAAGGTAGGGTTCCTCAAATCTGGCCCATGAATCCAAATTCAGTCCTGGCTTTCCTTTCCCTCAGGTAGTTCATTGAACAATTAATGCAATGGATTGGCAGTGTCACACCTGACTCCCAGGTAAAGGTAGTGTGGAAAAACAGCAGTACTCGGCCCACGAGGACCGTGATTTGAGTAACCCTGGCCTAAGGGGTCCCCATGAGTAATGTCCACATTGGAAGTACCAGAAAGTCATCTCTGTCCTCTCTCAGTCATCTTACCGCTTAGGCCTTTTCCCATGATCAATCCAAGCTCTTTAACGCCCTGGTGGCACCCCACAGATGTGAATGCTAGCACACTGCACTAAAAGGCACTGCTGGCGTCATTAGCCATTGCTCTCTAACACTTGTTGATCTGAGTGGAGTGTAACTGCATACTGTTGGCAACTCTGCCAAATGTAGTGGTAGGCTTTTTTCGCTACAGTATCATTCAGTCAAAGCTTTAGAAATTCTTAAGTGGATGAAGCTCCCAGGAGGCTCCAAGTTAATTACTTTTAGTATTCCATTTTGTCTCCATGGCGATGAGCACTGTCTGCATTTGTTCCTTTTGTCTTGTGGACCTTTGCCTGCCTTGTAGTGACCTGTTTGTCTAGAGGTTCATATCGTCTGACAAAGCCTCCCAATGCTAAAGCTGAAGGAGACTTGGCCTATTAACCTCTCGCACAGTCTTTTAACTCTGACAGCACTACTGGCCTGACTCAACTGGATTATGCCATTGGTAACAGAGGCCCCCACCCCTTACTGAACTTAAGGTAGTGAGAACCGAGGCAGTGAATTAATAAAGGAGAAAAAAAAGGTGAGGATGTGGAACAGCAAGCCTCTGTTTGTGCTGTTTTCTAATATCGAGCCTGTGCTGTTTCTACCGATGCGCCTCTGAGCAAAATAATTTCAAATAAAGTATGGCATGGGTACTGTCCTCACTAATCATCTGTGTTGCAGTGTTTCAGTTTGTCAATACAAAGAGGAAAAAAACACTACGTGTTATACACAATTCATTGAAGCACCCTTGTGAATTCCCAAGCATACTGCATAAGTGCTATGAAGAGAGCAGCCATTGTGCATAAAGTGCACAAGAAATTTCCAATTCACATTAATTAACACTTACCCTGTTCTCAGTCTGTATAACATGCATGCACCCAACCTGTGACCTGCTGCTACTGCAGTTCAGTGAAAGTGGTGTTCAGGTGTTCACATGTTCAGCTCAGGGAATCTGTGTGCAAGTGGCCAAGATGAGACAGAGTAGCAAGAGGGTAGGGATGAGCCCTCTCAGCGCCCCGCACTCCCCCCTCAGCACCCCACAAACCCCACACTCAGCACCACACACACACCCCACACTTAGCACCGCACACACCCAACACTCACCACCCCACACACCCTACACTTAGCAACGCACACTCAGCACTGCACAAATTCCGTGCTTCACTGTACGAAGACTGGGGAGTCTACCTGCAGGAGTCCACCGTGGGAGGTTAGATCCCTGTCAATGTCTCCTCTCCTAGATTCCCTAAAAGGAGGGTTGCAACTCACAGCCACAACCTCTCCAATCTGATTCACCCACCTAGATCTACTGGTGTAGACTTTGTGGTAGCAGGTGGGCTATGGAACTGCCAGTCCGCTGTCCGGAAGGCTGACTTCATCTCAGCCCAAGCCTCCTTACTCTCCCTGTAGTTCCTGGCACTCACTGAGACATGGATCACCCCTCAGAACATGACCACCCCTGCTACTCTCTCCACTGCCTATACCTTCTCTCACACTCCACGACCCACAAGTAGAGGTGGAGGGGCAGGTATACTAATCCCCCGTGGAGATTAAGTATAGTTCCTCTTCTTCATTTCTCACCCTCCTCCTTTGAATATCATACTGTCACTGTCACTGTCCCATTTAAACTGCACATTATTCTGTATCGCTCACCAGGTCCACTGGGGAGCTTCCTAGACGAGATGGATTCTCTACTCAGCTCCTAACCTGAAAATGGCACCCCCGTCCTACTCCTCGGTGACTTCAACCTACAGCTGAACACCCCTCAGTCCTCTGGCTTTCTCCCCCTCCTCCAGTCCTTCGACTTCACCATGGCCACCTTCAAGTCCCCACCCACCCACCCACAAGGTCGGCAACCAATGAGACCTTGTCTTCACCAGGAACTGCACCTCGCCTAACCTTACAGTATCTCCTCTTCATGCATCTGACCATTGCTTTCTGTCTTTCTCCCTCCCCCTCCCCTCTGTACCCAAACCCTCTTCACCTGCCCCCACTGTCTCTGTCCGTCGCAACCTCCGCTCTCTCTCCCCCACAGTCCTGTCATCTACTGTTCTGTCATCTGTCCCCCCTACTGATACCTTCTCTCAACTACCTGTTGAGGAAGCCTCATCCACTCTGCTATCATCTCTCTCCTCCTCCTTTTGACTCACTCTGTCCTATCTCCACCAAACTAGCTTGTCTCCTACCCCCCAGTCGCCTGACTAACTGACTGCATTCGTGCTGACTGGCTCAAACTGCGAGCAGCAGAAAGAAATGGAGAAAATACAAATCCCCTGTTGACCTGGCAGCCTTCCACACTCTCCTGGCTACCTTTTCCTCTAACCTCTCCTCTGCTAAGTCTCCATTGTTCTTCTCGAAAATTCTATCTTCTGCATCTAACCCACACAAACTCTTCTCTACATTTTCCTCTCTCCTCACCCCTCCTCCTCCCCCACCCCCTCCTCTGTAACTGCAGATGACTTTGCATCCTTCTTTCGCAAGACATTTCATGACATTCGCAACTCACCCCAACCCCTCCCACACTTAACCCTCCCTCACCTATCTCACAACCCAAACCACATGCCTCCCTGTCCTCCTTCTCACCCCTCTCTGACTCTGACTTCTCACAACTTATTCACTCCCACCATCCTACCACCTGCCCTCTCAATCCCCTCCCCCCCTTCCAGTCCATTGCTATTGACATCATCCCGTATTGACATACGTCTCCAACATAATCAACTCCTCTATTTCCTCTCTGCCTTCAAAAGGGCCCATGTCATCCCCCTCCTCAAGAAACCCTCTCTGAATCTTGCTGACATTTCTAACTACCGACCTGTCTCTCTCCCCTCATTTCTATCCAAGACTATAGAATGGGCTGTATACGTATAATCAATGTCTCTCTATCTCCTATAGAACAACCTGCTTGATCCCAACCAATCAGGCTTCAAGGCAAGTCATTCTACCGAAACTGCTCTGCTCGTGGTCACTGAGGCTCTCCACTCGGCGAAGACTCCTGCTTGACTTATCGGGTGCATTTGACACCATTGACCACCAGATCCTGCTCTCATCTCTCGCCGAGATGGGAATCTCAGGATCTGCACTGGCATGGTTTGAATCATACTAGTGCAGAATGCCGCCGCATGCCTAGTTTTCAACCAACCCAAGTTCACACATGTCACTCCACTAGTCACCACACTGCACTGGCTCCCTATTGCAGTATCAAATTTAAATCACTGGTGCTGGCATATCAGGCCACAAGGGGAACCACTCCCTCCTACCTACTGACACTCATCACACCCTACACCCCACCCAGACCCCCCCGCTCTGCCTGCCCTGTAAAACGGACTGTTCCGTCCCTTTGGGCGCCGGGCAGCCATTCCTCGCGGTCTCGCCTCTTCTCTGTCCTGACCCCCTGGTGGTGGATCTTCCGCACTCAGCCAGGACCGCGGAATCACTGGCTAACTTCCGCAAGAGACAAAAAACCCACCTCTTCAGACTCCACTACCACTGATTCCATGCATTGATTAACTGCCATCACCAGTGTTTACATGTTTAATAATGTTTAAAAAAAACCTTTTCTTCCCCAGGTACGATGGGCAGTGCCAACAATGATGTCTATTGCAGTGTTACTACACTGATCTCTTGCACTAACCATGATTACCATCTCTTACCATGTATAAATGCACTTTTTGTACATCACTCTGGATAAGAGCGTCTGCTGAATGCCTAAAATGTAAAATGTAACACATCCCACAGGCACATCACACACCCTCCACTAAGTACTTCACACTCCCCCCTCAGCACCCCGCACACTCTCCAGGTCACTACAGAAGGTAGAGCAAGGAGTTGGAGGCTTCTGCAGCAGTGAGAGACGGAGGGTGCTGAAATGGTGTTTTGTGTGTCCATCAGTGCAAGTGGATGACATATGGAGGTATTCCTCTCATGAAGAGACCATACATTCATCTCATGGTAAAACATTGGGGATCTGCACCTCTGTAAATAGCCACCAGACAGAGGCTCCAAGGCGCCCTGTGTAGTTATTTATGGTGCCGCACGGCCCCATTTCCACTTCTACCCTAATGAAAGCTCATCTATCACCCCTTTGTGCATCTAACCTGCTGAGCTTCCATCGCTAACATCTTTGTTTCCCCCAAATGCTATTCTGCTCCCCCATGTCAAGAGCCAGGGGACACTGTATGAATACACCCCCAAAATAATGATGGTACAGTTCATTAACACCGGAATAGGTGGAGGTATTATGTGCTATAAATGACCGTGTGATTTTAACCAATCATATTGTTCTACAATAGAAAGCAACATCTTATGATTGGTTCCTATGAGTCAGTGTCATTGTAACTCATGGTGTAGCCTACTAGATATTAAAACTATTCACACCCATAAAAATCATTCAGTGGCACTTTTACTGTACTTTTACTCTGTAGACTTTAGATTAAGTCTAGGAGGTTTATGTCTGTACCTTATATTTTTACTGTATCTTCCAGACACACATACACTTCCTGTAGAAGAACACAGATCCTAATACTTTATGACAGAATTATGGTCTTACCTGATGCATAGTTGTTGATATTATTTAGTCCTTCCTTCTTCATGTACACTACCGGTCAAAAGGTTTAGAACATGTTTCCAGTTTTTACTGAAATTTAAGCAGTTAAACTGACAGAGATTTAAAAAAAAGTTTAGGTTACCAAAAAACTGAAAAAGAATGTACATTTCAGTTATTAAAAAAAGGCCCTACACCATCAAAAGGCACTTGGAAACTGGAGGAAACTCTGACAGGAAGAGGACCCAAAGCCACAACAAAATCAGAAGACAAGTTTCTGAGAGTCAACAGCTTGCGTGATAGGCGGCTCACAGGACAACAGCTTCAAGCACAGCTTAACACTGGTTGAAGTAAGGAAGTCTCAGTTTCAACTGTGAAGAGAAGATTTCAAGTTGCAGGTTTGACAGTGGCAGTAAGAAAGCCATTGCTAAGATGACAAAATAAGAAAAAGAGGCTTGCCTGGGCCACGAAGCACCGCCAGTGGACTACTGAAGACTGGAAGAAGGTCTTATGGACCGATTAATCAAAATCAAATTAATTGAAATCTTCTGTTCATTACGCAGGGTTTTCGTACGCCGTTGAGTAGGCGAAAGGATGGTTCCTCAGTGTGTGACACCAACTGTCAAACATGGAGGAGGAAGCGTGATGGTCTGGGGCTCTTTTTCTGGATCCAGAGTCGGCGACTTGCACAGAGTGACAGGCACCCTGAACCAAAAGGGCTACCATTTTGCAGCGCCATGCAATACTCTCTGGTCTATGCCTAGTTGGTCAGGGGTTCATCCTACAGCAAGATAATGACCCAAAACATACCTCCAGGCTATGTCAGAACTACCTTAGAAGAAAAGAACAAGACGGCAGGCTTCAAATCATGGAATGGCCAGCACAGTCTCCAGACTTAAACCCCATTGAGCTGGTTTGGGATGAACTGGACAGAAGGGTGAAAGCAAAGCAACCTACAAGTGCAACACATTTGTGGGAACTTCTGCAACAGTGTTGGGAAGAACTTTCCGAACAATATTTGATTTCCATTGTAGAAAGAATGCCACGAGTGTGTTCGGCTGTTATATCTGTAAAAGGTGGCTACTTTGATGAGTCAAAAATTCAGATAAAATTTGGTTAAACAAAACAATTCCATGATTTCTTTTTTTTATCTCCAATTGTTTATTTGTTCTATGCTTTAATTTCAGAGTACATTGAAACATTAAACTGCGTACATTTCTATAAAAACTGGAAAAATTGAGGTGTTCTAAAACTTTTGACCGGTAGTGTATATATATATATGTATATCAGTGGCGAGCGGTGCCATTTAAGGCTGGACAAGCTGCTCCTACCCTGCCCTACCCTAGCCTATTCCGCGTCAGCACTAGCACTAGGGACATGCGCGTACATACACACGCTTATGCAACGTGATCATTGCAGAAAGTGGACCACACCTTAACTGATGGCCTCGGCGGACCAGAACGTAAACCCAAACCAAACATATGACGGCCTCCGTGGACCAAAACAAACCTTAATATACACAGCACACGTGAAGAAATATAAAGAAATATAGTTGTGCCTACCTTATTTGTAGGTGAAGTCCATTCTGCAATCCTTCTTTGTAAATTCTGTCATCACACTGTCATAAAAGTGGCCAGAAGTCTTCATTCTGTACAACAATCTTCTCTCAATTGCCATCACTGCCAGGCTAGTCAAATGCTTCTGTCCCACAGTATTGCGTGCATAGGTCTAAATCCTTTTTAATGCCAAAAAAGTTATTTCTACCGATGCAGTGGTAGGTGGCACAGTTAGAAATAACGCTGTATAGTTGAGCCATGGCGTTTGAGTGCACGAAAGATGTTAGTTCATTTAGAGACATTTTTCTTTGCCAGTTGAGGTGATGAATATACTTTCTCTGGTAAAGACTTTTGATATAGTTGAAACTTTGTCAAAAGTCCAGCAATTGAAGAAACTCCTGAATAAAGCTCCTGATAGGCAGCCTTGTATAAACATCTCACCTGCTTCTCTTTGCTGGGCTCTCTCATTTTGTTCCTCCATCTGTGAGAAAACACGGTCAAACTCTCTTCTCTTGTTTTGCAGGACCTCTGTTGTTCTTTCACAAATATCCAATGTCCGTCCAATCCTTTTGTTTGTAGGACATTAAAAAGCACATCAGTATGGGAAAAAAAAAAAATTTCATCCCAGTCCAATGGGTTGTTTTTAATGTCATTGAACAGTTCAATGAAGGATTCACTGTGATCTTTAGCTGTGTTGACCAAATGAGATGTGTAATTCCACCTTGTTGGAGCAGCTCTGGGGAAACGTTTCTTGACAATATCATCCAGAGCTTTGGTACGCTTTGCAGATGTAGTAAAGAATGAAGCTATTTAATGTAGCAAAAAAGACCTTGCAGTCTTTGATGCTGCTGCATGCTTGTGATAGCACTAAATTAAGTATGTGCGCACAGCAGTGAACAAAATTGGCACGCTGATATCGTTCCCTAACCTGTGCCTGCAGG
Source organism: Aldrovandia affinis (assembly GCA_029706075.1). Taxonomy (NCBI): domain Eukaryota; kingdom Metazoa; phylum Chordata; class Actinopteri; order Notacanthiformes; family Halosauridae; genus Aldrovandia; species Aldrovandia affinis. The sequence goes on from JAINUG010000031.1 coordinate 5,520,070, forward strand.
CCATTTAGTTGACCATTACTCATATGTTTGAGTGACCGCATTCATTTCATAAAAAACATGCTCGGCTAAAGAGGTGACATCTGAAAACCCAGTTAACCTTTCCTCAGCCACCCCCTCTTTGGTAAAATACCGTTGACAGTTGGGAACAGTTTGACATGTCGGTAGTTTAACCGAGGAGTATAGACACAAAGCTAGCGTCTTTGATTTGCAAGTTTCTCGTCATATTTCCTGAGCAAGTTAACCAGTTCTACATAATGACCCCGATCGTCCGATTCTTCCCCTTCAGAATGTTCACGAAACGCCAGCTCCTGGGTTCCAAGAAAAGCCACAATATCAATTAGTCTCAACAGATCCCATTTTTTTCTAACACATTTGTTGTGTTGCTCAGTGGCTAGTTGTCTCCCTTTGTTTAACTGCAGATCCGACTGCTGCCAAAAGTTTGCAAATCAACCAGGCATGTGATGTGGGCAGGTGCACGCTTGTGTTTCATTACAGCATTGTGGAAATTGTTTAAAGCACCATAACCTGTTGTAGTCCACACAGTTCGTTCACTTGAAAAAATGAGACAAGGCCAGCAGAAGAGCTTGTTGACCTTCGAGCAGCCTGCTAGCCACGTTGTTTTAGCATAGGCGCTAACTTGAAAATGACAAACAGAATTCTTCGTTGACTATGACATCCCAAGGGCAGGGGTTGGACGTCTTCTTGAGATAATATATTTTTTCTTGTGAAAAGTCTTCCGAGAACCTGAACATCTGGCCACTTTTGATACACATTGCACAGCATGGAATACTGACCGCGGTAGAGTTGCAGTTTGGGTAGAAAATAACAAGGGGCAATGTTAGGTAAGAAACAAACCTTGTGTTTCAGATAAACATTATTATTTTATAGAGATAATAGGCTGTAAATCATATTTGAAAATGTCAATTCTCTTCATTTTCAAATGCACCGCTTGTCTAGCTTGCTATGACCGCTCGCCACTAATATATATATATATATATATATATATATATAGATATATACAGTATATATGAATACATATTATGACTATTGTTGCATATTTTGTAGATATTCCTCATAATTTTTGTGTCATGTAAATATTTTGGGGTAAGATGGCTTTGTTCTTGGTCATGTGATACACCACATTACTAACACATTACAGGTTAAAAAAACGACATGTATTAAGGGTGCCTTTCTCATATCTGACTAAATCTGACATTTACCTTACCTGTTTTGTGTTCATAAATTCGTAACACTTATAACACAGAGCATATACTGTGTGCAGATTCTATTTTTCCTTATAATTCATAGAGCAGCACATCGTAGCTCCACCCATTATGAAGTTCACTCTCCCATCACTGTCCCAATCTCAGTTCTCTTCAGCTGTTGGGAGCCAAAACGACCTCCTTAACGAGCTTACTGTAGGCCTATGTGTGCACGGAAGAAAGGTTCGAATGGGATTTCACTTATTTCACTTTCTGTATCTAAGCTTTACACAGAATTTGGGCAAACAGCACTTTGACAGACAGTGGTGCTAATGGCGACCGAATCCCAAGACATGGTTTGATGTTTTACATGTATTACTATTATTACCCAAAACAGCTCATATGATCTATTTAAATACCTGCAACCTCGGTTATGTTTCAATTAGCATTAAGACATGTCACAAAGAAAAACTATGCGGTTCATATTTGTGCTGCATTATTTACGTATCGTAAAGGCTGATTCATGCTAGAATTTAATAATAATTTCATTTAATAATATTATTTAGTGTACCTCTCCTAAGAGAGGTCCGAGCGCAGGGTCAGCCATAGTACGGCCCCTGGAGCAATTAGGAGTAGAGTGCCTTGCTTCAGCAGTGCCCTAGGAAGTGAACTAGCATCCCTCCGGTTTTTTTTTTTGGCCTTCCTGGGACTCAAATCAGCAACCCTCTGCTTGCCAGCTCATGTCGCTAACTACTGACCCACTGCCGCCCTTCATAGAAACAGCATGTGCGTGCCGTTTCAGCAAATATTAAGCAATTCATAGTTCTTGCGGTTAACGTGGCTAGCATAGACGGAAGGTGTCACACGCACTCCGACACAATCAGGGCTGGACTGGCTATGTAGTCTACCGGGCAGATGCCCGGTGGGCCGGTCTAGTTTTGGGCCGGTAGGGCCGGTAGAATTATTTTATATAGCCTATATATATATGTTATACCACGGACCGGGGTGCTTTTTCGCGTAGCACCCCGTCGACAGAAAATGGGGCGCCACTGGATGGGCCGGTCTGAGCCAAATGGCAGGGCCTATTTTTTGTCCCAGTCCAGCCCTGGACACAATAGTTGACGGTAAAGAGCAAATTACAGTATGTATCAACCGTACCAAAGGATAACAGAGAAACGTTTGGCGCTTCTTTTTGTAGTTCGTGAAATTATGGCAACGAATGAAATGCCTTTACAAATTGGTCTTGGAAGTATTTCCTTTTTTGTTTTTGCAAACTTCAGGGTTTTTTTGGCGGGGTTCTGGAGGATCTCTCCGATCTCTTTCCAGGAGCCATGTGAATACCTTTGTAATCGCAGCACGAGCGTACTAGCTCGGCTAAACTGTCGTCAAAAGACTCCATGTTAGACTCCACTCCAAGACTCCCTGAATTGTTTCGGCGGACCTCCTGCTGATTCTCAGAACGGAGGAAATGTCATGCTTACAAAAAAAACTGCCCAAATGAGCACTTTCCATACTCCAACCGTTTATTCTGGAGCTGTAAAATAACTGTAATCACGGCCAACCGTCAAGCCTCACCCTGCGCCGATGCCGCGTCTCTGATTTCTCAACGAGGGCCGGCGGGAGGCGGTTCAGAACAGTTCATTTCCAACCAGCGTCTCTTTACATGTCTCTCCCGCAGGGAGAGCTCGCGCTCATAGTGCGGGGGGGGGGGATTAATGATGAATCGTGGCTTGATGAGGAAACAGCCACATAATGGCCAATGTGGGACCAATTAGTGAGCATTTCATAAAAATGCTCTGAAAAACCTGCACGTCGTGGAAAGTAATCAGGCTGTCACCCGGTCGTCCTGTCATCTCGTCTTCTCCCAACATCTGCAGTGTCTGTTTCTGACCAACTGGTAATGTAAACTGCCAGGGGAGCGAAAAAACGGGAAAACCTCCAAATTGAGCGCGGTAAATTAGATCAGTCTAGCATATGGAAAATAGATAAATGGACACAAATGGATGTGTAGGGTGTCCATTAAAGTCCTGCGTCAACACAATGCATCTGTACAATGCTGCCTCTTTCCCTTTTCGTTTATATATCCCAATGCTATGTAAGAGTGTGCGCATATGTGGTTGTGTTTCACAAATAGGCTAAAAATCGACTCTTAGTCTATGTTAATTGTATGACTTTTTTATTGTTAATTTACGATTTTATCGTCACCTTTTTGTAGATTACATTGTATTTTGTAATGATGTGAATTTATTTTTTGTGTGTTTTACTGTGTAAGAATCAGTGGCGGCTAATGAAATTTCAGTTGGGTGGGGCTATACCATACACCCCCTATCCCCCACCACCACACATACACACCCTCACCCCCAAGTCCAACCACCGGACCCACCTATACCAAACAGTGTAGCACTTGAACCTGTAACCAGACACATACCAGAGGCCACTATTATACAATTATAAAATAATAATAGCAATAAAAAAATGTTCACCCCATAGCAGCGACCGCCACTGGTAAGGCTATATTATACAAGTCCACATTTTGAAATCATTTCATTTCAACTAACATAGTGGTTTCCAGGGCTTATATTTAAAAAAAATGGAAGCTGTAAGGTTATTTGAAAACCAAACTAAAAGTTTCCCTTATTTTTGTATCTATTGCATCACATAATTAGTTGGAGTAGTCAATTAGTCAATCAAAATCAAGTTTGGAGAACTCCTTTAACTCACTCAGATGCCTGAATAATCTGCATATATATATATCTGCTCAGAGTGTATCATTAACACACATCATTCACCTCACACAGGATTGGTGCTGTTCAACCAACCCAGACGCAAACTACAACAAAGCTGTCTGCGCAAGACAAAGTGCTGTTATGTTTATGCACCCCAAATTAACAGTGTGAGGGAAATGTCAATTATCATGGATCCAACATGACATCCTTCGAAGGCAAAGCCTCTGTTTCCATGGAAACTGCATGCGCAAGCAGTACAAACCAGAGACAGTTCGGGGGGGGGGTGGCCAGTACCTGGATGGAGACATCGCTGTAGGACCCGCCGATGACACCCGAGATGGCCAGCGGGAAGTCGTCGTGCATGGCGTAGGACCCGTCTGGGCAGATGTACTCGGTCTCGTCCACCTTGGTCAGAGAGGCGCGGACAAACTCCAGGGACTGCTCCAGGGCGTAGGTGTCCTTGGAGCAGGTGTCCAGGATGTGGGCGCCCAGCCTCAGGCCCGGCAGGATGCGGCGGTCCTGGTTGATCTGGTCCAGCGCCAGCAGCATGGCCTCCAGCCGCTGGATCCCGCGCTGCTCGTTGATGATGCCGCAGTCCTCCACGCCCTCTCCCTTGTGGTGCACGGGGAACAGGCCCCCAATCACCAGGTCCCCGTCCACAGTGATCTCGTGCTTAGGGGCCGTGTTGTAGCTGGACGTTGGCAGGGCCTCCGGGACGAGGACGGACAGCAGCAGGAACAGGTGGAGGGGCCGCCAGGGGGCCGGCCCTACTTCGAACCCGGACCGAACAGCGGCCATGACGATGGGTGAGTTGGGGCGCTTGTGTCTCGGGATACTTGAGGTGCAGCACTGGCAGCTTTTAGAGGCGTAGTGTGTCTGTCATAGCAAGGTCCCCCTCCGGCACCAGTGACATCTTTTTTTGTGTTGGATCTCGCTCCCTGAGGACAGAACAGATGGAGTTGTAGTCACTGCTTCGCAAAGCAATGGAATGATCATTTTTACGGGGAGTACAACCAGTATCTGCATCCAAATTCTAAAAGATACCAGAGATATCATGGAAGATTCCAACGCTCCATATGGTTTGTTATTTCGAATGTGATTTCGATTTAAGTTTAAATTTAAATGAGTGGAGCAAAGAACAGTCTGTTTATATTTTTTCTCGCTAAAATATATTCCAATGATATGCCCCTTCCCACTATCATCTGTTCATTGGATTATCTGTTCAGATTGTCCACCCTGATATTCACAGCCATATTGCTGTTTGGAACCAGGGCCATGTCCACTATAGAATAATACAGCAGCTAGCCAGGTTTTACCATATTTGGTGGGGGATATGGAAAACCCGCCCCCCATCTGCTACCCCAAATGAAAATTCTTGGGCAGGCCACAGTTTGGCACTCAGCTTCACACAGATGAATCAGGGTTATGGCTCTGGAATGGACTTACATCTTGTCCAGGGAGTGTACTTGAGTATCAGCCAACTTCATGCACAAGAATGTAGAGTAAGCTGCGGCACCACTTAATGAGCTAACTTGGCCTTGATATGGTCTCCATTAACAGCTATAAAAAGCTGGAGCCTATCACTGGGCTCAATCTTATTCCTTTGTGCTGAGGTCCTGCCAGTTTTCTGTCAGATTTGAGAAAATGTCTTACTCTGTGTTGAAGGCTCTGATGGTAGAGCACTGCTGCTGACACATTCATACCTTCCTAATTTCATACATACACGCATACGTGCATACGCTGAAATGCAGTATTGTGAGATGATTTTATTGCATTTACTCAAGACAGACAGGACGCCAAACGTGTAGTAATAGTTCTGAGAACTGTAATTGATTGTAATTGATTCATAACATTCAAAGGATGTTGGAGTTATATTTCAGGATTACCCGTAACAAATGATTTTCCTCAAACTATTAATTTATTTTATTGAAGATAATACTTATGTGAATCATTTTAGTAAAGGAATGCATATGCTCAGGTTCAAACAGGTTTAAATCTTCTTGTGAAAAATACTTTGTCCTTGGTTATTATGTCCTGAGTATCACTCCCCTATGTTCTCTAGTTTTAGGATAAAGTTCTTAGTGGGTGAATCAGGTCAATCTCTGAATCAGGCATTGCTATGCAGTGGGGCACATGCCCCCTCACTTTTATGCGATTTATATTTTTAGAAAACTATACATTTTTGATTAATTTTATAAATATCTGAGTGGGGCATGGAGTGAATAGGCTAAAATTAGTCTGGTCTGGTAATGTGTCAAATTCTATAGTTAGCACTCATCATCTCCTGTCTGGCCATGGTATCTGTCGCTTGTGAATCCCCCTTCCACCCCCTCCCCTCTCCCAAGTCCGTTTTGTAATATTCTCACTTGTTGAACTTGAGCACCTTCAGTTAATGGGTGGCATGAGTCAAGAAACATCCTAAGGTCATTTCATGCTTTGTACCATTATTTCTTTCAAGTATTCATGGTACCGACATTGATACTGAAATCACTATGAGAATAGCATTAAATGCATAAGACAATGGTTCTAGGTAGTTGAATGTAGCCCTTGTGCCCCAAATACATGACAGCTAATAGCTAGCTAATTACCATACCCAAGTATCAAGCCCTCACCAATTTTGCTAACGTTGCGAAATCTACCTACGATAGCTTAGCTAGCTGTTGGTCTCTGAGCATAATTGGTTTATTCGACTAGTCTTGTAGTCCTTTTGTCAGATTTTCCTTTATCATTATTTAGAAGTGTTTTATGTCTAGAATTGACATTAATATGAGGAAATCTCAAATATCCATATAGTAGCCTAGGCTGCATAACCTCATCTCCTCAGATGCTAGCAGACTGTTGCATTGCAATATTAGGCTACCGGTAGGAGCTCCAAGGCCGACGTTGACTTGCAAGGTTGAATTTGTGAACCATCTATGTCGGTTGTCCTCCTTATAATGTTAGCTATTTAAGAGTAACCTGGACCATTCTTAATCATCGAACTAGCCTAACATTGTTCACGAAAATCTAGCCTAACATTGTTCACGAAAATCAACGAAAATTGAATCTGCAGTGTGCACATATGAGATGGAGATGAAAGACGTGATGGAGATCGAGGCCTGAAATTACAGTGACTGACGCATTAAAAAGTTATTATATATAAGCACAACTAATAATAATAATTTCATATTTTGCATATTATTAAGCATATTATTATTATTATTTGTGTTGTAGTTATATAATTTTTTTGCCTGTTATTGATATTAGCCTATTATTATTATTATTACTATTGGTGTTAATTATATTATATAAGGTTTGATTAAAAATATTTTTTGTCATTATTTTGAGTGAGCTATCAGGTGGGCACATCAGAGGACAGGGGTTGATGTCAGGGAGATGTAAGGTTGCTGTATAAACATCTTGTGAAAAGTGGATGTACAGCATACCTGATTCATAAACGTCACAAATAGAGCTGCTAGGTGTCTATCAACCGTCTAATTCTGACGTCCTGGAGATGAACTGCTGATTAAATATATATGTATGAATGAATATATGTATTACATATGAATTGGCAGAGATCATATTGACATCTCAGAGAGGTATGTGTGCATAGTGGATAAATAATTGGCTGCATGATGCTTCCTGCCAAGATGTTTTCTATAGTAAAAAAGCCAAGTTACTCATATACAAAATCATGTATACACTCTCTGTATATCTGTAAAATACAATTCCTAATCAAAATAATGCCAAGTTACAACTACAATTTCATCAATATACTTCTCAGAAACAAAACACGCACTGTTCCAAAGCAATACTTTCCATATTTTATTACATTCATTCAAGTAACTTGGCCTTAGTAGTAATTGCTGAATGCATTCCAGATATCAGCAATATTGTATTTACTAATGATTTTGAGCATTAGTTGTACATCATTAGTTGTGATTTGACTGTTATTTTAAACCTGTCTTCAACGTTTGTTTTTCAACAAAGGTTTTGATGCAAATTGTGAGCTAAAACTGAATTGTGAGTTAAAACCAGCCAGACAGCAGCACAGACAAAGATATTACGATTCCATATAGTTATTTAAAAGAAGTCCATCAGCAGCAATAGGTTGATGCCATGTGAATTGTTACATTAAATGGTGTGCAGAAGAATTGACAGCAACCTTGCTGGCAAATTAACAAATGTGAATAGTACTGTATATTGATCCGGTAATGTAATCATCAAATGGGCATGTGTGGTACGCTGGAGTGAGGACACAGCATTTGTCCTGTGCTGCAAATGTTAGTCTGAAGAGAATTGGGATACAGTCACATATATTTGCACAGATCATCTAACTTTAATTAATTGATTGTGGTAATGTTGCATCAGGTGATCTTGTAGTACAGGATAATGTAGCTGGAGAATATCGACGTAACTATGTGTTGTATTTGTATTTCATTTAGAGACAATTTGTTAATTGAAATAAATATGCAGCTGCAGTCGCTAGCTAACCTATTGTTTTAGCAGGTACTGACAACAAAAGAACAGAATACCTAATGATGAGAAGAGGCTGTTTGGCCCATCTAGGCTTGTCATTTCCTAGTCTAAAAAATATCCAGTAGTGCATCAAGCCTGTGGACTTGAATACCTCAAGTGTTTCTGCCTCAACTACCTGACCTGGCAAGCTGTTCGAGGCATTGAAAACTCTCTGTGGAAAAAAAGACTTCCTAATATCCATGCAGAATTTCCCTTGCCACCTGTCCCCTCTTGTTCTGCTACCGATTTAATCTTCACTTTGTTTATCCCTTTTAATCAAATCCCCCTTAGTCTCCATTTGCTAAGGTTGTATAGATTAAGCATCTTAAATCTTTCCTCATAACTTTTACCTTTCATACTAGGTACCAATTTAGTTGCCCTTCTTTGTACTTTTTCAAGAGCTTCTATATATTTCATGTAGTGTGGTACCCATAACTGCACACAGTACTCTAAGTAAGGTCTGGCAAAGGAACTATATAACATCAATATAACCTCCTTTGTTTATACTAAATACTTTTTGCTATATATCCCAGCATCCTATTGGCCTTTTTCACTGCTACAGCACACTGTTTAGGTGTGCATAGACTTTGATCAACTACAACTCCTAAGTTTCAAATTGAATAATCGAATTCAATTGAATTTAATTCAAATTTTTCAGGAATAATTCCAACATTGTCCCTAATAATACACTGCAGTATTTTACATGAGATGCAGGTTAAACTGACAGGTCTACTGTATAGTTCCCTGGGACAGTACAGTCCCCCTTCTTATATATTGGAATTCTGCTACCTTGCTTCCAGTCATCTGGTATTTCTACAGTGTTTAGGGATTGCATAAAAATATCTGTCAGTGGTTTATAAATAATCTCCCAAAGTTCCTTGAGTACTCTGGGATATATGCCAACGGTGCCTGCTGCCTTATTTGTCTTAAGTTTTTGTAGTTTTTGTAGTACTTCTATGTCCCTTATCTCAAAGACCTCTCAATCATTCTGTACTTTGTCTGTACTTGTAGGCATATTTATAACCTCTTCTCTGGTAAAGCTCTCGACAAAGTAACTGTTTAGTGTGTTAGCAGTGCACTTAGTATTATTTGAAGCTGTTTCCGTCCCCTCCTGTCTAGCTTCATAATAAAGTTTCAATGTGGCTAAAGTATGTGGTTGCTGTACACACATATGCATATACATGCACACACACAGACACACGCATGCATGCTCACAAACACACACACACACACACACACACACATGCACACACACGCACACACAAAACTCTGAAGTCAAAATAAATCTCACCTGGATATTTAGAATATAAATCTTTCAAATGACACATGAATCAAAGGTTCACGCCCAGTTACGGGACGCCCCTACAGGAATGCAGACCCTCCAGATCCCAGTACCCTAGCAGAGAAAAATGGATGATTCTACACTTATCGACACGACAGTCCCCACAGACACCATCAAGACACCTTCTGGAATGCCACATTGAAACCAGAACCAGGGACACAACTGTCAGTGAAAGGAAGAACACAAATGCCAGTACTGAGATCAATCCATCAAACAGCCAGCGCTAGGCTGCCCTTCCCACCACCCCATCCCACTCAGTCCCCCCTGTGGTTAATTAGATGTAGCACAGTACATTGATGCAATACACCCATACACATATTGAGCAAATATCACCAGCTCTCTCCCGCATTCCCGTTAGTGAGGTCAGTTCACTCAAGACGGCGGGAGTCATTATTAATTGCATCAGCAGGATCTTAGAAAAAGAAATGATTTGTGTACATATTCTTTCCCATAAAAAAAAAACACTGCTAGTAAAATGTAGAATGCCTGTGTATCCATCGTATACAAAAAAGCAAAAAAAACTAAAAGTAATCTGAGAATGCAGAAAAATTTCAATAATTTCTCCATGGAAATTAATATTGCAGGCCTTGCTACAGTATTTCCTTTGAGACCTTAAATGGTGGACGTGACTTACTGAGGTCATTAAAGATGCTATGACAGTTATTGAAAAGAGTATGGAGTTCTCCTGGAAAAATTCCCAACCTGGCTCTCATCTAATCGCCCCCGTTTAATTTCTTTTAGAATCCTTCCCTGGTGTGTGGTGAGCGTACTGGTGAAAAATGGCTTCTGTGCATCATCCAGGTGGTTGCTACACATTGATGGTGGTTGACGTGAGTTTCAATGCCTTCACTGTAAAGTGCTTTGAGATGAAAGGCACTATATAAATGAAATCCACCCATGCAGTCTAACTTCAACAATATAAACAACAATCAAGTTATGAAAGGGCCAGTTTATCATGCACCTCCCATGGGAGGGTCTTACAAACTTGCCAGATAATTTAGCTTTTTGATTGCCAACTAGTCATTTTAGTGGAATAGTGAGACCTTTGTCAGCAATATATGAAGAATTCATACGCAAAAACCAATAAACGCCATTATTGCCAAAACTAAACCAAACAAGCCGTGATTGAGTGCCGTCTTTGCAATTTCCAAATCGTTTTGTTGCAAAACTCAATATATCTCATCCTTTATATACAGTTATTCAATGTTTTGTTGCAATGTTTTGTCGCCGTGCCCTCTTGTTAGCACAAACCGAGATATACACTACTGTATTTTATCTTTTAAAATACACAACGTACTAAATTTGCACAACCGTGCTGTACAATTCAGAACAGGGACCTATGAAGCAAAAGAGGCCAAGATTGGTCTTTTCCTCATATCAGGACAGAGAGCGAACACAGTTCCCCACTACCAAAAATTATGCAGTCGAGATTCCCACGTCTGGGAAATTGGCAGTGGTCAGCACAACGGGAGTGCAATGGCTCTCGCTCTGGGTGAACCAATTTCAATTTTTCCCCAAAAACTCAGTGTGGATTTATCTGCTTTTGATGCGAAACAACCTGAAAATGTCGATTTTTTAAAATCTGGCTTTCTGTTACTTTGCTTACATCAATTTAGGGTCACCCTTTTTGGAACTTATAAGTTATACCAAGAAAGCACAATAAAAATGTATTTAAAAAAATCTTGATTTACTGAAAATGACTGACAAATGACAAAAAATACTATTAGTGTACTCGTAAAATATGAAAAAGTCACAAAAGGTTTGTGAATCATTTCATTTGAGGTCAGTAACTGCATTTCTGCTGTACTTCCCATGCTATAGACTTCACTTCCATCACTTAAGATGGGACACCCAAATAACAGGCCTGTCTGAACTGACTTCATGAAAGATTTGACAAAATAGGAGAATAGGTACAATAGTTAATCCTGTTATCCACCTCTGACGTAGTGAGCAACAACCTGACTGGCGCACAAGGCACGTTAAGCGTCCACAACAGATTATATTTGAGTTTATCACGACAGGGACGGTGTGAAATTAAGACATTAAACAGAACAGGAAACATAGCTCGGGGTTTCAAGTAACTTAATACCGTTGGTGAAGGGAGTGTCCGCACTTCTAGCAGTACTTTTAGCGCAGGTGCCCCAGGTACATGTATATGAATAAAATAAATACTGCCACACTGGGATTCATTACAAGTTATGCTGCAATGAATCCCAGTGTGCTAAAATGTATTAGATTAATTTAGGTAAGTTAGGGTCTCAATACTCTCAATAATTTCCCTTTGGCTCACGGGTATCACAAGATTGCCCCCACACCCAGAATTTCAACCCCCAACTTTCTGCTTGCGAGCGATAATTCCAACAGCACACTATTTAAAGATTAAAGGAGAACTATCACGGTTTTTGATACATTTTTGAAATAGCCCAAATCTTATGAAAATGACCTCGGAATGGTCCAATAATCTGCTGTAGCCATATTCCCCTGTAGAACATGTATATATTATTATTCCAGAGTTAAAATTATATGTATATATGTTTTCAACTGTCTCTTCCAATATGCATCATCTGGAGGTGACTTTGGGTATAACGTCACATATATTTGTGGGTCAGCAAGCTGTTTCGAATCACTTTCTCCAAATGTCTTTACCTCTTTTGCAGCATTTATTGCAACCTATGGTTGGGACAGTATTACATATATTTTTTTAAATACATAAAAAAGAGATTAACCATAAAACTGGGGATGCCAATGTCCATGTGGTTAGCCTATCCTTTGAACTGAATGTGACAGAAATACAATGCATTTTAAAGTTATTTTCCTCACTTGCGGGAAGAGGGACAAGAAAAGAAATGTGGCAATTTACTAACAAGCTGTTTTTTCCATCTGAAGTTCAATTTTGAGACAGAATCAAAGAAAATACAAGAATCATGTGATATTGTGTGTCTCCCCCCATTTTAATGGTCACCCAGACGCGACTCCAGATGTGCGAAATCATACTATCAACAATTATTTGCTTTCCAGAAGCACTGACTTAGAACCACATGGATAAATCACATTTCTGACTCATTGCAGTACGTGAACGGATGCTCCCCAAAGCATTTCAGGATGAGAACTTAGCTCAGGACCAGCACAGCTGTCCACCACCCGTCTTCAGTCCGCTAATCACTTCTCTGTGGTGCTGTCTAGCAGGGTGTAACGTGCATCCTGCAAGATGTCAGTGTGTTTTCTCGCGAAGATCAATTTGCTCGTCTCACTGAAAAACAGTCCTCCGCTCATTAGGGTTCCTTTATCTAACCTTTGTTGCCATGGTAACTCACTGGTCAGGAGGGAGAGAGATGGGAAAAGACAAGCAGGTCAATTTGTCCATTCGAAATGGTCCTATTGGGCTATAAAATGTAGCCAAATGTAAATTACTGTCCAATAGGCAATGTCCTTGTAAGGCTATGTTTCTTGCTATCAGGTCCATGAGCCCAATGGCCTGAGGCACTGAATAGTACCTGAATTGCTTCAGTAAAATATCCAACTGTATAAAAAGGATTGTATGTAAAAAGAGCGTCTGCTAAATGCCTAAAATGTAAAAAAATGTAAATGTAAATATCACAATGTGAAGAACACTGCAGTCGTGGATGTCAGTCGTTTCATCAATCACAACAGACATTTTCTTCCCGCGGATCTTTTGAAGGACTGCCTCCGTGTGTTGTTCAATCCGCACACATAGCCACAAAGTCCTCAACAAACTCACACCTTGAGTCTGACAATTTTGATGCACTTTGTATGGTACTTTGGAGGGTAAACTCGCAGCACGTAGCTTATCCTTGTTTCGAAGGTGGGTTTTCGATTTTACATGGTCATCGCACATATTTTTTTGAGTCGGGTCAACGATGTGTTGACAGAACTTGCAGAACATTTGCTGTCCTGATTCGTAGAAATCACTGGGATAGCCTACTGCTCTGCCCTGAACTTTGCAGTTAGTGCTGAGTTTTACCAGATTTAGTAGTCTCAGATGGCCTGTTCGACATGTTTGTCCTACATTCAACAACCCGCGCATGTTTTTTTTCCACTGACACTCGCGCGCGAACGTGTACAGACACACAGCCCCGCTACCCAGACATACGACTCCAAAACAGGGGGAAATGTGTTTCTCTGTTTGCAATTTATTTGACAAATAAACCAAATCAGATTATTGACATTTAAGCAGCCTTTTGATGCACTTTAGCCCAAATATTTCAAATTCTGTGCAATTCCGCTTTTAACAGTGAATTCCGTTTTTATGTCTGGATTCCGTGATTCCATCCGCGTTTTCCGCATCGCGGAAATCATAGGGCCCTAAATTGGCTTCTTGGAAAGGTTGCCAGAAAAAATCGTCTTTTGAGGGCAATCAATATAAATAATTAAGTTTGTTAAATGCCTTTGGAACTAAGACTGTAACTGGGTGTTATGCTCAGATGAAACCAAAATTTAACTTTTTGGCCATACACTCCAGCGGTGGGTTTGGTATCAGAAGAAGGGGCTTTATGTCGAAAATGACGTCACACCTACAGTGAAATATGGTGGAATCTCTTTGATGTTATGGGGTTGTTTTGCCTCTCCTGTTCCCGGGGCTCTTGTTAAGGTAAATGGAATCGTGAAGTGTAGCAAGTACCAAGACATTTTGGCCAAAACCCTAGTTCACTCTTCAGCCACACGCCACAAATTGGTCTTTCAGCAAGACAACGATCCAAAGCATATCTGAAAAACATTACTGTTAAACAAAATATTATTCTCTGAGCAATCGTTTTAGTATAAAATTATATAATTGTCCCATTTTCTTGAGCATGCAATATAGCTCATTAGCTGTATTGCTTAGCTATTTTATACAGCTTATACATTTTACATCTTTGCTCGTCATTATCAAGGGTATGAATAATTTTGGAGGATACTGTATAATGCATATCCGCAGCTTCTTTTTTGTATGGTGGAGGAGTGTGATTGGATTGCCATGATTTCATAATCAGGCTGTTGGTATAAAATAAATTTATTCATTCATTCATGCCTTGTTGCTTCTTACTGATGCTTTCAGCCGTCCCTCCCGATTCACTGACTGCAGGGGTGAACATTACCAAAGGGAACACTCACTCTTGTTTTATTCATTCCCTGACTGACTTTGTTTAATATTTGCCTTTACATTATTATTTATTAAATAAACATGTTGTTACACCAAACTAAATAGCTGTATAAAATGTGACACGTTACATCCATGATTACATCAACACATATGTTGCTTTCGCTGGTGAACCCGATTTGAATTTTTTCCATATTTATTTGGCCTCACGATAAAAGTTGTTTGTTAGACATTGCCATTGCCTGTAAAGTTGCCAAATTATAACAAAACCATAGCACAATTACTGAGTCAAGACTATTTACAACGGGGGATTCAATGAATTTGCTTAGCAGAGTGACTCATGATTACAGCTTGGTGTTACCATATTATTAATTTGTACAGCTAAAGGGAGCAACAGCAGTGTGCTGTCTGAGTTTCAAACCAACAACCTCTGAGATATGACCCCAGTCTCTGAACCACGACACTACCCAACCGGCCATCTATATCGCTACCATAAATGGACTCCAGACAGTGTTAATCAAACCAAACAATTTATGAGAAATTAATGTTTGATACTGTATATACTGTATCTGTTCTGTGTTTCAATTTGTAAAAAGTCATGTGATTGTACTGTATATGACATCCAAAAAATAATTATATCCAATGCACGCCCCATGCAGGAGTGAACTGCTTGACTGAAAAGTGATGCAGTTGCTGCAGTTGCAGTTGATGCAGTTGCTAATTAGGTCAACGGCAAGGGACAGCAGGCATCCCACCTTGTAATTTTCGCCGGCCTGACGGCAAAAGTAGGGTTGGGGTTTGGTTGGGTGATGGATGGGTGACCTCCTGGAAAAAAACGAGATTGTTGCTTGAAGCGATGTTGGTGGATAAGTAGGGGATACTCTTCTCTGGACCAAACAGAAATAAGAATGCCCCAATATAGTGATGGACGACGCAGTGCTGTAGGAGACATTGTCTTTCGGACGAGACCTTAAAACAGAGGTCTTGACATTAAAGGTCTCATGTCAGGGCCTCCCGGGTTTCAATGTCAGACTCTGGCCACGATCCCACCGACCACACCAGAGTCGGCTCTGGCCGGGAGGGTGGAGGGAAGCTGACAGGGCGTTCACTGCACACAGGAGTGGTCCTGTAGTACCGGGTTGCAGTCTGCGGAGGAGACGGTACTTCACCCTCATTACTACCGGTCACAGGGCTACGGCAGCGAACTCACATTACGAGGGGGGGATTGACTTGAAAATAGCGGGTGTAGTTGGCTACCAAATTGGGCGAAAATCGGGAGAAAATTAGAAACAAATTATAATTATTAAAGGTCTCATGTCAGTTCACACGGAATAGGGGGCTCTCTGGAGTCCTAGCCAAATTCCCAATCTGACCAGTTTAATTGGCTAAATAAAATCTCTCCCTCTCCACCTCAGCTGATGTCCGATGAGTGTTCTGGAGCAAAATGGCTGCTATGCATCACATCCAGATGGATGGTGCATAACAATTGGTAGTGCTTGAGTGACTGGTTGAATCATTCCCTCCCACCCCCAACCCATCAGTGATAGGCACACCAACAACATCAACACTTTTGTGTAATATATAGCCCTATTTTCATAGAACGGATTCAAGCACAGTCACGATGGAACAGGAAGATAGTGATAGCCATAGGAGCACCATATTGGCTTGTGAACGCTCTCTCTCTCTCTCTCTCTCTCTCTCTCTCTCTCTCTCTCTCTCTCTCTCTCTCTCTCTCTCTCTCTCTCTCTCTCTCTCTCTCTCTCTCTCTCTCTCTCTCTCTCTCTCTCTCTCTCTCTCTCTCTCTCTCTCTCTCCCTCCCTCCCTCTCTCTCTTTCTCTCTCTCTCTCTCTCTTTAACATCAAGTCCTGCTCTGGGGAGGAGCAGTCGTCACGCCGCTCTGCAGCCGGTAGAGCCTCTCTCCAGCCGTCCTCCCAGAATCATCCGCTGTGTGAAAAAAGTGTTAAAAGAAAAGGGGAAAAAATGAAAAGAAGAGAGAGGCATCCAGCCTCGTCGTGCTTTGAGGCATCCTCTGGAATGGTACGAGACGCCGGCCTAACTCGCTTCATTTTATCTGAAGCTCCGTCCCGCTGATGCCCACAGAGGGCTCCACTTTTCTTAACAGCAGGATGCAAGACACATGCCGTGTGCTGCTATCAGGTATCAGGATGCAATTTGGGCGCTACGGCAACATCTGTAGTAGCTGAATCAAGCATTCAGTAGGTTTAGTAACAAAAAAACAATATTGCAGTGGTTTATACACAAATGACACTATAATTAGGTTTAAAAAAAAAAAATTTGTTCTGTGATTCTTTAAACACTCTCTTGGAGATAGTGATTAAGAAGTGGTTTTAATAAATAATAAATGCCTTTGTAACCGTGGGTTGATGGGGTATGTGTTTTTGTATTAATGTCTTTTTAAGTGGAAAGAAGGGGGCTTGTATGACATGTTATATGCAATGTAAATGGTTCCGTGGCCTTGGAGTGCTGCAGATGAATTATAACCATTATTACTACAAATATAGAGACAATGTCCATGAATTCGGATGCTTTAAACAAAGGCAATGTGTTTGTGATCATAGGTATTAAACGCTCATTTCAGGTGAGAACTGACTGCAGAATTGCTTTCCACTTCTCCAAATGTATCATCTTCAGCTCCCAGTTACATTTTCCCAAACCAACAGCATTGCTTATCATCAGGTGGCGTTTTCAGTACAAGATTATGGAAAATAGTGCCCTCCTTTGTGTTTGTGTAGAATCTGATATGGAGCTCAGAAAACACAATCAGAGCAGAGCAGAATAATCTGTTGTTATTATTATTCATTTAAAAAAAAAATTTTTTTATAATTAATTAATTTAATTGAGGTGTCATTTTTCAAATGCCTGCTTTAATCTCACAAATACCAATAATTGGTAATATGCTCTTTATGTCAATACACACATGAAATGATTGCAAAATAAAGACTGTGTCCCATATTCATATCCATGAAAATGTTTGAGATTGAGGGCCAGATTTACTAAAATAGTTGCAGCACAAAGACCGTTGCTATTTTCATCTCATCTCATCTTCAGCCGCTTATTCCTAGTTAGGGTCGCGGGGGGGCTGGAGCCTATCCCAGCATGCATTGGGGCGAGAGGCAGGAATACACCCTGGACAGGTCGCCAATCCATCGCAGGGCACTACATACACCATTCACTCACACACTCATACCTACGGGCAATTTAGACTCTCCAATTAGCCTAACGTGCATGTCTTTGGACTGTGGAAAGAAACCGGAGTACCCGGAGGAAACCCACGCGGACACGGGGAGAACATGCAAACTCCCGTTGCTATTTTGTTGAGGTTATTTTGTGGTCACAAATAGCAACACATTGACAACCAATTTACCAAGACTGGTTCTAATTATGCAATTAAAGAAATGAAATGCCCTCATTCACAATTTGTGGTAGGATACACCCATAAAAATGGTCAGAAACAACATGACACGCTCACATGTCCAGATCACGCAAATAAATGGATACGCAGCAACCAGGCACAAGTAGTGAGGGAAGAACGAGAAAAATAAAACAAGCAGTAGGTGATGTAAAGAAAACTAACAACCGATGATGTAAATAAATTATGACATGACGTTAGGCGGCGTCCAATGGAAAAACTTTCTGACAACATAATGCGGGAAAAAGACACCAGCGGTGGTCCAACTGTGGAAAGAATATTAGCATGAGAATAAAGAATAAAACCGGCTAAACTTGTGATGGGAGAAGGCCACAGAGTGTCTGAAAGTACAACTGTATTCACAATTCATTCTTTACCCTTCTGACTGCATACGCACAATAAGATAATTGTTCAAATTCAGAACTGTGTTTTTATATGGACTGCTAGTTGATGATAAATTGGTCAATATAAATCATGCATCCCTTCATATCATTTTTATTTGAAGTTATAGTAAATAGTATGTATGCTATATTGAATATGTATTTTAATTCTGACATGTTACGGCTGGGTTTGACGGTTTGACCCCTGAGAGACTGTTAAATGGCAGGTGCTTGATTGCCAATTGAAGCCATGCTGAGAACGCATGATCAAGCTCTCTGTGATTGAACTATTTTCAGTTGCACTCTCCTCGACCTCGTCTGGTCACGCTCCTGTCTGGAGAATAAAAGCGAGTGGAGCTATGGATTTGGAGCTTCTTGTTTTTCTTGACTTTTTCCCTTTTTGGAAAACCTTCGTAGTAAATGTTTTTTCCCTGCTTGTTTGTCCGTTTTCTCTAATTATCTTTTTGAGCACCTTTTGGATAGTTAGGAAAACGTAGAGTAGGTCCGCCAGTCTGCGGAAGAAAACCCACATTTTGATTTGCAAGGGAGTTGAGGTGAGAAATCTTTCATTTCTAGTGCTAGGGGTAGTCAGACTGTTTTGTTTGGTTTTCATTATTCCTTCGATGTCTAAGTATGTCTTTTTATTTAAGTGTTGTAAATAAACTTTGTGTATTTTTATATGCATGACCGGTGGTATTTGATTAGTCGCCTGGCTATTGCAGACAGAGAGGCTTTGCAGTTCATAACACTTATACAGGTATTCCTGAAAATAAAGCTGTCGTGACATGAACCGGAGTAATTTGCGACAATATTTGTGATTATTTGTTTTGCATCACTGAGACAGCGACTAGCACCTCGTAAAGCGCAATACAAAACTGGAATTGTGAACTACCTAGGCGATATCAGCACTCATAAAATACTGTCTGGTTTCAAGAGTTCTTAAAATTCTCACGCAAAGAGGAAAGTCGCAATTAAGACATGCTTTTGTAAAGAATACTTAATCGGCCTACTTTACTAAATCTCTACCCTGTTTTAGCAGTTCACCCCATGTATACATATGCATGAACAGATTTAACTATTCATCTAAACCCTGCAAATTACATCCTAATAGCGATTTTACCCCTTGCGACCGCTTATTAAATCATAGCTGTTAGATAGACATAGATATAGCGACCTTTTAGCAACTGCTTTTCGAACCCATAAGCAATCATACAATCCTTTAGTAAATCTGGCCCTCAGCCCAAAACAGTGAAGAGCTGAAATCAGTTTTGTTTCACACATTCAACCCTCACGCACTACATGAACAGTCACCGTAGCAAGCTGTCATTTCTATTTATTTTTAATTAGGATCCTTAACTTGTTCATATTTCCCCTGAAATCTTTTTCCAGCCGTTGTGTCTGTAATGACTTGTGTTGCAGTTCCACTTTTCACAGTTGTCATAAACCAGACTCTGAATCACATCAGAAATTACTGCCATATTTATCACTTTACCTTCTTAGAATTATTTCTGGTTAACTGATGCCCATATGCAGAGCAACTTGCACAGCTTTTTTTTAAATATACTGTCAATTTATATTGAATATTTTACTGAAGCAATTCAGGTCAAATACCTTGCTCAAGGATACAAAAGCTATACCTCACCAGGGACCTGAACCTGCAAACTCTGTCTTGTAAGCCCAGTTCTTAAACCACCACACTGCCACTATGACTACACAGGCCTCATCTATTAGCTACTTGACAGAACATTTTTACTGTTGTGCCCAAACCCCTGGCTTTCTGGCTCAGGTGCGGCTCTACGTACTTCTCAGGCCAAGCAGGATGTAAGGATCTAATCTGTGTTGGGCTGGTTTCAATGAGACCAAGGGAAGGGTTACAAAACTGCAGAATTGCATTCGCCTGAGTGAGCCACAGAGAAAGATGTGCGACAACAGGACCGATAGGGGTTAAGTTTCCCTCGTTGATTTTTACTGAAAATATTTCCAGCTGTTGTGACAGCTTGGATTTAGAATTTTTTGTTCTTACTTTTTTTTGCTCTGTTGCCCAGGGGAACAGTATGAGACATTTGGGCCACTGTTTACTTAGCTGACATTTAATCTCAAATGTCTGTAAGTAGGTAATGAAAAAATGTCAAGGAGGGTCACCAGAAGGCCATCGTGAGTCCTCCTCCATCTCTCACTCTCTGGCAAAACTGTTTTTCTTAGTGGTCTTTCTGCTCCTGAAGACTCCCTGAGGGAATTCAGAAGCTCTTTACTGTATTCACAGCTCTGTCAAGAGCAACACTTGTTGATAGAAACATACATAACTTAACAATAATTGTTCCCCCAATAGCAGAGTTTCATGACAATTTACAATGTCTGTACCACTTTTGTTTTATAGCTCTGATAATGACTTAATTTCAATGTGAAATTTTACTTTGGTCTTTGTTTCTGTGTAACGAACCCCACAGGTTGAGAAAACAACATTGTAATATCGTCATACCTTTTGTTGTATTATTGACCCTCTATCTTGGCCTTTATATCATATTTGTGCAATAGTAGATGGAAGTATTTCTCTGAGGAAAATATGCTTAAAATACAGCTTTTTTACATTTATTGAAGAATTTGATTGCCAAAAGACAGTAGGTTTATTGATAGGTAAACCTTTTTTTATAAGAGAAATCAGCTGAATTTAAAACCATGGGAGTACTCCTTTAAAGTAAAGCTAAACCCAAATGTCTTCATCACAATACAGACAGGTAAAGTTTAAGTGTTTTAAGTACTGCATAGAGTTGAAAAACCAGTTGGGACACAAACAAGAACCCACATACAGCTAAATGCAGTCTGGGGTCATCTATTCTCTATGGGTTTCAAACTTGCTGTGAACCTATTAGATGGGAGAGACAAAAGTTGGACTTTTCCAAAAAGTCGTGTATTTTCTCCTTAGCTCAGGGGTGGGGGAAACCATTCCTGGAGGGCCTGGAGTGTGTATGCCGGTTTTGTTTCAACCTGGCTCAATTAGCTAATTAGCTGTATACACCAATTTTACCGATTAAATTATTCTTCCCTTCTCCCAGCCATAACACCTGTACGGACCGGGCACTGTAGCCCCCCCAACTCCCCCGCCCCCCGCCCCCCACCTGTTCACTAATCACACTTTACAGCTGCATTTCTCTGTCCAGCATTCCTCCCCTCTCTCCTTCTGTGAGCTCATTAGTGCCACAGCTTTGATAGTGGTTGACAGTCTGATGGATGCCTCGTGCCTTTGTCTCTCTGAGCTCCTCTCCCCTCCATGCATTATTCATTGAGCAATCATCTGTGACAGGGTGGAGGGTCACTCGTGGGCTTCCCTGACCCTATCCCTTACGCACTCACTAAGCCCTGGCACGTGACACATACCCCCTCAGTCTCTCACACACACACATGAACTCACACATACTTACACACACATCTCTCTCTCTCTCTCTCTCTCACTCTCTCTACCCAGTAGAGCTGTCTCCATGGGCTCCATATTAGCGCTGTGTCAGATACACCATCTGTTGTATGATGGCCGCAATGCTGCATTCAAGAAGAAACAAAAATGCATGGAAATATACTGTTCACGACTGCGACTTTATTGCAAGGACCGTGAAGGCATATTTTGTTCAGAGAAGGAGATTTCAACCATTTCAACCAAAGAAACGCTTCACTTGACAATAATGGTGACAGCAGGGAGTACACAAACAACATTCATTATATCACATGCCAACTTTTGATTTAAACACAGATCACATGTGACTTTACACTCACTGGCTATATGTTGCACACCAGATGGTGTTAGCGCCATGCAGATATGCACGGACGTGGTAGATACTGCCAAGTATTGTACTGAGTGTCACTTGTCTGATCCATTATTTTGTGAGAATTAAAACCACATTGGTACAGGGCCCCCGATAAGGTGTCAGCATTGGAAATGGTCCATTCTGATACGGTCATGAGCATTAATCATCCTGAAGTTTAATTACGGAGATCTGGTAGCTAAGATAGCAAGACAGTTGGTTGCAAGATAAGCCATTTCTGCAACTATATTGCGGGCCTGCTTTTAGCAGTCTTTGATGAAGCAGAAATTAAATGAAGACGAATCCAAAACTAAACAGAGACGGCCCAAATGCACAGTGGCTCGTTTGTGCAATACTAGATAGAACCAACGCTCCAAGAGTTTGGAGAATGTGGTCAATGTCGTTCCGTGTTCATTTTGATTTCTGATCATGCCATCTTTTCATTTAAACACAGATCACATGCGACTTTAGACTCACTGGCTAGATGTTACACAGCAGATGGTGTTTGTTCCATACAGATATGCACAGACGTGGTAGATACTGCCAAGTATTGTGCTGCATAGTGGACCAGATTTGCTATTGCACGATGAGGCTGGGAATACCCTGCCAACTGCTATTCGATGGGTTTGTCCATTGACATCTCCCTGTTGTATTTTTATGCCACTCAGTTGAAAACATGCTACCAACCTCAGCCAAAGACCTCCACTGCAATGCCAACACAGTTCCTGCCGCCTATTCTGTGTAATTCATGTGTAATTCATGCCGAACCCAGACGCAATTTAAGAAGATACAACGGTCAGTGTTAACCACTGTTCAAACACATTGAAATGTAAAACCTGGGATGAAGACAAGTGAAGTAAAACCAATGCAATGCAACATAAGCTCCTTCGTTGCCACAGGATGGAGCATTTTGTGCAGAGTAAACGTTTTTTTTGTATGATCCCAAACCTTCCCTAGTCCCCCAGGAATGGGCCTTCCTGGTGTTATCAGCATGAGGTTAACAGCTCCAAGCACCACTCACAGAGTCACATCGCTGGGTTTGGTGTGGTTGAACTGGGGAGCAGGTTAGCAACTTTAATCCGCCGTGTCTGTGTGAAAGCGGCGCTGCCTTGCCTCTCTGATGGAGGCTCCTGCCACTGCAGTGCTCTGAGATCTGAGGGACCCAGTCCAATATTCAGGCTGGCTGCTGCTTGCAGTCTATTTGTGTGTGCCCACAGAAGTGGGCATTCATCCCTTCAGCATCCAAAAAAGGAAAGCAAGTAATCACACTGATGCTGTACAGGTGAAGTGGACATCATTTGGACCAGAAGGGGCTTTGTGCGCCACATTGTTCTCTTCCTCAAAGCTTGGGAAAAGAGGATAAGAGCATGTTCTCCCCTGGCAAAGAGCCTGAATAATTCAAATCTATCAACAATCTCAACACTTTGAGTGCTGGGCTTTCCACTGTTTTAAAATAGTTTTTAGAGACAAATTTTGCCTATAAGTACTGCAAGCTGCATTTTGTATGATGATTTGGCTTAGCTCTAACATCATTGCAGAGTCTGCAGACATGGTGTTTTTTAGTTCTTTAAGGACAATTTCCAGGATTATGTTTACGTCTCTGTCTTAAGGGTGCATGCTCGTTTCCTTTCCGAGCTTTGTTAGAAGTTGGGCTCATTATAATTACTATAGTGTGGATTCTTGAATAATAGAAGCTAATTGGTGCTGGCCTCTACTCGGGCTGAAGGCAGGTGTGAGGAATGCCTTCATTAGAACATTAGTCCCACATCTTGGTAATTGGGTCAAACCACTTTTTACCAAAATGGGGAAATGTTGTACATTAAAAAACGGAGGTCTCTTTAAAGTATGTACAGTAGTGAAGTCTAATGGAAAGACACATTTGTAAGTGTTCTCCTCATCTTTCGGTGTTGATTCATTTACGGTTGTGCTTTGTAAGCGGTGGATGTTTGTTTACTTACCAGATGAGTTTACCTGTGGTATGCTCTGGTATAGTCTTAAAGGGGTAGAGTTAAAGGGGCTAGGGAATATAGCCAACCAGGGTAATTGGAAGGGGTGGTCCCTCCCCCCCCCTTTTTTTCCCCCTCTGTTACAGAGAATCACGCTCTTGATTTTCTCTGGCTGTGTCCAGAATCAGGCTGTTAAAAAGGTCCCAGGGTGTCACGCTGTGCAGAATCCTGCACGGATTCACTGATCCCCATGGAAGAAAGAACGGTAGAAGTGTATGGGC
The DNA here is from genome assembly GCA_029706075.1 of Aldrovandia affinis. Taxonomy (NCBI): domain Eukaryota; kingdom Metazoa; phylum Chordata; class Actinopteri; order Notacanthiformes; family Halosauridae; genus Aldrovandia; species Aldrovandia affinis. Next base: position 5,544,766 of record JAINUG010000031.1, read on the forward strand.
ACAGTGTACGGGATAAGCAAAATTAGTCCTTTTTAAGAACAGCGAAGTGAATCTGCACAGCACGATGGCCAAAAAACACAGCTTGTGTCTCGTAGGGTGAGGGCGAGGGCGCAGACACGCAAGCCGTTCTCTCCTGTTTTGTTTAGACCTTTACTTTTCAACCTGCGGTAATGATCCCCAATTATTTTCATAATTTAGACCTCCATGCAAGTGTGCTTCGTCGCTGTCTTGAAGGCCTTGATTGAAGCCATTGTGTTATATTTTTGGGTCTGCGGTGTCCTTTCTAGCACCTTCTTTGGCTGAAAATCTGTGGGGCTCCTTCACTTTTTTTCTGATCATTTTAATCAAAACCCACTTCAGACAAAGGTCAAAACAAACTACTGCTGTAAGCCCTCCCCCAAACATGCACACACTGATTCAGTCATTTGAAAACAGATTCCACGCACTGACAATTGTACACTTGTATTTCATTGGATGAGAGAGGGATTTTTGTTCAATTTATTTTTGTGTATTTATTTATTTAGTATTAATGCTGGAATTAACAGGGGGATTCTTCATCTGGGCCCAAGGAGAAATACAAGGATCAAACAGCAAAGGTTACCACATAAAGTTTACGTGGCATAAAGTGTCATTTTTCATACATGCATACAGTTTTTGTCAGTTATGATTATTAAGGAGTACTACGCCATGCATTTGTATAGTTATGATTCAAATACTCCTATTTTACATTCCATGAAAATATGTTTGAACTGCAGTGTCCCTGTATCTGAAGCCTAGGAATGTATGGTCTTATTTTCCTGTCGGAACTTACGGCAGGAAAAATACGATTTGCAAATTTAGCTTTGCGCATATACAGTAAGCAATGTGGCTGCAATGAAAATAACATTTGAACACATATATATGCTTCTTTGTAAACAAAAATAATACAAACGCAACTATGGCCATGCACCAACGTGTGACAGTCTGCTTGCTCCAGTTGGACTCTTGTTGCTTGAATCATTTCTCCATGTACACAAGGTTTTGTTCCTCTTGCTCATCTCCCTCACCCTTCTGCTCGCGCAAAAACTGACAGCGTTATATTGCTGCCAACACTCTAACCAATAAGAAATATGGCTAAATGTATTGGCTAGCTCACGCACCAATAAAATTGAGGCTCTTCTTCCTCGGTGGATTTGAAGACAGGCAGGCAGCACACCACCACAATTCTCCCATAGCTTAAGATAGCTACATTTCTGCATTTCTCTCATCTACTGGTAAAGAAGGAAATGGCTTGTGATCAAATGCTACATATCTGACACACTCCCTCCCCTCCCCCAAAGCTACCTGTGAGCTAAGATTAGCCATTTGATCAATGGCCAATTAGATTGTCCAACCCCACAGCCTTCCCAATCCATTCCGCTGACAGAGGGAGCATGCCACTTGGGCACCCCCACACATAAGCGCCTCACACCGTGCCCTCTTACAGTCAGGGGGCGCAGCGGGAGTGCCTCCAGTTCTTTGCCCAGCCAGACTAATCTGACACATCTGATACGCCAGTCAGACTGAACACTATTTCTCTGCGATCAACATTTACAGATGCGGATAATACTTATTTGCATATTTACCAGAAAACCGGAACCCAAGAAGAAGGATGCAGGTTTACACAGTTGTGTGGTGCAGGATCACTTCAGCACCAAGAGGCCTGCGCTGCTTAAATGTGAAGGTTCACCACGCGCGCTTGTATGCAAGACAGATCCGATGAGCGTGAATGGTCACAGACCAGTGCGTTGTGTGTTCGCCGGGGTTTGAAAAAGCCCATCATTCCCCGCGCTCTTCCGCGCACCGACGGCTCGCGCCTCACTGTGGCGTCCAAGCCTCAATAGATCTCAACAGATCAATGGGAAATCTCTCGGGATCCTTTTGCTACGCTACGGATGCGGATACATCCACGAAGACACGGGCATTCCATGCGTGCACTTACGCTGTGCCGCTTCCCCCACATGTTGTTATGTTACAAAGCAGCTGTCTCACTCACAGGTGTTTTCATCACACCGCAAAAACATCTGTGTTCTTGAAAATGTACTTGTTTTCCAGCATCTTTTTGAGAAATCTGCAGATCACGACCCACTTTGTATCATCATCCTGTCATAAAAACAAAGGGAGGGCAAATTTATACTGCCACAACACGAAGGTGTAAGGAAATACTTGCAGTACTGCGGTTCACTGTGCAGAACAAATCTAGTTTAGACACGCAAGGGCACGGTTCACTCAAGCAATCCCATTACACATTTCAAGCAAAAAAAAGTATTCTAATGAGGAAAACACCACATGGACACTGCAATATAATGTAGGACTGCTTTCATTGCTTTTTATGATAAGCCTCTGCACCCTAAACCCTTTGTCCCTTTGTCTCCTGTTCTGTTCATCCTGAAATAATCTGTCAACTGAATTGTAGCGATCACATTATTAGCAATCTAACAAATTAACTTGGCATTAGATTAGCTCAGAACTTCTCTGACATATTCTCTGAATAGCATTCACAAATTGAGGAATAATTCAATGGCATGCTTTCTTAAGATGTCAAAACAAAGCTTGACTATTATGATTCTGGTTTGGCTCTTATTGCTTTTCAGTATATCACATTTCTACTCAGCACCCATTACTACCGTGGACTCTGAAGATGGAGCGATGGTTAAATACACAAATTCACATTTGGCTCATTTTCATAAATTACACTTTAAGTGCCGCTGTCACAGGCATACGGCACAGACCCGATCGACCCGTGCGCAACGAGACAAAGCCCGCCAAATGAAACCCATCTCCATTGGGCGACGCTACAGGGGGCTGCTGGCACGGTCTGGATTCGGAGCCTGGATTCGCATCACCTAGCAGCATACTATATGACCAAGCAAGAAGAAAGAACCATCTAAAAATGACACATTTGTAACATCACAAACAGACTCTCGGAAGAGAACTGAAGGTTCGCCCACGGATAAGATGAAAAGCCTTTCTTTTTCTTCCGATGAAGTTTAACGCCTAAATGTAACTAACGCTGCTGCCCTGCTCTGGTGCACAAGTGATCTCACACACCAACGGATGCATATCCAGTCCTTAGGAAGCGCCGCTTTTGAGAGACTAAAAAACACGTTTCTCGTTAACTCACACATGCGAACCGAGCGTGGGCAGGGAACCCGGGGTAGGGAACCCGCCCAGCAGATGCATATGAGGGTTATGCACAGCGCAGTATGCCTGCTCCTTGTTGCAGTTCCTCCGCATGCTCTTAAGATTCTACTGGGAATGTGTGATTAATTTTCTTTCACTTGGGTGGACACATCACTCTGCTCTCTCCACCATGTTGAGTGCAGACAGTGACCAAAAGGATTGGGCTTCCTACACTAGTCTGTCAATGCAGACAAGACATGGGGAGAATGCTATGCATGTATGCATAATTATATTAATTTCTTTTTGTTTGTTTGTTTCTGGACGGGTGATTATGTAATGTAATGATCACTGTCTTAATACTCTGTAGATGGCAATTAAATGTATTTAAAAATAAGCCAATATATTGTACGTTTACAGTGCACATATAGCTACACTCAAACATGACACACACTGTGTAGGTTTATTCCTAGACACATTTATTATGTATCTAAATACAGAGTATTTAATCATTCATCACGTTACTGATCCCTATTTCATGACTGAAATGATGAAACTATTCAAACTAGTTACATTAAAACAGAGAAGATATTCGCATTAAACACATATTTAACAACCTTTACAAATGTGCAATCTTTCAGATAGAGGAATATAAGAATTGTTCGCGTTTATTGTCGATAATGTGCAGTTTATATAATTAACTGTAATTCGTGACCAGATAAAAGACCGTAATTGCTGCATCAGCTTCATTGTAAAGTTATCTCTCATCGCTCTTTATTAATTATTGTTCAATTGAACAAGCTACGCCCGCCAGCATGCCAGGGATCATTTGTAATATCACAGTATAGGCTATCTATTGATATCGTACAATCAGGCTACATATGGCATAGCAAGACGCCTTCCAGACTTGATTAACGAACTCCCCTATAACTTTTTTGCGACAGGGAAACGTTGAAACACACGGACATTTGCAACTTACTGTTCGTACAGGTTGAAAACACCAGAATACAACTATTCTGTATGTGAGAGAAAACATCTTGCTTTATTAGCATGCAGTGTCACGCTAAAACGTGTCCATGGTTACAAAGATTCAGATCCATCGCATATGTAGTAAGGAGTAGCTAAAACAACCTGGCGCTTCAGATTAAACTACAACTTGCTTTGAGTGGCACCGGTTGTTTTTTTAAAGTTTTTTTTAAGCTAGTTAATCAAGGTTGCTCCAAAATAAAATATATGTGTTGTTATATATGGACTGTTTTAGTTTTTAGAGCTCTATCTCAGTGCGTCAGAAGCCTGTTAAAAAAATCCTTCTTTCCGTTCTTGTTTACTTTCATGCTGTGTAAAGTGTGCAAGCTATTATCAATGACACCATCCACACATTGAAATATACAACTGCATTCATTTCTTTTTTTACTTTGCCATTTTATAAACACTTTAGTGACAATAAAAACGAATCGTGAACATGTTTTTCACGGTAAAGCCAAATAGCTTTGTTTGTATATCTAATTCAAACCATCAGCATGCTTAGCATGTACATACATTTCATTAGTGATTAGTGGGGTATAAAGGCAATTTATTATGATCTAAAAATATTTTCCAACTTAAAACATGTATTTACCAGTATTTGTTTCTAAAATATTAACATTTCCTCACCGATGTGTAGGTGAACTCGTAATAGAAGCTGCGACTTTCATAGCCTTGTGCACATTGACAGTTTCTAATGTGAGCACACAGGATGGACGCACACGTTTACTGTGTAAAATACACGTGTAGAAGAAACCGAGGTCATTCTCACCTGTTTGTTGCGGTTATTTGTGGGATTAAACTATTCCAAGTCCAGACCTTCACACCGACACGATCAAGGGGTCCGTCTTCCTAATTCGGTATGCTGCTTTTTATATCGTTACAGTTGCTTGTCGACAATAGCGTGGAAATTCAGCTTCCGCAAGTCCGTCAACAGAAGTTGCAGTCTTGAAACTGCTGTGGATATTTGTACCTGTCCTTGGTGCTGAAACAGGCTGACTAAAATCAAAGGCGAATTCCTTGAGATGTTTGTGTGTTGAGTTTTTTTTTTTCTATCTCACGCAGCTAAAACGCTCTCCAGTTGTAACAAGGTAAAATTCTGAGTTCAAATAATATTAATCCCAAAGATAAACATCTCTATGACAGTCTGTGAAATTGTTCCTAATTCTGTGATAGATATATTGTTCCCAGGCCGACTTGTGCTGCAAATCGATACTTGGGCGGTTCACTGGTACTGATACTAAGTACAATCGCGTAGATTCCTCTTAATTATAGTATGTGTCCGGAGCTGTTCTTATTTTTTGTCCTCAAAATTCATAAAATCGGTTTAAAATAAACGCGCCCAGTTCACACGTGCGATATCTCATTGTTAGTGGTAGAGAAGAGCCAAGCTTCTGACTGACAGCGACTCCGAAATGGTGTGGCAGGAGGTTCACGCGGCTTGCTGCCTCACGGCAGTGCACATTTCCTTCGATAAAACTCAGAGCTCTGTTGTCGTTTTAAGTTCACATTGTCCCTATGTGATTGATTGATTTTGTTTTGAGTGGGCACTAAACTGATATTTACGGAGTTTCTTATTTGCTTCTTCTCGTTTTTAATCAATGTAACTTCGTCCAAACACGTAGACCGTCTATCTGACTAAACATCAACCCTATCCAACCCTAGCAGGTATTTTCAAGTTCTAAAAATGTTCTCCGTTGTAATTATATAACTAACGAGTCTAAGAAACTTGTCTGTCAAAACTTGAAATGTCCTCTGTTTACTGTTCGCGATGCATACATTTGAGAGAAGCACATGGAATTGTGCGGGTTTTGTTCAAGCGGGATGTCAAAATTCCAGTGGGCTGGTGTCGTTCTGTTTCTGGCAGATGTACAAGTCCAGACTTGGCCTATATCCCATCTGGTGAACCAGCTCGTGGGGAGCGGACCCGTCGATAAATATCTGATGCGATCCGAACAGTTTCCTCTCATGACACCTTAAACCAGATGTGATCATAAAAGGAGGAGTTACATAATGTACATGCACCAGGCATATATTGTATCAAAACATCCATTCTGAATGGAGCAGTTACATACCACATGCCATTGTTGCCTAAAATAGGCTATATTTGATTCCGCCTTCGAGGTTTCCAATACATACCTTTCTGTCCAATGACATTGACTAAAACCTGTAAGGAGTGTTAAGTTCCAACAAGTCAAGTAAGATGTGTACCCTCTTGTTTTTTCTGCATCCCAGTCTGTTGGTTTTTGTCGATGAAGCAGTGTTTAACTTATTGACTGTGCAATTTGAATAATGATGAATGAAATGCATTGCGATTTCCAGCAAATATCGTTTTGCCATAGTCTATAAAAAATATGTCAGTAGAAATAACAGCCTAGTATGCAAGTAATTTCATTTTGACTCACGTGACATTAATAATTAACTACGTCTGGCCATATGCAGCAATCGTGAACCTAGTATCCTTTGTTTAAAAGCAGTTATCCATTATTTATTCATGAATGGTTGTTCTGTGGAATTGCTAAATAATGGCACATGCTTCCATTTTATATAATACCAAACATTTTATGGACACCGAAACAGTGCTAGGAGTAGTCTATTATTATTATTACTTTTTTATTGATTTCCTACGATTTCGGAGGGGGAGTTTGAATAGGCCTACTTGGTTAACTGATGGGTGTTGGGCATTGGCGAATATAGACTATTAACATGAAAACTTTGAACTGAATTATGTGAAAATATAACGATTGCTTAGGTTTTGTGAGCCCGTTTCCATTCATTGTGGTATGTAATCCCTGCAAATTGGCACGAGTAGCCTGATGCTTCAAGCGTGTCGTTCAAAGTGGGTTATTCATGGATTTTATATGAACACTTCGTTGATGAATGCATGAATGATGACACAATATAATATACAAACGTATGTGGCTGTAATGTTCATCCCAAGATAGAAACTCCATATATTTAGCTAACGCTGTAATCATTTCCAATGATCATTTGTCAATTGTACGGCATAAAATGATGTAGCCTACTACGATGCTCCCCCAACTAATACACTAGCGCTAATGAACAAAATTAATTTATCTTCATACACGATTTTTTAATCGCGCACTCAAGTCTCATCTGAGCTGGGTGTGGATGGGTGGCTGTACATGAAAATGAAATTCTGACACCTTTTAAATGAGGACAAAAGCACGCACTGTACGGTTGGCTTGCGCGTTTTCCCGCAGAAGTCGGGGGAATTCCCTTTGATCTGTTGCCAATACAAACACGTTGGCGTGAGTGGCAGGCGCTTTTGACATGAGACTCTGTGACTCCACGTGACTGAACATGCCCACTCCTCCTCCCAGGTCCCCTCACCTCCCCTGCACGTGAGAACCCACGAGAGGTGTCACCGGGCCTGCTCCGTCCAGTCCCGATCACATAGCCCCAGAACGGCGCGTCTAGAGGTCTGAAGGAGAAGAAAAGTGTCACGTCGATTCTCTGGGGAATATAGCCTTAAAATAGGTGACTCCTCCTGGGGGGTGGGGGTGGGGTGCGCTGAGAAATTGTACCTCTCTACAGAGTAGCGGATGGAAATGTGACTCAGATGCTGGGATTACACGCCTCCTTTGACGGCCCAGCCATGTGGAAAGGAGGCACACTGGATGCACTGTGGGAACCGTGTAGAATCAACATGTGGCACAGGAGAGGCCGCGGAGTGACTTCGACCCAGGAGGAGACAGCAGAAGGAAACGCATCTTATTATCACGTGCTTTACTTGACTTGCCGCCCGGTGCCAGGGGCGGCTAATAAATGAAAGGTCACGGCTGCTTCGCGACCCATATATACGTCAGGCATCTTCAGTCAAATTATGCCGTGGAAAATATCGAGAGCATGGAATGGAGAGGTGATGAATGCAATGGATTTCAAATCCTTAAGAGGCATGGACATTACCTTTAATCTCCATCTGTCACTGTGTAATTGAAGGTTATCTGGCATCATTTGTTCTTAGCTCGCCAAAAGCTAAAGTTGTCCAGGAATCAATTCACACATTCAGCCTTTACGAATGAAAACATGTAGCCTACAACTTATCAATTGAATGAAGGGGAGCATATAAATTGTGTGAACCTCAAAAAAAAATAAAACAATTTCCCAGCGTAGAAATTAGCTTCATTATCCATCTGTATAAACACACACACTTTTTGTCCACCAAACATAATGTGCCTTTCACTGGCACAAAGGGACTAATTTTCTCCTTAAATAAACCATTAAATGAACGTTACGATTGCAGGGAATGCTTGAGGGCAGTAGAGGGTTCAGATAAGAGTATGCTAATTAATGCCCACAAAATTACTCCAGAAAATATAATTCAATGTTAATTCCTGTCTGTTGGTCACCATGGCTATGTAACAAACTTGAGTCAGCAACCGGCTGCATTATTCGTCGTTTGAGGATGAAATACGACTTGTAATAATAAGTTAAAAAACAAGACTTTAGGAGTTATTGTATATGGCCAATTTGGGTTGTAATAATAATAATAATAATATTATAATATGTTGTATTAAAAAAAGAACGACAATGGTTGGTGTTAAATATACTTATTTATACAAATGCAATAGTGCAACTTTGCTACTTTAATTGTTGTTAATGCTTCATCATAGTGGTAGGCTACATAACATGTTGGAATATATATGGAAGTTGTACGTTCTAAAAGTTGTACGTCTATGGTTTTTACCATATGGGATTACTTATATTCATCACAAGAGGGCGCTAACATGTACATTTTTGTTCAACGACGGAACGAATTGTGTACTATTTCTTACTGACTATTGCTATCCTTGACAGTTCTCTGAACGCTTAGATGAAGAGGTTGTTTTCTATGGAAATTACTTTTCATTACTGTGTGTAAAATAGGCGCCTGGACATTATATCAATTGTATTTCCAACTGATTTCTTCTCTGTATCATTATTTCCCCTTTTATATATGGTATTGTTTCAGTGGTTCTACATTCAGATGTTAGGGCAAATTGATAATATACAACTGAAAACACTATATATCACGTGGGGAGCTATGGTATGACAAATATTTAAGTTGTAAATGTAACCAGACATTATACATCACCCTATTTAGAGTAATATCAGAAGCTGACGTATTCCCCGGAGCACGGAGTAGATCTCTGTGAGAGAGGAGACCCTAAGGCTCCACTGCTGTTAACTCATAGAGAAATATAATTCGTTACAATATTGATGATAGTAGTAGTACTATAAATAGTCGACTATCATAACTGGAGAGAGTTACATTTATTTAAATTAAGTTCATTGTATAAGATAAATAATAGTATATTTCAATTGAGTATGATATACACAGCTACAAAAAATGGATATATATACGTTCAAATAATAGTTTTTGCAGTGCCAGGACAAGTCAAGCATTTCTTAGTAATAAAGAAATGCGGGCGCCCGCACACTAACCCATGAGGAACACACACACACGTATTGCTCAAATACAGGTATGCAGCCAGGCAGAGCTCTATAAGGTAATACCAGTTTTTTTTTTGAGTTGTCAAATAAATTAAATCTACAGGGATCAAGAGGTGAATATGGGTTTCTAAAGACACATTCAGGTTTTGCAATGTGAATCATGAATATTTGTATTTTCCAGCGCAATGTCAGCTGGTGTGGCCTCATTAATGGGAATTATTTTTAGATCGTCGAGAACATCAGCAGCAATGGATGATTAGCTGAGTTGAGTGCTACTCGACTGTATGTGTTCTTATTCCCTCTTTGTAAAGTGGCAACACAGAATGTCTTAATATATGAATATCAATGTAGGCTATATACATTTTCAGTATTCTCACAAAATTAGCATACTACAATTCTTGTGTTTCTGATTTATGCTATAATTGGGGCTGCATAAAGGAACTACAATTTCATAGCGTTTATTAACCACTGTTAAATCGTGGTGCGCGAGGTTACAGTATTTGGTGAAAATGGTCTTGCTGACTATATTTTAAAATGTCAGACTTGCCTGGACACGGGGATGAGTGTCGTCCACCGGCAGAGCCCAGAGGCTCTTGTGTGTTGCTTTGCTTTGACTCTTCTGTCCTGTTCGTCCCATACAAGTTCTATGGAATTGAGGTCTGGACACTGGGCAGCCCAAGTCATTAGTTTGAGTTGTCCTTCACCTTCCTCCTTCACCAGATAGTTCTTGTACAACAAGGTGTGTTTCGGGTCGTTATCTTGCTGAAGAATGAAGGAGTGCCCGATTAGCCGTAGTCCAGATGGAAGGTGTACTCAACAAACTTTTGACTTGTACTGTATACATACATACCAGTGTTGGGACCGTATACATACATACATATATATATATATATATATTCAAATGTATATATATGATCTTCATCCGCCATCACTCCCCATGCTATATATATATATATATATATATATATATAGCAAGGGGGCTGATGGCGGATGAATTTCAGAGGTGGTCAGACATACTCCACAATTTTAACATCTAGTCCCCATCTTATCTTCCAAGAGTATGCCAATTGTAAATGTATTGACACCCTCTGTCCTTACTGCAGCCCTGATTATATACTGTATTATAAGTCAAGGGTGTAACCACATATGAAATATTGGGGGGGACATAATGAAAGGCAATGTTATATATCTACAAATTATTGGGGGGGGGCAGATATGACTGTTTTGAATACCCCCCCCCGGCCCTCCCTACTCATTGCACCTATGCTATAAGTGGAATAGGAGGTGGAAGGAACCATCTGCTGTGTGGGCCAGTTAAAAATGATGAATCCAGAATTACACCTACTCAAACCTATGAGGGTATTAGACAATCAGATTGAGATAACACCATTATCAATTTAGCACCTCTTTGGTGTTGCACTCTTGAGCAGAATATTTAAGCCTGAATTACTTCAGCATTATATCCAGCGTTACAAATGGATGTCAGTTGAAAAACTGCATAAGACTAAACACAAAAAACGACACACAAAAACGGCCTGCACACACTGCTAAATGGATTCAAGAGTTGTTTCATGAACACCAGGATGAAGTCAGTAACATAATGACATCTGACCTTGTGGAACACAGTATGATCACAGTATTTCTTTTATTTTTTTTGGTTCTGGATTTACTTCTTTTATTTACTTTTCTAACTATTTAAAAGATTGACAGATTTTTGGCTCAAACTTTTGGTCACAGTCGGTAGATGTGTGTAAAATCCTCACCTTATGTCTGTCCAAGGTGGTACCAAACATTGGTTTATCACCAATCAATAACACTTCATTCACTTACCATTGGTGTCATGCAAAACCTTGCATGTCCCAAACGCTGCATTCTCACTGCACACTTGTTGGTAAGTGGGATAAGTTGTTTTAATCACATGGGGGTTTGAAACAATATCATGATTTGTTCAATCAAGAGACATTTACAGTACATAGAGCTGGATGATCATTTTCAATATGCGTAAAAAAAAAAAAAAAAAAGACCAAAACACTGCCATGACACTGCACTGCATTGCCATGACACTGACATTATGGCTCTCATGTTGGGAATTTTATTGGGCAAAGGCTGCACGTTACATATGTTAAATATTGCTTGTCGTGGTTCTTGGTTCCTGGCCACCCCCAGCTGCATCCAATATAGTAAATGTGTCACTCGTTTTACTAATATTATATTAATACTAATATTAGGCATGTTTCTCAAACCCTGGCCTGGATAAACTCAGCATTTGTCCTTAACTTTGACTAAAATAAGCACAAGCTTTTCTTTATTTTCCCTACACAATCAGTTTCCCGAGTACAGCAATGAACAAAATAAAATCATCCAATGTGTTAGTGAAGAGTCACACCTGCATTTATTCGCAAGACAAAGTTCCGGACGAATGTTGAGGCCCGTTTCAGTTGCTCTCTTAACCACAGTTCAGCCTCAGGGTTGTCTGTTTTGTTCCGTTTTAAGGCAAAGGGTGGGTCTGTGTTTCTGCAATTTAATTTACAGCCTTTCCATGAATGAAAAAAGGTGTACACGGGTAAAAACGGAGCAGGCCTAGAGATGTACGGCCACGGAAAAAAATTGCAACACCCATAATCAGGACATTTCCACACGCTTCAAGTTTTCAATAGAAAGAAACTTTATTACAGACAACAAAATCAATAACCCAACGAGCCACTATGCGTCCTGTCAGTGTCTCCCAAAATGGAGGAGACTGACAAAGCATTTGAACACATCCTATAACATATGATTCCACAATAAACCCAAGGGGCAACGTCAAAAAACAATGTCCAGTTATATGTGTGTGTCCACATATGTGTGTCCAATGGTAATTAAATTCTCCTTGAGAAATGTCCATAGTGCACTTAAAAGTACCACACAATACTTGTTTAGAACAACAGGGAGCCTCGGGTGGTGTAGTGGCAAAAGGCATTAGTCCGGAATACAGGTTGCCCACTGCGGCCACGGTTCGAAACCCGGCTGTGAGCTCCGTTGGGGGCAGCAATTGGCTGACTGCACCAGAGGGAGGGGGGAGGGAGAGCCGGCACGAGTTCACTGAGAAGCGCGAAAAGCGTTCCTGTAAGGGAGAAACTGGCTTGACTCCGAGGACGAGCGGCAGGCTTGTGGGGGAGGATAAATTGAAAGAAATAGAGGGTGTAATTAGCTATCTAAACCTCAATTCTTAACAAAGATATCCCAAAAAAGGACACACACAAAGAAATATGATATATTTTCATTGTTAATTTAACAAAACTGGTTTATTTAACAAAAACTCAGATATCCTTGTGTGCAAAAATATGTGAACCCCTTCAATCAATAACTTCTGGCACCTCCTTTCGCAGAGATGACTTAAAGCAAATGTCTCCTATAGCCACTGATCAGACTCTTTGAGGGATTCTCGCCCACTCCTCCTTACAGAACCCAGCCAACTCAGTGAGGTTTGAGGGCTGTCTGGCATGAACAGCCCACTTCAAGTCCTGCCACAGCATCTCGATTGGGTTTAGGTCAGGACTTTGACTTGGCCAATCCAAAACACAAAACTTCTTTCTTCTGAGCCATTCCCTGGTAGATTTGCTTGAATGCTTCAGATCATTGTCTTGTTGGAACACTCACTTTCGGCCAAGTTTTAGCTCTTGGACTGATGGCCTGGCGTTTTGTTCAAGAATTCTCTGATATCCCTTAGAATTCATGGTTCCCTTAATGATGTCGAGTCGTCCAGGCCCAGAGGAAGAAAAGTAGCCCCAGATCATGACACTCCCGCCACCATGCTTGACCGTAGGGATAAGGTTATTTCGGTGATGGGCAGTGTTGGGTTTTCGCCAGATGTGGCATTTTTGATTGTGACCAAAAAGGTCAATTTTGGACTCATCCGTCCAGAGAACAGACTTCCAGAAACCTTCAGGTTTGTCCAGGTGGTCTCTGGCAAACTTAAGACGGGCAGCTTGGTTCTTTTTAGACGGCAGAGGTTTCTTCCTGGCTACCCTTGCATGGCAGTTCTATTCAGTGTTCTTCTTATTGCTGGTGGATGTGCAATGACAACAGGTGTAGCGAGGGAGGCTTGTAAATCCCTGGATATTATGCTTGGGTTGCTTTTTACTTGATTTATAATTTTTCTTGTGGCTCTTGGTGATATTTTAGAAGGACGCCCACTTCTAGGCAGAGTCACTGTCATGTTAAACGCTCTACATTTGTATATTATTTGTCTCACAATGGACTGATGGAGCCCAAGCCTTTTTGATATGATTTTATATCCTTCTCCATACTGATACGCACTCACTACTCTCTTCCTGAGGTCCTCTGAGGTCTCCTTAGATCCCAGCATGGTGTATTTTGCATTTATCTGTATGGGTAACACCGAACTGACCAGGTTTCTTACCACCCAAACTCTTTCCTAAAGATCTGACCTTTGATCGGTTAACTTGGTACCCAATTATATATCCACCTGATTCTACTTACCTAGTTGATTTAACTAAGTCGACAGGAGGTTCACTTATTTTTTCACCTTCACTAACTTTTTTTTCATATTCTTACTGTACTATATGCACAATTTCCTCAAAAAATGTATGAAATTGGTAAATATAGACCCTTTATTTCAGAAAAGACTGGTTCTAATTAAATAAGGATTTTGTGGTAAAAACTCTAGATTTCTATGATTGCACAAGGGGTTCACAAACTTTCCAGCATCACTGTATATCCAAGAAATACTGTTTAAATCTGTAATTCAACTTGATGGATAAAACAAATGACCCAATTAAATGAAGGCACTATACCACCGAATTTGTCTTATTATAGCAGGGTAGTTTCAGGTCCATATGTTTAAACTGCACAGAACAGTTTTTCTAGTTCTGGTTTGTGCATGGATGATATTAACTCAATGATAAATAGATGACTTTTTACATTTTAAATCTGAGGGAAAGTCCAATAAGGCAGGAGCCTTGCCCCTGGACGGACGTTGTCTTGGCTACCAGACTGCACCTCAACCTGAAAGTGTACTGAACGAAGGCTTTGTCTTAAATAGACTCACTTTTGGTCTCGGGGGTAGGTGTAGTTTATGGGGGATGGGTTACTATCCTCAGAGGTCACTATCTGAGAGAACATTCATATCAACTCCCCCCACCACCCCATACACACACACACAGACGTTCACACACACACGCACGCACGCGCACGCGCACGCGCATGCACACACACACACACACACACACACACACACACACATACACAGACATGTGCGTGTACACACACACACACACACACACACACTTTTTGAGCAACAAAGCCAGCCCATCTCCAAGCAAAAGTGTCCTCCCCACTTTGAGAAGAGCTATGTCACTGGTCCCATGTGAGTTTCAAGTGATAAAGTGATTCAGAGAGAGCAAGACAACAAAGTAGAGCCTCAGTGCCAGTGCAGGACAGTGTGTGACATCTCTGAACTTCATAGAGCTCAAAATGGGTGGAGTTATTGTTATTTATCTTTCGAGTTTTGCGTTAGTGATTGACCACACATTGTACTGTCCACATGTTAATCTCTACCCATCATGGGGTTCATGAAGCCTTATTTCAATACCTAGGTGGAAACCTTTACTCAAAATGGTCACACCACAATTAAAGGTAAAAATGGAAAGAAAACAATTAACAATCGATGACAAATTTTAAAAGCCCTTGACTCGTTTTTTTTAAGTAATTTTTTTACATTTTTGTTCATTTTACACAAATGGCGCCAGAGAACAATTGAGTAAATAGCGAAATAAAAAAAATAAGATACAGGAAATGTTTTAATACATAAATCAAAGCCTCGACAAGATCAAACCATTGACCCACAACAACATAATTCTACGTTATACTAACAATTCGAACTAGCCAGTGAGTCACGTTTACATTTAATGTAGGCATCAAGCATCCTCGGATATACATAGAGGAATAAAGAAGCAGAACCTGTAATGACAAGAACACTGTCTTTCCATAGTAACCTGTTATGGACATTGCTTTCTTTCCACATTATATCATTCAATAAATGCCCACTTCTTGCATAGTTACTGTTTAAGTTTGTCATTGGTAGCGTTTGAATGAATGGTCAGTTTCAATGGTAGTTCCAGTTTCCCCTCTGTGTTCCTGTTTAAAGTGTGGCTTAATCCATCTCAAAAAACAGGGGTGGACCTAAAACCACAGGAAGAAGAGACATTTTAAAATGTTTGATTTATAACATGACTTTCAAATCCACCCGCCAAATGTCACCTCCCCCCTCCCCCCCATACCCGCAAATAAAGAAATCTGGATTCAAAATGTACTGAGACACAACACACAAGTCGACACGACCAAATAAAACTGTCAGCAGCCTAGCCCTTCTTTCTACCAGGAACACAGGACCCACCGACAGCTTTACAAATCTCAAAGACAGGTAATCAATAACATTTTTGCAGTTACAGTAACTCTAAAAAAAAAAAAAAATCTAACCAAAATACACAAAACCCTTAACATCCTGGACAGATGTGCGCGCCCACCTGCCTTGGCCCTACTCCTCTCCCTCACCCACAGCCACGGCTTCCCGCTCCTCAGTCGGGAGGTCGGGTTTCACGCTTAAGACCTCCTTGGTCTGCGGGCAGTCCTCGTCCTCCTGGCCACTCGCCGGCTCCAGCTCCAGCTCCTCGAAGGACGAGCCGCCGTCCTCGGACTCGCCGGAACTCCTGCTGCCGTGGTCGCTGTGGTTGTCTACGTCCCCTGGCTCCTGCTCGGGCAGAGTGGACGGGGCCAGCGACGTCTCCCGGCTCTCTGACATTAGCGTGTGGCTCACCGAGCTGCTTTCGCTGTTGGAGTCCGCACCTGGAATCACATGTGGCGGAGCGCGTCAGATACACGGTGCGGGAAACCCGCCGAGAAAGCTCAGGTAATACCATCAGTCCACAGGCGAGAAAACCACAGCTGAACCTGGAACCTCAGGTAATGTCATCAGTCCACAAGTGAGAAACCATTGTGACCATCGAGAAGCTCATTTAAAATGAGCAGTTGACGGGTGACAAGATACAACAAAACCTTGAGCCTCAGGTAAGGGCAGGAGCCACAGGCGATACAGCAAACTACAGCAGGTGGAGAAATAAAACTGTTACAGTAAACATATTTGAAAATGATAGCTAGTTACGCAGCCATTGTGCAGTGCTAGTTATCATCTGGAGTACACGTTGCCTTCACGGTCTACGACAACTTGTACTGTCACAAATTGGCATTCTGGTACTCTCGCCATTGACCACGTCACCCACATTACTGCTGTCCAACCTTCCGGCTACCACCTCCTCAGAGCTCCTGTCACTCACAGCCAGGCTCTCCTGACACCCTCTCACCCCCGTCTGTCTGACATTTCAGGCGACGCATCCCTGACATTCACATAATCACCAGGTATTACAGGAAACCTTTCATTAAGCTCACGTCTCCAGACACCCACTAGTGCAAAACATTAGCAGGAATTGAGAGAGAAGCAAGCGCTCTCAGATATACCGGAGGTAGACCACCAGAACATTGGTGTTTAGGGTTCTGGCACAGGAGTTCCTGGTTCTCGGGGGCTGAATGATTCCCCTTCTTGGTCTGGTATGTGTTCTCGCTGTCTCGTCGTTCGATGTGCACAGGCTTCTTGGGTGTCGAAGGTGGCAGTAGGCCACTAAACAGGCCATT
Organism: Aldrovandia affinis; assembly: GCA_029706075.1. NCBI lineage: Eukaryota > Metazoa > Chordata > Actinopteri > Notacanthiformes > Halosauridae > Aldrovandia > Aldrovandia affinis. The sequence continues at coordinate 5,562,073 of JAINUG010000031.1, forward strand.
AAATTGGCCGGTATCAGTGTCATTTTCAGTGAGTGGAGTCAGGGGCCAGAGAGAGCTGGCAGACTCTGAGCGCTGGCTGGCTGACAGGGTGTTCTCTCCTTAATCTCTCCGGCAGCGCTCCCTCAAATATATGAAATGAACAACTTCCCATAAATAATTAAAAGGCGTAAGTCTTTTAGTCAGTGATCCACTCACAAATTCACTCAACAAATCTGACAGAAATGCACACGCACGCACATACATACACAAGCGCGTGCACACAAACATCCCCCCCACACACACACACACACACACACACACTCTCTCTCTCTCTCTCTGTCACATGTACGCATACACTCTACTGTAGGACTGTAGGATACAATAGCATCAGGTCAGGTGACAGACCATATAATCAACCGGAAAAGAATGTTTCTGAGAGAAAAAACAGCACTTTGTCTTTGTGTCATTACCAACCCAGGACAGTTAGCTATAGGGCAGATCAGGGGCTTTTTATTCCACTAGGGACACATTTAATCAATACACCTCCAGGGGAGGCCACTTAGACAGGTGCTTTCAGTTTATTAGTTTTCTTTCCTTTCTTTTTTTGCCCTTTCTTTCCTCCTTCATTCGTCTTCATTTTTCCCCCTCTCCTCATTCCATGGAGTGTACAGTGTAACCTTTTCAATTCCCACACTTGGGCCACACAGGCCGTCATACATTTGGGTCCTTGTTAAAGACATATTTTTAAAAAACATTATTTGGGGGCTGCTGGGTGACTCATCCTATTAAGGGACCATTCTAGTGTGTGGATGAGCCCCATGGTCTGCATCCAAAACTGGGATAAAAAAAGGGGGAAAAAATAAGCATTCAAAAATGTTTATTAAATAAAAGCATTTCAATTATTTTTAAATGTTCATACTATTTACAATTTAATTTTCTCATTTGTTTTTGTAATGGATATACAGTGCCTTGCAAAAGTACTCAGACCCTTGCACCGTTTTTTCACATTTTGTTGCTTTCATTTATATCACTTTCATTTAATTACTAATATCTGTTATAAATACAACCTACTCCACAGATTTGTAAAAAAAAAGAACAACTGAAAAAAGTATATCTCATCTCATCTCATCTCCAGCCGCTTATTCCTAGTTAGGGTCGCGGGGGGGCTGGAGCCTATCCCAGCATGCATTGGGGCGAGAGGCAGGAATACACCCTGGACAGGTCGCCAATCCATCGCAGGGCACTACATACACCATTCACTCACACACTCATACCTACGGGCAATTTAGACTCTCCAATTAGCCTAACGTGCATGTCTTTGGACTGTGGGAAGAAACCGGAGTACCCGGAGGAAACCCACGCGGACATGGGGAGAACATGCAAACTCCGCACAGAAAGGCCCGCGGCCTGGATTCGAACCCGAGACCTTCTTGCTGTGAGGCGACAGTGCTATCCACTGCACCACCGTGCCGCCCTGAAAAAAGTATATAGATACTTCAAATGAAATAAAAAATTGAAATGATTGCAAAAGTATTCAAACCCTGTGATCTGGCAGCTGTAAGTTAATGCAGGTGAAAAACCTTTTACCTTAAAAGGTCATTAAGGTTACCTTAATTACCTTAACGAGCCACACAATGAGTTGATTGGCCTCTGTCTCTGTGCCATAACAGTGACTGATTTCAGGATTAAAACACCTGTCTTTGTGAGGCTCTTTGGTCGGGTAGTGAATTTGAAGGAAAGACAAAAAAGAAGACCAAAGAGCTTTCTCAGGAAGCCAGGGATAAGGTTATCAAAAGGCACAGATTAGGAGAATGATACACAAAAATATCTAAGGGTTTGGATATCCCAGTGATCACTGTTGGCTCAATAATCAAGAAGTGGAAGTTGCATCGTACCACCCAGACCCTGCCAAGAAAAGACTGTCCCTCCAAACTAAGTACCAAACAAGGAGGAGAATTGTGAGGGAAGCCGTTGTGAGGCCAACAGTGACTAAAAGAGCTACAGAGTTCAGTGGCTGAGAATGGAGTCATAGTGCATCAGTCAACAATATCAAGAACACTGCAGGGTGGCAAGAAAAAGCCATTACTTAAAACAAAACATCCCAAAGCCCAAGCCCAGACTAAATCCCCTAAGATTTGGGATTTAGTGGTCAGATGAGACTAAAATAGAGCTTTTTGGCCAAAATGCTAAACGTTATGTATGGCACAAACCTAACACTGCGCCGATGCCCCACATGACACCATCCTTACAGTGAAGCATGGTGGTAGTGGTATCATGCCATGGGGATGCTTCTCTTCAGCAGGGACTGGTAAACTTACCAGAATAGAAGGAATAATGGACAGAGCAAAGTACAGGCCGATACTGCAAGAAAACCTATTTCAGTCTCCCCAAAAACCGAAGCAGGGGCAAAAATTCACCTTTCAGCAGAACAACAATCCAAAGCACAGGGCCAAAGCTACATTGGAGTGGCTCAAGAATAAAAAGGTGAATGTCCTTGAGTGGCCCAGTCAAAGTCCTGATCTGAACCCCACCGAGAATCTGTGGTACAACTTGAAAATTGCTGTCCATAAACAATGCCCAAGCAACTTGAGAGAGCTGGAGCAATTCTGCTCTGAAGAATGGGTGAAAATCACCTCCAACCAGTGTGCCATGTTGGTAGAACTTAACCAAAAAGACATAAAGCTGCAGCGAAAGGTGCCTCCACTAAATATCAATGCGAGGGGTCTGAATACATATGCAAGCAGCACATTTCATTTTATTTTTTTTCTTTAAAATATTTGCTGACATAACTAATTACTTAATTATAAAATTTCAATTTGGGCAGTTGAATAAAATAGTTGAATAAAAATTTGAGTTTTTAATAAAATATATGAAATGGGGGAAAAAATCGTATGATTTGTAATCCAGCAACTTTCCAAGAGTCTGACTAATTTTGCAAGCCACTGTATTTCATTTTTATGACCTTTTATTTTCTTTTTGGAATGTTTGCAATGTTTGAAAAGCATCAAACAACAACAACAACAATAAAAAGAATAATGAATTAATGACTATTATATTATCATTATCATTGACCCTTCATTCTTTAAAGGTCAAACATACAACTTTTACGTTAAAAGCCCTCTTTTTTATTCACACCTAACCAAAAAAAGAAAGACATTTTGTACATATGCGCATCTGCTAACATTGCAGCATTAACTACACTGCAAACGCCTGAGAACCAGTGATCTTGTCTGAATTCTCAAACTACACACGCGGGAAAACAGCACAGGACACAAAACAGGACATGGAAGATGAATACCCCAGCATTAATCACGGGGAATATCTATTCCCCTGGGGTTTACTCAGAGCATGACAAAAGGGCCAAAGCACTCCGAGTAATTAACGGCAGCAATGCTGATCTTGATCCATCTACGCATGTAGTATCTAGCCTATCTACACTATGTCTGCAAGGGATTTGCCGAAGCACACGGCGGGTTTCCTCCACGCTATGACGTCCCCCTCTTCGGTGCTCAATCTCAAAAGCGAATCGAAATCGTAGAGGCGCACAACGGAAAGCCGCATCCTAATGCGTCATGCGGGCAGGACTCTGGCACAACTGGGCTCTTCAGAAACGGAGGGGCCTTTCCCCACCACTCTGACTTCATCCGTTTCCTGCCTGCATTATTTCGAGAGGGAACCCATGCTTCCCACAGAAAATCAGCAGCGGATTTTAAATTAGGACAGCAGGTCTCCGGGCCACTACGCATGAATAGTGGGCCTGAAATAGACACACCAATGCGAGACCTTTTCAGAATTAATTAAACGAAGGGGAGAGAGATGCGTGGCAGGCCTTGCCTCTTCCCAAATCCGAGCGTACGGTAAATATCATGGCAATGCAAATATATTTTCATCACACACTGAATCTGTTCTCTGGCCAATAACCTGCAAATGCAGACTATCCATCACTCAACAAACCCATCCAGCAACCCATCCATCTAAATATAAGTAGGTGTACACAATTATAGAGCAGCATCTACTGGGAGTTCCAGCAAGCAAAGGGATTTACTGTATTTCAGATCAATAGAAATAGTGCATATCCATGAAAAGCCCCACCATTAATCCTGAATCACAGGATATGCTGAGAGTCTGCAGGTGTAGATCCAGTCCGTAAATTCATTGATTTTGTGACATGATGTTATTAGTTGTACGGTAATAGCACTTTTGAGAGGACACTGATAAGCCCGGTGTCATTTAAGACTGCCAGCACATGAATGCGTTGGGGGGAACAGCAAAAAAGGGGGTAACATTGGGAATTTGGTGGTCCACCAAGCCCCAAAAATGTCACATCTCAGTGTGGGAAGCCTGGTGAAGTGCAGGCGCACCAGAGAAGGTGAACGATTGCGGCCAGAGATGGCTGATCACAGGACAGCAACACGGTCACGATAATGAATGGCTGAAATATATATGCCTGATTGGCCGTCCCCCCGATGGGCCTCAGGCCCCGCTCGGTTGAGTGGTATGACACTGGTCCTGGGCGAGCGCATTTCCTTTTCAACACCCGGGGATTTTCAGTCCATGCCGTTGCCATTGGAGACACAACGTGCAGAGATGAGACTCCTAGAGTGAGCGACGCTGCTCTGTTCATGCGGCGAGAGTGAGAAATCCATAACAGCAAAGGTGGGAAAAAAAGATATAACATCTCCCTATCCTTTATCTCTCTTTATCTCTACTTCTACAAAAGCACAAGCAAGATTCATTCCACACATATTCCCAGACTAGGGAATAGTCTCAACAGTCAAAAGGCCCAAATTTACTTTCCGTACTGTGATAAACTTATGTAGAAGCACGAATGCACGCATGTGCTAATGGTTGTTTATGTTATTTTCATTGTTACGACCAACTGTGGTGTTGGTGTCTTGTTGTCAATATGTTATTGTCCTTGTCGCAAAAAAAAAAGAATGACTGGCGTTAGCTTTGGGATGGCCTGGCCAGCCGCCATGGGGCTGCTTACTGATCAAGACTAGAGGTGCTGATCTGGGCACCATGTCGAATGCCAATGACACACTGTCCGTTCCGTTCACCACCCACACACCGGTCACAAATCACACTGTGGTCAGGGAATGCCAAGTCAAAAAGTCAAAAGCACACCCAATCACACACGTACAGTTTACAATTCTGTGTGTCAGAAATGTCACACTGACGTGCAAACTCGCGGTGCTCGGTAAGATCACACCGTTGGACTTACGTTGCGCCTCCCTTCAAGATCAGACAGAAACAATGTACAATCAGCCTCTGATCCATAAATCCCTGTTCTCACCATAGCCGGGCTCTGAACCGGATGGAAAAAGAGAGGTTTCATTGACTGGCTTGTCCCTCTGTCACATCAGTTTCAATTCTGAGCTTCCCGTGCTGCACAGTAGGTTCTGAAGGATACGATGATTTATGTGATGATAACTAATTCTAGATTTCAAGTGGTAAAAAATACATTGGGAAAAGAAGAAGAAAAAAAAAAATGGTGTTACTGTGTCTGTGCCTATGTGGAGAGTGGTGAGAAAATCTGCTTCTTTTCACTCTGCAGTGTACCAGCTGAGCTGCAGAGTCACTGTGCCAGAGGAGTACACTTCACACACCGACGATGCAGACAGACTACAGGCACCCATTCGACCCTGAGGAGCAAATCAATTCCATGATGAGACTAGGGCAGCTGGAACCCTCACTGGCACGGGCAGGATTGTATATCAGACCGTGGAACGCGTCCCTAAAATGCCCCGATGCTTCATCGGTACGAGCCACCCAACAGCCCCGTGGGTTATCTTTTCGAGCATTTGTCAGAGTTACAGAGACAGTTCGCTAACGCTGATTTCTTTCTCTTTGCCGACGCCGCCGTCGTTTCTGTCTTACATTTCCAGAGGAGAGAGTGGCACTGGCTGCCCGATGTTTTGGCTAATCAGAAAGGATTGGCTGGACAGCGTCTACACTGCACGTCCACGTCAGGCAAAGAGGCAGCCGGGTGTGCAGTGCTGGAGGACCATGACGCTGGCCTGGATCACAGGCAGGCACATGTGCTGTCAATGTTGGTGCCCCAATCATTTACACAGGCACCTCCAAGAGCTGAGAGCCTTTCTTACAGACACTGGAAAACGCAGATGACAACCAGGATGTAGCCTGGCCTTCTCCTACTTGGATTGCTTAACCCCCCCCCCAACAACATTGTTAGCACATTCGCTTGTGTTGGGGGGGTTGAAAATGGCACATAGGGCCTGGGGGGGCCATACAGTGACTCTGAGCTGCATAAATCCGACCCATAAAATCTATCCATCTTAAAGCCTCGCACCAATCTAATTAACAGTTCCAGCTTTGGACAATTCTGAGCCTGTTCAAAACTCCCTAAGTTACGGGAGTAGGCCATTGAGCTATTTATGGGAAATTAATAGGCTCCAGTCCCTTCCAGCTGAGAAACACCCTACTTAACTTGCCAGGCTAGGGAAACACTTAATCAAGTGCCTTGCCTTGTATGATTATAAATGAAAGGATACATATTTGCCATAACATATGTTCAGGCAAGCACACAGCACAGTGTGCAGTACTGCAATATACTATCTCAATGTATAAAAACAAAGATTTCAGCTTCAATGCATTCAATTATACAGACAAATGTAAGGAGCATGTACGTAGTGTTGACGCTGGAGATTTCAATTGATATTAATTTTAAAATGTTTTTGTAATCATCTTGAATGATACTTCTTTTCCATTTATGATGTTTTAATTGCTTTTGAAGTAAATGTGTGAATTTGGCATTGAATAATTACAGCTCACTTGGCATATAGTAATGGTTCAGATATTCAGAAGTGCATTGATAAAATTGCTTGGTTCACAAAACTGGATTCATGCATTAGGTACAAATGTCTATTTGTCCTATCCTTCCCTAAAGTTGAAAATAACATGGCTGTTCAGCAAATATAGCCTAATCATCTGCTGTCTCGATCACTACTACAGTAAAAAAAAAACTGAGATATAAACAACCTATCAAATGATTATAATACAACAATTCCTAATCCACTTTTCTACTGTACCACCAATGTTTTTCTAATGTATTACTTTCCCCCCATATGTTACTGAAAGCAGTCTACATTCGCCAAGTGCACTGAAGAGAGCACCATCTGGCAAGCAGCAAAGGGAATTTGGATTTCTTGAAAAGCCGTACCTAACGCATGCATGCCTCCCTTTACACAAGGTGTCTGGGGTCCGGAGGGAGGCAGCACATGCTACACACGTACGTACGCACGCGCACACACACACACACACCTACCTACCTAGGCATGCATGCATGCACACCGCAGTCTATGCACACCCACCTGTCCAGACACTGTACATTCACACAAGTACGCCGTCACTGTGCACCCAGCCACATAGTATACATGCCTGCATGCATGCACCACCCACAGTGAACACCTACCCCCAACACATACAGATATATACACACACACACACAAATACAAACACACAAACACGCACACACGCACACACAAACACGCACACACGCACACACAAATACAAACACACACACAGGCCAGGATCTAATGAACTTTAATTAAGGCTAAATAAAGGCAAATGCGATTAAATCAAATCAAACTAAACCTTCTCGGATTAATCTGGCGCCTGATCTCAATAAAGTCTGTTTAATGTGCAGTATCTCTGTGGTATAGGTGGAAGTTGCCCATGAGCACTGGTCTGATGACAGTTTCACGTTTTTTTTCCCCCTAATGGTTAAGGTTCGGATTTGGAGTTAGCTGGTCCTGTGTCAGTGCTTAGGGAAAACCTCCCCCTTGAGCCATCTCTATACGGCAGCGGAAGTACGATTTTGTAACCAATGAAAATGTATGCTGACCGAGGTTATTGGCACTATGGGTTGCCTCTTTTGGCAACCAACAGAGGCAACCCATGGTGTCCGCCAAATACCTTTCGTGCTAAATCTGTTTGGGTTGCATTTTCTGGGGGATGCAGTTCAGGCTATATCCAGATTAATGTTCACACCTCCATAATACAACATTAGGAAGATGTTACACTGTGTGAAAATAGATTGTTGCCACTTCAAAATGATTTTCAACTTTCCTGGTAATGTAGAAAAAAAAGAAAGAATGAATGAATGAAGGGAATACATATTGTGGCAGCCCGAAGGGTTGCACTAGGAAATGGCTGCCTGGCCTACAACACATGGCAGCCATTTTCACTACATTTCCCAGCATGCCACCGCAACACCTGAACGAAGTCAGGCATGGGGAGCAAACGACCAGCTGAAGGCCATTGCAAGGCCTATTTAAAGGGCTGATGCCCATTGTTCTTGGAGAGGAGTAGGAACGTGGTTGTGAGGAGTTGGTGAGTGAGAGAGAGAAAAGATAACTGTGAAGTCTATTGACCAGCCAGTATTTTTGGAGAGTATTTTTGGAGAGTTTTTTGGAGAGAGTTTTTTGGAGAGAGTTTGAGAGAGAGAGTTTTTGAAAGAGAGTGTTGGGGAATTGTTTTTGAATTGGATTGGATTGATTGGGATTGGATTACGGACTGGACAACGGAACTTGGACCTGGATTGCGGATTTGGAACGGACATCGACGAAGAGACAAGGATTGTGGACTTTGTGTTCGTATGCCCCAAAAGACCCCACCCTGCGTTTTGTGTTGTTTGTTTAAATAAATCATAATTTCTGCTGATATTACTGCCTCCTCAGTGTTATTGCACTTGCCTACGCCCTCTGAAAGGTCAGTGAGTGTCGCCCAACCCTTGGGGACGCCACATATGGTGGAGAATGCGGGCAGAGGGCAGCACAGATAGGCAAGAGGAGGTAGTGCAGCAGGGGTTTTGTTTGGTTTGTGCAACAGACTCCACGATGGAAGAGATGCAGAGACTGAAGAGACGGGCAGCCATGGTGGAGGACCGATGGCGTGTCACCCTCCGTGAGGTCCAACAGCTGAAGCAGAGTGCCCAGCTTGAGCTGTGCAAGGCAAAGTTGGAGGTGAGCACCTCAGAGGAGCGCCACCTGATGGCAATGATGAAGTTGCGAGAGGAGCACCACATGGACTCCCTGGGAGTGGTGAGAATCATGGGTGCGGAGATCGAAAAGGAGAAGGCGTCCCATGGCGATGAGATGAGGCGTGTAGAGTCCCACAACCTGGCGCTCAAAGAACAGGTGAGAAACCTGTCAAAGATGTGTGAGAATGAGCAGCGACATTGTCTGGACATGCAGGAGTCCCAGGACCAGGCCACAGATGAGTATGCCAGGGCCTTGGGGGATGCCCAGACCAGGCTCGCCCAGAAGGAGGCAGAGCTAAGGAAAGCAGCGGAGAACCATGCGTCCGAGGCGGAGCAACTCCGGTGCCAAGTGGAGCAGGAGAGCAGGGATACGCACCAGGTCGAGGCCAACGCCCTGCGGGAGCAGCTGGCCCAGCTGGAGAAGAGTGTGGAGCAGGAAATGGCGCTGAACATGGAGCTGCAGCAGAGGCAGACCGAGCAGGAGAAGCTCCTGGCCCAGAGAGATGACGTCAGCTCCCAGCTGCAGGAGGTGAACCGCGCCAACAGCCGGCTCCTGGAGCAGGTGACTGAACTGGGCCAAGAGAAGGACAAACTCCAGCAGGAGCTGGAGGAGACCAGGAAGACGGCGGACAAGCGCCAGGCCATGCTGGACGAGCTGGCCATTGACGTGGCGCAGGAGAAATCGCGGCACAAGGAGGAGCTGAGCGACGCGCGGCTGCAGCACGAGAAGGAGGTGCTGGCGGGCGGGCGCGCTACGAGAAGGAGCTGCGCGGCCTGCACGAGGACAAGAACCGCGCCGAGGAGGAGATCCGCTCACAACTCCGCAACGAGAAGGCCCGCACTCGGGAGCTGGAGAGCCTACAGCAGACGGTGGAGGAGCTGCAGGCTCAAATCCAGTCCATGGAGGGAACCAAGGGATGGTTCGAGCGCAGACTCAAGGAAGCGGAGGAGACGGCGGAGAAGAGTGCGCTGGAGCACCAGGAGCAGGTCCAGAAGCTGCAGCTGGAGCAGACCGCACAGCTTCAGGGGAAGATGGCGGAGATAGAAGCTCAGCAGCGGGCCACAGAGAAATCATTTCAGGAAGTACTGAAGGTCCAAACCGAGACTGTGCTGGACTTACAAGACCGACTGGAAGGGGTGAGTGCAGAACTCGAATGGGTAAAGTGTGTTCCTGTCACCCAAGACGCTAGCACGCAGGTGGAGGTCCCGCAGCCAGCGGAGCTGGGAGGACATGATGACCAGACATTGGAGTGGGGACAGTGGTCCTCAGTCCCACTCAGCCTACCGGACCTTCAAGGGGGCCTAGAGGAGCTATGGGGGACCATAGGGTTGAGGAAGGCCTCCTAATTAAGGCCGAGGCCTGTTTGAGCACCCGACCATCTCCTGACGTGGTAAGTCCATTTCAGTTGAAATTTAAAAGACGGAGAAGAGGAATGGAGATTCAAAGGTCTCACTGGAGAAGAAACTCAGGAAAGAACGGAAGTAAAATTAAAAGCATTAACCATAGCAACCGTTTATGGAGAATAAATGCGAATGGAAAAAAGAAATGTAAGGATACCGCTAACCACGTGTTAGAGAGCATGTTTTCCCCAGTTACTCCACGGACCCCTGAAAGAAAAAGGGAGGTGGAGGAAAAGGCTGAAGCCTGGATACTGGATTCGAACGGCGTAAAGTATACCGGAGGAGCCATGGGGGCTGGTGAAGACCAGAACAGGAGCGGTGACCGCTCCGTCCGTGGAGCCCAGAGCCTGTACCCACTGGTGGCCATTTTGGGGCAGAAAAGGTGAGCAACTTTCGTCACTCATTAATGTCTGCCAGACATTTTTTCAGGCAACCGGAGACTGGGGATTCTGGACGTTTGACCCAGGGGGACACTTCCTGAGTGGACCTGGAGAGGGGACCCTCCTGGTGGCCGCTGGACATAGGCCGCTCGGCCCTCCCCGAGGTCAGAGCTGAGGAGGAGGGTGTGTGGCAGCCCGAAGGGTTGCACTAGGAAATGGCTGCCTGGCCTACAACACATGGCAGCCATTTTCACTACATTTCCCAGCATGCCACCGCAACACCTGAACGAAGTCAGGCATGGGGAGCAAACGACCAGCTGAAGGCCATTGCAAGGCCTATTTAAAGGGCTGATGCCCATTGTTCTTGGAGAGGAGTAGGAACGTGGTTGTGAGGAGTTGGTGAGTGAGAGAGAGAAAAGATAACTGTGAAGTCTATTGACCAGCCAGTATTTTTGGAGAGTATTTTTGGAGAGTTTTTTGGAGAGAGTTTTTTGGAGAGAGTTTGAGAGAGAGAGTTTTTGAAAGAGAGTGTTGGGGAATTGTTTTTGAATTGGATTGGATTGATTGGGATTGGATTACGGACTGGACAACGGAACTTGGACCTGGATTGCGGATTTGGAACGGACATCGACGAAGAGACAAGGATTGTGGACTTTGTGTTCGTATGCCCCAAAAGACCCCACCCTGCGTTTTGTGTTGTTTGTTTAAATAAATCATAATTTCTGCTGATATTACTGCCTCCTCAGTGTTATTGCACTTGCCTACGCCCTCTGAAAGGTCAGTGAGTGTCGCCCAACCCTTGGGGACGCCACAATATATAAAATAAAGATTTATACTATACATATCAATTATGTCTAATTAGTTATGTAATATTTTGGTTGTACTGTAAATGTATTATTATTATTGCATGAAAAGTAACATATTATAGTATATTATATTATTATTATTACATATTGTAGTGGATATTGTAGCCTAAATCTGTTCCTGAGTTACGTGTGGCATTATTGCTGTGTGTGATTTAAAAAATAAACTAGGATAATCCTCATTTCACATCAGTAAAACCAGTTGGTAACTTTATATAAAAATGTGTTTGTGCATCTTGTCAGCTAGGTAAACCAAACTGTTTGTTTTAGTTACAAATGTAATATTATGTACCAGGGTTGAAAGACAAAGACGTTTCATAACTTGGACCTAATTGCTACAAGTCATGTAGTTTATTTAATCGGTTTCATTTTTACCCGCCAGCAAGATATTTGGTTACTGACAGACCTGGTACAGGATGCTAAAACACTATATAGACTATCTGATGTATTATTTTTTCCTATGCAGTAACAATCATCAATTTCTTCAGAGTTACTGTAAATGCTAATTGTTTCAACCAGCCGCAAGCTACAGTAAGGCCTACATGATATCTGCTAAAATGCTGCTTAATCATCATAAAACACATGAGAATATATATTTCCACCGATTACATGAAATTTTATTGCAATTAATTGCGTGGAACACTAACCCATAACATATTTAATGATACATTCTATTGTTAGCAGTTAAAGTGGCTTTTACTCTGAAAATCTGATTTTGAACTACCAGTGTTAATTTCTCTCCTATTTTTACAGAAAATTATTTTATACATATCAAATGCCACAAATATTAGAGACAATAGTGAGAAAAACTACATTAGTTCATTATCCCTAAAATGCTGAATAAGTCCAATATAATGATATTCCTTAATGTACATTTTGTATTCATGACATTGAAACAGTAGGGGTTGTAAGTTGTAGTCGGAGATGTGAACATCTCTTTCCCTTTAAAAAAGCTCAGATTTCAGGCCACACCTTTTCCGGTTTCCTGGATTTTCAGTCCTTATGAGCATAAGGCAGATCCTTATGAGGATAAGGTTGGTTTTATTAAATCCAGATAAAAATGAGTCTTTTCAGTTTAATTGCATTTCCCCTTATTTAAGCTAACTCTGTTAGATTTAATCTAGGCTACAGTCAATGCAAATCCATCCATCCAGTGCACATGCATGCATGCACGGCAGGTATACATGCATAGACACACAGTCCAAGTGAAAACTGGAAGTAGAGACAAATATAAATGCACATGGGATTCTTTACATCATACGTGGAAAAATATGTCCCCCACCCATCTGCATGATTGTGTACTTATAGGTATTGCTGAAAATTGTGAAAATGTGTAGAATGTTAAATATGTTATTTGTACAATGATGAAGTGCTGGTTACATGTATTGAACATAATATTGGATTTGCCAAGACCTAATCTAATAATAATAGTTATAAATATAGCCGCAAGGGGCAATTAACAGGGTCCAAGCAAAATGTGCCAACCATTGCTTATTGGAAGAGTGGTGCAAATATTTAGCCTTCAAGCTCAGGAAGGAATTAGAAAGAAGGTAAGTCATTGTATTTTTCATTGCTCATTGCAATGCAAGTCCCATGATCATAGTTCAAATAGACCCTGAGACATCGCTGTTTCAAAATAGCATTTTTTGCATGTTGGTGGCACTATAAAGTGCTACCAAATGTGGTAAAGAAACACTTCTAGGCCTTTGCTTAACACGTTTGTGAAGTTTGGTTGCTCTACTGTAAAGCGTTTAGGAATTATGCCTCATTTCTTGTTTATGCGTCTTCACCATCAACTTTATAGCACATAATGGCCAAAAGCAAAGTGATAATTTCTTTCCAAGTTAGTAGGAGAAGTTGTGTTTTTCTCAAAAATGTGTTTTTGACAAAATTCAAATTGGCAGAAATCCAATATGGCTGAAAGTGAATACATTATATGAGATAGATTTTTCTTAAACCAAGGATTCAGGGGAAAAAATAATTTTGATTCTAGACAAAACTGTTACAGGCCAAAAACGTAAAGCAGCTTGTAACAACACCACCATCTGGATGATCAGAGTAATTTTGGTTTTCTGAGTAGTAACTAAGATTTGGAATCTACCTGCCAAATTTGGTTGCTGTAGGCCTTACAATTCCTGAGCTATTAATAATTATAAGTCACTTCCTGTTTACGTGTCTTCAACTTAATTAGCGCATAATCACCAAGTGGTTTGAAGCATCAAAACAAAAAGTAGTATTCTTTTTCTGGGTTACTTCAGGCATACTTTGGGTGGAATTTGGTGAAGATTGGATCAACTTTGTAGGAGAAGAATATATTTTGTTTGACAAAATTCAATATGGCATAAAGTGAATATTTTATCATAGATTTGAGCTAAACATTCAGGGGGAGAAAAGATTTTGCTTCTAGGCTATATGGTTCAGGAGTTATGGGCAAAACGTAAAAGCGATTGTTATAGCAGCACCATCTGGCCGATCGGTGTAATTTTTGCTTCCTGAATAGTGGGTAAGGTTTGGAACCTATCTGCCAAGTTTGGTTGCTGTAGGTCTTACAGTTTCTGAGCTCTAGAGACTTTTAGAGCAGAAAAAATAAAATAAAACTAATAATAATCGGAACAAAACCAATAGGGTTCCAGCGCATCTTCGCTGCTTGGACTTGGTAGCACAATACTACTACTACTAATAATAGTAATAATAAATATAATAATAATAATAACATATTCAAACTCACAATGTCACAATGTCATATTGACCTTAAAATTCACTGCAACTTCATGATAGATTGTAGGGTTAGCATTGGATTAGCCGCACCAGGTGTGTATGTATAGTAATCTCCATTTCACAACCGGCACAACGCTGCTAGTTTTATTTGAATATCTGGGTGAAGGGGAAAAAGAGGAGAGCACCTTCAGTATGACTTCACACAGATTGGGATTATTGGATTAGTAAATCATGACAAAGTGCCTGAATTGAAGAAAGCTGTGCCTTGGAAAGGCTCTTAAGAACATTTGCTAGCATTAGCTATTAAATATTAGCTATTAAATTAGGCCCAGTGGGATTATTAGGACAGAATCAAGGTCTTGTTCTTAAAATGTTTAAAATGCAGGAACAGGACATTTTAAAAATAAGTGAATTTGCAATTAGAGAGAAGCAGACTGAGGCTGAATGCGCAGGACTTGGGGGGAGGGGGCTGGGGGATGGGCTGAGATAGTCGAGCAGGATCTCAGCACTAGGGGGTGAACACATGAAGAATACCTACTCACACCTATTGCTATTACCCCAGATTAATTGACTATAGTTTCTACTGCAGTTTCTACTGTAGGTGTAGACACAAGGCCATTATTACTGTGTGTGTGTAGACGTAGTTCATTATGGCAAGGGTTCCTAAACTGGAGTCCTCAGCAAAATGGGGGGAAAAATCCCTGTTAAGAATGTTTACTAAATTTCCATCTTTCATAAATTATGTATTTTAGACGTTCAGAGAAAATAAACCTGGTTTCCAAAAAAGTCTGGTTAATGTTGGTAATCCTTGGTAAAATGATGATCATTGCAATGTATTATATATTTAAAGTGTACTAAATGTGTCTCATAGAGGTCCATAGTATATGAAATCCCAATTTCAGGCATGGTTTCATATATTAATGTTTTAAATATCCAATACTTTCCAACCTGTAGTGGAAGGTGGATAAAGGTGTCAGCAGTTCACCATTTCATTGATATAGGGATTCTCAGCCACAGAGTCATTTCAAGGGCTTTAGCATGAGAAGCCTCACCTTTAGCCTTTACAGTACTATGCGCCTCAACAGGTTGACCATATGATTTGAGATAACTCTGCCCGACTTCCGGGGATGTGCTGTACTAATACACCAATGGTTAGTAACTTTTTCTGACAAATCATAATCTTGTGTAGGTTGGGCTCCAATTGGAAAAAAAAATGACTCAAGCCAACTCAACCACTGACCTTTACCGCTGGCTAAAACCTGCGAGAACCAATCAGATTGGTTTTAAAGGGGTCGAGACTAAAACGGTTTGGCAACCCCTACGTGAGGATATCATGTGATATCAAAAGATCTACTGAACATTCAGTAGTATAACCTGAATGGTACTTATAGAGGTCAGCATTCAGTTTAACCCAGGACTTAAATTTCACTGCAGGTTATTTTTCTACTTCTTCAGAACAAGTCATTTTTTACTTAAAAACATGTTACTTATTTTTCAGCCAGCTTCAGCTACAACTGCCTCTCTGGCAAAGAGATCATTTTATCTCAGAGGTTAAGTAACCTGGTTAAATAAAGATTAAATAAAGATACAGGTAACTGCTAAAATAAAGGAAACACCAACATAGTGTCTTAATAGACATTGGCCTACCACAAGCCACCAGAACAGTTCAATGCGCATTGGCATAGATTATGGAACTCTATTGGGACAGGGGATCAACAACAACAACATCCTTCCACAAGAAATTCTACCATTTACTGCTGCTCAGGTCCAGCTCCCGAATCTCCCATAAGTGATCAATTGGGTTGAGATCTGGTGACTGAGGTTTACATCGTTTTCATGCTCATCAAACCATGCAGTGACCACTCGTGCACTGTGGATGCGGGCATTGCCATTGTCACCCATCAGGATAGAAATACTTCACCATGATGAAGGTGATCACTCAGAATGGCCTTGTATTTATTGGTGTTTACCTTACCCTCTAAGGGGTTGAGGGGATCTAAACCATGCCAGGAAAATGCACCCCACACCAGAGCTGTCAGAACCCTGAATTTACTATACGTTTCATTTTTCCTTTATTTTGGCAGTTACCTGTATACCCGCATCCTCTCTATACATGAATGCGCCTTCACAACAGCTAAATTCATGTCAGCCTGAGGGAAGTGATGAAGCACATTTGGGCTCAGCCAAGTAGAAATAAGGCCTCAGGAAGCACATATCACTGAACGCCAACAGCAAGCTGACGCACATCTGAACGATATGAACCTCCTACCTGCTGGCTGCATACCAGCGGGACACCGACAGCGTCCTTCTCACCTGCCCGAGTTTGACTTTCGGTGCCTGAAAACACAGGTGGACTTATTGTTTCACTACACAGGGTGATCTGTATAATTACACATGTAAATAATTACATAATTGCACCTAGAGCGATATGTTATTACTCGCTGGGTAATTAGGGAGACTTAATGTAAGTGTGAGTAACAGTCTTTGCTGTCGCCACGCACTTGCAGGATTGCTTTGGTGCCAACAGCGCTTCAGTCCGCCGTCAGGGGGTCAATCTAAGTTTATATTCAACAGGTGCCTCACTGTAGTGTGGGGGCAGCTCTGCAGGAGACAGCAGTTAAGATTTACACACTGTTAGGCTTTGGGATATTGAGTCACTGGCTGAGCCTGCCAACATGGTGCCCCTGCCCGCCAAAGAAAAACAACCCCCCCCCCCCAAAAAAAAGAAAGAAAATGTGCTTGTGTCTAAATCTGTGGCACTTGAACAGAGCTCATCTGTCAGGGGCTGGAGTCTGGGATTAATGGAGATTCTGCCAATAGGCCAGTGGTGGGTGAGGCCAGATGCGCAATGAGGCTCAGGCCTGGCAGGCTGTACGTGTCTGAAGAGGCAGGGAGTGCCTTGTGGAGGTGGTCTGACGGACGTCGGGGCAGCGGTTATTCCCAGGTAGCTCCGAAGAGTGAGGTGCAGCTCCTCATCGGGCTTCTGGAGCATTCAAGTGTAAAAAAAACTAATAATAAAGGTTGATAAAACTGGAGCTATTGGGTGGCTCATCCTGCTATAGCATGTTGTCACACGCCACGTGACAATCCCTGGACTGGAGCAGAGCAGCTGATGGTAAGAAGTGGCAGAGGAGTGGGGTTTTGCCGGTCTACGGACCGGATCTTTATTTCTTTCTGTCTCTCCCCCCAGACACGGGAGAGAGACAGTGGGAGAGCAGGTTAAAATAAAACAAACACAAACACAAAGTCTTCACCCTACTTGCCGCGAAGCTTTCAGGCAAAAACCATTAACTAAAATAACAAACTAAAATAATCAAAACTTAACGAAAGCCTCCTCCGAGGGGGGAATGCCCTTCCGGGGAACACACAACACAGACAGTCAGCAGCTTTCCACACCGCCTTCATACATTCACATTAAACACACATCAACACTTACCGGGACAGGGCAGAACTCTACGCACTGTCCCCGACACACACTCCACACACATCTCAACAAGACACCGCGCCTCCTCCGACCGGAGTTCCCCTAGAACCTCCCCAGGCACACACATATCCAGTGACTTTTCAAGTGCTTCCCAAACCCATGCACACAGAGACACTCAAACTTTTCAGTCCGAGTTCTCTTTTACCCCAAACACACAGAGACCCTTGCCACTCCTCACAGGGAGAGTTCTCTGGCAACTAGCCCCGAGACACTCTCCACTCTTTCAGTGAGAGTTCTCGGGCCGTTGTCTGTCTGTCCGTCCATCCGTCCATCCGTCCGTCAGTCCACACACACACACACACACACACACACACACACACACACACACACACACACACACACACACGAATGACCAGACAAAGACTAATTCTCTTGATTCACACACGTCAATGACAAGACTAATTGATTCCCCACTTGCCCCACCTGCTGTGTGAGTGTGTGTAAATCAAAATGTAATGGTGGTTTGGGCAGGGCTAAGGCCTTAAATGTCTATATTTGTCCCATAAAATAAGTGTATATGTGTGTGTCTGTGTGAATGATTTTCCCCCAAAATGTGTGAGGGACACATTTTACAGTGAGGGGAAAGGATGGCCCGTTTGCAATTTGTCCATGGTGTGCCTGTGAGATAACAGCTCTATGGACCCATATGGATCGCCCGTAAAATGAGCACAGCAGCTCCCAAATCTCCATCTCCAAATGAAGATCATCACTGATAAAAACACATTACTATCACTAGGCATTCGTTTAATGAACATAATTTCCTGTTTCGCTTTTTTCCCCAAAGCACATCCCCTGGCAGCAGAGCTGTCATAATTAACAAGACATGGCTTGACTGGGCAAAAATAAATACCTTAATTAAGCAATCACAAGACTTCAAGTGCTCATGAGCACCTCCTTTAAATGCTCAACTGGGAAAATACAGGTTCTCGGGAAATGGTGATAAAACAGTTTTCTGCATAAATTATCCAATTTGACATGCCTGTAAAAATAACAGGACAAGATTTGGATGAAAATATCAATGCCATTCATAATTGTATTTTACACACATCTGATCTGGTTCACGAAAATGAAGCATGAAATGGCGCATTTGGAATTTCTATGGCTCTAATCGACCGTGTCATTTTATGAAATGACCAATAGCGATTCGGAGACAGCGCTCCTTGAATAATCGTAGAGTGATTATTTTTTTTAATCTGTCAGTCCGCTTTTGGTCAAGGGACTCGAGTGAGTTTTGGAAAAACAGTCTTCACTCTTCAGTTGTAGTGAGATGCACACCTGCCGCTTGGAGGATGCGTGTCCTACAAAAAGGAAGCCCTGGATTGAACGTCTGCGATCTGCAGACTGCAGGGATTTGCTTTGTTGCACGCAGTTGTCTGGTGCGGCTTAACTGCCTTATCTGATTTCTCTCTAATTACAAGACGACTCGATCACACGCTTCAAATTCGAGAACCGAAGCCGTTGGCACTGGCGGAGTGAGCGCGGGTTTGAGGCTTAATACCGCCAAGATGCATTTCAGTCCTCTTCAATACCGCAGGGGGTCGACTGCCACGGATAACGCAAGGTCTTCACACGCTGCCACAGAACTACAAAACGACCCAGAATTAATGAAGGCTGTGGCTCTCAGCAACCATGCAAAATGATCTCTATGCATCACGATGTTACCATCGGTGAAATTATGACACTCTGTGGCAACCTTCATATAGCCAACTCAAATAATATAATATAGAATAATATATGACATTTAGCAGACGCTTTTAACCAAAGCGACTTACAGTAGTGAATTCATACATTTTTCAGTATATGTGGTCCCAGTGGGAATTGACCCCACGACCTAAGCGTCGACAACGCCATGCTCTACCTACTGAGCCACACAGAACTCGAATTTGTGTTCAAAAGTTCAATTAGAGAGCGATTTCCAGTGCCTTTTAAGCCTTAAAGGCTTTTAAGGAATTCTTCTACGGACCTATGCTTTTAACCCAGAGGCTGAAATAAGAGTACAATCTGTTTCTATTGCAGTGGACATTGAGGAAAACCACTTTTTTTTCCCTCTCTCTCACTAATATCAGCTCTTGACACTGACCGAACCTTCGGGATGGAAGGGCAGTCAGACCGCTTTTGCCTTCACGCTTACAGACACATGGCCCGAGTGGAAGCGATTCATCAGCGGATTCTTTTCCGTATGTACCACCAGCGTGTTATTGTACGGTAGCGCCACAGCTGTCAGATCCACAGAGCTTGTGATGAGCACAGCAGAAAAGATTAGTTGGAGAGATGCTAGGTAAAAGCCACATTTTTCAGTTCTTGTTCTTCTTGAGCGCTTCTGTTCACCACCTGCTTTCAGACAAAAGTGTCGTTGGCCAAATCTTATAGCTGGACATCACACAACTAGAATCGCATTGGAATACCGTTTTTCAGGATAGATACAAAAAAGGCTAAAGTGACCGAGATGGCACACACCAGCCCGGCTCATTATTCTCAAAATCCCCGACTCTGTGACACCATCATGCTGAGTGAGAACACAGGCGCTTGGCTCACTAGCGCTGACTACACATGCCCGCCTGCCAGCAGAGAAATGAAATGATTTCATGTAACATGTGAAAAGGCAAAGTGCAAGACTATGACAGCTGAAATGGCATCTTTTTGCATATTCATAAATGCAAAACCTGAAAGAAGGCAGCATAATTTATGGAAAAGGTTTTTTCACTCATACATTCATTTACACTTTTATAATTATTTAATTCTTGACAGGAAAAAAGTAAGCATACAGATTTACTTCAATTTGAAACTATAAATATGTAACTAAAAATCCAGCAAGATTCCATTTTATCAATTTTCCATCCAAATGGTTTTTTAACCAAAAATACCCCTCTGTACATACTGGTCTAACACACCCGTATTTGGCTGGTCCTGTACCAGTGTGAGCTGCCTATCAGGGAAGGGGTTAGAAACTAGTCTCTGCCTGACCGGCCCTGGCCATTAGCCCCGATCAGGGGTCAGCATTTGGCTGTCCGCTCCTGAGGGAGGGGGGAGGGTGGTCGGGCTAAACTCGCTGTGAGGCATGTAATGGTGTCTCCAGAAAGGGGGACGGTGAGTTCCGTCTCGAAGGAGGCGGATCATCACCGGCCTCAAAGAGTAGCTTGCCCCGTAGAGATGGGCGGCGAGTTTGTGGGGGAGGGTTAATCAAAAATAAATAGAGGGTATTCCAAATTGGGGAGAAAAACGGGGAAAAATCTGAAACAAAATTAAAAATAATAATAATGATAATACCCCTCTGTATAGTCAGTATCTAATACAGAGATATTGATAGATCATCCCTCCACACGGTTCACGTGATGGGACCAATATCCCATTTCTGTGAACAATTTCCCTGGGGCCTTTGGCGTGCTTGATATCAATCCGTCACGGATGACACGCTGTCCTCTTTTCGCGCCCATCAGCGCGTCCTACCTCTGCAATCAGTGGGGGGGATTGACAGGGCAGATACCCACCATCTTGTGACGTAATTAAATTATTTATCCTCCATTTACCCAGGAAAAAACCTCTCAAGGCGCCATGTGCCAATCGTATCAATGTAAGGAACAATGCAGCTGATGCATACTCCTCTAATACACTTGCCTGCAAGCCAGTGACTACTTTACACCTTACAGGCAACAAAGTACTACAGGTGAGAACTGATGAAAACTGCTGGCCTGTGTGGAGAGGCACTTAATTAAAAATGCTCTTACCTGCCAGAAATTCACTCAGAAGAACAATTATCATACATCATAAGCAGATGACACTCTATGCAGTTAAGCTGATTTCAACAATAACAGCTGTAAACTAATAACAAACCTATAATGGCTATTTCCAGGGCTAAACTGGGACTAGAATGTGCACTCTAGGCCTCAATACATAAGGAGAAAGTTTACAACAATTTGACCACATCATTTATTGTGCTGACTGGTGGATGCAGGGAACAAGGCATAGTGTCCTCAGGACTACACGATAACAGATAATATGCTTTATATATACTGTATATAATTATATATATTATATATATAATTTATATGCAATTTCTGAGACTGATTTGGCACCATGGTTGGAGCAAGTTCCATTTATATTCAGTCAATTCAATTAATAAATTAATCCCCATTGTTGAACATTTAATTAATTTAAATTAAATTAATTTCCTGAACTGACTGAATTGAAATGGAATTGACCCCAATCCTGATTGGCATCCAAGGAAGACAGTGGAGTAGGACAAATCCTGAGTATTAACGGGCCTTGTGCATAGTCTTAGTCTTAGTTCACCTTATTCCAACGTCTCCTGCTCATCCAATCCATTTCTTGGCCAAAACTCCCTCTAAAAAACGATTTGTGCAAAGATCAGTCAATACCTACATTGTAGTGAGTTAGGAGCACTGTCAGTTAAAGTATAATGGCTAATGGCACGGTGATTCCTCATGTGTGATTGTTGGCACTTGGAAGAAATGTACTCCCAGTGACAGAACAATTACCAGGCCTCGTATATCAACCGATCAATGCGATCAATACCAGGGGCAGCGACTGGAAAAATACATTTCACAACGTCTTTGCCCTCTGTTGGGGCCTGATATCTGTGTTTGATCAAAAGGCCTTGTATGACCTGAGCGAGCAGGTGCTCTGAATCTGTCATACGGTCATACTACTTCAGTGCTCCAACTGGAGACATACAGCATCACGCCACAAAGGGCTGCTGGGAAATCGAGTCCCGATCAACAGATAAACAGGACAGTACAGTAAATCTCACATACCCGTGATGTCCGTCTGTCTGTCTTCCTCAGGCTCATCCTTCTTCTCCTTCTCAGCAGCCTCGGGCACATAGAAGTCGCTCTGACGGGCCAGGGGGACAATGTAGTGTATCAGCTCGCCCTTGTAGATCTCTAGGAAAGGGTGGGCGCACAGCTTCCGGTCCTGGGAAAGAGGGAGAGAGAGAGAGAGAGAGAGAGAAAGAATGAGAAGTGGGAAGATTCAGACCACACTTCATAATCAAATCAGAAGTAGCAGTGCTCCCAGGCTTCAATGCGCCCCCTTCCATCATGAGAAACTTCTTTCCCCTCCCACACACCGCTTCCTGAAGTTTCCCTCCTTTTCACGAAGCCCACTCGACCCTGCGAGACTGCTCAGACTAGTGCCAGAGATGTACTGATCTGCTGCAGGATTGTGAACTTTTATTTGAGCTCGCAAATAATCATGCTCTTCAGAGGGAGTTCCAATTAATTGAGTAACTAAGTCCTGGTATGGAAGATGTGCCGTAGTGGCCTGACTAGCTCTCTCCTGCCCCTGAACGGGGAAGGTGGGCAGGAGTCTTAACTGTGTAGCACATGCAGGGCCCTGTTGTATCGTGACTGTTGTCTCTTGGGGACAGAGATCTAAGGACCTCAGAATAACAGGAACAGTGCTTCGAATGACACCTTGTTGCCTGGAATTTCCCAGAGAGGAACGTCAAAAGAGGGGGGTTGTAAACCTTCAAACACAGTCTCCAGGCTCACATGTAAGTGTGAGGTCCTGCTGGGGGACAATGCTGGAGAGGATTCGATCTTCGTGGTATAAGGGCAAGACACACATTCAACAACAGGGCTGAAGGTGAGAGCCTGTCCACCTGACGAAGTTCCTGAATCCTGTGCCTCGTGAACGCCTGCATCCAGCGCTGTGGAGAAACTTCTCTCATGTGTTCCGCGAAAGTTCAGCTGTTCCAGCTACTCCACGACCTGATCCACAGTGTCCGGTCCCACAGCCAGAGGCACGGAAAGGACTCACGCACTCGCGCATTTTGAGAAAGTTCCGCTGCACCAGCAGTTAACCATGTGAAAAGGACTTCTCTCGGGCGTGTTCCGAGACAGTCCTGCTGCGCCAGCCACTCAACAGCAGATCAACAGTCCCGAGTACTGCAACTAGCCCACGGAAGAGTGACTTACTCGCATGTTCCGAGAAGTTACAACTGCACGGCCGCTCAAAGGCTGACCACTGGATTTCAGTCCCTTCCCGCCCTGGTCTCCTATGAACGTCCACGCTGAGACTGTATAAAGAGTTGGAATTTCACCCTCTCCAGCCCAGCTGACGAGCTGCAACATGGGTCCAAGACTGGTCCTTCTATCTTCTATCAAGACTTTTGCTATCCTTCACTGGCATCAAATAAGATTGCATATTGTCGTAACGTGCTTATTTAATTTATTTGATTTGCAATGTATGTTCATCTTGACATACTTGGAATATATTTAAAGAGACATCCCATTTTCTTTAATATATTAATGCCAGATAACTTACTTTACAAATAACCTATAGTGAGAGTGCGTTAATGATGTACTAACATGTAGTAACACACCTGACATTAACCACTTGTCGGTATTATCGTCTCAGGACCTTCCGAATAACCCACTTCATTAACTGTTTAAGTTGATCTTGGTTGTTATTGTTTCTTTAATATGTGGACCGTTTACTTAGTATGTTTAATAATAATTCGTTATTACAGAGCATCAATTGCTATACATTGATATTTCAAATGGATTAATAAATGTCACATCATTCCTAAAGTCGTTGTTTGTCTGTTATTTCCGCTGACAAACTGGGTTCTACTGGCTGCCGTCCCCACTAAATAAATATTGAATAAGTGCACGTTGTTTACGACGCATGCGAACGTCACTACAATTGAGATTAAGTTTTGCGATTAAGTCTTGTGAGAGTGATGGTAACCGAGAGGATGGTGATTCAGATTGAGCTCCTTTCCAGAGTTACCATTAACAAGCTCAGTGTACACCTCACCTCCACCCTCTCAGGCCCCTCACTGAGACAGGCCTAAAGTTTCACATACAGCCAGGTGGCACTGAGGCACAAGGACATCAGAAGATTCCCATGTGGTGAACTGCCACTGCACCCTGTACTACTTCAGCAAACTACCCAGCAGTATGAATGGATAATAGCATAGCGGATGTGTCTGCCAGGCCGGTTGACGTTTCTAGTCACCACATTAGTGTCAGCAGTGGGAAATGTCCTCCCAAGAGCATGAAGATCAGTTAAAGGTGAGGGTAGTGTAGCAATCAAGCCAGGCAGGATAATGTCAGCAATGTACGAGCTCCGACAAGCATGCTCTTTGCCTCCTCCAAAAAAAAAAAAAAAAAGCTCACCAGAATATGTAGACTGTCACCTTAGATAAAGAGGTCCGATGAACGAATAAAACACAGCTGCAACCAAGGGCATAAGGATTGGGGGGCATGAAAAATGTGGGTCAGTGGGTGATCAAATGATTGATTATTTTGGGGGGTTAGGGGTTAGAGCCACTGGGCTTGCCTTTGTATTGCATTTCCAAAGGGCTGGGCTGGTGGAGAAGCCAAGCTTTAGAAGTTGACACAGCTTTAGCCCAAAAAGTTTTCTAAAGGCGTCAGACATCTGATCTGGAAAATCTGATTAACGTTATTTTAAAGTTCCTCTGCTAACATGTTGCAGTTGCCGATAGGGGTGCGTGCTGGGCGTGTACAATACAGAGCTCCTCAGGGGCCCAGAGCCCCAGCCAGAGGGAAGTGTCTTCATAATTGACATCAGTACAATAGCCAGAGAAGATGTAGACAAGGAGCACTAAATTATCTTGAGAGAGCTGCTCTTACCTCACAAGGCATTAGCAACATTTTACCATAAAACCTGAATAAGATTGACGCACAGCCATTGTACAGCAAACATTTTTCATTGTCAATTTTTGTTTACTACAGGCCATGGTGAATTTGTTAGAATGAGTACATTACAATTTACAGTTCTATAGTAATTAGGCAGATAATAAAAAGTCAATAAAATTCCATTCTTGGAGAGAGATTCTTAGAGAATAATTGCCAAATAATTCACCTTGAAACCTTCACATTTTCTGCGACTTGTTGTTTTGACTTCAAGGCAGGCTCCGATGGCGATGTTTTCCGTAACAAGCGGTAGACTGGAAGACCGCTCAGAAGGTTACTGAGGTGCAACAGACGGGAGTCCAATTTGAGAGGCAAACCTCTCTGGTGCTCTCATCCTGGGTGCTCTCACCACCCCCCCTCCTCAGCCCTGCTTCTGATCACCTGAGTTAAAGGACTTTTTAAATAACGCATGAGTAATCTTTCCTGCCGCATCCCTGAATCAAAGCCAAACCCCCTCCTACGCCATCTTCGGAGTGTGCTGTTCTTTACCAACCTTTCTTTTTTTTATCTCTCGCCTTTTTCAACAAATAAGAAGGAGAATAATTCCCTAGAAAGGGGCCTTCAGACTGCGCCAAGCTAATTAACATCTAATGCGGGGCAGTTTGGTTATCCAACGCACACAGCCGGTTAGTGGGCTACTACCGTAAGCAGGTTTGGACGGGAACAATTCGCTCCAATTATATCACACTTAATGAGTCCACCTAATTCAGTGGGAGATGTACAGCCTGCATAAGTCACGGGCTAAAAATAAATAAATAAATGGGGAAAAACGCAACCAAAAATGAAAAATTGTCTTAAATCAGCAAATGCGTGATGGACATTTTAATACAGCACATGGAGTTGCTAAGCCTCGTTCAGATAAAAATCTTTATTAAAATAGCTAATAGGCAATAATAAAATGGCTTCCTAGAAGATGGGGCTTGATAACCACTAGTACAGTGCATTCCAGTCCAAAACAAATAACACACCACTTAAACCTGCCTGACTAATGCCTTAGTCAAACTGAACATCCTTCATTCGTGGCACAACTCTGTCACTCAGAAGTAACATATGGCTCCTATCAAGTGTAATCTGTCGCCAGCGACATCGAATGAAGATTCATTGTGTCTGAAGGTCCACTGAAAATGATGTACTATCAAAATATTCTTGCTTCAGCATAGTTGTGGCATTTTGCATTGCACTCCCACATTCCTGTCCAAAAACAGTAGCCCCTTTTTATCATCAGGGAATACAGTCTAGCAATTGCTATGATTGGGGGGAAAAAAACACCATCAATCAACAAATGAAAGCTCCTTGAATGAATGTTCCTTTATATATGCTAATGTTATATATACAATTACCAAAATAAAACGTTGTAAAGTGTTGTAAAGTGATGTGGGATGCTGCTTGGAGTGTGATAATGTGTGATAGAGTGTGATTGAGTTTTCATAGCGTTGCAAGTCAAGGGATTACTCTGGCTTTTTACATTTTTTTTACATTAGGATGTTTATATATTCTATTTTTATATTAGATTAAAGTATTTAATGATGACTGTGTCTCATAAGTGGGTTCAAACATGCTCACAGCGCACTACATCAGTTTGTTAGTTATTATCATTGCTTACTATAGACATTGGTAAAATGCCAATTATCCTTTATGGTGCTTTTCCACCGCACAGTACGGTACGGCACTGCATGGCAACCAATCTGTGCTCCCACGTTTTGTTGTTTTTTCCACAACCAAGCGAACCGTACCGAACCTAAGTACCCATGCTGAATTTAGCTGCTGCTCTGTTTAGGTACAAGCAAGCCAAACAGGGACCTAAGGGTGGAGCTAGCAATTCTGCAGACCATTCATTGGTCAAGTGCAATCGTCACAGAATTGTCACGTTAAATCTGAGTCCGGCTCAGACACAACCGCCATGGTTTTTTTTTCAGCTTCACTTCAGTTACTGGTGTGATCTTGGTAAATTGCAATTCATTGGAGGACCAACGCCGAATAATAAATATACGATACGATATACTTTATTTGTCCCCGTGGGGAAACTTGCCAATATATATATATTGCGGTCGCATTCTTTTTGGTCACTTCAGATAACTCCTCCTATCTTCACGGGTCTGTTGTGCGATGGAAAAACGACACAGGGACTCAACCCGTGAAGGGGATAGTTAAGGGTACGGATGGTTACCGTGCCGTACCATACCGTACGGTGCGGTGGAAAAACGGCATGAGTCCTCAGTGCCAGTACCCTCTCTGCCTGCCTTAGTACTGAGATGAGGAGCACTTCTGCGATTCTGGCCAAACTTAGCGTGAGCCCCGCATACACCTCTCTGCTTCGTTACCAAAGCTACCCCCGGGGGCCAGCGAGGGAGTCACTGCAGCGCCGCGCCGTATGAAAACAGCAATATAAAATTCTCCCCATGTACTGACATTTTAACATACTCAAGGAGCATGCACATTTACAGTAATATGATTTACATGTAATGCCTGTTTCACACACATTTCATCTTTCCTTTCAACCCCCCCAAGGAGTGTCATCAAAAAAGAGAAATACCCACTGATACTTTTTTAATTTATTTGCAACAAGACCCCTACGGGCTTGAGTACTTATGCTCCTCTTCTGTGCCACCTTCATTTCGTCGCGATTTAATAACATTTCTGCGGGAACAAGCCTGCATATCACACTCGAAGCACAATGAATCAAGCTTCAAACGCCCTTGAGGAACTGGAGAGGAATGCGGCATGAGGAAAACAAAAGAAACAAGCAGGAGTGCTCCTCGGCTTTTTTAACCCGGAAGGTGGCTTCTCCACAGAGGGAGAGGTCATCTCACCATGACAGCTCGCCGACAGTAATGTCAGGTTTCGGAATGTTCCGACGGAGCCGGGATTAACCAACGTCCACTCCTCCTCCTCCTCGCTTCGCAGTGAGGGTGACAGGTGGCAAGTAGAGCGTCTCTGAGCCAGTCTGTCTCTAGTCCCTGGACAGCGACAGCGCTCCTCTGTGCCGTGACATTTTGGCTCTTTCGCGCAAGCTTTCCCCCTAACCACCAATTTATCACACAGCTTCCAGTCAGCTGGGGGGGCGGGGGGGGGTTGGTTGATATGACTTTCTTGGCCAGACTGGTGCAACTTTGCGGATGTTTTGTTTTTTTGTTACCGATTTTGGTACTTACTTATGTAAGTGATGGCCAACCGGCAGGCAAACTGGATTGCCTTAATTTTTCCCCCACTGACTGATTGGCTGGAAGAATTCCCAAGATGGTGTTCCCCCACTGCACATACGATAATCATTTGGATTGAAATGGCGTTTTCAGTTAAATCCTGAAATCAACATTATTGACAATCACCCAGCCAGCTGCAAAGCATTTCGTTTTCAGTCACTGACTGCATACCTACAGAACAATACAGGTATGCAGGTATGATGGGGAATACAATACTTGTAATTCACTTCTGACATTCTGTGACATGGACTACTCCACCCTGTTACCCAAAAATATAACCAAATAACCCACATGCCATCTATATTTTCTTCCCATCATAAAATAAATAAATAAACAGATGAACTGGCCTATCATGATTGAAGCAGTGCTCTCAGCACTGGCATTTTAAATATAGGGCAAGGACATGTGATTTTCCTTTCAAAATATTTGTTTCAGATTTTTTTTCCCCCGTTTTTCTCCCAATTTAGTAGCCAATTATACCCTCTATTTGTACCCATCCTCCGGGTCAAGCCAATTCTCCGAGGCCAGCGATGATCCGCCTACTCCGAGACGGAACTCGCCCCCCTACTTTCTGGAGACACCTCTCGCGCTTCATGGCGAGTTCGTGCCGGCTCACCCTCCCCCCCTCCCCCTGGGGTAGACAGTCAAATGCTTCCCCCGTTCGGGGCTCCCGGCCAGAGCAGGTCTGGCACAGTCGGTTTTGAACCGCGACCGCAATAGGCAGCTCACACTCGCAAAACACCAGTCAATTTCAGTGCGTTAGACCGCTACGCTATCTGAGGCCCCCAGACATGTGATTTTCCACCCTGCCCCTTGAGTGACAGTTCTCTTTCTTCATTTTTGCTTTGAAATGATCCATTTTCACCTTGGAGCCGCTGTGCCTCCACTTCTCCAGAGTCATGGAGAGTTTAATCACGGGGTAATAGAACTGCGATGCGGTCTATAGTGTACAAGAGACTGGCCTACAATACTGCTCAGTTACCAAAGCATATCAATCTGAAGGGTCGCCATGACAGCAGTTTCAATTAACATAATATATCCCTGCAAAGAATCATGGTGCCCACGATATCAGCCGATGCACATGTTCCAAAGATCAGAGAATCTGCACAGAATATTTCTGCGATTACCTGACCAAACCAAACGAAAAAGTTTTCCCAGACAAAATCAGGATAACTGGTCTTTTTCCTATGCTGAAAATGTCAGGATATTCACCATGTAGCGAAAACAAAAGTATTTCTTTTAAGTATATGGCCACCCAATTATCAAAAGCAAAAGACAATGTAAGCTCCGGAACTGAGAACTTCTTTCAAGACTAAGTTTTCATTTTTAGTTTTAAGCTTTAAGTGTATTGCGGAAACTTTATGTTCTTTAGGCTTTTCTGCTGACTGACGCAGCGGAGCTGACTGTTGCACTTGCTGCCGAGCAACTACTCGTTAGTGCTCCTTCAGAGAAAGGAAAAACCAAACCCCCCAAAAAACAGCCCAGTAGCAGAAGCTGATGTGAGCGAGAGTGTGAGCGTCACCAAGTAAACATTTGCAGACTTAAGTCTGAATTTGACAAAGTAATGCATTTCAAGACACTCACAAATCTGAGCCGCAGAGTTTAAAACACTGCAGTATTGATTTCACGGTTTTTCCAGTTTTACGCATATGGAGAATAAAGTTCTATAGACTAACCAGGTGGTTAAGAATGTATAAAACAAGGATGATAAGGAAATAATCACTTGACTTCATGTCGTTTCGTAGATCCCTGTGTCTTTTTGGTTTTCTGCCTCCTGTCCTATTATCTTTGCCTTCAGAAACAAATTCTCGTTTGGCAACACCAACTCTAAAACTTTTCTTTTCTTTTCAATTACATTTTATTTGTATAGTGCTTTTTACAGAACCGTCACAAAGATACTTTACAAAGAACAGAAAATACCAGGCCCGAACCCCAAAAAAGCATAAAGTGAGACAAAGTCCCTCCAGTGGGAAGAGAAATAACACTCCAACAGTGGCAAGAGTGGGAAGAAATCTCAGGAGGAACCCGTCTTGGTGGGGGAGCCCATCCTCCACTGGCCGACCAGGGTGTCAGTAGTGGTAACTAAATATATAAAGAAGGGAAGTTCAGAGAATTCATCCAGGCCTGGATAGGATCCAGGAGAGGGTCGGTGCTGGGGCAAGGGCATTATTTATACAACACAATATTTTGTGCCAACAATGACACACACTCCAGTCTCCAGTGACTGATGGCTTTGGTAGTGGATGTATTTCACTTGCAAGGTTTTCAATACTTCAATTCAATACATTTTCATTGACTTTTCAAGACAGAACATTTTCCATGAACTTTCCAGAACAGAAAAACTTTCCAGGAAGGATTGTGGGAACCCTGGCGAAGTCAGTCACCTAAAAAGCCAAGCTGTCCAACATCGTTTCATTCCTCTTGATATTTTTTTCTCCAATTATCTGCTAAGAAGGAGATATTCTTCTCTGAAAATGTCAAAAGGTGCATCTTAATATACATTACAATCTCAAAGGCTACTATCAATGTATGAATGAGTTCCCTCACAAGCTACCATTCTGCCAGCACTATATGGGAGACAAAGCAGTTTGGGCCAATCTATGGCACTGTACAATGGCTATTATGGGATAGGACCACAATGCATACATTTATACATTCACAGCTCTGCCCCTGCTTTTACTGAGCTGAACATTCCATCACCGGAACTCCTTCGTTCCTCCAGACAATGAAATATCGCAGAGTACAATTTAAAAATATTTTTTCCCGTTTTTCTCCCAATTTGGTTGCCAATTATACCCTCTATTTATTTCAATTCCCCACCCCCACGAGTCAGCCGCCCGTCCTCCGGGAGCGAGACACTCATTCCGGGCTGATTGTTCCCGCCTCTTCCGAGACAGAAATTCTTCCACGGACGCCTTTTACCTTCTCCTCGACGGACTCGTGCCGGCTCACCCTCCCCCCTTCCCCGGAGGCGGACAGCCAAATGCCGCCTCCAATCGGGGCTGACGACCAGGGCCGGTCTGGTAGAGACGCGGGTTTCGAACCGCGTCCCTGACAGGCAGCGCACACCACACCAAAGTGTGGCGCGTTAGACCGCTACGCCATCCGCCGCCCTGCAGAGTACAATTTTACTAGTGATAAACAGCACAGGTATTCTATACCCTGTGTTCCCTCCGTCCCCCGTACTTTGTCGTCCAGGGGGTTCTAGTGCTGTCCATGTTGCTACGCAAGCTGTGGTTGTTCTGTCTTTGAACCGTGCCTCTTAATGTATATTCATCGTGTTCCAGCAAATCGAAAAAGCTTTCATTTCAACACGGAGAGGAATCGAATATGAGAATAGACAGAGCTGAATATCAGGCCAATAAATGCAATATCTGGGTAAACGGTCTCTGACGGCAATGTGTGGGCTGGCACTGCACGCTGGGCAAATGAAGAGCCAAGTCAAGTGATCAGAAACCTTGTGCGTGTTTATCAGTGTGGGGTGTGTGTGTGTGCGTGTGCACAGATGTGCATGTATGTGTATCTAAGCACGTGTGTGTGTAGCCCTGGTTCTGTGTGGCTCAGTAGGTAGAACATGGCATTGGCAACGCTTAGGTCGTGGGTTCAATTCCCACTGGGACCACATATACTGAAAAATGTATGCATTCGCTACTGTAAGTCGCTTTGGATAAAAAGCATCTGCTAAATGGCGTATATATTATATAATATTATTAGTCCTGTTTCGCCAGTTTTCCCTCTCCAGGTTCACATGGGGGACGGAGGATCCTTCATTCTATCCAGCACACGGGACGCAGTGATGCTGTGCTCCACGCTCAGCACTCATTCTGTGAGGGGGGAGAACATGGGCCTGTGTGATCCTTCAGATAACATCACCATACCTGAAAAATCGCTCTCTGCCCCAATGCCCGGACAGAAGCGAGGCTGACACTGACGGGAGGCCGAGAGGTGATGAGAGAGGAGAGGAAAGCAGGAGTAGCCTGGCCTTTAAGGTTCAGGAAAAAGATATGAGATCGCTTTCTATGGAGAAGATGTGTGTAGTTCTCACCTCACCTATTTTCCAGCTACCCCTTCCAGTTACCAGGTTTATCATTGAGAACGAGAAATTATATATATATATATATAGAGTAAACTCCATTTATTGAGACCTTAAAGATAAAGATGAGCAAAAAAGGTTGTATAAAATAAACAATACAGGTTATGAGTTATAATTTTTTTGACCAAAAACAATTTATTGAAAATTGAAGATACTTCCACCGCCCAACCCTGCATATGCCCCGTCTGCCCACGCCCATCCCTGACTAAGGGTCTGCCTCGATCTATGAGAGGGCTCGCCCCCACTGGACTGACTTACAAGCCAATCACTGACCTGAAAGATTAAAGCCACACCCTAACAAAATCAGACCTTAATTAAATGGTTTTTGAGAGGACTTAAACTGATGCATACTGCTACTTATAAGTGCTATTCTCACAATAATCCAGGGTGGGGCCCCCGAGTGGTGCAGCGGTAAAGGCACTCGCCCAGAGTGCAGGTTGCCCACTGCAGCCGGGGTTTGATCTGGCCGGGAGTCCCGTTCGGGGGCAGCGATTGGCTGTCCGCCCCAGGGGAGGGGGGAGAGAAGCCGGCATGAGCTCGCCGTGTATAAAAGTGGCTCTGTGTGTATCGGAGTTACGATCGACGGCTTGGTGGGGTTCCGTCTCGGAGGAGGCGGTTCATCGCCTTTGTCACTGCCGGGCCCAGAGCTGCCTCGTAGTGCAAGAGGGGGGTGGGGGTAGTTGAAGTAGGAAGAGGCTACTAAATTGGGAGAATTGGCTACTAAATTGGGAGAAAATAGGGAAAAAATCTTAAAATGAAATAATATTAAAAACATAATCCTGGGTGATTATTAACACTAGCACGTTCACTAATGATTACTGTACACTCCTGGTTTTAAAGGAGTCTGTTCCCACACAGCTTTGTGCAACTGCAGAACATGCATGCGCTTCGTGGCCAGGGGAAGCGTGACCTTAGGTGTCAGTCCCGAATGAGGAAAGGATGTGCCTCGCTCTAGCGGTCCTCTTTGAGGGCATCGTCCTGATTCAAAACGCAGTGCCTATTCACTGATCTTTACGAACAGGCTGCATCGCTCGGATCTGTGAATTGTACGAGGTGCACGTTGGCCTTGACCAGGGTATGCGTGTGGAAGCTCGCCATGTGACACAGAGCCAACACAGACGCTCAAAGTTTGAGCGACAATGATGTAGCCAACATATCGTCACACGCAATAATTCATCTCCGTTCATTGGATCTTCTAAATTGAGATTAAATAGCCACACAGCAAAGCTACGTGATCATGTGACATTCTGGAACATTGATGTCTGTGGTCAGGTGGGAAACGATGTAACTCGAGGCTGAAGGGGTGGGGGGGCAGGGGACTTCATTTGCTTGAGCCAAATCATGGCGCGCTCCGACAGTGCGGTCTCCCGTCACGTCTGCTGAGCTCCCGTGCGTGACAGCACGCGGGGAGATTGGCAGCGGTGGCTCACGATCACCACGACGATGGCGCTGACGAATCAGAACCGACAGGAAGCGGCTCCGGCGCCGCGCGTCATCCCCAGGTGTACGAGGATGCCTGACAGGCTCGTTAGCTCAAGCGCTACAGATTCGCTCACTTCTTTTGCACACACCTAACAGCACGTACCCCAGGGCACTAAAAAAAGAGTACGTGGGGTCCCTCACTTAAAAACTGACACTGACATTAAGCTTAAGACGAGCTTAATTTTTTTTGGGGGGTTGGGGTAGTTGATCTGGACTTCTGCTCTCAGACAGCTGGACAGCTGAACACAAATATTCTTCCACTCCCACAGTCGGCCCCCACTGCACTCCCCTACGGCTGGAGAGGCGTGCCTACGGTTGATCGGCAGCATGCCGCCAACCAACCAGTGAGATCACAGGACGCACGGGTTCAGTCACGGAGGGAAATAACATCAGATAGCCTGGCCCTAACAAGCAGCGAGTAAATGCTAATGCAGGGGCCGAATTAGCATTTAAAAGTTCCAACTTCCCCTTGATTACCGTGAACCGGAGAAAAGCAGTCCGGGGATCCCTGGGGACTTTCAAAAGCCATCCGGAAGGGAAGATGGAAGAGCAAAAAAAGACCACAAATTGATTGTACTCTGTCAATTAGTATGCACAGCCAGGCCTGGCTCTCCCAATATTAACAGAGCTTAATTGGATTTTCTGTCCGTGAAAGCAAACCTTTTCAGAAACAAGTTAGTGGCGTTAAAAATAATCCATTTAATTGGAAAGTTCATTAAGTGCTGGCGCGATTGCGGAGGTGGGGTGAAGAACAGGAACAATTATTAAAAGCACTAAACTGTTCAAAGGGGCATCTCGCTGCATTGCTCTGGACTGGGGGGAGTGGCAGAAGGGGGCGCCTTCCTCGGTGAGCTGTCCCAAGGAGGTCACGACCCCACAAAAACTGAAACGGATCAACTCCAAATCGGACCCTGACACAAACACTGCCCACGTGCAATAGGTCTTAGGACTGCGAAAGTGTCAATGGCATACTTGTGTGCCATTCCCCTGGTCTGCTTTAGCGAGCAAACAAGTGAACTAACTAATTGACTGACAGAGTGGCTGATTGATTGATTGATTGTGTGAACGGCGAGCAGTATTTAAACTTGAGGGCCCCCCGTTAATGAAAATCAGCACTTCCACTTTTTGTTCAAGCCACTTGGACGAAGCACAACATCTCAATTCCCTCTGTCGCTGAGCGCCCTTCCTTACTATTTCTGCCATCTCCAAATTACACGGCACAGATGGATGATGCTCTTCCAAATCGAAAATAAATCTCCCTCTTTCTCCGTCCAGCAAGGTGTACCAACAAATGTTCTGGATGAAAATGCACAGATGGGGCAGCGCATTCTTTGGACGGTAGAGCTCTCTAGTTAAGTCTCTTCTCTGATCATCATGATCAATCATCATCATAATCATAATCATCATTATCATAGTTGTTGTTGTTATTTTTTTTCCCAGTTCAGCAACTCAGCCTCAGCCCAGAGATGAAGCAGTGTTATGTTCCTGAGTGGAGGAACTGACCAGCATTTAACCCCTTTTCTTCTGCGGGACTTCGGGAAACTCAAAGTCTCGTCCAGTTGATTTGCACTCAGTAGACAAGCGCACCGCTGCAGTGTCACCTACATTTACATTTGACATTTTAAGCATTTAGCAGATGCTCTTATCCAGAGCGACTTACAAGATGTGCTTAAATACATGGTAGGAACAATCATAGTTAGCGCAAGAGATCAGTAGAGTAATACAGCCATAGACATCATTGCAGGTAGCTGCGTGCCATACCGTAACACTGGGAAGGAAAAGGTTCGTTTTTTTTCTTTTTTATTAAGTGGAGTAACTGTAGAGCAAGTAAGCAGTGGTGATGACAATTAGCTAGATGTACAGAGTTCAGTGGTAGTGGAGTCTGAAAAGGTGGGTTTTGAGTCTCTTGCGGAAGATCACAAGTGATTCCGCGGTCCTGACCGATTGCGGAAGGTCGTTCCACCAGCGAGGGGTCAGGACAGAGAAGAGACGAGACAGTGAGGAGTGGCTGCCAGGCGCCCGGAGGGATGGGGCAGTCAGTCACCTAGAAGTGCAGGCTGGCTTCACCGGTCTTTTGAATCAGTGGGACTAAAAGAGCGTACGACTCTTAATATAATAATATACGCCATTTAGCAGACGCTTTTATCCAAAGCGACTTACAGTAGTGAATGCATACATTTTCAGTATATGTGGCCCCAGTGGGGATTGAACCCACAACCTAAGCGTTGCCAACGCTGTGCTCTACCAACTGAGCCACACAGAACCACTCATTATCTTTATCCTCCTGCACAAACAATATCCGGAGAGTAGCCATTGCGGCAAGCGACACGGTAGCCCTTCCTAAAGGAATAAATACATAAATACATCCCATTGAGTATTAGGATGTTATATTTTCACGATGATGTGTGAGCCTATCTATCCCGAACTCACGGCACACTCCCGACTTCTGCTTCTCAAAAAATATGCCCTGACTTAAACTTCCCGGGGGATACAGCCGCGCGATGAGCCTTCAATTTCACATTTGCCTGTAACCGGGTTTGAAGTCCACCGACTGCAATGCCCGGAAAATCAAGCAACTCCTTGAAGTGGGTGGAGGTTGTTGGATTTGGAGGCGATGGCAACAATGAAGAAAATAAATACTTTAATAAAAAAAACACCCTTCTGAGCAAACAAGCAGAAGCCTTTAAAATTCCACCAACTTGCCCAAACTAGGCGATGATAAAAATAGATAAATGAACACAAAACAAAACAAAAAAAGAAGAGAAACAGAGAAGGGGAGAGAAAAAATTTGAAGCATCGCTTTCATTAAGTGGCTGCAGCTCAGGGATGCGGATGAAAGGCACCTTTTCAAGCGAAAAGTTCGTTTTTTCATCGCGTCACACAACTCAGATTTTCTGTATTGACTATAATTGCAATGACTCACAAAGCAGGCAGTGAAACTGTTCCCCAGTGCTTTGGAATGCCTCCTCTTGCATTCTTCAGTTTTTTTTCCCCTCTTCCCTGCATATTCCCAAGAATTTACTCAGGGACTGTTTGCACTTCCTCTCATGTTTTTCGATGTCCCTTTGTTTGGAATGCACAGAGGTAGGAACGCAGCTCGCCTGAATCCCACCGCCCCTGCCCCCACTTTGGCACCTTGCAGGTTTGCTGAACGTCAGGAGACGTTCGCGGTCCCACCGTGCACCTCATCTACGGTTCATCCGCGGAGCGATCGCACTGCTGAAATTATTTTCGATCTCTTTGACTCGGTAAAAAAAAAAAAACCTTTAATAAAAAGAGACGTCTCAACAGCAAAACAATATTTAATGATGCAGAAAAATAGGGTCTTCTAGTCTTTGCTTTTTAAAATGTATTTATATATTTCATTGATACAAGCACGATAGCCCAATTATCAAATTCTCAATCAAAGCAACGTTCTACACTAGGGCTGTATCTGGTTGCTGTAGATGACTGTGTGATTGCCAAAGCCAATCATTGGAAAACTACCAAACTTGCGATTCCTTGGTGACTTACATCAATCCCGTTGTAGCTCGTTTATCGTTTAAACCTATAGTAAAGGAGCTTTTTGATTTTTGCACCTCTCGCTCTCTATGGTGAGTGTGTTCTCATTTTCTCAGTCTCTAACAAATGCCCTTTACAAGGCCTTTCAACAGTGTGACACCGAATCTCTGCTGACACATCTAGCCAACTAGAGGTTACCAGCCAGTCGACTCAAACCCTGCCAGGTGTGCCATACAATTGTGCTTGGATGAGGCAAGGAGCCATTTCGCCAAATTCTCCATGTAGAATCGTGTAATGGCGGTCAGTAAAGATCCTTTAAACACCAAAACACTTGAGCAAATCAGCAAGCCAGAGGGTACCACGTGAGGGTCATTTTAGCTTCTCTGTGAAGTAAACATGTGGATGTTAACTATCCAATAATGAAACAAATGTTAACTATTCTATAAATCAATGAAATCACACTGGCAGGGGTCATACGTAGAGGTTGTGTATAAGTAAGGACATGTGCTTTTCACCACCTCTGTCGGGAACCTGCAGTTCCGTCCTCCAACACCAAGAGGTCGATGGAGCACTTTTTGAAGCTACTTCAAACGCAATCAGCAATCAACGCATTACGATCTCAAGTAATCATTCAATTACCACAAATGAGGTGCGTATTGCAGTGTAGTAGACTAGTCAGCAGTTGACCCTCCACAAACCCACACGTAATCAGACGGATTGATTTATAAGTAGGCTACTGCTTTCAGTTGTGAAAATATGTCTGTTGACACTTCTGTAGGACATATCATGCCCGTCCAGGAGCAAAGAAACTGATATGTTGAAATGAGCGGGCGGATATTTTTAAACCGCACAAACGTATAAAAACAATTGAAAGCAAAAGCAAATGTTTTTTTGACAGCCTAAAGGCAAAATAAAAATATAAAGAACAAAATTGTTATTGATGGGATGGCTTGATTTTCTTTTATTCAGTTAAGGGAGTACAATATTGAATATTTTGGTGTTGAATTTAATCATTGTCAGATAATTTGTTTCCTCTTTCATGACTTGTCGTAGAGGTGTAAAAACTTGTCCATAAGAGGAAACTCCTCTCTCTGAAACAACATCAATTTGTAGACTTTGCGCCCTTGCACCTGGCACATTGTTACTTAATTGTAAAATTGGTCATGTTCATTTGAGTAATTGCCACTAATTATTGAAAATAGAGTACCTACAGTGGCCAGGCACTCAATTTCTACGCCTCGAGGATCATAAAGGAACTGCACCTTCTTGAGAGAGGTGGTGAAAAATGCACGGCCTAACCCCTGACTCGATTGATAATAATTGTTATTTTAAAATCTGAACTGCATTTTAAATTATACCGTTAAATTGATTGAATTGAGCTAAATGGGAAAATCACTGGCACAACTGTCTTCTGCACTATATCATGTTATTATCATTACATGCAGTGTGAGAAGTGTTTGACCTGAACCTTTTATCTACTCTGAATTGTCGAGATGAGAGCAGGAAAGCTACTTCACCGTCTTTCCGGAGTGTTAATTTTATTCTCCTCGCAGAGAGTGGATTCAGTAAAGGGCAGGTCGGGCCCCGGCGCACAATAAAGAAAAAAAGGACGATTCTACAGTGGTGGCTCGTTGCCTATAGCGGGCTAGATGTGCAGAGGGTTGGCATAGGACTGGAGAATTCCTCAAAGACAGACAGACGACAGAAAGGGACAGGGATTCCCACTTATGAAGGAGAGGGCAGGAGTTCACATGTTCCCATCAGGTGTGTAAGCTACTGCTGCCAATCCAGTAACAGTGACGTTACTGCCTTTAGCATACCATACTGTAGCAGCACGCATCAGCCTGAGGGACTGCAAAACCAGCTCAGGACGACGAGGTCTGAACGTGAGCCAAAGCCTCGCCTTCCCGGCAAGGGAAGCCGACTTGCCGTGTCATCCTCTATGTGACTGGATGAGCGAGCCTTTATCCTAACGATACAGATGAGAGTCACACAGGAAAAAAAAAAAAAAAAGAAAGATCCCAAAAGGATCTCTCAGTGGACATCGATAAAATTAATACAAAACAAGCGGTGACGATTGGTGATGGTCCCTGGAGTCTATTTTCTCCCCCAGTGCTGTCACAGAGGCTGAGATCTCCCACCGCTGTTTCCAGCGGGGAGACACAAACTCCATTTCACACTTCTTGGGGTGTCCAATTCCGACTCTCCCCGGTGTCCTGCCACCGTCACAGTGTGTGTTATTTTTAACTTCTCTCCACTGCTGGATTTACTTCCCACTCACACGGGCCTGCCGTGGCCAGAGAGGACGGGGGGAAAATTTGCACTGGCCACATGACCAGGCATGCTCCTCCACCAGGCCCTAATCGCAGAGCAGGAGAGAGAGAGGTAAAGGGGCCCTAATCGCAGAGAAGGAGAGAGAGAGGTAAAGGGCCCTAATCGCAGGAGAGAGAGGTAAAGGGGCCCTAATCGCAGAGCAGGAGAGAGAGAGAGGTAAAGGGGCCCTAATCACACAGCAGGAGAGAGAGGTAAAGGAAGACGATGGTTCCACTTTCGGGGTGAGGGGGGCAGGGAGTTAAGTGCAGCACTAGAGGGTCTGTGTCTGTGTCTGTGTGTG
Organism: Aldrovandia affinis; assembly: GCA_029706075.1. NCBI lineage: Eukaryota > Metazoa > Chordata > Actinopteri > Notacanthiformes > Halosauridae > Aldrovandia > Aldrovandia affinis. The sequence goes on from JAINUG010000031.1 coordinate 5,602,474, forward strand.
AGTTAGTGAGTGTGTTTTGCGGGGCTACAGTTCAGTGCAGAACTACTAGTATTGTGTGTGTGTGTGTGTGTGTGTCAGGGGGAGACAATGCCTTCTCCCTCTTCAGTCCTGAGTGCCTCACGATCGATGCGTCAGCCAGAGGAAACGCCAGGCTGTCAGAAAGGGCCGCACTGAACATGGATTATTTGTCTTGTTTCGTTCTGTTTCCAGGGACCGGTCGACTGCTTTTCATTCCAAACTCAATTTGGACCTCACAACCAGGCACTTAACAGCCAGACTCCAGGAGGTAAGCTCTACAAATGGGGTCTGACTGAACTAATTGCCCACTCTCACTTTTTGGGCAATTTGACAGCTTGTTTACAATGCTTGTGGAAATGATGATGATCATCAAGTTGCAGGTATCAGCGTTGTGTCGCTCGCTGTACGCACGTGCATAAGTGTTTCCCTACACAATCATGCGTGTTTGACCCACATGAATAAACGACAGGATTTCTTTATTTCCTGCCAGACATGAAGGAACCCTGCTAGACTGGATGGTGGCCACGCTCTACGATCCCCCCCCCCCCCGCTCCCCAACTCTCTGTGGTCCAAAATGTACCCAGCATGAACCTTTCATCAACATCATTCGGTGAAACACCCAACCTTTCTAAATGGTTATTATGCTGTTGTAAGTGACACATTTTGCCACAACGGTCATTGGCAAGTAAGTAGGTAAGCAAGTACCTAAGTACCCAAGCCTCCCTAACTGACAGTGCAGGGGAGAGGCATTACAGTCAGCCAGGGAAAACGGCAGCACCACGTCTATCAACAGTAAGAGCTGGAGATGGACTCTGGCATACAATTCCAAACCTGATATATCGCTTTCAATAATTCATATGGATACCACAGCAAAGGTTATTCGAGCATAGATCACTTCTTTCTAAGTCCCCTCCCAAAAGCGCTATGCCCCACACGATGCGTTCCGTATGAGCATGACCCGGGGGGGGGATCGATCTCTACAGGTCCGAGGAGGGAAACTGCGCTGCAATATTTTACGAGACATGGAACCGCGAGTATGCCGAGTCGACACTGGTTTAAGGTTGTTCACACTATAAAACATCTATAAAAAATACAGCACAGCGAAGCATTCACGCTCGATCAGGCCCAGGTGCACAACCATTTCTCTTACTTATGGAAAGAGGCACTCCTCTCTCATCAGCCAGACACCCTTAGCAGCCGCGGCGGCGGGAATGTTTCAGAACACATCACGGCTAATTGTGATGTCATGGATATTTCCGCTCTGTTGGATTATGATGCGAGGCGTGGAGAATATAGATTCATGTTGAAAGCCTGTGGCGATGGGAGTCCTGTCCTTCAGGCCTGTACGAGCTTGGGCCACTGAGCAGAAACTCCAACGCTGTGGCACATCGAAAGTATCTCTTGGAAGAAAATAACTGAAGCAGGAACTCGACAATAACAGGGGTGAAATGACTGCGGGTCAGCCCTTTTCCCCCCATGTTGTTGAGTCATCAAGAGGCTCATCAACGTAAATGCACCCAGGCTCCAAAAATCACGTGGCCACTTTTCAGCACGAGCAAGTGTGAGAATAACACAGAAGATGTGTAAATGTAAATAACAGGTTATGAAAAGACGAATGATCCTGAAACCGTGAGTGTAATCTCTGAGAAGAGTGATGACCATATTGAGGACAGACCTGTCTAAATGGCTATGGCAAGACAAAAGACAAGATGTGATGAAACAGAGAGGTGGGCTGCCTAGTCTAAAACCCCCACCTCCCGTCGTAAAGCGGCTCCCCAAGGCATGGCTTTGATGTTAATCTACAGCTTCCTTCTGTTTTAACCCTTGCTGGGATGGCTCATAATGCGCTAGGGAGCAGGAAGACACGGGGGCTTCAGCCATTATCTAAAGGTATAACGTGGCTCGGTCCTTGCTCACTAGTGAGTAAATACTCTCATGAAATGAGCTCTACACCACTGAGACAGCCACTGTGAGCTACTGTTGCATTGACGAATGAAGCCTCTACATTGACAGCAACCCTCAACTCCAGATATGGAATGAGGGACGAGTCCTGTCCTGTGTCGGCGCGCTCATTCCGAAGTGTGTGTCTCGCGTTGATGTGCTCACAGTGACGTGCGCGTCCCGCGTCCCATTTCCTCCGTCTCCGTTTCCTGGCCAGAGGAGAGACCCACGGAGGAGAGTAGTTTAAGAACATAAATGAATAACGTTTTAAGAATAAACAGTGCGAAGCAATGGGTGTTTTAAATAGATTCCAGAGACACCTCTGCACAGCATTCAGACATGACTGTCTGTTTAACCTGCCTCTTGGCCATACCCAGAACAGCTGATTCATGGCACAATATAAAAATGAGTGGGGCAAACCATGCAAAATGAAGAGGAGCAGCAAAATGGCATCAGTAGTTTTAAACATGCCACTCTTGCTCTTGCTTGCGTTGGTGCGTCACGCATTCAAACTCATTCATCTGTGGTAAGGCCTGCAAAGTGCCCTTATTCTGATATAGGCAATGTGGTACGAAAATAAAAATGTAACTGTCCATTTAAAACTCATCACTTATAGAGACAGCACAGAATTTGCTGTGGCATTTTCTGCTAATAAGATGGAGTTGGGGTAGGGGGTTGGGGGTTGGGGGTTGGGGGGAGGTAAAAATCTACCCGATATTTCCTCTTTGCAAAGATTCCCATAAGCGTCCGAAGAGTGCGAGAATGCGACGCGGGGCCGTGATTTCGCATTCAGATTCAGATTTGGTCTCCCACGCCTCAGGCGCTCTGTCGCTGGCGAGCCGCCGGCCTGCCCGGGCACCGCTGGTAACGAGGCATTACCTATTCAGCAGATGACCTTTCTATGAATAATTCATGAACAGCGCAGATCTGCCCCCTCCTCCCACATCACCCCGCCCGGTCTGTGGCGCTGCACTGTACTCTCCTCGCCGCCTTTCAATTCGCACGTATAGCCCGCTGACAGGAAGACCACCGAAAAAGCAATTAAAACCCAATTTTCGCCCCACGCACAGCCAGTGGGCGGGCCTTAATCCAGTTAAATTAAGCGGGGCTCTCTGGGAGTGCTGCAGACAGTAACCGACGGTCCCCAGCGCTCGTTCCACGCCCTAGGAGGGTTGGACCCCCCCCCCCGATTCCATTAATTTTGTCATTACGATTAACAGGGGCTTTGATTGTGAGCGAGATTCCTCCCCCACACCCCGGCCTGAGTCATCCTCCCTTTCCTCTCCTCTTCCAGGTTACAGAGCATCATTCCTCCTCTGAAGGACCAACGAAATCACAAAAGGCTCTCGGTGGCATGGATTGGAACTCTCTCGCACCAGTCCACGGGGCAGGCGGGCACACGCAAGGCAGAAGATGCACCATCCATGCTCACGCACCATGGCATTAAGATCGCACGACGTGCGATCGATGGCAGCTGTCGGCGCCAGATGAATATTTCACTGCAGTTATGCAGCCCGGCTTAATGTTCTACACTGGTGAAGTGAGCTCCCCTTGTTCCTGAGACATGATGAGAGACCGCAGGAACATCTGAACACCCCTCCTGGCACCACATCGCCTACCTCCAGAGGGGAGGAGAGAGACACGATCGTGGGACTGGAACCAGTGAACAGAAGGAAGATGAGGATGAGATGCTGTGGGTCACTCCACAGCATGTGGAGAGTTCAGCCTCTGATGAGATTAGCGGTTTATTTCTTGCACTAAACTTGATTTGCAGCGTCAAACACCATTTCTTTGATGAGAGCTCTCCAGTTTTTTTTCTTAATACAGCACGTTCGATAAAAGCATCCTTTCCCCAAAGTCTAATCAGTTTACGCTGCGTCCCCACAGGTGACCTTTAATGCACGTTAGTAAAATGCAAGCGGAGGTTTCCCCTGCGTACGCTGACATCAATGTAATTACATAAAAAGCTGCCATTAGGTAGTTGTGACATTTTATACACCACCGTTTTCACTCTGTCTGTTCATCTGATCTTTCCCCTCTGACCTCTAACATGCATGCTCACTCACTGGCTCCTCTGATTGAGATGGACCTATCAGCAGGCGTAGGTTCACAGCAGTGAACACGCCAACTATCAGATCCTAAAAATACAGACAATGACAAGACGCCGCGTCTAGAAGCGCAGACAAGCCTCAAAGATATCGCCTGAAACGAACAAATAAAACAGTGGACTGACAGTGCTATTATCACTCTCTCACAGATCCACACTTCATTTGGAAAAGTGTCATCGCCACTTTCCTGGAGGAAGACGAGAGGCTTCAGAGGAGAGACAGTCTGAATTAACAGGGAACGTTTGGCCTTCCTTTTTTCCCCTCACTCATCCTGAGAGGGTTCTGGCACTTGCACCTCAGCTGTGACAGGGAAGTCCATGACCACATGCCTTTCTTAACCTTTCCCGCAGAAATGTTCTGAGTCAGTATCACAAGGCAGGGCAACTGTAAAGTTTCTAGAACCTTTTTGCGATCAATGGGTAAACACCAGGGCAACCAATCAGAGTAGCCGATAATCCCTCTGTAGGGCCATTTAGTAGCAATGACAGTGGATAGTTAGGCTGCCTGCAACAACACAAGGATGCTTGCTTCAAGAATACAAACCTGAGCATTTTAAAACAGCAATAGACTTTTACTTCAGAAAAATAAATGTGTGAGAGGACCAGGGTTTGCAAAAATGTTCCTAGTCAAGTAAACACTCCCCCAGAGTTCCAAGAGTACACGGGAGAGCAGCAATCAAGTAAGGGGGAGGGAGTTCGATTGGCCACTAGTGTGGAGACTTAAGGATGAGAAACATTCGATGAGGAACAAATTAAATATCTGGTTACTTAGGAACCGGTATTGGCATGAAAGACAGCAATTACCCTTGGCAATGAACCTAGTTGCCCCAGGTGACAGGGATAGAGGAGGCACTTAAGGCCAGCTCTGACAGTGGTAAGTGGATCTCCTGACGAGGAACCCGAGGGCAGAGTCACTCACATTTTGGGGGGGGGGGGGTTCTGTGAGCAACAGCGACCTCACTATGCGACTCTCCATAGCCCTGTATCCAGAGTGGGGGTGGTGTTGGCGTTGGTGTCTGCAGTAGAACCTTCTATGTACGAGTGTGTATGTTGGTGCATTTGTGTGTTTCTTTTTGGAGAGAAAGAGTTGGCTTATCTTTCGAGGTGCTTCAAGGTGCACCCAAAACCTTGAATGCACTGTTACCATAAGCCATATAACGAACTGCAACTTCAACCTGATCCTAAACATGGCATGCATGTGGCTCCAGGAGAGGCGCCTGAGCTGTTTTTTAGAGAAAATAGGTGGCTTTCCAAAAAGGCCAGTGGAAATTGTATTTAACCAATCTTTAACCAGGCAAGTTAATTGAGAACAAATTCTAATTTACAATAACGGCCTGAAATGTAAGCAGCAAATGTCACATCAACCCAAGCAAATAAACCCAATGCAGAGCGTAGCCATGAGTAACTCACTGAATTTGTAAAGACTAGCTACAGCAGAAGGATGTCACATCTGTGGACAGGCTCACTTGTACAAGGCTACCTTAGCACCTATGCTATGTCCTCTGTGGCTCAGTTGGTAGAGCACAGCGTTGGCAACGCTTAGGTTGTGGGTTCAATCCCCACTGGGGCCACATATACTGAAAAATGTATGCATTCACTACTGTAAATCGCGTTGGATAAAAGCGTCTGCTAAATGGCGTATATTATTATTATTATTATTATTACTATGCAATAAGACGAAAAAGGCTGTAACGGTAGGACAAAAGAAAATTAGTCACATGCCAAGTAACGAAGTACTGCACATGACATTACAGAGGATTAAAAGCAGGATGCTGCTCATGTCAGTCCTGTTCTCCTTGCCGAGAGAGACCCAAGAACCCTGGCCGACCTTGAGGCTGTGAGGCCGTTCACTGTAAGGTGACAGATCTCTACAGCAAGCTGGCATGTTGGGAGAGAGGGTCACATTCATCTCGCCTGACTAATCTGCACATCTCATAATGCAGGGACCCATGTGGATAGGGTGCAGTAAGTTACCCGTATGGAGCAGTAATTCTTAATTACTGCCAATAAATTATCACTTGGATAACAGGGTTTGGTCTCAGGGAGATTGGTTTATTAAGCACACCGTGTGGTACCTGAAGATCATCTTATTTGGATAGCACATCATTTCCCGGTATCTAATGTGCCACAATTTCTCCATTTGTTGAAATCCGAGGTCACCCACAAGAAAATACCATGTTGAACACTCCTAAACGAGGACCTCTGTAATAATGGGGAAAAACCTAACACTACACTGTATAATATTATAATATTTTTGTCCTCCTGAAAAACACCCGAACACATTCGGATATGACGATAAGTCTTTAATAAAAAGTTGACCATTTGGTTTTACTCCATGCAAATCCACCAAAAATAAGCTGAATAGCTGCAGGGCATTGTCTAGGATTGACCCACTTTATGACACAAAATTACAAATTTTGCTGAAATATAGTATTATATAATGTAATGACTGCAACGGGAAGAAAATGCAGATCCTATACCTACAGGCACTCATTCTCCCCATTCCTGTCCATATTATATTCACATCTTCCAGCTTGATCAGCGATTTTCCGGATGTTGCTCTCTGGTCTACCAGGCTCAGTCTGTGCGGTTGCTGCAGGTTTTTCCGGGGATTGGCGAGGAACTGCTAGCCCTTTCACAAAGACCATCCAGCCTTGGGGGGCAGCCCCAGGGTGAATCACCCCCGAGTTTAACCTTGCGTGTGTTCGCCTTTGCAATTGTCGAAAGAAGGTTGAAATGTCTTCTACCCGAATTCCGGTCATTTTGTGTACCTTCACTGCGAGACCACAACACTCTTGCCATTGGCTCAGATCCATGCAGCTAGTGGAGTCCGACATACTGAACCCATTTTCAATCTGGAGTGACCCTGTTGTGTTTCATGATAAACTGTCACCCCATTTGGACATGAGGTGAGAATTCTCAACCCTGGTCTCCAGTAGGCCTTGCATTGGATACAGGTTGAAGGTTTTGCAGTCTGAACACGCTTGTCTATGAAATCTGGGGTTGCCTTAGTGTGAAAGTGCCAGTGTGAAGGAGGTATAATTAGAAATCATAGTCGGCCATGAGGTTATGAATACAGCCAATGGGAATGTTACTTTTACTCTTACACTATTTATATGGGCACAGGCCAACAATGACTGGAACAAGAACAAAATGCAAAAATCTAAATTAGGCCAAAAATCATGCACCTTAAAATGGGTAAAGGGCTATGTCCATTTATAAGCGAAGGTGGAAATAATGGCCCACTGTCATGTTAAGCATCGGAGCATCATGTGTTTCGATGGCTGTACAATTTCATTCACAATTTCTCAATACACCTGCCATGTTTTATTCAGGCTCCCCAATTTGCATGCTGATATAACCAGTTTGGCTGAGGTGGATTCAAAGAACATTTCAGACTTGCTGGGTCCCATTTTCTTAAGACATATCGTAATACATGGCAAAAAAAATAAAAAATCCTAACAAATTTGACAGGTCCACTTTTGTGAATAAGTTCCATTCAATTTTGCTCATACCTCACTGGTTCCAAATTGCATTTTGAATTGCTTCTGAAATCCTCCTCTGGGGGTGTTAAGAAATCCCACTCATTTGCATCTCTATCTCAGTTGCCTGGCTCAAAGATTGTGGCTATTTCTGGCCATGCTAAGAAATCAGTGCCAGGTGTCTCCCTAATGCCTTGTGCAGAGTGTCTGACATTATTACGCTCTGACCTTAAGGGTACAACCGAAACAAATCTCTCTTCTGAATGGAGACTGATCGCTTCTCAAACTCTCCAAACACAGAAATGTTCATTCACCTCTTGATGTCTACCTTTCTACTCCAAGATAACTAGTGTCCAATTTTTTGGTTCAGTACCATGGTCCTGAAAATTCATTCATTTTCAAAACAATAAGTTGGTGCAGGTTAATTTCAGAAAACAATGTTTTTGGCAATGGCACACATTCCAGAGCAACTTGAGGATCCTCGGTAGGTTTCTGGGCCTCCGATAATGACATCTCTTATCGCCGTGGTGACAGGATTTCTTAAGAACGCCCGTTTTCTCTTCAAGGTTCCTCCATGATCTTCTACTGGCAGAGGACACTAGAGTATCAGAACCTACTGAACGTGCACTCCAAACGGAGAGAGACATGACACACAGAGAGCTTGATACATGCTTTTCTCTTCATTGTGAAAGAAGTGCTGCGCAACACAAACTTGTCCCTTTTCCTGTATTTTTGTATACTTCTACGCTCTTTACTTTTTTTTGGTTAGCCAACAAAACGCTAATTGGGTTTTCAACCCCCCGAGGAATGTCACGGGAGCCATGTCAGCAAAAAAAAAAAACCTTAAGGTGAAGACACAAACAAATCTCCATCCCCCCCCCGCCGTAGCTCTTCTTGGGAATCTGTTATTTTACGGCAGGGCTGGACTGGGACAAAAAATAGGCCCTGCCATTTGGCTCAGACCGGCCCATCCAGTGGCGCCCCATTTTCTGTCGACGGGGTGCTCTGCGAAAAAGCTGAGACCAGTTCGTTTATTTCGCGGACCGGGGGGTGCTACGCGAAAAAATTATTGCGCCCCTCGGAATACCCGTTCCGTGGTATAATATATATATAGGCTATATAAAATAATTATACCGGCCCTACCGGCCCTACCGGCCCAAAACTAGACCGGCCCACCGGGCATCTGCCCGGTAGACTACATAGCCAGTCCAGCCCTGTTTTACGGCTAGCGTGAGAGCCAAGCGCAGGAGTGGAGTACGTCAGAGACGACGCAGCCAGACAGAGCCCGGTTCCATCTCTAAGCCTGGGAGTTTAAAAAGAGTGGAGTGCGTCTAATGGTGCTGGAGCAATGCTTTCTCACAACGATGGCTAGACAGGGCCTGTCAAACAACAAACTGTGAGAACAAAACTGTCAAACCTACATGAATTTGTAACATACATTGGAATAAAAATGGAAGAAGACGTTACGTAGGTAAAAATCAAACAAGCCGCTATGTATGCATTGCACATTTCCGTCAAAGCCAAACTTTCATGTCATGCTAGAACATTCATACCAGAGCGATGAAGTTAGTGGGCGCTGACCTCTGGATTGTGTATTCTAACTACCAGCCAAAGGACAGGATGAGTGCAATTACACTCTGAAAACTGACATGGACTGACACAAAACCTATGAAACTTGACAGCACCTCTGCAGCCAAGGGGCCGTGAAACTTCAACTGTTGCAGCGGAAATCTGATATCACAGACACAAGCAGGAACGTGTAAATCCGCCATTATGCATGTTAATAAAAAGCCTCGGGGTTGGTTTGGAGATAACCCAGACACACACCACCGTAGACCAGTATTTCACAAATAACAAATGGGCAATATTGGATCAATATTAGATCAATAATCCACCCCAAACATATTTCAAAAGGCCCCTTCCGGACATTAGTTGTAATAAAAATTGTAAAAAGCTATACTAAGGTGTATAATAGCTAGTACCATTACAGTTTGTAAATCTCATCTCATTTTTTCCCCTCACCAGGCAAGAGGCTGAAGTGAGCCTGTTACCATGGAAACCGTCTCCCTTAAGCATCCTCCTTCTCCACAGACAGGATATTTTGATAATCCAGGGACTTAAGGAAGGGACGGTGGGTGTATGTGTGGAGCAGAGTGCTCCACTCTGTTTCTCTCAACCGGAGACAAGCCGTTCTGACAGACAGCCCTTTGCTGTGAGTCAGAGGAAGAATCACGCTGCATCTGCTTTGAGAAAGAAACAGCGTGGGCTCCCCTCTCCCTCTCTCGCCATCTCTGCGTCTCTACCAACACTTACGCTTACAAGTACGAATCAAACGCACCGATGCTGTACTCCGTTTGGAGAGATTTAAGCAGGAAGTGTTCATGTCCAATGACGCCAGGGCCCATCGGGGCATCACGGAAGGGGACAGAACTGGCCTTGCCGGCGCATCACAAGCCGCCACATCAATCGCAGCCCTGTAGGCTTTCTCCCACCACCCAATCAGGACAGTGGACCCCCTCTGGACAGTGCTTATAGGACCCTGCAGAGCAGTGAAAGATTGAGGTGAGGACGTGCACAGTCCGGTAACCCAGTGTACACAAGGCGAGGCCAGAGACCTCCCATGTATCCATTAATATATTCTTGATATACGCCATTTAGCAGACGCTGTTATCCAAAGCGACTTACAGTAGTGAATGCATACATTTTTCAGTATATGTGGTCCCAGTGGGAATTTAACTCACAACCTAAGCGTTGCCAACGCCGTGCTCTACCAACTGAGCCACACAGAACCACAACCATACAGAACCACACACACAGAACCATTAGAATGACACAGCGGCACGAGCAGGACCTGCCCTACACGTTCTGGAGAAACCAGCCACAGAGAGCAAGGCAAGAGTTAATGAGTGAAGCATGGAAATGTACCTAACCAAGCCCACACCCCCACCGCCTTCCCAAGCCTATTAGCCTGGTAATTTCAGGCTAAATCAAGATTCATCTGAGAAGGGTAAGATCAGCAGCCTAATGATTCCTCGTTCACCGCATCAGCCGAACTCATTCCATTTGCATTAGTCCTGCCATCGCTAAGTGACCAGTGGCAGGGTCACACCTCCCCCACTAATATAGCACTCATGACCTGGGGGGTCAAGAAGGGGGCAGAGGGGGTAGTGAATCATTATTACAAAATATATTCTTAAATTGCCACTGCAATCCAGTGTTACAGGTATGGTACGCAGCTGCCTGCAATGATGTCTATCGCTGTATTACTGCACTGATCTCTTGCGCAAACTATGATTGTTCCCACTATGTATTTATGCACATCTTGTAAGTCGCTCTGGATAAGAGCGTCTGCTAAATGCTTAAAATGTAAAATGTAAAAATGTAATGCAATCAGAAACCATTGCTAGCATGGCAACTCAGACATTTGTGAACATTGTTGAGTGCACGGAAATGCGAATTCCCCGTTCATTGTCTGCACTCTCACATATTGATGGCGAAAGGCCTAAAAAGCCTATTGAGCATTCCACATTTGGAGAAAAGAACCATAAAAAAATTAACAAATCACAGTTAAAAGTGTCCCCTGCACATTATTCATTTTGCCTAATAGTTATCAACAACTTAGAAATAAAAGCAGAATATTTATGTGTGATTAGATTAGAGGGCTTAATTCACTGATAAAGAATACACTCGTTATACTTGTTGACAAAGAGATGACAGAACTTCCACCTGTCTACATTCTGAGCCATGTCTCTCAGCACATTCAGGGGTAGATTCAAATCTTAACACACTGCACTATCAAGCGACATACATTTCAAATTATTTTCTAGAATAGGAAATGTAAATTCCCCATCACTTTCACTCGAAACTCAAACAAAGAATCTTCATATCGTTTATCTTCATTTTGAGGGATAAAAAGACTTATATATATATATACACACACACACACACACACACACACACACACACACACACACACACACACACACACACACACACACACACACACACACACACACACACACACACACACACACACACACACACACACACACACACACACACACACACACACACACACACACAGACACACACAGTGGGTGCCTTTGGCATTTTTCACATTTATTTATCAAAATGGAATACGTTGAGATTTCTTGCAACCGATCAACACGAAATACTCTATAAAGTCAAATAAAAAACACAACCCTAAAGCCTTCTCTTAATCATAGTGTGCATGTGTCTATACACTCTGATGCAGCAGCGCATTACCGGACAGTAGAACAGGGAGAGAATTGGGAGAGAAAAGTGGGCCGGTGCATTGTCTTTTTCCTCAGTGGCTGTAAGTGGACAGCATTCTCCCCACATTATTAATGTGCACAAGACAATGAGCGCCGGTGTATGCCTTCCGCCGACTCATTAAAGCTGCCGCATGCAGGAGCGTCGGGAGACCAGCGCCAGCTTCCGCGTCAGCGCTGGGGTAATTACACAACTTCTTTTCCGCCATTATAAAGGGATACCCAAGGCCTCCTCTCTCCAAAACAAGCCTGGAATTAAATCCGTTCCACAAGATTTTAATGACTTAAAGAGCCTTCTTTCTTTACAGGGGCCCAGACGATGAATAATAAAACGGGCGGCCTACGTCCTCTGTGGAGAAGCGGAATCGTGACCAAAAAGATTTGTTATAAAAGATCCGCCGTCTCTTTTTTTTCCCCTCCCTGTCCGCTGGAGGGCAAAACGCTCAGCCAATCAGCCGCAGCGATTGAACGGTGCCTGGTCTGTTCTTCTGAAACTCGGTGAAAATCCCACGATGAAAATCCACCCGTACAGGGACGTGTTCTGACCCCTGAACACCCCTGAATACCTGAAGAGGTGGAGTTTGCCGACTCCACCCGCACCTTGCTGGTGGCCAGCCTTACCCCTCGCGTGTCATTGAGGGGAGCAGAGATGATCGTTGGACAGACGGGTCAGGGCTTTTTTGTGTGTGTGAGGCGGGAGATCGGTCAGTGAAGGGGGTGCCGAGGAGCCACGATTTAAGTGGGTCAGGGAATCACAGTTCCACCTGCGGGGATAGGAGGACCACAGCGTAGGGCGGGGGTATTCAAATCCAGGCCTCGAGGTCCGCAGTGTCTGCAGGTATTTGCTCCAGCCACGCACTACACCACCTGATTTTGAATAATGAGTTTACCTCCTTGGTCCGGGAAGCGAGCTAAGTAGTGAAATCAGGTGGTGTAGTGCGTGGTTGTAGAAAATACTGCGGACCTCGAGGCCAGGATTTGAATAACCCTGGTGTAGAGGTTTCAGTGTTGCGGTCCCCCCCGCCCTCAATGCAGGAGGGAAACCCCACACGCTGTACAAGGGGAGAAATCAACCTAGAGATGGGAGAGTGAGGCTTAAAGATCCCATGGTGGGTGGAGCTACCACGTGCTGTCAACCACTGACTGGCCTGAGCCAGCAGAAGAACTTTGCTCTCAACACTACGACTATGGTTTGAACCAGGGAGTCAACGATGACACACTTCAATCCCTTAGTGCACTGCCAAGGGGGATTGTTTTCGTTATATTCAAGGCTAAAAGGTTGACATTTCTCAACGTGTTGAAGAAATAAATATGTAATGATTTTATGATGAATAGCAAAGCAATGCAGACCAAGGCCCGCACTGTGCAGTCCATCAGCTTACGGTGCGCTTCGATATTCAGTCTTCAATATTAAAAAAAGCAAGACATCAACAGAGACCTAACAGCCTGGCTATTCTGGGCACACGGGAGAGGGTGAAGGGTTTAACTCCATCTGTGGGCCCAGTGATAACAAGGTTCCTTTCACTCACTCTCACTCATTTTCTTATTCTCTCTCTCCCTCCCTCCCTCCCTTTCTTTAAGTCACAACTGTGCTCGCTCATACAATGTGTGATTTTGATGTTCCTTTGGGCTTGAACACATTCGGCAAGGATCCAAAATAATAAGTTGAGCACATGAAGATGCCGAACGCTGTTGTGGAGTGTTTGTGTGTGTGTGTGTGTGTGTGTGTATGTGTGACTGTACAGAGTATATAAAAAGGAAAACTCAGAGAGAAACAAGTTAGATTATTGTAATATGCAATAAGGCTAAAAAGGAAATAAGAGCAGCTAAAAGGCGGTTTGAAATTAAAATTTCCCAAGATGCTAAAAGTAATCTTAAGGAGTTTTTTCAATATTGTAGTAGAAAAAGGAAAGGTAATGATGAGGTTAAGTGCATTAAGAATAAGGAAGGAACTTTGGTTTATAATAATAAGGATATTGCTAACACACTAAACAGTTACTTTGTTGAGAGCTTTACTAGAGAAGAGAGTATGCCTAAACGTATAGCCAATGTACAGAATGTTTTGGGGACGTAGAAGTACGACAAAAACTACAAAAACTTCAGACAAATATGGCAGCAGGCCCTGATGGCATATATCCCAGAGTACTTAAAGAACTTGGGGAAACTATATATAAACCATTGACAGATATTTTTATGCAATCCAGCAACACTGGAGAAATACCAGATGACTGGAAGCAGGGTAGTATAATTCCAATATATAAGAAGGGGAACCGTACTAACCCAAGGAACTACAGGCCTGTCAGTTTAGCTTGCATAGCATGTAAAATACTGGAATGTATTATTAGGGACAAGTTGGAATCATTCTTGAAAAATAAAAGTATTTTAAGGGAGAGCCAACATGGTTTTCTCAAAGGAATGTCATGCCTAACAAACCTCCTGGATGCTACAAAGTGTGTTGACCTGAACCAGGCTTATGATATTATACACTGCCTGGCCCCAAAAAATGTCACCACCTGGATTTAACTAAGCAAATAGGTAAGAGCCTTCCATTGGATAATTACTGCAGTGATGAATGTGTTTTAGCTGGCAACAAGTTATTTAACCCTAACTGATGCAGTGAGTAGCTTCTCATTTCTTAAACAACCATGTCGGAAGACATATCCTGTGGTCGTGGAAAAGATGTTAATCTGTTTCAGAAGGGTCAAATTATTGGCCTGCATCAAGCAAAGAAAACAACTAAGGAGATTGCTGAAACTACTCAAATTGGGTTAAGAACTGTCCAACGCATTATTAAAACCTGGAAGGATAGTGGTGAACCATCATCTTCGAGGAAGAAATGTGGTCGGAAAAAAATCTTGAATGATCGTTATCGGCAATCACTTAAACGTTTGGTGAAATCATATCGTAAAAAATCAACAGTAGAACTCACGGCTATGTTTAATAGTGAAAGTAAGAGTATTTCCACACGCACAATGCGAAGGGAACTCAAGGGATTGGGACTAAACAGCTGTGTAGCCTTAAGAAAACCACTTGTCAGTGAGGCTATTTGGAAAAAAGGCTTCAATTTCCTAGGGAGCATAAAGATTGGACTCTGGAGAAATGGAAGAAGGTCATGTGGTCTGATGAGTCCAGATTTACCCTGTTCCAGAGTGATGGGCGCATCAGGGTAAGAAGAGAGGCAGATGAAGTGATGCACCCATCATGCCTAGTGCCTACTGTACAAGCCTGTGGGGGCAGTGTTATGATCTGGGGTTGCTGCAGTTGGTCAGGTCTAGGTTCAGCAATGTTATGTGCCCAAAGAATGAGGTCAGCTGACTACCTGAATATACTGAATGACCTGGTTTTTCCATCAATGGATTTTTTTTCTTCCCTGATGGCATGGGCATATTCCAAGATGACAATGCCACGATTCATCAGGCTCAAACTGTGAAAGAGTGGTTCAGGGAGCATGAGACATCATTTTCACACATGGATTGGCCACCACAGAGTCCAGACCTTAACCCCATTGAGAGTCTTTGGGATGTGCTGGAGAAGACTTTGCGCATCGGTCCGACTCTCCCATCATCAATACAAGATCTTGGCTAAAAATGTATGCAACTCTGGACGGAAATAAATGTTGTGACAATGCAGAAGCTTATCGAAACGATGCCACGGTGAATGCGTGCCGTAATCAAAGCTAAAGGCGGTCCAATGAAATATTAGAGTGTGTGACTTTTTTTTTGGACGGGCAGTGTATATTTGGACTTTCAGAAAGCATTTGACAAGGTACCACATGAGAGGCTCATTGCTAAAAATGAATTCAGTAGGAATTGCAGGAGTAGTTTCAGAGTGGGTTCATAATTGGTTGTAAGGGCAAATACTGTACAAAGAGTAACAGTAGGTGGGGCCGTATCTGACCTGGGCAGTGGTGTCCCACAGGGATCGGTGCTGGGACCTCTGCTCTACCTTATTTACATAAATGATCTTGATAGGGATGTTAGTAGCAAAATAGTTAAATTTGCAGATGATACTAAACTTGGGGGTTTGGCAAATAGTTTGGAATCAACTAAAGTAATCCAAGATGATTTAAACAAAATCCAAGAATAGGCAGAAACGTGGCAGATGATGTTCAATATTGATAAATGTAAAGTTATGCATTTGGGAAATAAAAACATAAGACAAGAGTATTTTATGGAAGGAGAAAAATTAGTAGGTGTTCAATTTGAAAAAGATTTAGGAATTGTAGTTGATCAAAGTCTATCTGCATCAAAGCAGTGTGCTACAGCAGTGAAAAAGGCCAACAGGATGCTGGGATACATAGCAAAAAGTATCCATCCATCCATCCATCCATTGTCTAAGCCGCTTATTCCTGGTCAGGGTCGCGGTGGGGGTGCTGGAGCCTATCCCAGCATGCGTTCCGGGCGAGAGGCAGGAATACACCCTGGACAGGTCGCCAATCCATCACAGGGCACACACACCATTCACTCACACACTCATACCTACGGGCAATTTAGACTCTCCAATTAGCCTAACGTGCATGTCTTTGGACTGTGGGAGGAAACCGGAGTACCCGGAGGAAACCCACGCGGACACGGGGAGAACATGCAAACTCCGCACAGAAAGGCCCCGGCCTGGATTCGAACCCGAGACCTTCTTGCTGTGAGGCGACAGTGCTATCCACTGCACCACCGTGCCGCCTAGCAAAAAGTATTGAGTATAAATCAAAGGAGGTTATATTAATGTTATACAATGCCTTTGTCAGACCTCACTTAGAGTACTGTTTGCAGTGCTGGGCACCGTACTACAAGAACGATATAGAAGCTCTTGAAAAAGTTCAAAGAAGGGCAACTAAATTGATACCTGGTATGAAAGGTAAAAGTTATGGGATAGACTTAAGGCACTCAATCTATTTAAGCTTAGCAAACGGAGACTTAGGGGGGATTTGATTAAGGTTTTTAAATTCCTAAAAGGGATTAAGAAAGTGAACTACCAAAGATTGTTTTAAGATAAGTGGGGTCAGCAGAACAAGAGGCCACAGGTGGAAATTAGTTAAAGGCAAATTCTGCACGGATATTAGGACGTTTTTTTTTTTTTTACACAGAGAGTTGACAATGCCTGGAACAGCTTGCCAGGTCGGGTAGTAGAGGCAGAAACACTTGGGCTATTCAAGTCCAGGCTAGATGTAGTACTAGATACTCATTATGTATTCTTATGTTCTTATGTTCTTATGTGTGCGTGTGCGTGTGTGTGTGCGTATGAGAATATATCTGTGGGTGTATCTGCTTGTGTGTCTCTTTGTATTTGTATGTGTGTGCATGTGTGTGCCTGTGTGTGTTTGTGCATCTGTACGTGTGGGTGTGTGTTTGTGTGTGTGCGTGTGTGTATTTGCATTGGTGGGGAGGGAGTTCCATATCTTAATTTAAAGGCCCTGTGATCGTCCCTTATCTCTGCGTTGCCATGATAGCGGTGCATCCTCCCGGGTCCCTCAACTCCAAACGCTCCCACTATCAACTCTGTCTCTGACCACTGAGTGACAGGCTCCAGAATGGTGCTAATAAAACACCCCACCCCCCCCCCCTTTTGGGACTGCTTTGACTTTCACACGGACTGTGTGAGGCATTCTTTTGCCTAATGAAGTCCTTGTTGTTGACTGATGTCAGAGCCTGATTCAGGGAATAGATGATTCGATACTTTCTTTCCGGTGAGAGGAAACGCAGAGGGGGGGACCAAATCTCCCTGGGAGGCTGACTGGAATGGGCATCTCATTTACAAACATCCTCTTATCTGTGCACTAGCCACTCTGTGGCACTTTGTAAATGTCACATCACGCCATACATGTTGCACATGTTGCAAAAAGAAACTACTAATGAATTCATGTAGTCATTTGCTGCATTATCAATATCTCTCAGAAAAGAGGCCTTTACGATTTAGCAGTAGAAGCACAGGATAAAACCCTCCCCGGTTGCTTGTTGTTTTGACTGATGCCAAAGTGGCAGACAGCTGGGATGCACTTGGCAAATTTACAGAAATGATGTGAAACTAAACACTGCATGACACCTGCAGCTTAATATGAAGTAAATCCCAGATAAGGATGCACAGTCCCTCCACTTATGCTCAGATTTCCAGAGAGACCATCGATTTGAAGGGAAAATGGACCAAATCAGGCGATATGTAGAGCCGACGCCGCAAATGCAAGAGCTGTGCGATTTCACCCGTCATGTTTCATAACCTATTTTTCCACTGTGTTTTTCCAAGGCTTGTTCTATATCGCATACGATTGTTACCTTTGAACGATGACGCACGTCCCTAATGACTTTGCGTAGCGCTTTGTGAAACGCTTCACACTTCAAAGTGCCGAGTGTCGTGTGGACATTTTCAGAGGTAAAACGACTGCTATGATTACTGCACATGGTCCGTGGCGAGGAACAGGAAACCTCATCTGCAGTCCCAACAGGGAGTGGGAGAGAAATGGACGGCGTTTTCCTCCGCTGTCAGGCCCACCGCTTGCACACCGCTTGCTCGCCTCCTTTCTTCCTCTCAGTCCGTAACAAAGACAACTGCCCATTAGGAGCATTAAAGCTGCCTCGAAATAGACAACGGACACGCCAGCATCTCCTGTGTCACTGCTCATTATGGTGCAAATGACAATAATTAAGCAGCTACTGGTTTTTCCGTTGTTTATCTTTTTTTAGGGTGCCTCAATTGCTTAAAACAACGGTCATGCACATGTCTTTATGTGACTAAGGAGGCTGTGATGCCGTGCGGCGTGAGGACCTCCTCCATCACATATCAACGCGAGGAGGAAGCAAGCGGGGACTCGATTGCTGCGATTCAGTGTGCGATTTCAATGGGGTTTTTTGTTTCGTTATTTATCAGGGGCTGTTTTAAAGAGAGAGGCTTCACTGGCCTTCAGAGGCAGCTCCCCCCCAAGTAGAAGTGAGGTGAATAACCTTTGACCTTTTTGTCTTTGTTTGAGGCGCATTATGCCCCCCCCTTCTAATGCAGAATACTGACCCCCACAGTATAAGTCTGGTGAAAAACACAGAGAGAGAGAGAGGAGGGGGAGGGGCAGCGCCGCCAGAGCGAATCCCACTCATTTTCACCTTCCCGAGTTTCCACTCTGACACAATTTACACCTCTGTGTTCAGCTACGTCCTCGCATCTGCTACTTCATCACCTCCCCACTCACCTCCCTCCCCGCTCACCTCCCTCCCTAGTCACCTGCCTCTCCGTCACTCCCCCTCCTCCCGGCTCTTACTATGTCTCTCTCTATCTCAGTTCTGCAAATCTATCGCCTTCGCCGACATCGAAGCAGCCATCTTTGTTCACGCATTCCTCCCATACGTTCTGTCCCTTCTGTATCAAACCTGGACCTTCGGCTACTTTAACACTCGAGACTTATTTTTGGTTTAAAAAATGGAATGGTGTCAATGTTCCTTGCTTGTCCGACCTTTATCGTCAGCTACTCTTACAGTGGTAGACTTTGAGAAAAGTTTTTTAAAAACCTGAAATATTTGTATTTACTTTGAGGTAAAAAAATAATAATAATAATCTCTATATGGAAAAACAAACATAAAAATGGCTCTTCTTCGCTAATATTGTCAAACTGAATGTATTGCATGGGCATTACTATGGGCAAATGGTGTTAGATGGGCAAACATTTTCCAACAGCAGATGGGACATAATATATGCACTGGTGGGATTGAATTCTTGGAAAAGCTTGTTTAGAGGGTTCTGGCTGGGGGCGGGGGGATATGCATTTGATTTCCACTGCCCCTTCTCAAACACCCACTCCTATCACAAAGGAGCAGGCTGTGAATAATGCCAGCTCTATCCCCCGATCCCAAACTATCACCCCCTACGACCAATCAAAAGGAGGAGCAAGTCTAGCCAGAACAGCAGGCCAAGGCTTAATGCAGAGCGATGGGCATCATCACTGCGCAGCTAGTAGGGCTTTTATTTTATTCTCAGCCCCCCCAAAGTGCTTCCTCTTGCGTTAGACCCCCCCGCTGTGGAGAACGCAGACAGCCACCTCTGTTGGTGAGTCATACTTCCGCTCGAACAGCAGGGGCCTCCACTAATGGAGTCCTGCCTCCAATCATCACTATATTGAGACGACCAACCAACAAAAGCCTATGCTGTGGCATGTTGATTTAGTCTTTCTTAACTTGTTCAAGTTAGTCAAACACCCCCCTGTCCCCAATTGAACGAAAACACTGGATACTTTTCAATCGTTGAATATAATATACTATGAAATATATAGGCTAATAGTTTTTTGTTTGTCTGGTTTTTTTATTCAGTATAGCAGCGCGGAAAATGTCTGTGAGAACACTCTTTCATTTAATGCTCGAAGTTGGGGGGACTGAAAGATTCTTTTGAAGGGAAACACACATTCAATTGCAAGGGGGGATAAACAGCATTAAGGGCTCAACTAAGCCGGAAAAGCAATATTTATTAGGGGCAGTAACTGTTTGTTGTTTGACTCAATATGAGATATAAAACTTTGCTTGAATAACTTCCTCAAAATTGTTTGCTTCACAATCAGTTTTTGTCAAGGACTGAGTCAAGGAAGCCAGTCTGACTTTTTTATTTTTAACTTTGAACAAATTTTAATATTTTATACCTTGGAAGACCCAAAGACAATTTTTTAGACATAATTTGCACTTGAGAGGGTTGGAGAATAAAGACGTCTGTAACACACGCCGTATTCAGTTAATGACTCTATCCGATCTCCGTGGGCAATGACTCATTGTTGGTCAAGAAAGACAATTAGAGGAGAAAACATTCTCTCCCTGATTCTGAACCCACACAAAGAAACTTACAGTATACTTTTTAAAAACTTTTTTTTAAAGATGCAGGAACAAAACCCCCTTCCCGAGCTCAGGGCCCTGGTGGTGCAGTACAATGGTCTCCACATCAAAGCCTTCCGCAATTCCCCTCTCTCCAAAAGCCAACGTGAGCATTTAAAAGGTCTCCGCCATTATATTAGGATCTGATAAATCATATTCAAATGTAACATTTACCCCTCATAAATACCTCCAAATTCCCTTGGCCGGAAAGCAAAAGTCATATTTGATCTCTGACGGCCAAGTGTCAGGGACGCAGCCTTCAGCCGGGCCCCAGAGACGCGAGGAAGTGAGTCCGCCAACAATGATCTCCGTCTTTCCGCCCACCGCCACCCATCCCCCACCCCCAAGTGACAAAGACCGCTGGGCCTCACGTATGATCGCAGGTGACAAGTACACAAAAATGACATTTTCACTGTTTCACAGGGAAGGGGGGGGAAGGGGGCGGAAGGACAGAAGAAATACTGTTCGATGGGTGAAACCAATTTTGTGCCCTTCACGCCCTCTAACAAGCAGCCCCCGTTCAGCACATGCGCGCGCGAGCGAGTGAGTGAGGGACGTAGCCATTTTGAGGCTCCATTCACGTCCAGACATTCGCCGAGTTTACACAAGAGCAGAGAGGCCACTTGCATCTACGGTAACCAATGTTTGAGAAGACAATACTCGTTTTTCTACGAGGTGTTTGTTATTGCATGTTTTATACCAGGTTTTATTTAAAGGCACTTTAAATGTCTTTGCATCAGTCTTCCAAGAAAATGTTTTGGTTAAAGAGACCAGAATTCCTCATAAGCCGATATCTCCTGCAGTGGAATTTTACTCTGTTGCATGCATCATTTCTGCTTTTGAACCAATCGTATCAGGACAACACTGAACTGTCATTCATGGCAGGTGATAAGATTCAATACATTTCAGGGACCCAATAAATACAAAACAAAAAGCTAACAAACAATTTCATTCATGAATGAAATCAGTGCACTCTGGTATGACTTGACATATAGCTGAACACAGAGGAGATTTCCACTTCCTTGTGACATGCTAATGCAGGTGGCATTGAGTACACGTGATTCATAGTAATAGGGTTGGAGCTCAGAGCAAGGAACGCATCCACTCACTGCACTTACACATCAGCTTTCTCCCCGACAAGTTGTTGACACGGAAAACCTTGGAAACGCAAGAAGTTACGATCAGTCAAAACCTCATTGCTCCTGAGATTCAGCACGTAAGGTCAGATCCAAAATTTCGGAGACACGGCGTGCAATTCTGATATGCATTTTTGTCCTCATTATTTCAGACGGATCAAAGAGGCTTTTGTTGGGAGCAAGATGCCATTTCGGCGGGATTGCTTTTGCGGTCTCCAAAGACATGTGCGCTCGCATCCGCGGCGAAATCGATTTCGCATTCCAAGTGCGCATTTTAGTATGACGCGTTGCCCTTTCTTCTAAAATGGGCAAAAAAATTAATTGCCAGGCCTCTGTAAATTATGTTACGGAATATTAATGAGGCATCGACCGCAGTCGCGCCTCGTACGTCGAGTAAATACATTAAGTAATTCTGAGAGCTTAAATGCCTTGATGGTGAGCCATAATAAATGTGTGATGATTATATTTGAGAGATTAAATTATGATGATATTATTATGAATTTTAGGACTAAATTATGATGTATTTGCACTGCAGACTCCCTTGCCCTGGGAAAACTAAGATCTTACATAATATTCCCTTTGCACAGCTAAACAGTATATTTACTGAAGCAGTTGCATATCATGCTCCGGGGTGCAGTAGCTGCAATGCCCCGTTGGGGATTTCAACCTGAAACTTTCCGGCAAAAATCCCACTTCCTAAAAGTGGCGACTGCACTATACTATCGCAAAGCATAAATACAGCTGTCCTAACAGGCGCTTCCGAAGAAATAAACGAAAGGCTCTCAGCACAGTGTTTTGACCCATTACACGCCGATCAATGGGAATTCACCCTAAATTTTGTTTCCCTGTGAAAATGTGTGCAGAAGGGCAGTTAGTATCTAACTAGCCTGGAAAAATGATAAATCTGAAAATAATGTAAACAGTCGTGATCAGCTGTCAGAGGAGGAGGTTGGCAGCTGCCTCTCATGGATTAAGCCCCACAAAACACCCCGATGGCCTATGTGGACATGTTCTGAAGGTGTGTTCCATCCAGCTAACGGGTGTTTTAACTAAACTATTCCAACTTTTACCGAACGCCTGCACTGTGCCCAAAACATGGAAAGTGTCTACCATCAGACCAGTACCCAAAAAGCCCAGGTCCAATGTCCTGAATGACTTCCGCTCTATAGCCTTAAACCCCGTACTGGCTAAATGCATGGAAGGGGCTGTCAGCAAACATCTTACCTCATCCATAGCAGAACAACTGGACCCTTTACAGTTTGCTTACAAGCCGCATGGGGACTGAGGACGCTACTCTCACCATGGTCAACATGGTTTCCAGTCATCTATAATGGACTAAGGCTTACGTAGGGATTTTATTTATTGACTTTAGCTCAGCTTTCAATACGATGCAGAGTGCATGTACTCCTGCAAAGGCTTCTGGACTTAGGGGCGAACGGGGGCCTTGTGCACTGGGTCAAGGACTTTTTAACCGACTGCCCACAGGAAGTCTGTGTAAAAGGAGCACTCTGATGAGGTTGTTTTAAACACAGGGGCACCTCAGGGCTGTGTTTTATCACCTTTATTATTTTCTGCTTACACCAACTAGATGAAACTGCAGGACAGCAATGTTAAGCTATTTATATACACTGATGATATGGCTTTAGTTGGTCTATTCCATAAGGGTAATGATATTACTCTGCCCAGGTTTCCAAGCTGGAACATTGGTGTAAATCCAGTTCCTTTTTAATCAATGTTGACAAAACGAAGGAACTTATTTTAAACCATGCAGACCACTCTCATCGCTTATACTTTGTGGCCAGTCTGTGGAAACTGTTACCCGTTTGAAGTATCTAGGAATACACATCGATGACAAATTGAGTTTCACAGACAATGTTGATTTTGCGTGTAAGAAGGCCGGTCAGAGACTGTTTTTAATGAGGAAACTGAAGGGGTTTGGGGTCAGTCATGATGCTCTGGAAAGAGTGCATGTCAGCCTGATAGACAGCATCCTCGGTTTAAATATCTCTGTCTGGTATGGAAATCTGGCGATAGCAAGTAAAAAGAAGCTGGCCAGGATCCTCAAAACGGCAGGGAAAATAGTAGGCCGTCAGCAAAAGTCACTGGGTGACCTTTACAAAACAGCCGTACACAGGGAAGCTCTAACTATCATGAATGACACTAAACACCCCCTCCACTCCGAATTTGAGTTACTTCCCTCAGGACGACGCTACAGAACACCCCAGGCAAACAAACAGATCTATAAGGGATATTTTGTTCCTAGCGCAATTAACTTTGTTAACAAGGTGCACTAATCTTCTACTCTGTGATTGGTGACTGATGCATGCTGTATACTGTTGTATTGATGTGATGTTTTGTTTTGTGGTGAGACCAAAGATGATTCTCCTGCCTTGGCTGGACAATAAAGCTGTAATTGATAAGCATTTAATTGAATCGATCAACTAACTGCATCATTAGCAGTACCATTTTGTGGTGCCTTCTGGGCTAGTATTAAACTGGATTTTGTAAAACATGCGGGATGGAAGGAAATATGTTCGTATTTAACCAAGAGTGAACATTAATCTGCAGACCAAATACTTAACTTAATTTGGTCTAGTTCATCTTAACCAGACCAAATACTAAAATACATACACGATACATGCATACATATAATATCACACAGAGGTGAAAATTTCAATTTCAACCCAGCACACAAAGCCAAAAGAAATTCAAGTAATGATTCATTTGAATTGAAAAGCATTTGGAGTACACTGGCTGATGTCCATCTCCGTGGGGGCTGACAGGGGGTAACATTGGGCAATCGCGCTCTCCAACACCACTGTCCATCCCCCTGCACGTTCCTATGAACCCCAATCTTTTAAGACCGCCGTAACACAGATCGCGTTCCTCATTCGGAGAATGATTCAATTAGGCGTCAACGCGTTCGCGTTTGACAATCTACTGTGTTCACAATCAATTCGCTACCCATCATTCGATCACGTGTGCCAACACTCTCCTGGTGCGACCTTGCGCACGTGAAAGAATGAGCTCGATGTCAACGGGCCGGCTGCACAAGGCCAAATCCCCTTCCACGCATCCGCAGAGGGAGTGCGCCTTCATTTTATTAGCGAAAGCGCTCGTTTCATCATGTACTATTATGATGAAACGAGCGATGTGGGAAACGGATCGGATCACCTGGGAAACTTTTGTCACCGTTTCAAATCGACACCATTCATTAGCCTATATCAGCAAGGACACGTGTAATTAACAGGTAGAACTGCAAGAGGCTTTCGACTTGGGAGAGCACTAACATTCATTGTTCAAACCCGTCCAGGGATTACATAAGAAAATTCGACTTTGAACTCTAATTTTGGATGCACCTAACTTCGTACACCGTCCCTGTCAAATAAATGAGTAAACAAATCAACGATTAGAGAGAGGGAGAGAATATCTTTAAAAAAAGAACAGGTACAATGATTATCGGGGTGGCAGTTTTACCTTATCTGTCAAAAATAAAGACAATAAATTCCAGAATTAACTCCCAGCAACATTAATACAGGAGGAAGAGAAATGTGACTAATATGACTATAATGTGACTGTAATATCTGCCATGGGTCATACAGGTAATCATTATTACTAGCATTAACAGGGAATGAGGTGCTGTGTCCATTTTTATGAAGGATCATTCATCCTATTTGAAAACCACATAAAGCCACCACTCGCTGTGGCTTACAGCTATATAACAACACGATGTGTATGTGAAGTGACAGGAATAAATAAGCGATCAATTACAATCAGTGCCTGAGCAAACGCTCTTATCCAGGGTGACTCACAAAATGAAGTACTGTACATGCTTTTATAGAGTAAAAAGGTACAGTAGTACTACAGACCAAATCATTTACATGCTTAGAGTCAGTCATTTTGAAATAAAAAGTGCTACAGACTCAACTGTATCATCTGACAAACAAAAACAGTAATGTCTATATAAAACAGTAGGCTAATATATGAAGAAATATTAATAGGTCATGCTGGCGAGCGCATATGTAATCAAACTATGAACACAGTATGGAAATACCCAGGATACATGAACAGTGTCACAAAGATTTTCCCAATATCTCAACACAATCTCTCTAAGACAATTTAATAGAGGTGGGCATTCTTTAAAATTACTCTAATTCCGTATCTCACTGAAGTAACAAAGAGCATAACACAAAATACACAGTTTCTGGCAAAGCTTTCTTATGAGATTCATGAAGAGACAAAAACTGTTATTTTGAAATATAGGCGGAGGCTTTTCATTTTAAAAGCAAACTGAAGGTTGGATTTTGGGTGATTATGTTTTAGTCTTTTGTTTTGTTTTTCTGTTTATATTTCTATCCATTGGTGCTGTACAAGTAGAACTTATTATTATTATATGTACTATGCAAGTAAATAATAATAATAATAATAATTATTATTATTATATGGTCTAATGTAATATGGAGCTGTTGAAAAGGGCTTCAGCTGAGCTCCCTTTGTCTGGTGTTGCTTGGTGGCCGTCAATATCCCATCTTCCTTTGAAAAAACGAAAGTCCACTTAAAATTCCATACAGCCCGCAGTGGAGAGCTGCTCAGCAGCGGAATCGCACAGAGCAAACAAACTCTCTTGTCCCAGCTTCACAGTCTGTAGCTACTGCTCCAAAATGCAGCGCTGCTCATTAAACTCTACCAATCCCCCTGCATGGCACCGCACCTGTAACTACTGCTCCAAAATGCAGCGCTGCCCATGAAACCCTACCAATCCCCCTGCATGGCACCGCACCTGTAACTACTGCTCCAAAATGCAGCGCTGCTCATTAAACTCTACCAATCCCCCTGCATGGCACCGCACCTGTAACTACTGCTCCAAAATGCAGCGCTGCCCATGAAACCCTACCAATGCCCCTGCAAAGGGCTCTCGTACCCTGTCACTGCAGGGCAGCCCAGCTCCTTCAGTAACAGGAGCTGCCAAGGCTGATCTGGACACGCTGCTCACCACGGAGAACCCCGCGGAGCTCAAGGGCTCTCTCGACCTCATTAACAATCCCGAGAAGATGCGCCACACTTGTCTACACTTGTCAAACATGACACGTTCTAATGTCACACCAAAGACGTTTTCACAACCGGGCGCATTTATCAAACCCAATGCACCCTTCTGCACCACCAGAACCTGGAAGCTCAGAGTGTTTATAAAAAAAACCCCACAAAAAAAACAGCATTCCCTAAAAGGTCAAAGACAGACAGGGTTTTTAACACTTTCTCCAATCTCCGTCTCTCCCCTTCACTGTGTGTCTGGGGAAGGGAAAGGTCAGGCTGTCCACCGTCTGTTCTTCCCCAAGCATTCGTCCTCCATTTGCATATTCTCAGCCACGGGAGGGGGCAGGGACAAATTCATTGGTCGTCGAAAATAACCAATGAACAAATAGCAGAGGCACTTAAGTCATCTGCACAAGGCAGAGCAGTAATGGGGACTTAAAAATAACAAAAGCACATCAATTATTTTTCAAGTCATTAACAGGAAAAAAACCTGACAACTTTACTAGACACTGCATGCTTAAATAATTTAGCTGTAAGTGCTGGGCAAGGCAGAGGACAGGGAACCTTGAACAAGCCAGGTTTCCGTACTAGCAACAAGGGCTCTATAAAGAAAGGACAAATTAGTGCTATCACTTTTTACTATTACACTTGAGGATGTGGAGGAGTAGGTTTGGCTGGAAAGGCCAAGGAAAAGGCTTTTCAATTCCAAGGAAATGGGCAGTGTCGTCTGGTCCTCCGGGAGACCGGAACATGTGCACAAAGCTCACACAGAGACCAAATAGAAATGTTCAATGCAAGAGATTTGCAATAATCACCGTATCAGCTTTCACCTCTTCGCGAAAGGCACTTATCCACTCCCCGCTTTGTAACTTCTCGGCTTTAATGTCCTGAAACCATGCAAGTACAAGTGCGCAAACACTGAAGATGTAAATTCTGGCCAGCTCTTTTTTGTGTGTGTACGTCTCGGTGTTGAACATAGGCTTGTTAGAGCGAGATTACAAGGCAAATATTCTGATTCATGTCATCACAGACTTGCTGGGGAGGGGGTCGGGTCAAAAGGGATTTAGGTCCAACACTTTGATGTTTTCTCATAGACTTCCTCTGCCCAGACTGGGGGGGCAGGGTTATGGGTTATGGATTATGGATTAAGGGTTATTGCCGTGGGGGTGTAACAGAGCTAGGAGGACGTATCAAAGGTCTCAATCTATGCAAGAGCCCAACATAGTCCAGTGACAGATCTTTTTTTCTGATGCCTAATGAAGAGCACAATTAAAACCATTTTTGGCCATGCGAGCCCTCCTGCTTACAGGCAATGGCATATGCCCACATACGCCCACATCAGCGCCCCTTCGTCCAGCATTACACAGGCTCACCGTCATTACCATCAACCTTTATTTCACCAGGAAGCCCCATTGAGATTAAAACCTCTTTTGCAAGCGAGAGCGCCAATCACAGGAGGGAGGCTGGAGTAGGACCTCCAGCATTGTGCCACCCACAGAGGAGCTCTTTCAGCGTCTGGGTCACCTGACACCTCACAGGGGGCGCTCTCATATCAACAGGGAATCCAAATAACAGGAATAACAGGTGATTAAATTAAATCAGTGTTATTCATTCCATTTTTTTTTCCGTGCCTCCCGTCAGTAGGCTGGCTTGATTCAATTATTTGTTTGATTTAGTAGATTTTTCCAGTTTTTCTCCCAATTTGCTGGCCAATTATACCCTCTATTTATTTCGATTCGCCCCCCTCCCCCCACAAACTCGCCGCCCGACACTACAGGACACTAATATCCCCGAGACCGGCGATGATCCGCTGCCTCCGAGACGGAACTCGCCCACCTATTTTCTAGAGACACCCTACGTGCTTCTCGGCGAGCTCGTGCCGGGTTACCCTACCCCCTCCCCCTTGGGACAGTCAATCGGCGCCCCCGATCGGGGCTCCTGGCCAGGGCCGGTCTGGCTCAGTCGGGTTTCGAACCGCGGCTGCAGTAGGCAACTCCTTACACCGTTACACTACCCGAGGGCCGGTAGGCTGGCTTTTATTGCTGTTTTTGCTGCTCATAATCTATCAGAGCATGGTTTGGTAATGTTTTCTTAGGGAGAGATGTGTGAGTCGTGTGGGGAGAGCAGTTGGGGGAGTGGTCCACGGAGCAGGACGGTGCAGGGCTCCCAATGCAGAGATTACATCATCATTCCAATGCCTCCAACGGCCATTCAATTATGCTCAACTTCCACACGGCGCAATAATAATCATGTTATTATGCCTATGGCAATAAATCATATGAGGCTAAAGTGCTTAAAAGACTATTGCTTATGTCATCTGCTCTTTATTCACACATCAAACAGCAAAGAAAAAGTTGACCTTGGCCATAGAAGGCCATAGATCTTTGCCCCCCTGCAAAAAAAACATCTATCTCCAAGTCTGACCTAACAGACCGTCTCAAACGCATGAGGCCACCGCAAGAGTAACTGTCAGTGGGCCTCTGATCCACACTCTCATGCCCTTAAGGGGTGGAGAGAAAGAGAGAGGGAGGGAGGAGGAACAATAAATCGATATGGTGAAATAAAACAAACATGGGGTTTGAATGTCGGGCCTTGAAAGCAGGACTCCCCAGACTCTGTCCCCGGGCCCGCCTGTGCGCTCGCATTTGTTCCCACCAAACCCTGGGATCAGCTGAGGTGACTGGTCGCACGTATTTAAGCACTTTCTTTCTATGGTCTTCAAACCGATTTTAACAGAATGCAGGCTGGCTTCCCGTCGTTGGTTTTGGCCCTTTAATTCTTGGGAGCCACTGGAGAGGAAAAGACTTCATTTCCCAGCAGCCCGCAGTCCCACACCTGAACGAAGTCAAGCGATCGGGATTACGGACAGCTGAAGACCATCCGGAGGCCTATTTAAGGGACTAACTCCTATCACACTGGGAAGGAGTAGGTTGGTGTGTTAGAGTGTTAGAGGATTGCTGTTTTGGATTGGATTGTTTTGAGGACCCTGTTTGTGTACCGACGTGGACTGTGTGAGGAACTGACCTGGATTTGGACTTGGATTATGGACATCGACAAAGATAAGGATTGTGGACTTTATATGCTGTGAATTCCCCCAAAGACCCCACCCTTTTTTTGTGTTTGTCAAGATTCCTTTAATAAATGATTGTTTTGTTTATATTACTGCCTCCTCTGGGTTATTTAAGTGCCTACGCCCTCTCCAAAGGTGAGTGTCGCCCCACCCCAAGGGACACCACAATAAATATATTTCCATCATAATGTGGCCTTATAAAGGGCAAAGTATAACAAATGACTAATTTAGACTAGAGATCACTTAGCAGCTCATTACACATGGGGAGTTACAGTTTCATTTGGAATGAGAATCAGCTTTAAGTCGGCTATATATTGCTGGAGGACCTCAGGAGTTGCAGCAACATTAAAATGAAAACCAACACAAATCCTGAAAAGCACAACGTGCACGTTACTAACCACGCGGGGTGATCGGTGTGCAGGGGCATCTCTTTGACTTGATGCGGGTTTAACCAAAGGGCCTTTCACCCACAGAATGGGGGGGGGCGAGGGGTTGTCCAGAGTGAGGGAGGGGCCCGGAGGACACATTTTACATCTAAGATGAAATTCTGAAGCCAATTTAACACGACTCGATCTTCTCAGCGAGAATTTGAACCCGAGAATTCGCACGATTTGAACCCGCAACTCAACGTGTGCAGACTGGAACTGAACAGAAGAGAGGAAGAAACACCAGCACTACAGTAAACAACAGGCAGGGAAGACAGACCACGGACGAGAAGAGAGTCTTAAAAGAAAAGATCCACGCTGTTGCATATAAGGGGGGGAGCGATGAAAGCTCTCATCACACGATTCTAAATATAGCGCCACCTCCCCGACCCCCGGCTCGCATGGAAGCTGGCATCTAAGCAGCCGCCCCTCTAACCCACGCATCGTGTGTGAAACGCTCTGCTTTTTGTCTCATTGTTTTTCCCCTTAGAAAACGGTTGCAGAGGGACTGGCACAATCGAGCAAACCGGCCGATACGGAACCCGTTCTATGGCGGGCGGGTCATTTCCGCGTGCCGTTGATCTAGCATCCACGTGCCGCGCGGGAAGAATTTGCTTTGTGGAAGATGGGAAAGGGCTCTACAATCGCTGAGTTTTGTACAAGAACAACAAAAAAAACACCCTGTCCCTTTAGGCTTCCTCTTTTAACAAATGTAAGGTGGAATAAAAAAAATGGCTGGCAGTGTAGTGTAACGGTTAGGGAGCTGGGCTTGTAACTCAGAGGTTGCAGGTTCAATTCCCAGGTGGGGCACTGCTGTTGTACCCTTGAGCAAGCAAGGTACTTAACCTGAATTGCTTCAGTCAAGTATCCAGCTGTATAACTGTATTGTATGTAAAAGAAATGTAAACTGTGTAAGTCGCTCTGGATAAGAGCGTGTGCTAAATGCCTAAAATGTATAAATAGCGAAGACCAGAGTTCAGTTAAGAGCAACACTGTTTGAATTATTTTACTATACTATACTAAAATGATGTGGGTCAGGGGACAGGGGAGAGAAGGAGGGAGAGAGAGAGGGGGGGGGGAAAGAAAAGAAAAAAAAAAGGTAAATATACTGGGGGCTTCCATAAACCAGAAGACATACGTTAGGCCACACGTCTATAAAACACCTGGTTCAATACCGGCCGGCTGCTATAGTGGACTTTTATGCCTTGGGTTTTAAGAGGCCATAAGCTCCGCTGTAAGTGCACCCCTGAGAGAGAGACCTGCCGTCAGGCAATAAAACCGTAATAGAGGGAACAGTGCGGTGGGATGACATCATTAATTATGGAGGGACAATTTAACTTCGCCAGCAGCACACGGGGCAGCGGCGCGCGGGGCCTGCGCAGACCGCCTGGACGTGTCCCACGGTGCTCTTGACGGTGCCGATTTTGATGGCGTCATGCCCCCGAACGCTCCCCCCGGGTTCCGCAACGCCCGCCCGCCCGCCCGCCCGCCCGCCCACTCTAGCGCAGGAGTGCTGAAGCCAGTCGAGCCGCGGCGAGGACACGCCGAGATCATCAATAATGAAGGAGCGATGGGGAGAGGACAGAGGCCCCCGGACACAGAGGCCCCCACACCCCCAACGGCCCACCCCGGGACCGGGAAAGAGCAAGCCGTGTGTGACACGGAGGCCGAGGGGACGGCTTCGTCGCCCCCGGGCCTCCACCCCACCCTCATGAGACCGGAAATGTTTTTTTAAGGAGGCAGGGTGTTACGCTACGGCTCTTGGGGCGCGCTCGAGTCCTGCCAAGGATCATCGCCATACCAGACTGTAACGCGCGGGGGGTCGCTTCATGCGGCACCAGATTAACACCCGGGGCTTGGTTTTGTCTGGGTATGTATTTAATGGACTGTGGCACTGATAAAACAACACTCCCTCCATGTTTACTACGCCCCTGTGGAGGCTCGCGGTTATGAATAGATCCCAACACACACTGTGCGCAATGCCTGTTTGCGTGGTACCCTCTGGTTGTTGTTCGGAAAAAATATTCCATAACGTTGTGGAAAATGTATGCATGGACATACAGTACCCTCCAAAATGATTCCCACCCTTGATAAAGATGAGCAAAAAAGGCTGTATGAAATAAACAATGCAGGTATATTGATATATATAATGAGCTATATTGTATTCTCAAAAAATAGGACAATTATACTACTTTATACTTATACAATTGAAAAGAGAAAAATATTTTGTTTAACAAGTCATATTTTTTGTGCCACAAATATTCACAGCAGGCAGTGGTGCAGTGGATAGCACTGTCGCCACACAGCAAGAAGGTCCGGAGTTCGAATCCCGCCTGGGGCCTTTCTGTGTGGAGTTTGCATGTTCTCCCTGTGTCCACGTGGGTTTCCTCCCACAGTCCAAAGTCATGCACATTAGGCTAATTGGAGAGTCTAAATTGGCCGTAAGCATGAGTGTGTGAGTGAATGGTGTATGTGCCCTGTGATGGATTGGCGACCTGTCCAGGATGTATTCCTGCCGCTCGCCCCAATGCATGCTGGGATAGGCTCCAGCGACCCTGACCAGGAATAAGCGGTTTAGATAATGGATGGATGGATGTAAATATTCACAGCGCTAGTGGTGTGCATGGCCAAAAAGCTCAATTTTGGTCTCATCTAACCATGGGTTCCAACTGGACTTCCAATGCTGTTAAGCAAACTCCAGATACTTATTTTTGTTGATTTCCTTCACTAGAGGCTTTTTTCTGGCAACACTTCCAAAAGGCCTATTGGTATGGAGTGGAGTCTGTTGGTAGGCTTGGAGACTTTCTGTCCCTAAGACATAACCAATTTTGTAGATCTCCAACTGTGGCACTTTCATTTGTATTTGCCTCCCAAACCATCTGCCTCGTTATGCTTGGGGGCAAGAATCACTTGCGTCATCTACCAAGCAGGTTTACCATCGCCCCAGTGATTTTTACATTTCTTAATTTTTGACCTAATAGTGGCAAGCGGTATCTTTTGTTTTTCATGTATTTGTAACCAACTCCTGACCCGTGCAGGTCAACAACCCTTTGTCTTGCTTCTTCTGAGAGTTATTTACCATTATATCCATTGATATACCCCAGTGAAACAGGAAGGCATGGGAGGTCACAATACAGTTCCTTATGATTGAGAGGAACTTAAAAAGTAGCAGGTTACTGCAGTTTTATTTTTGTTTTGTCAGTTTTACATATATATATATATCTAAATGCCAAAATGAATAAATACATAATACAATTATAATACAAATGTTCTTGTAGTTTATAAAATGTAATAAAATCATGATATGTACAAAATAAAAAGACACATTGGCGCTCATGCATAATTATTCTCAGAAAATGTGCCATTTATTTAGAATTTTTATCTGAAGACTTGAAGCCTTCCTTTAGCAGAAATCCTCAAACAAATCGATGAAAACTGGAAAACATTACAGGCAAAGACTCACCATCACCACTACAGGGGTCATTGCACATGTCCAATAAAACAAACTGAAAGGCAAAAATTATTCACACGATAGTCCTTTGGAGAAATCGTATAACTCCTATAAATATAAAATCTTTTCACTGATGTGCAAATTAACTTCTCTTTTCATAGACGTTTTAATCATTTTTAATAAATGTACCTTCTAGCAATTCATTTCTCTGCATTAAAGTGCATGAAATATGAACAAATCAATGGAAACCCAGCTGGATGCAGAAATCCACCCAGACTGAATGCAAATCTGATCCAATGAGTTTATTACTCTTGCTTGAGGAAACTATTAATTCCACGTTGAGACAGCGTTGTACGACAAATGCCAGGCTTGGATGTCTTGAATGCAGATTTGCTGAGTGGAAACTCATCCTGCATCTTCTATCAAAGAACCATCAAATCATTTTCCCTGCATGAGTTCCTGAAGGATGGTCTAATAGTGTATGTGTGTATGTAATGTATGTGTGTGTGTGTTTGTGTATGGAGGGGGGGGGTTGAGGTGCATGTAAAAGGGGTGCTGGGGGGGGGGGGGACTCTGAGCCTCATATCTTTAAGTACCAGTTAGTTTACCAGGCCAAAACTGGAGAGTGACATAGAGAGCCAAATGCCAACCAATACTCCTGGTGGTGCCATGTACAATATGCCAATATTCTATTCTATTCTATTCTATTGAATGCCTATTGCCACAAAGTAAACGGATCATATAATACAGGTACAGATGAGTGCAACCATTATATGTGCAGCTCTTTCCTTAAAGATGTACAACAGTTGATGACAGGTTTAGATAAATAAATCCAATATTAAACAAAATGTAAACATGAACATTAACATACTGTAAATGACTACTTAATTACTTGTGGAAGGCGTCGGTCTAGGCGGTAGAATCAGGGTAATTAACGGCCCCGTCTGGGCACACAGCTGTGTGGCATTGGCTTAATGTACCAGTGTGCATAAAACTGCTCTGCTCTCTGAGTGGGGGCTGGGGCACGGGAGCTATGAATGCCTGGCGAGATAGAACCGTGAGACCCAGAGAGAAAAACAACTGAAAAGTCACAAACATCTATATATTTAGCAGACGCTTTTATCCAAAGCGACTCACAGTAGTGAATGCATACATTTTTCAGTGTATGTGGCCCCAATGGGAACTCACAACCTAAGCGTTGTGAGTCAGCGGCGTGCTCTACCTACTGAGCTACGCAGAACCACGTCCACACCGCATCTGTGTGTGGGTGTGAATGTGTAGCGTTTTGCCGAAAGGCACTTTTTATTTCGTTAGCGATTTATTGTTTTTGGCCAAAACCTGTGAGAGGGACGGCTGAAGTTTTATTTTGTTTATTTTTTAACGTACAGTGCGTGTTCTCTCTCCCTCTCTGCGGGAGAAAGATTTAAATCTCCTGTCTGCAGATTGATAACTCCATTCCCTGACGTCCTGCTGTTCTGTTCCTCCCCGGGTTCTGTCGTACGGCGTGCGCCGTTGATATGTATTAGCTGCTTGTAAGACAACTACTACTCATAAAGAATGGCATACACACACACACACACACACAGTGATACAGAATCATAATGAATGGCACACAATGAATGGCACCCTTGATGAAAACGAGCAAAAAAGACTGTAGAAAACAAACAACACCATTACTCATACATTGTAATTTTCCAATATATTTTTCTTCATTACTTTATTCAATGGAATCAACCAAAAAAAAAAAAAAAAAATGATAACAATCTTTCCAAAAAATAAGGTTTCACAATTATTGGCACCCCTGTTTTTAGTCATTGGTGTAGCCTCCCCTGAGCAAGGATAATGGCACTGAGCCAATTTCTATCATGTTTAATAAGGTTGGAGAACACATTCGGCAGCATCTTGGACCGGTCCTCCATACAGAAACTTTCCAGATCCTTGATATCCGTAGGTTTGCCCTCTTCAATTCAGACCACATGTTTTCAATAGGGTTCTGTATTAAGTTTGAGGTATGTTTGGGGTAATTGTCTTGTTGGAATGTCCACCTATGGCCAAGTCATAGGAAACCAGGTTTTTGTCCTTGTACTTGGCGGAATTCATCATGCCACTGATCTTAACAAGAGCCCCTGGGCCACTGGTAGCAAAACGGCATCAATGATCCACCACCATATTTGAAGAGGTAGGTATGGGGTGCTTTTCCTTCTATGCATCCATCTCTTGATGCCAAAACGTTTATGGTCTCATCTGACCATAGCACCCGGCTCCAATCGAAGTTCCAATGACGTTTGTAAAACTCCAGACGCTTGAATTTGTTGGTTGCTCTCAGGAAGGGTTTTCTTTGTGCAACCCTTCAAAAGAGCCTGTTGGTATGGAGGTGGCGTCTTATTTGATTTTGAGACTTTGTGACCCCAAGACGCAACTAAAGTAAGCAGTTCTTGAACTGTGGTCCTTGGGTTCTTCTTTGCCTCCCTCACCATCTTCCTCACTGTGCGTGGGGACAATATTTACTTGTAATAATCAACTTTTTGATTATTACCCTAAGTGGTTAGTGGTACATTTATGTATTTCCTTGTACCCATTACCAGATTTGTACACTTAGTCAACAACCATCTCTCTTTTGATTTGACAATTCTTTGGCTTTCCCGATGGTGATGGATGACAGAGGGATTTTACACGTGTGTTACCTCCTTTTTATACCCCAGTGAAACAGGAAGTGATGGAAGGCCACAATAAAGTTCCTTAAGACTGAATAAGTAGAATCGTATTATTATTATTGCAAATGTTATTTTTTTTAAATTTTATTTAAAATAACCTTTAGGGGTGCCAATCATTTTGACACCTACGTTCTTCAGAAAATAGTTGCACTCAATAAAAAGAAAAGAAACATTTTATGATTTGTATTAGAATAAAAGTATATAGGTGTCCCATATTTCTGACCATAAAATATAGCTCATCATCTGTGGTGTCTATTTTATACAGCCTTTTTGTTTTGTTGCTCATTTTCATCAAGGGTACCAATAATTCTGGGCCTGACTGTAGCATCCAAAGATTACACCACATAGAATATGAGGAATACAAGTACCATTTCATCAGCCCCAAAGTGTGCAGCAAAGCACAGAAACCCTTGAAAAACAATGGGTAATTTATGAGTCCAGCCTGCTCAGAACCCAGTGAGGGCTTCCACTTGTGTCCCCCTATGTCTACGTCTAAACATAAGGGCTGAGGGTTGTCATTCAGTACGACAGCTGGGCCCACTCCACACAAAGGAGGTCTGCTATGGAAATATATTGTTATTAAGCAGACAAGGTCCCTGGGGTAGCGAATAGTAGTAGAGAATAACATAATGTTCATCCAATAAAGCCGGTTCCCAAGTTCCATTAACTCTTAAATTAACCATCACAAATAGCCCATAATAAACAGTATGGGGGCGGAGAAAGAAATCTCTGGAGATACAAGGCTGCAGATGTGAGCAGTTCATATACTTCTTAATGAATATAGACAAGAGCAGCGGGTTGGGGGAAGGACTCAAAAGGGCGCGCGGGTGAAAGTGTAACCATGGACACGTTTTCTCCTTGCGTTTCTATAGGAGGATGTGCTGCTCACAGATCGTCCCTCTCGCCAGACGAAAGCGTTAAATATAAACGCGGCGGACAACCAGCAACCATTCACAACGATGAGAAAACGTATACGGCCAAAACCCTGACACCAAACTGAGGAGCCACTGCACTGAGCCTCCCCATTGCCCTCAGGGGCGAGTCACCGGATCTCGCAAAAACAGACCTCTCGAGATTATTCAACGGAGGCTACGCCGGCCTGTTGCGGCAGAAGCGACACGCATGCCATCGCCCACACGCTGTATTTAAAGCACATTATAAATATTGTAAAACAACAACATTTAAATACACTGCCCGTCCCAAAAAAAAGTCACACACTCTAATATTTTGTTGGACCGCCTTTAGCTTTGATTACGGCACGCATTCACCGTGGCATCGTTTCGATAAGCTTCTGCAATGTCACAACATTTATTTCCGTCCAGAGTTGCATACATTTTTCGCCAAGATCTTGTATTGATGATGGGAGAGTCGGACCGCTGCGCAAAGTCTTCTCCAGCACATCCCAAAGATTCTCAATGGGGTTAAGGTCTGGACTCTGTGGTGGCCAATCCATGTGTGAAAATGATGTCTCATGCTCCCTGAACCACTCTTTCACAATTTGAGCCCGATGAATCATGGCATTGTCATCTTGGAATATGCCCGTGCCATCAGGGAAGAAAAAATCCATTGATGGAAAACCTGGTCATTCAGTATATTCAGGTAGTCAGCTGACCTCATTCTTTGGGCACATAATGTTGCTGAACCTAGACCTGACCATCTGCAGTAACCCCAGATCATAACACTGCCCCCACAGGCTTGTACGGTAGGCACTAGGCATGATGGGTGCATCACTTCATCCGCCTCTCTTCTTACCCTGATGCGCCCATCACTCTGGAACAGGGTAAATCTGGACTCATCAGACCACATGACCTTCTTTCATTGCTCCAGAGTCCAATCTTTATGCTCCCTAGCAAATTGAAGCCTTTTTTTCCAATGAGCCTCACTGACAAGTGGTTTTCTTAAGGCTACACAGCTGTTTAGTCCCAATCCCTTGAGTTCCCTTCGCATTGTGCGTGTGGAAATGCTCTTACTTTCACTATTAAACATAGCCGTGAGTTCTACTGTTGATTTTTACGATATGATTTCACCAAGCGTTTAAGTGATCGCTGATCACGATCATTCAAGATTCTTTTCGACCACATTTCTTCCTCGAAGATGATGGTTCACCACTATCCTTCCAGGTTTTAATAATGCGTTGGACAGTTCTTAACCCAATTTTAGTAGTTTCAGCAATCTCCTTAGTTGTTTTCTTTGCTTGATGCAGGCCAATAATTTGACCCTTCTGAAACAGATTAACATATTTTCCACGACCACAGGATATGTCTTCCGACATGGTTGTCTAAGAAATTAGAAGCTACTCACTGCATCAGTTAGGGTTAAATAACTTGTTGCCAGCTAAAACATATTAATCACTGCAGTAATTATCCAATGGAAGGCTCTTACCTATTTGCTTAGTTAAATCCAGGTGGTGACTTTTTTTTTTGGGCCAGGCAGTGTATAACAAAGCAATAAAAGGAGGAGTTTCTGGGGATGTGTTTAACCAAGACCGACGCGACGCTGTTCAAACGAAGGGTCACAACAAGCTGTCAGTCAAACCGGTTCGTGCCAGTGCGGGGAGAGAGATGGTAGACAGAGAGGAGGGTGTGTGTAGAAGAGACAGCACAGTGGCAGCGATGCACAACCCCCCCCCCCCCGCCAGGGATCAGCCCACCGATAATAATTAGAGGAACAAGTCTGCTCACGCGGCACACAATAACACAACCAATGCGTGTCTGACAACATTAGAAACAGACAGGAAGCTTCCTACTGTACTTGCCACATATTGCTCAGTGAGCTTGTAGGAGTTCACATGGCAAGCCTCGCACAGAATAACAGTTTTATACCATTTTCCCCTTACGGTGAGGGGCGATCATGTAGGCTAAGTGGTAGTGCGGAGCATGCAGCACCACAGAGTGAGCTGTGCCAGACCCCCATACAACTCAGGGCCGGAATCGTCCATCAACTTTTCACTGGTGGTCATTTTACTGCAGGCCACAAAAATCTCTGCTCACTTTCACCTTTGACCTTCGCATCAGACAGACGCATCAAATATGAATGGTGTGGACGAGCAGGACCAATTTCCTGTCTTCAATCCAACAGATAACAGCGCAAGAGAAGATAGGAGAGGGGGGCCACGTGTGAATTATACATGACGAGGCCGGGGGCTGTGGTTGAATCGGTGATGGAGGGACGGGTGTGGGGTCGGAGGGGCGGCCGATCCATCGTACCCCAGGAATGGAAGGGCGTCTGAAGCAGGGACGTTTCCCATAGCCCAACACCTGTGCTTGTGTTGGATACTTCGCCTTGCACGGGGCCTGACACAAAGGCCCGAATTCAATCACCGTTTGGCCTTAACTGTGACCATGAACTCTGAAACACGTTTTTTTATTATTCAAAAACACCGTCCGCCGAGCTCAGAAATCACCGAAACGAACTCGCCAGACCGCGTTTGTGAAGAGGACGCATGCCACTTGAATTGACTTGCAAGTCAAAGTTAAGGACCCGTCGAGCGAATCTAGGCCACAGTGAGCTCTTGTGGCCCTCTCATCTGAAGCCCGTTTCTGAAGGAGGGGGTCAAGAGCGCTGGAGTGGGAACAAACTTCAGGCCCGTCACCTTCACAGCTTCACCTGTAATTCAGTCAGGGAGCGAGCGAGCGAGCGAGCGAGCAGGGAAACCAGATGCTGAGGGGAACTTGTCTCTGCCGTCGACCTCGCATGCGACTAGGGGTTTGCGGCGTACATTTTTACGGCGTGGTGCGCTTTCAGAACTGCCCTGGGTACCCTAAGCCCTGCATGGTGACTCACGCTACGGCAGGCTTGGGCCCGGTGAATCACCAAGGTCAAAGCACTGGCATGTACAGCAACCCCCGCGGCCGAGGGCAGTTCACCAGTGACTCAGCCCTAAAGGCTTCGAGAGTAACACCAGCACCAACAATCATCCGCCTCTTCCCCCTAAAGACAACTTTTCTTTGCTTCTCAAAAAGGGATAAGCATGTCAGCATAAAGCTCAGCTACATCCCCGTGATATACAGGGCGTATTTGCGTTATCCCCCTATATTTCTCACTGAAGTTTACAATCTGAGAGCTCTGCCCGCCCCGACATGGCCTACGGGCCAGTTCACCAACACACCCACGTACGCTGTCACAACTTTGACAGACACGCACGCCCGCGCAAATGTGCCCACACACACAGGCATATGCAGGCATTCGCACAGGATAACACTCGCGCGTAAACATTCAGGATCGTGGCAGACACTAGCACAATAACGAGGCGCACACAGTGCGATGCGGAACCGTGCTTATTCACCTGGAGCACACTGGTCACAGATGGGCCATGTTGACAACTCTCCACAAGTCTCCCTCTGTTTTTCTACCACCCCACTGGGCCAGATATGGATTCAGCTCTGCTCCCAGGGCATCTCACCTTCCCCCGGGTCGGGACTGCTAGACTGACACACACGGGAGGGATGGTGTTTATGAAGAATAGAGAATGGGGGGGCCAGCGCTGGTGTTTATTAGGGATGGCGGGAGATCCAGGTCCCCTGCAGGAACCTGGGGACGATAACAGTGGCGGTGCTAGGGGAGGAGGCAGGGGGGCCAGGGCAGGGCAGGGCGAACGCTGTTCCCAATCTGATAGATGTTCCGCTTGTTTGTGGCCGTCAGTCGGGAGCAGGCGTCGCACCGATTTCGATACCGTCCGGATGGTATTTTGATAATACCACAATGCCCCGACAACAGGGGGACAGGGACACGTCCGTTACAGAACGTAGCGCATCGGTGAAACTGTGCAGTGTCTGGACCACAAGCAGGTACTCTCCGTGTGCCCAGGGCAACATGAGGGCAGACGGCAGGGCCAGGGTGAGAAGAGTCGCACTTTCCCCCAGGAAGAGAAACACCCCCCCGGCCACCCGTGGCGCTGCCACCTGCGCGAAGGCAGCGCGGGTAATTAAAGCCCATCAGAGGCCCGCCACGCCCTGCTCATTAGCTCATTTAACCAGCTGTTCCTCGGAGCGCTGTGATTATCCCTGCGTCGTCGTCATCGCCCGCCCTGGAAGCGTTTACTGTAATCACAGGCTCCGGTCGCCACACAGCCCCTTTTCTTCAACCGTTCAGTCACCCTTGGACTGCCGTTCTTTAGAGTTTCGTAATTGTAAGAGGGCGGGCCTGGGACCAGACACCGGAGCTGGCACAGTAAGACAACGGCTTTGAAAACGGTTACCAGTAAGAAGGGTCTGAAAGAAGAGACTTTTGTGCGTTTTATTTTGAAATCCTTTTTCCCCCTGAGGTGGGAAAGAAAGCGCTTCAGAGTCTGCTGCCCAGCGTTTAAATGGAGCTGCCTCCATTGGTGTCGATTTTTGGCAGTGACTGATGGAGCGCTGCCTTAAAGACATTCGTGCCCCTCACTCTGACACACTGACAGCAAGACTGAACAACTCATCGTCTCCTGTAGTTACGACATTTTACCACTAGAGGAGACAAAAAGG
Organism: Aldrovandia affinis; assembly: GCA_029706075.1. Classification (NCBI taxonomy): domain Eukaryota; kingdom Metazoa; phylum Chordata; class Actinopteri; order Notacanthiformes; family Halosauridae; genus Aldrovandia; species Aldrovandia affinis. The sequence goes on from JAINUG010000031.1 coordinate 5,644,434, forward strand.
ACAGCAGAATGATTGCAGTGGCCATTGAACAACACCTGTTGATTTCTTGGGTTTTAGGTGGCTGGCAAGCTTACAGGTGGCTGGCTAACGAAAAGTAAAATCATTGGAAAAATACTGTTCTGCCAAAGTCAGTGCCACAAATCATCCAATCAGCAAGGGCGCTGGGTACGCGAGCTGTGGACTCGTCAGGCTTACAGTTACTGGGCTTTATATTGGACAGCTGCTCAGGGAAATGAGTGGATGAGTGAGGACTTCACCAGCGTTTCTGGCGTGGTCCCCTCCCCCGCTCTACCCTCCTCTCTCCTGGGCTCAATCCGCGAGCGTCGCTCTCTGGATGTACAAAAACACGCACATCCCATGCATCTACATTATTTAACATTACTTATCGGCTTTGCAGATGCTGCGCTCTCTCACAGGGCGGCTGGGTATTGCATTCACACTTTTACTGCAAACGTTCCTCTGTAAAGCATTTGAACAGCTGCGCTCCCACAAATGTCCTTTAACAGCTGCGCACTTCTCCGAAATGACTTAAAACTCACCGCAGGGCTATTCAATCGGCGGCCCCACTTAGTGCTTTCGACCGGCCCGTGAACTGGCATTTCTCACACATTTAAAATGAAAGCAAATACAGGTAACTGCCAAAGTAAAGGAAACACTTGAATGAAGGTTTCTGGCGGCTCTGTTATCGCGTGGGGTGCATTTTCCTGGCGTGGTTTAGGTCCACTCAACCCCTCAGAGGGCAATAAATGCAAAGCCATTCTGAGTGATCACCTCCATCCTATGGTGAAGCATTTGATGAGAGTGGTCTCTTCCAGGACGACAATGTCCCCATTCACAGGGCACGAGTGACCACTGAATGGTTTACTAAGGATGAAAACATAAACCGTATGCCGTATGTCTCAGTCACCAGATTCAGCTCAACCCAACTGAACACTTCAGATTCAGGAGCAGTGTCTGAGACAGCGTTTTCCACCACCCTCAACAAAACACCAAATGACGGAATTTCTCGTGGAAGAACGGTATTGCATCCCGCGAGTTCCAGGCACCTGTAGAACCTACGCCAAGGCACATTGAAGCGGTTTACCGTCACTTGTCAGGTCAGGTTCAGGGAGCACTTCAGACCTCGTTTCAGCAGGGATACGGCTCTACACTCTCCCTGAATTGACCCTGACTCAAACTGACGGACGTGATCAAGACGTGGGTCACATTCCAGAGCAGAGCAAGAGCCAAGAGCATGCAAGCATCGCAAAAAGAGTGCACATGCGTCTTGGGCATGCATGGCAGAGAAAGAGCGTGCACGCATCACACCTGGCCACAGGTCTGACATTTCACACGCCCTGAGCCAGCACTGGAGGGAACCTAATAATAATAATAATATACGCCATTTAGCAGACGCTTTTATCCAAAGCGACTTACAGTAGTGAATGCATACATTTTTGTGGCCCCACTGGGGATTGAACCCACAACCTAAGCGTTGCCAACGCTGTGCTCTACCTACTGAGCCACAGAGAGCCTGCAGTGAGGGAGCACATATCTCTCTACTCTGACCAACGGCCTGCAGAATATTCAGTTAGAGACTCTTCGGAGCGGCTGTGGGAGTACTGTAAGCACATTGCAAATGTCTCACGGCACCGGAGATGATAGCTTAAGGCCGAGTCGATAACACAATGCCCATTTGTGTTCTTACAAGATAAAGCCGTTGTAATTGTGCACCATTTTTCCCCCCCATGAAAAATGTCATGCATACTTACTGAGAGCCCAGGCTAGGATATGATACAATAATATCACAACATATATCCCTCTTGTACACTGCTACCATGCTTTCATCCCTGCGTTAACTGTTCCGGATGACTGTCCGTTTTCCCTTCCAAAAAGTTGTCACATTCTGCCAGAACAGTCACAGGTCACACAATTCCAACGTTCAGTGGCCCTGCAACTGCTGGCATTTCAGGTAAATAATTTTACCTCCCTCAACTGACAGCCCTCACATCATGCCTTCCCCCTTGCCCCTCCACTGTCCCCCTGCCTCCTCACTCACCCACAATGCACTGGGAGGCCAGGCAGCGAGACAGAGGTACGGCATCAGCCCCAGGGTCGAGAGGTAAAGGAGACGCATTAAAAAGTGTCCAAGGATGAGCGGGTTTCTTTGGGCCTCAGGAACTCATTAAGCAGGGCGCCGTTTACCAGCCCGCAGTGCGAACGCCCTCTCTCCCACGAGGAGAATTCACCTGCCACCAACACCCGGGGGGATTACGAGGTAAAGAGATGCAGCTGGAACCTGTTGGACGGTGGTGGGTGGCTTGGGTCTGCTTTTCTATCACGCCTCTATCGATCATCGGAGAGAGCTGATCCCAGCACAAACCTCTTGGAAACACCTTGGATGTTCCATCATTCTTTCATCGGCAGGGTGGGAGGAAGTAAAAAGTGGAGGTCAGCTGTGTGATGTGGAATGGGGGGTTCTAACTTAACTCCTGTCCCCTGTTGCTCATCTGTCAGCTTTGTGCTGATCAACACTCAGAAACCCCCAGACTGGGATCACACTGGGCAAACAGGGGCCTCTTAAGGGAAGGAGATACACCGCTGAATTTCAGACGAGGGGGGGACGACCATCACAGCTCAGCTGCACGAAGAAGGCTGGGCTCAACGCAACGCCTTTGGGGCATAACGCCGACGCGCCGACACACAGATAAAAGAACACAGAGAAACACCGAGCCCCTGCCGGCCTTCTAACGAGACGAGAGTCTGAGATTGTTGTTTTTGTTTTGTCTGTTTTTTTCTTCTTCGGGTTTTCCTTTCATGAAAAACATCGCAATTCTTTACCATTAGCTCCACCTCCAAATGCAGCTCAAATTAACGAACAAAGTTCTCCGTAACAAAACTGTTCAAAAGAAAGAAAGCGAGCAACGAAAGAAAGAATACCCTGAAGGATGCCCTCAGCAAGACATAGGACATCTAGCGGCCAGCCACAGATAGATGTGTCTCTCCTGCCTGCTCCAAATAGAGAGTAACCGCTGTGGGTGGACTGTGGAGAGGCAGGTGCCGTGCAGGACTGGCTACGGATGGTTTAAATGGGAAACAAAATATGAATGTTTCCTAAGCCGTCAGCAATGGTGTCTATCCATTACGAAACAGCCTTTTGGACTGCATACCGAACTTCCAGATGTGTCTCAGAGCGGTGATCAACCTCTGAGGTCACCTTCCAAGATCATGCTCCAAGGCAACACTCTGGGATCACACTTTGATACTACACCCTGGGATCACACTTTGATACTACACTCTGGGATCATGCTATAATTCCACACTCCAAGATCATACAATTACACTCTGAGATTACACTCTGGGATCACACTCCAGAAGCGCAGTCTGAAAATGTAAGAGAAGGTATAAATCACCTTTTCTACTCATAAAAAAACAAAACATACATTTTAAGATCACACAGGACATGCTAATTAACAGGCTCCTTGTATGGTGGTCTTCCTTAAAAAAAGGATCTAAAATGGAACAATTCAGATAATAGCCTGTCATTATAGAGAATTGCAAAATGTGCATCCTTTTAAAAAGTTAGAAAGGTGACAAACTGCCATCTGTATCAAATTTGACATTTTAGAGTGTATGCTTTTACATTTTGTCCTGCTTTGGTAGTAAGTTTGACCATGTCTGACTACTATCCATTTTTGTAATGGGCAAAGGAGAAAGTGCAATGCAGTCAGTGACAAAACAAGGAATACACTTAATATAAGAGTTAAGCACAGGGTACAGCGGAGGTAAGCGACACGGTGACCGGAACTGAACACAACAACATCGGCCAGCGGCGAAAGATGGCGGCCTTAGGTAAACACGCGCGGGGGACATATTACACTGCCGGCCGGCTCAGAGCGTCTCGTTCCCTACAACAATGACGGACGTTCGCGTTTCATGAGCTTCGTTTGGTTAGTCGACGTCAGTCACCTGACTGCTACTGGTTAATTTTATGAAAGATAAAGAGTAAGAAGGCGGCAGCGTTATGTTGATGTACCGTCCCTACCTTGATGTAGCGGCCTAGCTGGGGGTAGACCTTATACACCCCCAGTAGGTAGGACAGGGTGGTCCTGTTGGGGAAGGTGGCGGAGACCACGTGCGTCACCTCCGGGAAGGAGACAATGCTGAAGCCAAACTTCTCGTACATGCGCACCAGCTTCTCGTCTGGCTTCTCGTCTCCCTCGCTCAGGACGCTGCCCACCGCGGCGCGACACTTCTCTGCAGGCACCTAGGAGGGAGAGAGGAGGAGTTGTAATGGTTAGTTTAGAAAAACTGACATCGACATACAAAATGCTGCCAGACGATACCGCCAGCTCAAAACCTTCCGTCGGACACTTCCCACCAGAGACAAGAAGAGACTGACAAGGCCAGAAGACTGGCTTGCTCTTTACTAGGCTAACAACCACGCACCAGAAGTTGTATATGTGAGAGTGTATGTGTGTGTGTGTTTGTATATACGAGAGTGTGTGTGTGTGCACGTGTGTGCGTGTCCGTGCATGCATGTGTATGAAGAAAAATGTATACATTTCAAGTGGAGACATGAAAGCTTGATTGTATGACTTAACTCGGATGTAAGTGAATACATGAATGAACTCTGATTTATGTGAATGAATGATCAAACTGATTTATGCGATTAAATTACATAATGAAAGAGCCCCCCTACAAAACCTAGAAAAGACACGTTTGGAAAAAAACACATATTTGATCATAACTGCCAGTCATACAACTCTGTCCAGGCCTGGAATAAGAAAAACAAAATCAACACAAATCTGCTTTCATCCAGCCAAAAGAGAAATCAAACAAAGAGAGAAAAAAATGCACTGCATGTGTAATCAAGGCAGTTAATACATGTTATGGAGGAGAGAGAGGCTGCCATTGCCATTCTTATGTTCTTATAACTTTCACAAGAATATAAGTGTACAATATGTATTCCATCACCGTAATATAGCAAATGTATTCAGGGTTAAGTCAATTTGTTCAAACACAATATCACCCTAGAGCACACCCTAAATTATCCTCACCTTGGTCTAACAATCAGGGTATCGGAGAGGCAAGGCAGTGAATACATTAAGATAAAAGAGCACCCTTTACGCAGCAGAAAGAAGACATTTCAAAGTGAATATGCCAATAGCAATCTTGTCCAAACTCTTTCATAGTGTTACCCAGCACATTACACAGTATGAAAGCGAGATTTAGGATTACACTCGGACAGCTCAGCTACAAGAAATGGGACAAGCATCCAACAGAACTCGAACATGCAGAAGTTTACTAAAAATATCTTTCAAGTACAAAAAACACCAAATAATGCATGCAGGGCAGAATTAGGCCAGGTCCCATTAATAATAAATATCCCCAAAAAAGAAAAAATTGTTAACATTCCGGATGCATCTAAAGTCAAGTTTGTGAGACACACTGAAGTCCAAAGATTCAAAAACCAAAAGGCTAAGTTCCAAAAGGCTAAGTCCCCTCAGTCAGCTGGTCTTGAAGCTTACCGTTTAAATAACCCATGGACACATCTACCGTTTTCAGGCCAGGCCTGCTAATGAACCACCACAAAACAGAATAAACCCACGGTGACCGGGGTTCGATTCCCCGTCGCGCCAGAGTCGGCTCTGGCCGGGAGTGCCACCGGGGCGGCAATTGGCTGTCCGCCCCAGGGAGGGGGGAAGGAAGCCGACACAGTTCGCTGCGCACAGGAGTGGTTCTGGGATGCCGGAATTACAGTCGACAGCACGACGAGTGTTGTCTCGGAGGAGGCAGCACTTCGCCATTGTCACTGCCGGTCACAGGGCTACGGCAGCGAACTACGAGGCAGGGGATTGAACTAAGCGCGGCAGGAGTAATTGGTTTCCAAATTGGGGGAAAAATGGGAGAAAATCGGAAAAATAAATGTATATAAAAAATAAAAAAACGGAATAAACCAAAGAGTAAAACAAACCAGAAGTTCTGATTTGGAACGTCGGGACAAGTGTGACGGGTGAATGAGCTATACGCACACACCGGGGCAAAGAGATTGGGAGAGGGTATCGATTCATACCGCACTGTGCTGGGGAGCGGTCTCTAGGCTTACGTGTTTAATATTCAGCGTTCATATTGACACTGTATTCGATGCATCGTCACACTGTGTAAACATTCTGAAAAAATGACCCCAAAATGCACCCCAAAGGGTTTATTCCTAAGCTAAAACCTTGGGAAGGTGCTTGGTTAGAATTATTCAGAAATCACAAACGTGTGTAAGACTAATTGACTTATTTGCTTGGCACCTTCTAAGGAACATTTTGCAATAATTATTCCAAGCACATGAGTGAAAGTGAGCAGTATTGAGGGGAAGAAAAAAATAAACCAACATCAGACACCAGACTGTGAATCAGACGTAAAGCCACTCTCGTGTCGCACTGTCTGGCTGTTAAAGGAGGCTGGCTTGAGAGGCATACGTGGGGGTCAGTTGCAAAAGATCAGTCCCGTTTCTTGCCGTTTGATTGGCTCCATCTGTGAGGCCCGGCATTTGCGATCAGCGGAAGACATGGGCAGACGGTGCTCAACGCCGCGCGTCACGTTTCCGAAAGCCTCGCAGTGACAACAGACAACTTATCCTATCGTGACATCGTACGCCCTTCCCCGCACATTTTCAGGAGTCTCCATCAGTAACCGTTTGCAAGTGGTCAGGGAATTATCTTCTCATTTTTCCCATCCAGCATCAGCACAGCATCGATGTTTTTATGTTTCCCGTTTTATTCCCTTCAGAGACAGGGCACTGTAAAGTGGGGTACTTCAAACCGTACTTCATCCCCCGTGGTAAAAGTTCACAGTGTAATGATCTGCTTGTAAAAAGCACCATATGAAATATGAAAGAAAATCTTTCATTTACACTGACAACCTTGAGAAACAAAGAAGGGCGGGGAGACGCAAGCGACGAAGGCAACGAGGGGTTAATAGTGCCGAGAAGCGTGGTAAGAGTGCCCCCTACGGACCGGCGGCGCCACTCCTAGCGACGGCATTCTCCTCGGGAGGTCTCCCACCCAGTTACTCAATCCCTGCTCCGTTCGGCAAGACGGCAAAACATGGTGGCACGGGGTGGCACAGCGCGTCTTTAAAACCCTTAACGCAAAACCAGAACCTTCGCGAAGGACGTCTTCTCCCTGTCGGCGGAGTCGCCATATGGGCGATGAGGCGGCTGACGCCACCAACGCGATGACGCCCGCCAATCTGTGACCAGCGTCTGCCGCCTCTCCCACTGCACATTCGTCAGGCTCATCTCCCCAGGCAGGGGGAGACCGGAGACGCAGCTGTCCCCGTGCAGACGCCGCGCTGTGAATCAGACGCGTAAATAAAAATAAAAAGATTCCGACTTGGGCCTGTGCCAGGGGAAAGCGGAGTCGAGCCGAAGCAGTAATCCGTGCCTGTGCGACTTGCGCCGACAGTTCTGGCTGTTTGGGTGTGCCACCGTGCTCAATCTCAGCGTGATTTAGACTGTCGCTGGTGCCTGTGGCACCTCCAATGTCAGATATCAATAAGCCATCAATCAATTGGCCATTTCGCTCAGGCCCTTCGGTGGTGAATGCTGGTCGTCGGTGCTGTGACTGTACTGAGCTAACTGTGGTCAGAGGTCCCGACTGCCTGGCACATAATTGAGCCTTAGCATTCCCCAGGGAGGGAAGGTACTCCCAACCTCGCTACACAACAACTTAGCCCAAAATACCTTGCGTTACAATGACACATACTACTCACACATATTCTTGTGAGTTATCCGTTACCAGACCTGTCAGCGCTCTCCTTATCATGAACAATGTTGTCGGTCTCTCTCTCTCTCTCTCCCTCAGACTCAGTCACACAAGCACACACTCTCTCTGACGTTACACGACGGAACATTACAACTCCTCCTGTTAAACCTCTGCTGTTCTCTCTCTGCCCTGTTTCGGTCTCTCACTATTTCTCTTTCTCTTGAACTTTCCGTGTCTCACTTTACCTCTCTCTCTCTCCCTCTCCCTTATCCCGAAGACTGCAGTTCATTAGCCAAACTTGCAGCTCGCAAAGGATCCACTCAGAGCCCCTGCAATCACTAACAAGCAAATAACACTGACATTCAACATGAACCATCTGAAATGCACTGACGTCCTTTTGCCGCATTTACAGGCTATACATATAATGTAATATAATATAATCTATGCCATTTAGCAGATGCTTTCATCCAAAGCGATTTACAGTACCGAATGCGTACACTTTTCAGCATATTGGAAAAAAGTGTGAATTGAACCCACAACTTAAGCTCAACCTACTGAGCCGCACAGAACCGCAGGTTCACAGCAAAGGTTCGTTCGCCTCTCTTTTTTAACCGCCAGCGTTCTGAGGTTTTTCATAAAGCCGACAGCCAGGCCCAAATTTAATCTAATTCTATCACGTTGTCAGCGGGGACTACATTTAAAGAAAAATATTGCGCATGTAATAAAAAAGGAACACTTTATTAAATTTGTTACTCTGGGTAAAAGAGGAAGAATAGCAGTGTTGATATTGAATCTGGGCCTGGGTTTCGAGAATCCCACAAGCGCAGGATTCATCCATTTCCTCTCTTTCCGGGTCCTCCGCCCAGGTCTCCAGAGGCCCGTTGAGGAGCCGGGGTAATTTCCACAGCAATTTTCCAAATGGAGGTGCGATGAGGGGGAGGGGTTATTTCCGCCGAAGGAAGATTCTGAGAAAGAGGGAGCGGGCGTCCAGTGGACGTAATTCTTTATTAGAGGACATGTAACAAGGATTTACTCTTCTCATCTTCCTCCCTCGCTTCCCCCCACAGAACCGTCACCTGCGGGGACCCGGGTCCCTCCTCGCGCCTAGGCGCACGTCTCATCGCTCATCGCTAACGCGACGGGGCTTTGGTGCAGGACGTGCTCACCTCCAGCAGACTTTGATAAAACCCCCCCCCCAAAAAACTACCTCTGCGCAGGGCAGTCCCAAAAGCCCGGAAAAAATCGTAATACTCATCAGACCCGTGGTCGGCTTGGCCATGGGACCCGGCTCATGAAATGTCATCAGCCCTGAGTCCAGACGTTATGGGTGTTAAAATCAACAATAAAAAGATCCTTTGCCCGTGGTGAATTCTGATAGAAACGTTTTAGCCCACTGATGTCTGCTCGTGCCCGAGAGGAAGATTCGGGCTAAATAAGGCTATACGCAATTCAATCAAATCAAGAAAACCTTCTCAGATTAATCCAGCCGCCTTATCTCTATGAAGTCTGTTTAATGTACCGTATCCCTCCATGGTGGCCAAAGTAAGAGAGTGTAGCCAATGAAAATGTGTGCTCACCAAGTGATTGGCATCATCGGGTGCATCTGATTGGTCAGACATTGATTGAAATGCCTGCCTTTTTGTTCTAAATGTCATTGTTTGGGTATACAATTTTTTGGCTTGCGTCAGCATGCTATATCCAGCTCAATGCTCGCATCTCCATGGTACAGCATTAGGAAGACATTACACCATGGGGAAATAGATTGTTGCTATTTAAAAATGACATTCTAGCACTGCTGTGTGCGATTTAAAAAGGAACAAGCGTACCGGTCATTTCACATCAGTGAGACCAGTTGGTACCGTTATATAAAGCATTTGTTTGTAGGGCCTTGGGTGGCATAACGGTCTAAGGCTCCAGGGGTGTCAAACCCATTCCATGGAGGGCCGAGTGTGCGCAGGTTTTTGTTGCAACCAATGCACTACACCAGGTGAAATCAATTAAGGGACAACCTGCTTGGTTGAAGAAGGGAGGTCATTAGTGACATCACCTGGTCTAGTGCGTTGGTTACAACAAAAACCTGCATACACTCGGCCCTCGATGGAATGAGTTTGACACCAGTGGCTAAGCATTCGCCTGGAATGCAAGTTTCTCACCGCAGCCACGGTTCGAAACCCGACTGTGCCTGACCAGGAGCGGTGATTGGCTGTCCGCCCCAGAGGGAGGAGGGAGGGGCATGAGCTCGCCGAGGAGCGGAAGGGTGTCCCTAGAAAGTAGGTGGGCAAGTTCCGTCATCATTGGATCATCACAACGGATCATTGCTGGTCCTGTAGTGACGGGCGGCTTGTCCTGTAGTGACGGGCGTTTTTCCTGATTTCAGGCCTCTGTCTTCATCGAAAGGGTTTTATGCAGTGTTCGTTCTGATCAGAATAGGGGGAACATATAACTAATGACTACCTTTAGCGACAAATCAAGCAGCCTTTAGCGACTTTTCTTGATTCCTGGATTTCCAGTCCACGTGAGCATGAGACGGATCCTAATGAGGACGGTTTGATCGACTACAGATTAAATGTACGTTTTGTCAGATTGAATCACGTCCCCTTATTTAAGCCAAGTCCGTTTGATTGAATTCAGCTCTAAGACTACGACCAAATCAAAGGCTGATGTCAAAACAAACACTGCGTAAAACCCTTCAGATGAAGACAGAGGTCCTTCCACTTAGGTACGGAGACACCGAACAATGGCTCCTGCCCGTGTTGGGTTGATTTATACAGTGTGACGATGTCACACGTTTTTTCGAGGGCTCTGGAGAGGGCCATGTTCAACACTCCTGAGATGCCAACGTAGCAGCGGTGAAAACCTTCGCCACAAGGGCAAGAAATCTCGTTTTAGTATCGAATGTACAGCCCACAGTTGTTCAGTCGTTGTTCCTGATGAATCTTTCAACTTCCGCCCGTCTGACATGACCGTTTCAATTATGCGTGCAGTTCGCACATAATTGAAACATTCATGTCGGATGGGCGGACAACCAATGACTGAATGATTAAATGTTCAACACGGATAGCATGAAATGAATACTGCATATAAACACAGGCTGCTAGTTATCTGGGGGGGGGAACAGTTTTATGGTATTTGCACATAACCGCATAGCCACACGTAGGCTCAGAATTGTGGCTGCTGCAGGCAAAACGTAGGCCTGGTAGTTAGCGCCTCTGTGCAGGCCTGACCAACTCATTTTTATGGAAAGTTGCTAAAGGCTGCTTGATTTGTTGCTAAAAGTAGTCATTACTTATATGTTACCCCCCCATTCTGATCAGAATCAGCAATCATCAGAACCACCAGTCTCTTCGAAGGTAAAACAAGCACTCATTCAAATACTAGCATTAACTTTTTTTTAATTAGTAGTAAACTATTTATGCCCAAAAAAGTTTAACGGCAGTGGCATTTTTTTTTGCTTGTTAAGTATTTTGAAGTAACTTTCAGAAGGAAACGATGCAACGATAATGGGTGCTAAGCAACAGCCCCTCCCCTACAGCACCCGAGCGACGTTCTTCCAAGAGCTGTGCGGAGTGCAGACACACAGATTGCGTGCGAGTGTGAGAGAAAATCAATTTTGCGTCAGGGCAAATGTTCAGTGAGCAGTGACTGCAGCTTAGCGGTTCAACGATGCAGCAAGTAGCTACGTTCGTGGGAGTTTCCTGTGATGGGGGAGTGTCCCCCTGGCTGGAGTGACAAAGAACCGCTGGAAGCAAAAACAACCCCAGGCTTCATATTTCTCTATTTTTGCATGTTCAGCCACGATGTGTTCCTCTTTTGATGGGGGGGGGTTCTATAAGTAGGTCAATGAATCCCTACCCAGCATACTAAACAAGAGAAGGGCCATGCTACACCTGTGCCACCCGTGAAATCTCGGCTCCCGCGAGCGAGTGCGCGCAACCGGATTCGTTCGGACTTCGCGGCAGTCCAGCGCCACCGCCAGCGGATCCCCGAGTCGCGCGTCTCTTTTGACCGCCACGTCTCCTGGACGGAACCCCCGTCGGAACCGCGCCATTGTTCAAAGACAGAGCACGGACACCTTGCACCAAAACTCACCTCAGCACAGACCGGCCGGGCAGCATTGCGTAGTCTGAGGGCTTCCGAGCCTGGCCTGCATCTCGACCAGGCTGCCGCTCTGACTCCCAGCTGGGCTGCCGTGACATTAATAAAGGTGCCGAAGCGCTTCGGTAAATATTAGGCTGTATAAATGGATGTGTACTGTACGCCTCCCCAGATAACGGTGCCTGCCAAACAAATAAGCAATAAGCTATTTTCAGCATACATCTTCATTTCGCGTCGCGTTATTGATAAAAGGAGAGAGGCGCGTGCGCATCTTCCGTTGTGCGGCAGACGCTGACCAAATAATACGAGATATTATACACGACATAAATATCATACTGCATATGCAGTACTGTCCAAACGTATTCACGCCCTTGACAAAGATGAGAAAAGAAGGCCATGTAACAAAAACAATGCAGATGAGCTATATTGTATGCTCAAAAAAATTGGGAAATTATATTATACAATTGTTCAGAGAAAAATATTTTGTTTCTGTTTTCAGCACTTTGTGAATCTTATCCTCACAAGGATGACACTACGGGGTCATGTTGTAGTCTTTTATGAGATTGCTGAACATATTGGGGGGGGGTCTTTGACCATTTCTTCATGTACGATCTTTCGAGATCCTTCAGATACTTCGATCTGCGCTTGTGGACTGCCCCTTCATTTCAGACCACACATTATCTACCAGGTTCAAGTCTGAAGGCTGAGATGGCGATTGCAAAACCTTGTGGTCAGTCAGCCCATTACTGGTTGATTTTGAGTTATGCTTGGGATCATCGTGTTGTTGCACGATCCATTTGCATTTAAGCTTCCCAGGACCAGTAGATGTAAAACAACCCCATAACATCAAAGACCCGCCACAATGTTTGGCAGTAGGTATGGCGTTTTTTCAAGCGCCCTTCTGACGCCAAGCCAAATGCTGGTGTGCATGGCCAAAACGCTAAATTTTTATCTCATCTAACCATAACATCCCAGTTCCAATCAGAGTTCCAATGCCTTTTAGCAAGCTCCAGACTATTTTTTTGTTAGTTTTTTTTGGCTAGGCCTCAACAGAGGATTTTTTTTTGGGAAACCCTTCCAACAAGTCTATTGGTATGGAGGTGGCATCTGATGGTAGATTTGAAGATTTTGTGTCCCCAAAATGATAGCAAGTTTTGTCGATCTCCAACTGCGGTCCTCGCTGTGCATGGGCGCAAGATGCACTTGTGTCCTCTACCAGGCAGGTTTACCACTGTTCCAGTGGTTTTAAACTTCTTAATTATTGACCTCAATAACGGAAAGTGGTGCCTTTAGTTTTTTTTATTTATATGTTTGTAACGATCTCTGGACTTGTGAAAGTTAACAAGTCTTTGTCTTGAGAATGATTTGCCTTTCCCCATGGCAATGGATGACAAATGGATTTTACATGCGTGTTACCTCATTTTTATACCCCAGTGAAACAAGAGGTCACAATACAGTTCCCTAAGAGTGAGATTAACTTAAAAAGTAGTATGTTAATGCAGATTTTTTTGTTGGGTTTTATTTACAATAATTATTACGAGTGTGAATAATTGTGGCACATTTCTTTGGGGAACAATATTACTTAAACAAAATATTTTTCTCTGAGCAATTAGTATAAGAGTATAGTTTTCCCATTTTTGAGCATACAATATAGCTCATTACCTGTATTGTTTATTTTATACAGCCTTCTTCGCTCATCTTTACCAAGGGTGTGAATAACTTGAGTACATCTTTGTAAATAAAATAGCTTTGTGAGCATCAGCAGTGTTTGATTTTTACTTCTCCCGCTATGCTACTGGTATCACTAAGCAACCACAAATACTGCTCAATAAAAAAAAACACAAAGTGTGGCCCCTTAGTCCGCGAGGCTGTAATATAATCAGAGTAACATCTAATGCAGAGTTATGTATATAACTATATGGAGTTTGGAAATGAATTTGTTAATGAGAGTACAAACATATTTACGGTATTGTTCGTGTATGGGTTGATTTGCAACACTGTCCAGAAATGGTCTGGATTCTCAAAGAGCTGAGCAAAGCACCATTTCCACATGTGGTAGGCCATTTCCAGAATAGATCCCTCTTACCCAGTGCCTACGATACTCGGTCATTTCCATTCCAGAGCAATAACCCCACTGCATGGCTGGAGGGAGTCTCTAACCACACCGACGTAGAGTCTAGCGCACAGCGCTCGCCTGTGCGGGGGAGACAATGGGATCACGAGCGTCCGTGCGTGGAGGGCCCGTTCTCGGGGGCGAGCGCGCGGGGTCACGAATCGGGCGCTCCGACTCAGACAGCAGCCGGAGCGGACGAGATCGATTAGCGCTAGGCAACTGGGCGTGGGGAGAACCGAAGCAAGGAAGAGAGAGAGAGAGAGCGATGGAGGGAGTCAGAGAGTGAGAAAGAACACAAGAGAGAGAGAAGGAAAGAAGCATCGGTAAGGACAAGATCGGTCGCGGAAGCCGTCCGCTTCCCTCACTCGCACAGCCTTCCATCTGGGCACCATGAAGGCAGAAAGCAATCAGCTGCTCAACTCACTGCTGCTTGAGCTCACTGATTCTGAGTCATTAGCCGCCCGTAGGGCAGCAATACTTCGACCGGGCGAATCGATTCACGTCCGTGTACAACAACCTTGAAGTGTCACACTGGAGGGTGAGCTCCATCGTTAAAGGAAAATTAATGGGACAAAAAAAAAAAAAATGAATGGAAATAACAGTTATGGACAAATGGCAGTTATGGCAGGATTACAAGCCTTGGGTGAAAGGTGACCCACAGACCTGCAGTCAGCCACAAGGCCACAACCAGGTAACTCTAACACTGACGCCGTAAATAAAGCCAGCCCTCGGTTGTCCACCCCCACAGCCCCATCACCAAAAAAAAGGGGCTTCACATCTCATTAGAACCATGCCGATATGAACGCGCAGAGATTCCACGGCCCCTACGACTAATCGATCTCGTAATGGTTTGCGCGTTGCACAGTAGGATCCAGCACGGTCACGGGGAAGCCGTTACCAGCTCCAGGGGGAGTGGAAGACCGCTGCGCAGCTTCTCAGCCCCGTAGGCCAACCGACTACAGCGAACGGAGACTTCGGGGGGGGGGTGGGGGCCCACGGGAAGGGGGGCGTGGTCCCGGGGCCCCCGGTGAAACGATGCGAGACAACGCAGGGACGTGGCCCCCTGTTGCTCGGAGAGGGGCCTTCTCCCTGCGAGGGCCCGCAGTGGCACTCGCTGGCTAATTAAATAGGACAGCCGGGGAGTATTAACATTTGTAATTACAGGAGAAGATGAGCTTTCTGGCTCCAGGCGGGGCAGGCGCTCATCTGCTTATCACCATCCTGTCTTTTTTTTATTTATTTTTTTATTAACTTCCTTATTCTTTTTTTTAAACATTTTTTATTTATTTTTACTCGTGATTTCGAGCGAGCCGGCAGAACGGGCAGGCCCGAGAGCAGGGGGCGAGTAGAAAGGAACCGTAACGGGAGAAGAGGCCCGGGATCCACAGGGAAGGGAGAGCAGTGGAGGGGTAGTTGGGCGAGAGATTGACAGGGGAGAGCGATGGGGCGATTGTGTGTGAGGAGAGTGGAGAAAGTGGAGGGGCGCGCGGGGGGGTGGAGGTGTGCAGGTGTGGGTTTATTTCCCAGCATGCCTGCGATTAATGACACACGTCACACTTCCGCTTCCTGCTCACTCTCGACATCGACTATCGACATCGACTTTGCGACGGTGGCGAAACGTGCCGACCTGAGGGGCGGGTGGATCCACGCAGACAATTAACTGGGTCCCGAAGGAAACGGATGTCACCGGGGACCGCTTTCCTGGAGTCAGGTGTACTGTTTATTTGTTAAGCAATTTCCATTATCAAAGGTGGATCCAAATGTGCAACAATTTCGCATTTTAGAATAGATTAACTTGCACAGCTGGCTCTGTGCTGTAGTAAGCTCAGTGTACAAGCGGGACATACACATTTGAGTGTGAACCTGTGACCCGCCCAGTCTGAAGTCCAGTAGCCAGTGCACTGTATCACACACTCACCTCTCACGCAGGCCCTGCTGCTGTTTGGACAGCTCTGGGTAATGACACATTTTTCAACTTAAGGTTAGGTGACATTTTGCTGTTGCCTAACTTTAAGATCACCTTAAGATGCGCTGGGCACTTTTTTTCATTTCGTTTCTTCACTGTCCCACGCTGCCCTTCGCTGACTCACTGTCCTATAATAGACGTTGCCAAGAGATTAATTATAAATTCATTTCCACCTTTTTTTTCAGGCAGTCTGCTGGACGGCCATTTCTTGCCCAAAATCTTTAAAAGCAAATAAAAATGAATGTGCGGGCATTTAGCCAAACGTAGTTGTTTGTGTTATGTTGTTTGAGGGTAGAGCCATCAGGCTATAAACCCTAACAGGTTTGCAGCAGGCAGGGAGGAATATTCACAGCACTCTGGGTCGCGCACAAACCTTTGAGGATGGACTTCAACACATCTTCGAGCCTCAGCCTATCCATATTTTATGTCGCATCCACTTTGAAATGCGACTTCTGCTGTCTTGCGCCAGCCCCCCTCGGAAGACAAGCGCAGGCCGCTAAACGCCCGGGGAAATGACCGGGAATGCAATTCTCATCTGTGACTCCCGACCCATGAATCACAGCGGTGCGATGCTTTAACGGGACAGACGGATTTCTATTGACCGAGCACCTTGGTTTCAATCTCACTTTACCGCCTGATTTCAGGAGAGAGAGACAGAGACAGAGACAGAGACAGAGAGACAGAGACAGAGACAGAGACAGAGACAGAGACAGAGACAGAGAGACAGAGACAGAGACAGAGACAGAGACAGAGACAGAGACAGAGACAGAGACAGAGACAGAGACAGAGACAGAGAGAGAGAGAGAGAGAGAGAGAGAGAGAGAAATTGGCACTTTAGTAACCCATTTTGTGGCATTTTAGTAACCTGTGTGGCATTGGCTAGCCAACGGGAACAGTTAAAACATTGATATTCTCTTATATTCATGACTGATATATACAATGTGGCATTTTAGTAACATTTAAAAATATAAATCACCATAAGTCAAATGTATTTCAAGCTAAAATGACAATTGTTGTACCATTTTATATAGGGAGATAATGAGATTTGTTCTTATTAAAAATGCAAAATATGACCAAATTGCAACTGAAAAGGGGACATGTTACTAAAATGCCACACTTTTCTTCTAAAGAGAGAGAGAGACAGACAGAGAGAGGAGAACAGCTGCCCTTTGAACTCAGAACCTCCCCAGGGCCAGGGCAAGAGAGAGGGAACACGATCGCACCTCCTCCTGGCATTTCACAGCGGCGGGTTGACCGAAAAGTCACTCTGACTCCCCTGGTATCCATGGTAACCACCATTGGACCCAGGTCCGTGGCCTATTTTTCCGCTTCCGACCGGTTCACAAGAGGAAGCGATCAAGGGCACAGAGGCGGACGGTCCCGAACGCCATAACGCCATCGACTCCGCGCGGGAAAACCCCTGGTTTACGGGGGGAGTTCATCCCAAACAATTCGGTTCAGAGTCAAAGAGGATTAACTCGGTGAGGTATTAAGCCTGGGGTGCCCCAGTTCGGTCCTGGAGATCTACTGTCCGTGCAGGCTTTTGTTCCAGCCCTTCACTAACACACCTGATTCCACTAACCAACTGCTCATCAAGGCAATGAATGTTTGAATCAGGTGTGTTAGTGAAGGGCTGGAACAAAAGCCTGCACGGACAGTAGATCTCCAGGACCGAACTGGGGCACCCCTGTATTAAGCGTCGCTTCGGCACCCCCTGTCCCTGATAGCGACCTGAACAGCTCTCCGTTGGAGTTTGTGACCTTCACAAGCCGCCCACATCAGGCCCTCAGGGCTGGACGGTAATGAGCTGAACGCATCAGGCCAATTAAGATGGCAGAGCCGGATCTGGAATGAGCCATCATTGTTAAGGCTGTGAGAACGAGGATCTCGGCTAATTGGGGGCCTGGGAAGAGGGGAGAAAAAAAAAAAAAAGGCCGCTTTGGCACCGAGAGGCTGGCACCAGAACCGCGGATGCCAATCACTCACGATGGCACTCGGTCCCAGATGCCGGGTGGGGTGAGTTCAGCCTGTCACCGTGACTGGGATGGCTGGCGGATGATTTGGGTGGTAAATAGATTAGCCAGAGCTCAAGTCGAAATCCATGTTTATTGGAGCTCCTGGCTGGTGCATACAATTAGAGCTCTAGCCCTTAGCGCTGTGATGCGCCCCGGGGGCTGGAATTGAACGCGGTTTGCGCCAGTGCCAACCGTGGCCGGGAGTCCTGCAGCGTTAACGCACAATTAGCCTTGGCATCAACCGGGGAGGGATGGGCTCCTGTCGGCAGGATATCCCCCGACCGCGACCGCGAAAGTCGAGAGAGAGAGAGAGACAGAGGCAGAGGCAGAGGCAGAGGCAGAGGCAGAGGCAGAGACAGAGACAGAGACAGAGACAGAGACAGAGACAGAGAGAGAGGTAGAGACAGAGACAGAGACAGAGACAGAGACAGAGACAGAGACAGAGAGAGAGGTAGAGACAGAGACAGAGACAGAGACAGAGACAAAGACAGAGAGAGGTAGAGACAGAGGTAGAGGTAGAGGTAGAGGTAGAGGTAGAGACAGAGACAGAGACAGAGACAGAGACAGAGAGAGAGGTAGAGACAGAGACAGAGACAGAGACAGAGACAGAGAGAGAGGTAGAGACAGAGGTAGAGGTAGAGGTAGAGGTAGAGACAGAGACAGAGACAGAGACAGAGACAGAGAGAGAGGTAGAGACAGAGGTAGAGGTAGAGGTAGAGGTAGAGGTAGAGGAATTGGCACTTTAGTAACCCATTTTGTGGCATTTTAGTAACCTGTGTGGCATTGGCTAGCCAACGGGAACAGTTAAATCATTGACATTCTCTTATATTCATTACTGATATATACAATATGGCATTTTAGCAACATTTAAAAATATAAATCGCCATAAGTCAAACGCATTTCAACCTAAAATGACAATTGTTGTACCATTTTAATATAGGAAGATAATGAGATTCGTTCTTATTAATAACTTTAAAAAAATGCAAAATATGACCAAATTACAAGTGAAAAGAGAACATGTTACTAAAATACCACACTTTTCTTCTAAAGAGAGAGAGAGAGAGAGAGAGAGAGAGAGAGAGAGAACAGCTGCCCTCGCGCAGCTCAGCCGGCGGACGAGCGAGGAGAGGATTACGCCGCGACATCTCACTCTCCTCGCTGTCAAACCTCAGGTCCAAGGCGCACGCGCTACGTCGGCGGTGCCGCGCGACACACTCGCCCCGCAGCGCTCAGAAGTGCGTCTCCCGCGCAGGTTACGAGGAGACCCCTGTTCTGAGAAGCGCCCGCGCGACCGCGGAAACCTGCCACCGTCCCCGGCAGTGCGCTGGCAGACTTCATGGCCTCGTCGTCGGGGCGAGCTTCCCAGACACGCGCGCGGCGGAGGTGTCACAGCGAGCGCTCAAAGGCACGGAAGGTGCCGGCAGTGGCACACACCCGCTCTCCCGTCTCCACACCTGTCACGGCGCGGCGCCTCACGCAGACAGCGCACCTGCCAGATCTGCGCTGTTTTCTTTCCACCCCACCCCCCCCACCCTCACCCCACCAAGTTCTATTTAAGATGAAGACAGGTTTAACTAAACAGAGCTGTAGCCAGGATCCATATTTCACCTTCTAAAAATCTTACACATTGTGGTTTATCCCGTAACAAGGCTGCAAAAAGAACTGCCCATCAGGGACCATTAAGATTTATCGAATTCTGAAGTGAGGCTGGGCACTATTGACTAACCTTAAACATATATATTTATCTGTGTGTGTGTGTGTGTGTGTGTGCGCTCTTGTATCATAGAGTGGGCCCATCTGAACAAATAACGACATCGATATTAGGTATTGAGTAATTAGGGGCGGCAGTGCAGTGTAATGGTTAGGGAACTGGACTTGTAACTCAGAGATTGCTGGTTCGATTCCTAGGTGCCGCCACTGCCGTTGTACCCTTGAGCAAGGTACTTAACCTGAATTGCTTCAGTAAAAATATCAGGCTGTATAAATGGATTGTATGTAAATTGTGTAAGTCGCTCTGGATAAGAGAGTCTGCTAAGTGGCTAAAAAAAAAAAAAGATCTACCCTCACACTTCAGGTTTACATCTCCCCGCTATAAGCCTGACGAAGGCAGTGCAGTTCAGAAGGCAGTGCAGAGGCGAAGGCGGCGATTCCAAATGGAAAACGCTTTCCGCGTACTGCCCTCTGAACATCTGACCAATGCTCCAAGCTGGCAAGTCCCTGGCATGCCCATCGCTGCAACGGTAGGTGCTACTCCCAGATAGTAAGGCTTGATATCTCACCCGTCTGGGTTGCGAAACTACAACCTTCCCCACCTGCCTAGTGTTACTGGACAGACAGCATACAGGGCACGTCGGCTAAATCGTAGAGATTTCCAGATCGGACAGGTTACGCAGCGCACGTTCGCGGCGCGGCTATAGATGGGCCATGGGGGCTACAAAGACACTACATTACGTTACGTTACAGGCATTTAGCAGACGCTCTTATCCAGAGCGACTTACAGTTTACATTTCTTTACAATCCATTTATACAGCTGGATATTAACTGAAGCGATTCAGGTTAAGTACCTTGTTCAAGGGTACAATGGCAGTGTCCCACCTGGGGATTGAACCTGCAACCTTAACGTTACAAGCCCAGTTCCCTAACCAAAGACATTCCATTCACACGGCCTCCAGCGAGGCGCATGCTGAGGGCCATTGTTTACAGAGGTTAGCCTCCGACGATCCATCAGAATCAAAGAGCCTCCCAGAGCCAGCCCCGAACGAAATGTAAACTGTGCTAATATTTTAAGGACAGGCCAGCGCTGGGCAACCTAGAGCCGTTTTGATACAATCCACACGAACAGATGTCCACTGTTATGAAACGCCAACCTTTGCACGTCACCCCCTATTGGTGCTCTCTGCTTTCCAAGACTTCAGTCCACACATCTTCCCCCTGGGACAGCCAGACACTCCAAACAGAACCCTCCCAAACAAAAACACTTCTTTGAACAGGTCTCGCTTTGTTCCACATAAAGGCACTCCCCTGAATTACACCAAGAAATGAAGATACAGAAATAGAGAAAATAAATGGATACAATTTCCATAGTTTATTGGCCTGCTAAAAATTCAGCTTCCACGATGGTTAAAACGTAGTGAATTAATGCCCATTTCTGATTATAACATCACATCTGACGCAAAAGACGGAAGACTGCTAGAGGTACCACATATTTTGTATGCCATTCCTCGGTACGTCCTTACTCCCAAGAAACAAAACCGCAGTTCATCAGTGCCATCTAGTGGTGAACAAAATATCTACAGGTACATCTTGTTGAAGTAATCAGTAATGTGAAAGTAAATCTTGAAATTAATTATGGCTGTTCACTACAAGAGTCTCGTAAAATAAAAATAGAAAAAACATCACTGCATTCATGAGAGCAGAACCACTTATTTATGTCATTTAACTTTATGATTAAAATAATTTGGAATATAGCACGGTAGTTGAACTGTATACCCATGAGAGAACTGACATGTCACCACTAGATGGTGGTATTGAGAAGCAAATGGGTATTTAACACACAGTAAACCCGACCATTAACGAGAGGGGAAGTAGCAGATCGTCATTTTTAGAGCAGGTCGTTTTCATTTCCGTTTAAGTCATGTAGCCAACGTCAACGTGATAAACAAAAATAAATACATTCATATCTATAAATAAGTTATTTTTGGAAGCTTCCTCAGACTGGCCCAACCATAAAAATACCATTGAAGGTGTGTGGTGTGCATTCTATTGTAGTCGTGGAAACAATACAATGGGTAGATTAATTCCTTTCTAAAACATTGTAAACATAATAGCCTATATTGACGTCAGCCAATCCATTCTCCATTAAGACCAGTGAATTCTTTGCAAAAACACAACGCCCTAAAACACAACCTGAGTGACAGGTGCAGGACAGTGAATTCCTGAGTGAGGGCTGAGGCAGCTGGTGCTGTACACTCAGTGTAAGCACATAATTAATTCATTTAATGTGCCAAATATGAATTTTAGCATAACAATATCCTGTGGATTATCCACTGTCTTGCATAGTTCATGGGGCAGAAGCCTTTCCATACCTTTGTCTTGATATGAATATCTAGCCAATTACATGGTGTGATGAGCGGTCTTTTTATGTGATAATAGTAATATTGTGGGGGGGGCACCACAGAGCAGGAGCAGTTTTTCTCTCTGACTTCTTTCTTTTCTTGTCCTCCCTTCAGTGTTTTCAACACCCTGTCCATTTCGAGGATGGCCTCAGCAATGTCAGGAGCCATTCCAGCCAAAAAGGTGCATTTGAGGGCTGGACTTGCTTGAAACAATACTTTGAGGGAACATTGGTGCACTTCTGACAGATGCTTGGGACCCTCTGCCTCCAGCCAAGCTTCCATGTCTGGATCCATTGCCCAGTCACCTTCCATCATGCTGTCTTTTCCTTTCAAAAATCGAAAACCAAAAACAAATCCCACTCACCATTGCACTACCTCCTCATGCCTATATGTGATGCCCTCTGCCCGCATTCTCCACCATATTGCGGTGTCACTTGGGGTTGGGCGACACTCACAGATCTTTACAGAGGGCTTAGGCAGTTAAATAACCCAGAGGAGGCAGTAATACAAACAAAACTATACTTTATAAAAGGAATCTTGATAAACGCAAAAGGTTGGGGTTTTCGGGGGAATCCAAAGCACAAAGTCCACAATCCTTATCTTTGTCATTATCCATGATCCGTAGTCCAAGTCCAATCCAGTTCCTCAAGCAGCCCAAAAGCCGGTACACAAACAGGGTCCTCAAAACAATCAAATTCCAAACACAGGCAGCGATCCCAAAGCACTCTTCAATACAATCTCCACAACCACCAACCTACTCCCTCCCCGTGTGACACAAAACAGTCCTTGAAATAGGCCTCCAAATGGTCTTCAGCTGTCCGTAGTCCCAATCGATTGACTTCGTTCAGGTGTGAGACTGCAGGCTGCTGGGAACTGCAGTTATTTTCCTCTCCGGTGGCTCCCAAGAATTAAAGAGGCAGGCAGTCATTTCCTCGTCATGCCCCTTAGGATGCCACAATATATATACATATACAGTATATACATTTACATTTTAAGCATTTAGCAGACACCCTTATGCAGAGCGACTTACAAGATGTGCATAAATACATGGTAGGAACAACCCTAGTTCGCGCAAGAGATCAGTGCAGAAATACAGCGATAGACATCATTGTAGGCAGCTGCGTACCATACCTGTAACACTGGGATATAGATGCCATTTAGCA
This sequence comes from Aldrovandia affinis, assembly GCA_029706075.1. Classification (NCBI taxonomy): domain Eukaryota; kingdom Metazoa; phylum Chordata; class Actinopteri; order Notacanthiformes; family Halosauridae; genus Aldrovandia; species Aldrovandia affinis. Next base: position 5,667,640 of record JAINUG010000031.1, read on the forward strand.
GACACTTTCATCCAAATCGACTTTCAGGAGTGAATGCATATATTTTTTCAGTATATGTGGTCCCATTGTAGTATTTTACATAATCTGTACAGGTAACTTCCAAAATAAAAAAAAGAAAGTTTTTTATTTTACACAAAAGTGTCTTAATAGCGCATTGGTCCACCAAGAGTCGCCAGAACAGCTTCAATGCGCCTCGGCATAGATTCTACAAGTGTCTGGAACTCTATCAGAGGGATGCAACACCATTCTTCAACGAGAAATTCCATCATTTTGTGGTTTGTTGATGGTGGTGGAAAACATGTCTCATAAGTGTTCAATTGGGTTGAGATCTGGTGACTGAGACGGCCATGGTTTACATCATTTTAATGCTCATCAATCCATTCAGTGGCCACTTGTGCCCTATGGATGGGAGCACTGTCATCCTGAAAGAGACCACTCCCATCAGAATAGAAATGCTTCACCATGGGATGAAGGCGATCACTCAGAATGGATTTGTATTTATTGGTACCCTGTAAGGTGTTGAGTGAACCTAAACCATGCAAAGTAAATGCAGCCCATAATATAACAGGGCTGCTAGTATCTGCCTCATGGCTGCCCCCAGGGCTGCCTCATTTAATCAAGTATTTCCTTTTTTTGGCAGTTACCTCTATGCAGCTATGATATGTTATACTTTAATTAGGGGTCCAAGCACCAAAGATGCTGGAACCCTATTATATTTTCCAGCTTTATTATAATTTTGTCAGGATCTCAAAAACCACCTGGCCGGCTTTTAGGAAACTTTTACTCAATTTTAATCTCAAAATTTGGTTAAGATTGGCTACTTGGTGGCACTGTAACAGTCAGAATATCATGACACTTGGTATGCAAGTTAAGGTCCATGGCCGGAGCCCACTTGAGCAGTAACGGCAGAATCAAACACAAGGTGGGTGGTGTTACAGAGTAAAAATCACCCGGATTTCGCAGAGGTCTAAAACGTGTTACAAAGGGACATACCCCAAAGAGCTTCAACTATATGTAGTTTCACAGATGTCCGCCATCTTGAATTCTGCCATTTTTAATTGTTAGAACATTTCAGTCAAATGTTCCTATCTTTCAGATGGATCAACAAAACCTCATGAAAGTTAGTAAACGTGTAGAGCCATGAGGGAAACCCCAGTCAAAAAACCAAAACCAGGGGCCTCCGATAGTGTAGCAGTCTAACACACCCGTATTGGCTGGTCCTTTATGAGTGTGAGCTGCCTATCACAGTCGCAGTTCGAAACCCAACTGTACCAGACCGGCCCTGGTGCGGAGTCCTGATCGGGGGTGGCATATGGCTGTCCACCCCAGGGGGAGGGGGAGGGTGAGCCGGCATGAACTCGCTGAGAAGCACGATGAGTGTCAACAGAACGTGGGTGGGCGAATTCCGTCTCGAAGCGGAGCCCGCTGCCCTCAGAGAATTCGCTTGCCTCGCAAAGACGGGCGGTGAGTTCGTGTGGGGAGGGCAAATCGAAATAAACAGAGGGTATAATTGGCCACTAAATTGGGAGGAGAACGGGAAAAAATCAGAAAATTAAAAAGAAAAACAATGATGTCAGAACACAACAAGGGCAACACAACGGCCACGGTGTCCGCAACTCAAGTGTCTGCTTGACAATGTGGATGCCCACGAGGAAACGCAGTGATTACGGACAATCATACAACAGCCATAAAGCTCTACATTGTTCTTAAGAAAGCCATCTCTCCATTTGTACAGCAACAGGCAAAGAAACAAGCCTAGACTGAGAATTTAAGATTAACAGATTAAATGCAGAACACTGTGGCACAGTATTTAAAGAAGTGCACCAAAAAGCTCTATGTCCAAATCCCAATGTGGGCCACTGCATACATACCTTTGAGCAAGGTAATTAACTGGATTAATAAGGTAAATACCCGGCCAAATGGAAAACGTAGCCTTTAAATGCAAGCTTTGAAACTGGCACTGGATAGGATTGTCTGCTGAGCAAGTAAACAATGGCATGCCTGTAATGCTGCCCACTCTCTCTTTTACATAAACGCTCCTGACCAGAAGTGGCCCCACAGAAATATCTGGGGACAATTTTGTGATTTCAGCTGCCCTGTAGGACATAAAGATCGAGTGTTCCTCCGAGATAGTGTGTCACTATTGTGGGTTTAATCGGGTTCTGAGCATATTCGCAAATACCCTCCAGAACATGTTCCTCTTGGGAGGGAGGGGGGGAGGGAGGGCAGTGAGGTTTTTAATCTTGCAGCCACGTTTTTCAAATCTGTTTAAAATCTTTATTGTTTTTGTTACAGTCATAGGGGGAGACATTCGTTAAATGCAATGAATGGCACTGAAATGCATAAATAGCAAACAAAACTGGAAGAGTACAATATCAAACAAATTCACAACAATGTAACAGAATGCAACAGCTGGCCTAAGACCTGCTGAAGCGTGCATTCAGTGCTGTCAGCAAATTTGCACTCATCTCGGTCAGTGCTGAAAGTGCGCCATAAGGGTTGACAAGTTAATCAACATATTTCCAAGTCACCATTGCATGCTGCAGCCAGTGGCATGTTGCCATATTAACACCACGTTCATCACCCTGCTCCACGCAAAGAGCATCAACGCATGAAGCCCACATACCACAAGTGGTTCTGTGCAGCTCAGTAGGTAGAGCATGGCGTTGGCAACGCTTAGGTTGTGGGTTCAGTTCCCACTGGGTCCACATATACTGAAAAATGTATGCATTCAGTAGTGTAAGTCGCTTTGGATAAAAGCGTCCACTAAATGGCATATATTATATATCATGCCACATTGTCAGTGCTCCATAAGCCAGAAGAATGCGCAGAGAGGAGACGGCTCAGAGCTGTCATAATGGCGAGGCAGCGTAGTTCCAGGCAATCTTTTAGCGGCAGTGTAGTGTAATGGTTACATCTTGTAAGTCGCTCTGGATAAGAGCGTCTGCTAAATGCTTAAAATGTAAAATGTAAAAATGTTAGGGAACTGGGCTGGTAACTCAGAGGTTGCAGGTTCAATTCCCAGGTGGAGCATTGTCGTTGTACCCTTGAGCAAGGTACTTTTAACCTGAATTGCTTCAGTAAAATAACCAGCTGTATAAATGGATTGTATGTAAACTGTGTAAGTCGCTCTGGATAAGAGGGTCTGCTAAATGCCTAAAATGTCAAATGTAAAATCTCATCCAGGATCTACACAGTATTGCAGTGTGAAAGCGCATAGTTATTTTTTGTCTTTTTTCAGGGCATATTTAAGAGGGACGTTTGAGAAGAGAGATTCGCTCTACATACAAATACTCTGATGCAATCTCTGATGAAATAGGATCTCTCTGAATTACACCAACCATGTCCATGCTCTCAAGGCTGATAGTTAAAACCTGCTTTCCCCAGGCAGTAAAAAAAACATGAACAATTACATATTCATAAGATAATGCATATGCATCTATCTGCATACTCTCCTCAGACTTATTGAAGTCTCGCATTAGAACTCCATTAAAATACATAGGGATTGAGGTCAACCCACTAAATTAATTGGCTCCTCATTTAAATGCAGGTGCACCAGTTTAGTCAATATGGCCAGGCATAATAATGTGTGTGTTGATGATTTATACTTTACCCCCTGCTTCAAAAGTCAATACATGACAATATATGACAATATAATATATATGCCATTTAGCAGACGTTTTTAACCAAAGCGACTTACAGTAATGAATGCATACATTTTTCAGTATATGTGGTCCCAGTGGGAATCGAACCCACAACCTAAGCGTTTCCAACGCCGTGCTCCACCTACTGAGCCACACAGAACCAGAAGTCTGGCCCATTGTGTCACGGCAGTGAAAAAGGCTGAATGCTGGGATATACAGAAAACGGTACTGAGCATAAACCAAACGAGGAGGTTATACAACGTCTCCATCAAATCAAACCACATAAGATTACTCATTTCTTTACATTATTCATTAGGTGTATTATTTAGGCCTAATATGTAGATTAATTATATGATAACTATAGGTAAACTACACCAGAGGTGAGCTGCGGGTGTTTCCACAGTACAAATCTGGCAGGCGATCTTGCTCATTTGCTTTCAAACAAACGTCACATAGGCTGGTGTAGGCAGTACCAGGCGGTTCTGTGTGGCTCAGTAGGTAAAGCACGGCGTTGGCAACGCTTGGGTTCAATTCCCACTGGGACCACATATACTGAAAAATGTATGCATTCATCACCTGTAAGTCGCTTTGGATAAAAACGTCTGCTAAATGGCATATATATATATATATATATATATAGTAACAGAATACCAGATGTTACAGGGTCCACAGCACTTGAGCAGCGAGTGAGACGGCATCAGTGACGATTCAGACCACCACATTAAGGTTCCGCTTGAAAGGTAAGTCGTCAGGACTGACGGAACACCCGAGGAGGCTTTGAGAAGCTACCAGGGTGACATTGGCCGCTGGCCAGGTAAGAGAGAGAGCGTGCGGGCTCGTGCCAATCCCGCTAGGTGAGGCGCGGGCGCGTGTGGCGAGGAGAGACGCAAGCGTGCAAAACACAGGATGCAGGAAAAAGTGGTATGCGTGGAATGCATATAGGGCCCCCTCTCTTCCTGATCACCCGAATCCAAGTGCGCGCGTGCACCCTGCACTGAAACTGCCGACGCTCTCTTATGCACAAACCCAAGTCTGTCCTGGCGCTTTGCGAAGAGCCCCATTTCTCACATCACGTGGCACACTATCCTCGCGGGCCCTGAGAGTAACGCACGTCGCATCATCAGTGTGACTGTCAGGAGTGTCTGAGGTGTGCAGTTTCGATTCCTCGGTTTGGCACTGCCTTTGCTCCGTCGAGCAAAGTATTCAACCAGAACTGCTCCAGTAAAAGTCCAGGAAATTGAACAACTTACTTAGCTCAACTAGCATTGTACCAATTTGATTTTGAAATGCCCCATTACTCTTTGAAAACGCATTAGGAAATGGGAATTTAATTTCATGCCGAAGGCCAATTCAGCAATTCCATTGACGGTTCCGCGAACGGGGAAGAACAAGAGCCCAAGAGCGGCTCTGGCGTCCCCATGTGCGCATTTTAATCAAACGGTTGTGTGCTTGATTACAGAATCTAGACAAACTGTGCATTATCCGCCACAGTGACATGCACCAGTCACCTTCGTATCCAAAGCGAAAATATTATTCATCGTTTTCAGAGTTAACGCCCAGGCTACATAAACGTCTGCAGTTTCCTGCCACAAGCATCATAGTACCCGCTTCTGGAAAACACCTAGCATTCCGTGGCTAGACAGGAAAGCAACTGAAATCAGAGGCATGTCTCCTCAACAAATGGCAGGGCTCCGGCTGCGAATTTGCAGGCTGCCTGTACAATCAGCAGGGCAGAAGTCCAAATTTTAAGAAGCAACCTCGAGAGCCCACAATATGTAGTAATAGGCTATATAACAATTCAGTTCACTACGCATCCTAGAGACCAGGACCCAATCCGGCCTAATAGACAGCCATTGATTATGCTTTCGCTCAGAGTGTTAAGTACAGCGATCTGCCCTGGGAGTGCACGGTCAATACGGATAACCGCTGTATCGCACGGCGGCAGGGAGTTAAGCCCGTAGTGCGAACAGTTTCCGATTTAAGCACTCCACTAATTATCACTGTTACCGCGGGAGGTGAACACAATCAAAACTCAATAGCATATAATCTCAGGGAAACTGTGTCCGGATTGCACTGCAAAGATGCAGAGAGCACATGTTTCAGATCACAGCTGTCAGAGCCACGTAGACTCGTCGGGGCGATGAGTCACCTCGAGTCGCGTAGGCACACGAGTAACCGGATCACGTGTCAGCAAGACGAACGGTTTGGCTGCGCTCCTCACAAAGCGACTGCCGTCAGCGTTGAGCTGCGTTCCCTTGCCCTTCAGGCATGGCTCTTACCGGAGTCTCCAGCTGCCCTGCCGACTGGCAGTCTCGCACTTACAGCACCGAGACTGTTCCAAGGCTGTGTCTGCTCTCACCACGGAGTTCCTCTACCATGAATCACAAGTAGGAAAGGAAAATATGAGGCAGCCCTCAGCTGAAAAAGGCCCATTTTGAAGGACGCTGCCTCTTATCCTGTTATCTGAGGGAACTGATTTCATTTCAGCCTCTGGGTTTTAAAACAGCCCCCCCCCCCACCTACCCAAACAGGACCATGTCACCTGCAGCACAGCAGCAGCAGTTTCAAGTGCAGTACTGTCCTGGAAGCACCTGGTAATTGGGCAAGATGGGCACTGCCCACCCAGCTGCATGGCTCAGGGCAGAAGAGATCGCAACATCGCCAAAAGCCCCTCATAGTGCACACAGAGCAAATAACAGTGTTGGTATGAGCCTGTCTCAGTTTCATCAAAAGATGTGCTACTAGGGGATGTTGGGTGACTCACCCTGTTAAGGCACTGTTCTAATGTGTGGATGAGCCCCACGGTCTGACATTGACTCCAGACCGTGCCAGTGCCGACTGTGGCCATCCGGCCCGCGGGGTGACACATAATTGGCGGTAGAGTAGCCCCGGGAGGGAGGGATTCAGTTTGCCGGGTTGTCTGCATCTCGTCGCACACCAGTGAAACCGGGTCAATTGGGCCCACGGTCTGCGGGTATGGAGCTGCACATGAAGCGTCTTCCTCCGACTCATGTCTGCACAAGCTTAACTTGTGTGAAAAGAAGCGGCGGCTGATTTCACGCGTTTCAAAGGAACGCACATGCTTGTCTACGCTCTCCCAAATTGACAGTAGCGATTGCAGCAAGCGCAGTTTTATCATACGTTTGGGAATTCCAAATTGTCAAAATATATATATATATATCACATGCACAATTTCAGCTTCTACTAATTACCATTATCTGACAGTTACCTGATTTGGCAGCAGAGTTTGACAACCCTACAGAGGCCACATAAGGTGATACTGCTGTGTGAATTATGTATGAAATGTGTGAATTACTAGACAAAAACACAAGGTTCCAAGAACAGATACCTGGTTTCGGTTTTCATGTACCGCAACATGTAACTCTACACCTGCCGTCTTTAATCATTAGCCCGCAACTGCGATCCGCCCGGAAATCATCCTGCGGTCACGTGACTCTCCTTCATTTGACCAGCAGCAGCGAACGTTTATTAATGCTGCCATCTCTGTAAACACTCAACTTTTCACAGGCTGCTGTTGTGTGGGTGAGGCGGTTTGAATAAACAAATTGTGCCTCGCGTGCCAGCCCTAAAGGGCGTGGGGACCCTACGAGTTCCCGAGGCGAAACTCCTAGCTGATGACCTACTTCACTGAGCTCTGTGACAGCAGGCGACAAGTGGTTTTGTTTAGACTTACAGCATCCATTGCAATGGCAAACTTCCACTGAACATACACAAACACACAAACTCGGAGCCCCTTTCATACTGTCCCATCTGCCCAGGTCATGACCCAGTCCCAGCATTTATCAGCCCATCTGCTGGAGTTGGTCATGTCCCTCTTTTGTTTGTCAGTAGTGAGCAGTCTTTCATTGGCCAATATTGCCAATGAAATACTGCACAAGATTGACCACTCATCCACATACACAATTGATCAATAGGGATTCATAGCAGGACATATATTTTTTTGAATGGGCAAATTACATCCAAAAATCTGAGTGTCAGTGCATCCATGTTTGAAACAAGACACTGATAACCATTATGTCGCCATGATTTTATTTAGCGGTGTACTCTCTAAATGCTTTTAGTCTTGTTATATTGTAGGTGTCTATTGAGAACTATATTCCTTCCTGAAAGAGAGGCTAATAAAGTGAACCTGTGTGGTCAGTTCTCAATATCTCAATACACCTTAAACACTAGCTAGAAGTAACATTCTTGGAACCCATTAATATTAGGGAATCAGTTTCTATAAGTAAATTCACAAACACACATTTCCCATGGACTACATTATATTGCAGGTATTCATGTACAGCACAGTGATCCCAGGAGTTGGTCAACCACATAAGCCATGACAAAGCTGCCACGTAGTGTCACAAAAATTTGAAGGGAGATAAATAATTTGTTTAAAAAGAGCTACACAAGACAAACTGCTCAAAGACAAACCCAGTAAACCACACGTACGCCACACGTGGAATAAAAGCGACGGTGCCTTAGGGACAATGATCTAATTCAACTAACGGTAGCGAGCTAATGTATGAGTTTTTGCAATGTAGCTAGCGAGCTACTGGTCTCACCGTTGTTGGGTCATCATAACACACTACAATGCAGTGAAGCTTGGGTCCAATACTGCAACTTTCGGTGAAGGTTGATCCGCAGTCTTTGTAGGGTCCCTCTCTGAATTTGTAGGCAATTGTTATATTCTTGATTGGTGGAGAACCAGTCCTGATGTCGACCTCACACAACAGTCCCGAAAATAGCACTAACCCAGCAATAGTCACAAGAAGACTCAGAATCAGGAAGACAATCAAAGCTAATATCACCAGATCAGACATAGCTGGCTAGCAGGTCGCGAACCGGACGGACTGACTTGACCGAGCAATACTATTGCGTGTCACAATAGGCTGTTCTCGTTAGATATTAGGTGACACTGTCAAAATGTATAAAGTATGTATATCGCTTCCTAAATGTATCTACTGGTGCTAAAACTAGTTCGGTAACGTTAACCGAATCCACTGAAAATCTACTGGAATCTAACCGATGTAACCATGCAAGTAAGATCCTCGAAATCCTTATTGCATAACGTTAGACAGTGTGCTAGCCAACTACAGCTACCATTCGTTCGCGTAGACTTCGTAAGAGCAACGGAAGGTTAATCCAGCCCGCTATCTTTCCATTTCCCTAAACATAGAAACATGGCATACAGCTTCCCGGAGACACCATATCTAATTTTATCAGGGGGTGACTGGAGTGAAGGAATATTCTACAAAAACGAAATGTCCAGACTGAGTCCAACGTATTCATATAATTGTTGTATATCATACAGCCACAATAACAAAAAACAACATAAAGACGATATGTCAAACCACGATTCACTCTTTTCTTGCTCACTCAACTTGCCTCCTTTCAGCATATGAATTGGTACTGGCCATTTGAGACACGACGTTGGCTGGGGTTGTCACAAAAGTGACGCGAGATGATTTTTTGGTTCATTTCTAGATTTGACGAACATGATTTTAATAAATATAACGCGTGTTTGTTATGCGTGATTCACTCTGCATCGCTGCTGAAACCGAACGATGTTATTGTATTAGCGGTTACGCTCTCCGACATGGTTGGGTCACTTGTCAAATGTATTCAGTTCATTCGATTGTCATGGTTAACTTAAGTAATCGAAGTTGCTATGGAATGCAGATACCCTTGCGTTATTGAAATCAGGCCACCTATAAAATCGAACATAATATTGCTTTATTATTTAGATCGAGAAACTGTATACCTCCCGCCCCTCAAAATGCACGTAAAATACACCAAATAGTGTCCAGTATGGTAGTATATGACACCATTTATTGAAGTAGTGCACATTTTAAACCGTACATAACATGGAAATAAATCAAAGATACAATACACAAATGCTTAAAGGTGTGAAAACCCCCATTCAAAAGTTCACACAATACAGAGTAGAATAGAAGAAACGGTTGCATAAACTAGATTATTTTCAATAAATAATTACTTTCCTTTCCTCTTTCCCTGCTGAAAGTTGTAGGCATGTGGCATGTCGAGGAGCCGTCTGGTTAGAGATTCTCATATATGACATCATTTTAGCCATTACTTGAGCTATTACCAAGCAGCTTTCTGTTCATATCTTAATGTTTTCACTTGAAATTAAAAACATGTAAATACAAAGCAACCCTCTCATTGTGTGTGTTTGAAAGACATTAAATTATTTGTCTCCTACACTAGTGCTGGTAACAAGGGTCATGGGAAATGTGTATGTTATGGCCAGAACAGGACACGGAGGCAGGAAGTCTTGGGGACGCCTTCTGACTGCCATTTTAATCTGAGTCGTCGGTAATATCCTCTTCACCTTTTCCACCATCCTTTCTCGCGTCAGAGTCACTTCTCTGCCCCTGCGTGAGACAATGTAAGACAGGTCTGGAGTCAGGAGGCAAATGTTAACATGACCTTCCTGTCCTTATATATACAGTAGACTCATATAAAATAAACTATATAAGTAGAGCTTTATTTTATGCTGAAAATTATATTATTTCATAATAATGCATTGGCACGAACCACAATGGAACGGTTCACAAATTATATATTTTTCCCCCAGAAAAATCACGAATCACAAATATTCACACCCGTTATCAGTACTTTGTGGTTTCTCCCTAGTAGTCGCCTCTCTAGTGTCATACAAGGTTATGGAACTTCTTGGGGGGGATTCTCAACCATTCCTCCATGCAGAATTGTTCTAGTTTCTTCAGATTCTTGGGTTGACGTTTGTGGACTGCTTTTTTGAGTTCAAGCCACAAATGTTCAATTGGATTCAGGTCTGGAGACAGAGATGGCCATGTCAGGACATTGATCTTGTGCTCTGTCAACCATTTCTTATTTGCTTTGGAAGTATGTTTGGGATCGTTGTCTTGTTGGAATCTGCAGCCAAGGTGTAGTTTCCTGACCGAGGGAACAAGGTTTTTGGAAAATATGTCTTGGTATATGCTGGAGTTCATGGTTCCATCTACTTTAATAAGGGCCCCAGGGCCTGTGGATACAAAGTAATCCCAAAGCATTAAAATCAATCGTGGCCAATAACCATTTGTCTGATGCTTTAAGGGAGTTCTTTGCCTTTCACCATAATGATGGCTGACCACAGTATTTCAAACGTGTGTTCCCTCCTTTTTATACCCTTGGGAAACAGGAAATCATTGTAGACCACTGTATAGTTCCATAACCTTCCAATGAACTTCAAATAAGTTGTATATTTATGAAGATTTGTTTTTGTTAGATTAAATTTAAATGAATAGTTAGGGGTGTGAATAATTGTGACCCAGATGTTTTCTGGAAAACAATATTAATAAAACAAAATCTTTTTCTGAACAATTGTAACGGAGTCTACTGTGTATATCTCACACATACACACACATTATGTGTTACAGGTTCATATTGGTCTCTACGTACTGTATATGATGCATATAGCATACGGTTTCGGTTATACACACAAGACAGTAACCAATGTGCTTTGCTTCTTAAGTGAGCAGTGCCTTCCTGACCATTGGTATGCTGAAGGTGGGGTTATGTCCCTGAAATATCACTTGTCATCTGGGGTATAAATTGGAATGTGCCACGTTGAAAGATCTCTAAATCCGCACCGACAGATGTGGGCTATTGTTATCGCTGTTGTGTTTTCACCTTTCCTGCAATGATTAGCCAGGGGGGAGAAACCAGTACAACTTATCTTATCAGCCAAATGCTACACTCAGCTGCCCGTTTATGAGAGAAGTGCATGCAGAGCAGGGTTATGTAATGCCTACTTTCGTCCTTGCTTCCATTAGTCTGAGGATTAAAGGCACAATTATGGATGGCGCAGTTAGATGATCTCCGATAATCATCCATTCGGATGGCGTCCTACAGTATCAGTGACGGTGAGAAACGTTTGGTGAGCAGATTGTTACTGCATCAAAACGACGTCCCCTCTTTCCCCTGGCCGATGTAAACAGTCCACACACTGGTTTGTTTCTGATTTTATCCCATTTTCACCCAATTTGATAGCCAATTACACCCGCTATTTTCAAGTCAACCCCTGTAATGTGAGTTCGCTGCAGAGACGACTTTGGCACGACAAGGAATCGAACCCCGGTCGCCGTGGCCAGCGTCGAACGCTGTAACCACTGGACCACGCGGGAGGCCCTCATACACTGTTTTGTCTGTAAAAGCGTTTCGGGGTCGTGCCGCAGCTTGCCCGCTCCCACAACGATGCAACCCTCAGATGCTTTACAAAGCTGATGAAAAACGATAAAGATTTGGTCGAGAAGACGGTAACCGGAAGCAGGGTAACATTTAATAGAGCGGACCACGTGGGTTGTTTCCCATTCAAATCTAGACGCAATCAAGAGTATGTAGGCGCTATTCAAAATGTGTAGGAATCTCATCTTCGAACCCTTTATTTCTCAATTCCAATTTCACTTACAATACCTCACAATTCAGTTGGAACTGAGTACAAACTCCTAAATTGCTAACGGGCAACAAGTCACATTTCAGAACGGGAGATGACATAAATGCCATCCTAGGGTACGCAAACAACACTGACAACATCGCGGAGGGTCACCAAGACGGAGAGAAGAAATATTGTCGTCGTCGAGCCACTAACTCCCTGCGTGACACATTAGTGGGATTTACGCAATGTGAAAAGACTCAGTCAGGGTCGGCGGTACCTCGTCTTCAGACTGCTCCTGTGGAAGCTGCGAGGCCTCTTCCTCGCCATCCCCGTCCTCGTCACTCGCCTGCACACTCTGGGAAAGGATCTCCTCTCCCTGCAACACACCAAAGAAGCTCCATTTACTGCGCAGATACTCAGCTCTGTGTGCTTCACCACACATTCTCTTGACCAACCAGATGGCCCATTCCGTTCCAACAGAGATTACGGCCTCCACTGTTGAAGCTGAAGCATTCCGATTTGATGCAGCTTATGAACGCTCGTGTAGGAAATGTATATATTGGCAAACATAGAGCCGACAATCCTCTGTCGAACAGTCTGTGCGGGCATCGCCATAGACACCCATGTTACATTACATTACCGGCATTTAGCGGACGCTCTTATCCAGAGCGAGTTTTTACATTTCTTTACAATCCATTTATACAGCTGGATATTAACTGAAGCAATTCAGGTTAAGTACCTTGCTCAAGGGTACAACGGCAGTGTCCCACCTGGGGATTGAACATGCAACCTTAACGTTACAAGCCCAGTTCCCTAACCATTACACCACACCGCCATGTGAGCCAGCCAGGACAGCGCACTAAAGCAACGACGCAGAGTGCTGCTGGTAAGAGTTGTGAAGCGTTACATGTACCTTCAGGTCACGGTTCTTCAGGTTGCCCAGCCAGAAGGCCTCCTGGCAGTTGTTGAGCGTGAGCATGGCTTTCACCCGGTACACGAACAGCTCCAGGCTCTTCTTCAGCGCAGGAACGTGGTTCGTCAGCCCCGTGTCCTGCCGGATCTGTGACCGTGAAACAGGGGTCAAGGTGGCTTCAGCGTTGGCCTTCTCATCGCGCCACACAAACGATGAGCACTTGCCGTCAGTGACAGGCAGGAGGGAGAACGCAGGCAGCCACTTCAGTCATGCCACTTCAGTGATGGAAGCTGAAGACCAGTGAGGGAAGGAAGGTGGCTCGGCAGACGCAGCCCAGATCTGGGCCATGGCCCTCGCTCCGTTTCCCGCCTCCCCACTGCACCACATTGCTTTGTGCTCAGGAACCATCACACCGCTGTGCAATAGGACCAGTGTGCTGAGGCCATCTGGGTACTATGGTGTATATATAATGTATGTATGTATGTATGTATGCATGTGTACATACAGTGGAAAAAATATATATTCACCCCCTTTCACACTTTATTTTGTTACTTCATGGAATAAAAATTGATTTAATTGATATTTCTTGCCACTAATCAACACAAAATACTTTTTTATTTATTTATTTTTAACTATAAAGCTTTTTCTTAATTACAAATAAAACAATCAATTTTGATTCCATGAAGTAAGAAAATAAAATGTGAAAAATTCCAAAGGGGCTGAATACTTATTATGCCCACTGTATATATATATATATATATATATATATATATATATATATATATATATATATATATAACGGCTGTAACAATTGGACCAATTAATTAACTAAAGTATTAGTAGACTTAGATTAGTATTTTAAATTGTACATAAAATTACATACAATAAAAATATATATTTTTGAACCAACGACGTTCTGATAGTTATTTGGACGTCTTAATAACACAACGCCTCATGGAAGCATTCATCCCATTCAAAAATAATACAGGAGGAATCTCCATGAAAAAAGGGAACATTTTCACACATCATCAGCGTGTCAAGTTTTAAATACCACTCAAGAACAAAGCGTCCTCATAAATGAAACATTCATGAAAACGACGACATGTGTGAACTGGCTTCATTGATCCACGTAACCATTCCCATTCATAACGTCCCACCTAACATTTCACCTTAATGGTAGGCACTGGCTAACAGCTTAAATATACTACTTTAGCGACTGTCAGCTAGGCTACTTTATGCAGAGCAGCACCATTTTGCTGTTGCTCAAGTAAGCTAGCTGTCAATCAGACACTTTTGTTTTAACGTTACTGTGTTAGTGTAGTGCAGGGGTGGGCAATCTTACCCTGTGGGGCGGTGTGGGTGCAGGCTTTTGTTCCAGCCGAGCAGTAGCTCACCTGATTTGACTAATCAGCTAATCAAAGTCTTCAATCAGGGCTTTGATTAGTGTAATCAGGTGTGTCACTGTTCAGTTGGAACAAAAGCCTGCACCCACACCGGCCCACACAGGGTAAGATTGCCCACCCCTGGTGTAGTGGCATGGAAAATGATTGAATACGATATATATCATATAGCTTTATGTAGCTATGATATGGTGAATTAATGTTGGTTGGTCACTGCCATCTACGGATCACTGCCGTGAGTAATATTGTACTTCATATGAGAAATATCATTTTTTTAAATGATAATTTACAGACCGATTCATTCAGCTTATGCAACCCAAATGGCAAAAGCCATTTACGCACACAGAAACATGCAGAGGGTAATGCTATTGATCGAATTTGTGACAGGAAAGTGAGAGATACCTTTGAATGGCCACACATGTGATGCAGTTGTCGGGTGCTGAGCTGGAAAGTCTTAAGCAAGCTCTGGACATCCTCCTGAAAAGAGATGGACACACACACACACACACACACACACACAAGTTAAAACACAGCCACACTGGTCCCGGGGACAGTAAAACACCTTTGCTCTCCCGCCTGCCGGGGACAAGTTCAAACAAACGGCAAACCTTGCATCAACGTTGTGTTTTTTGTGGATTCGGAGAGCAATTTTATTGCTATGACACGTATGTATGGCATAAGCGTTACACCACACGACACTTAAAGTATCAAAGGGCCAAAACGCAATGTCAGTAAATGTGAGACAGTAAAGAGGCCGCTCGCTCTGGACTGAGAGCAGGCAGATAAACTGTGCAGTGCTGATAAGGGTGTGAGGTGTGAGTGGGGGCAGTTGGCCAACTGCTCCTGTCCCTGCGCTTGGGTGCCGTGCTGAAAATGAGGAACTTTCCACGGAAGGTCCCTCCTCCCCGCACCCATTACATTGCATTACATTACAGGCATTTAACAGACGCTCTTATCCAGAGCGACTTACAGTTGACATTTCTTTACATTCCATTTATACAGCTGGATATTAACTGAAGCAATTCAGGTTAAGTACCTTGCTCAAGGGTACAACGGCAGTGTCCCACCTGGGGATTGAACCTGCAACCTTAACGTTACAAGCCCAGTTCCCTAACCATTATACCACACCATTATACTATACCATGCCTGCCACACCCATGCCCCCATGCTGTGGGTACGGCCTCATATGCAGCACCCCCGAATCACTCCCCGTCCACAACAACTGCGTTACCTTGTTCTTCTTAAAACTGAAGTCCAGCAATGGCATCCCCAATTTCAGGAAGGTCTCCAGGAAGGAACGCCCATACTGGAAAACAAACAGCAAAGTCGCAAGGGAGGTTTAATTCATTCTACCCAGCTACTCCAGCAACAATCATTTCCACTGTCATCAGAGTGTTAATATTGCTTTTTTGTGGTAGAAACAGTAGCAATTGTACTAGTAGCACAAGGACTTAATACCAGTAGTATTAGCATTACAAGTAGTAGCAGCAGCAGCCATATCATGTTATTTATCCTGGATGACTTACACTGTAGTAATTTATTCACATATCTTCATTGTTCACCTTTTTGTTCCTGTTAGTTTACTAGTTTATTCGTTCATCGTTTTATCGGTGTGCGCATACCATAAGACTGTAAGGTGTTGCAGACCCGGTGTAATGACACTAACCTTCAGGCACGCAGTGAGCACAGGCCTGCTGTCAAACACCTGTGGGAGAAAGACATGACGCTGTGAAAGTGACACACATCGGGAGTGCTACTGCCACACTGCCAAATGTTCACCCCCCCCCTCCCCCCCACACTCTCCAGCCACACATGGGCCCCAGAGTGTGGGATAGCATGCACACAGAAATACACAAACACGGCCTCCCGCGTGGTTCGATGCTGGCCACGGCGACCGGGAGTGCCACCGGTGGCGGCAATTGGCTGTCCGCCCCAGGGAGGGGGGAGGGAAGCCGACATGACGTTCGTTGCGCACAGGAGTGGCTCTGGGGTGCCGGAGTTACGGTCGACAGCATGACGAGTGCCATCTCGGGGGAGACGTTACTGCGCCTTTGTCACTGCCGGTCACAGGGCTACGGCAGCGAAGGACTCGACTACGAGGGAGGGATTGACCAGAGACTAGCGCAAGTAATTGGCTACCAAATTGGGAGAAAAACTGGATAAAATCTGAAAAAAAATTAAAATAAAAGAAATACAGAAACACAATGCGCAAAATTATACACCCGCACAAACACTGACGCAAACGCCCGCACACCTAAGCAGGCACGCGTATACGCACACACACACACAAACATAGAAACCTACGCGAAAACATGCATGCACATGCACATGCATGCATACAGGGGCGCTGTACTATGGCTGACCCTGCACTCTGACCTCTCTGATGGAATACATATGTATAGTGGTCTATGTGTGTGTGTATCTAGGAGAGATATGTGAAAAGACAAATTCCAATTACCTTGTGTAACATGGCAATAAAGTATATTCTATTCTATTCTAAAAGCATACGCGCGCGCACACACCCACGTGTATGCATATGCAGGCACCCACACATCCACGCACAAACACAAATGCATACACACTCGCACAGGAATGCACGTGGCTACACTCACTCGTACAAACAGAGACGACACAGTAAAAGGAACGGCACGCAGAATTTCATGTTGACACAGTTTAGCACTCGTCCCACAGAACCAGCTGAGGGCAAGCCCATTCTGGTCCACTCTGGTTTTGATGTATGCAGGACAAATCCCATTTTGGGTCACCAGTGTTTTAAACAATTACATTAGGGTAATTTTTCACTGACACAAGGAAAATAAAGAGTCATCCCACCACATGCCAGCACACAGTGATGCTTGATTTTCCTTGACCCCTGACCCCTTACCTTGACCAAACTGACCAGGATGTGGAAGTCTCTCACCGCCAGGTTCCAGGTCAGCAGTTTCTCAACATGAGCCTGGACACAGCAGATGTTAGTCCCACCACACACACACACACACACACACACACACACACACACACACAAAACAGTAAAAGGGGAAAGCCAGACCAGAGTGGTCTATCCGTTTATCGCCGACATAACAAACATGAATCATGCAGAAGCGTGTGTGCGACCAAATACTGTGGCTCCATTTCTACATGGGGGCTATATGTAT
This sequence comes from Aldrovandia affinis, assembly GCA_029706075.1. Lineage (NCBI taxonomy): Eukaryota > Metazoa > Chordata > Actinopteri > Notacanthiformes > Halosauridae > Aldrovandia > Aldrovandia affinis. The sequence goes on from JAINUG010000031.1 coordinate 5,685,174, forward strand.
ATGTGTTTTTTATCTTTCATCTGAAACAATAGTGACTGTGATCAAGAAGCAGAACCCACAATTCGTCTGCACTGATTCATAATTAGGATCACCAGGCTTCAGGCACCTCTCGGGCTACTCAAGGCTAAAACAGTACTGGATACAGCTTCCGCACAACACACATTCATTTTACTGCTGCAACCTTGTTGATTTACGGAACTTATCCCCTATTTTTAGAGAGATTTACTGGAGCTTGTCTCCTACCACTTGAGTAACCTTGTGGATAGTTTGTCCACCTCAGATGGCTGTGAGTTCAGTTCTCAGTTGAGTTATACCAGAGGCTTTAAAAATGTCTCGCTGCCTCCGCTGGTCACCCGGTATTGAAAGAGATGGATTGTGGGAAATGTCCCTGTCGTAGACTGGCACTGGTACCTGTACATCAGCTGCTTCAGTTCACAGAAATCCAATATATATACGCCATTTAGCAGACGCTTTTATCCAAAGCGACTTACAGTAGTGAATGCATACATTTTCTGTATATGTGGCCCCAGTGGGGATTGAACCCACAACCTAAGCGTTGCCAACGCTGTGCTCTACCAACTGAGCCACAGAGAACCACCAATATAATATTGGACTTTATCTGTTGCTCAAGGCTCCAGCAGTAGCGCCCCACTTGGTTGTGGGATATTCCCAGATTGCCGTGCGCCACACACTCCACACTTCTGCCCAATGTGTGCGAAAGCCCTAACCCCTGGCCCTGTCACCTCATTGCTCTCGCTCTGTTTGGCTGGGGGAATCCTCCGTACGGACTTCTCCAGCTCAGCCATCGTCCCCCGGAAGAACACCAGGAACGTCAGTCTGAAAGGGAAAGAGGGAAATGCCATTGAGCGGAGTCCTGGGCTTCGATGGCACGTCAGCCCCAAGAACAGGAGCGCTCGCGTTCGTAAATCCCTCTGATCTCCTGCTCTTTGGAACCCCCCCCACCCCCCCAAAGAAGCTGAACAACACAACTCTTCCACCAGAAGAGGAGAGGAAAGAAAATGGAAACCGTAGCCGGGAGAGTACCTACCTCGTGAGGGTGGGGAAGGTTCTGGAACAGCCGTCCTTGGCAGCGCTGATGAGCTCTGGAACCCCCTCTCCTGCGATCTCCTCTATCGCCTTCAGGACATCGTCAGTGTGCGCGAAGTAAAGACTGAGGGACGGTGGGGGGTGTGTTAATACAGATGAGACCATATTCCGCTTACGGTACAGACATATATTATGTTACCAGTAACCTCCACGATTCATCAGCAGTGAGAGGGAGAACGCAAAAACTTGAACGTAACAAAATATACACAATTGAAGTGACAGTCAAGGCTCTCTGGCACTACTACCTTTTGCCAATAGATGGCAGCACTGCCAATATTTTCTTTTGTGGTTAAGAAGCATATCCAAAGCTACAGCAGATATAGATATGGGGGGGCAGGCTCTGTCTTTGAGAGACGGGGTACCTGAGGAGGGTCTGCAGGGTGTCGTTGTGTTTGACTCCCCGCTCCCTCTCTCCGCTCGGTGTCACCCACTCCTGACACAGGAAGCTCCGGCAGAGGGACCCTGTGGGGAAACAGAGATCACCAGTGATCGTCCAGGTCAAAAGGGGATACTAATACTCTGTAATACTACTGTGTACAATAACTGATATTGCTCTCTCTATTCTGTGTACAATGACTGACACTGCTCTCTCTACTCTGTGTACAACGACTGACACTGCCCTCTCTATTCTGTGTACAACGACTGACACTGCTCTCTCTATTCTGTGTACAACGACTGACACTGCTCTCTCTATTCTGTGTACAACAACTGACACTGCTCTCTCTATTCTGTGTACAACGACTGATACTGCTCTCTCTACTCTGTGTACAATGACTGACACTGCTCTCTCTATTCTGTGTACAACGACTGACACTGCTCTCTCTATTCTGTGTACAACAACTGACACTGCTCTCTCTATTCTGTGTACAACGGCTGAATCTCACCGGACTGTTCTCTGTAGAATGCCTGAGCCTCGCTTGTCTGCTCTCACTGTCTCTTGACAAGAGTCGAGGCTCACCTCTCCGCTCTCCGCTGTGACAGAGGCCCAACCGTCCCGCTCTCTATAAAACGACCGACGCTCGCCGGGCCTATCCCGCGCAGAACGACGGAGACTCACCGATCTGCTCTCTCTATAAAATGACTGACGCTCGCCGGGCTATCCCGCGCAGAACGACGGAGACTCACCGATCTGCTCTCTGTGACTGGCGGCGTCGGCGCCCCACGTCGACACGGCTATGAGGAGGTGCGTGAGGGTGAGGGCCGAGCCGAGGCTGGGCGGCGTGCTGCGGAAGTTCAGCAGGTACTCAAAGCTGTGCCTGCGCAGAGGACAGCGAGCAAGGCGTCACCGCCAGCACGGCAAACACACGCAGGGGCAACGACACAAACAATAGTGCACTGCTTCGTTTAACACACACCGGACAGGGATCCCTCACCATTAGTGGTGCCGTTAGTGACAGGTGAGAGCAAGGCCACGCGCCTTTCAGGGTTCCTACGGTATATCTAATGCAAAATTCAAGGACTTTTGTTCCAAAAGGACATTTTTCAAAGTTTTAAAGGCCCTTACTTGTAAGATTAATTGTCTTGTCTTATAATGGACTTTGGTTAATAAAAAAAAAAAAAAAAAAAAAAAAAAATTTAAATGTATTGAAAATGTAAAATGTATTGAAAATGTAAAATCCCACCCTCACTGGTTTCCTTATAGGAGATCAATTTGGATCGTTTGCAAAACAGAGTGCTGAGCTCATCAAATGCTCAACAGTTCTGTTTTTTGTTGCATGGGACGCGCAAAGCCACACGAAAACCTAGAAAAACTCAAGCTCCTTCGGGTAGTCTGCAAAACCCAAGCACTTTCACGACACTGATTTAGCGCAGACCGCGAAACACTGACTCTGAATCAGTGCTCAAAGTCCAGCGCTTTCGTGGCCGCGGGGACCCTGACCTTGTGAGCTGGTCCAGGGTCAGGTCGGCCTCGCCCTCCTTCAGCCGCTCGGCGGGCGCGCCCAGGGCCTTCTTCAGCAGGGCGCGGTGCTCGTGCTGAGAGAAGCCCGTCCTAGGACCCAAGAGAGCACGACAGAACAGAACCTGGCTTTACAAACGGCCCGCATTATCACACAGCATATCCCCTTTCACACACCGGACAGGGCCAGGCAGTGGAAAACTCAAAGGGTGCTCAAAGGGTAAGTAATAAAGGAAGACATTTTACATTACATTTACATTTTAGGCATTTAGCAGACGCTCTTATGCAGAGCGACTTACAGTTTTACATTTCTTTACATACAATCCATTTATACAGCTGGATATTTCACTGAAGCAATTCAAGTACCTTGCTCAAGGGTACAACAGCAGCGCCCCACCTGGGAATTGAACCTGCAACCTCTCAGTTACAAGCCTAGCTCCCTAACCATTACACTACACTGCCATCCCTGGATAGACTGCCCGTATATAATAAACAATAACGAGGTGAAAAGGCTGCCTGCCTGCAAAGCGTTCAAAACCTGCGCCTGGTGTTTAAGCGCTGCAAAATTGTCAGCGTTTGCACTTCCTGAAATCAATAAAGTTTCACTTGTTGCAATTCAAAAGGTTGCTCCCCCTTCACTTTCATTTCGCGTGCCAGATTGACGTTGCTGTAAAAAAGAGACAGAAGAGACCCCCTCGGCACTGCAGACGCTCACCAGCTGAAGAGGGAGAGCAGGACCTGGAGCAGCAGCTGGTAGGCGGAGGACATGAGCTGGTGCTCCTTAATGTCCAGGCCCGTGGCGTCCACAACCCCCTGGTTCTGAGAGAGCAGGGCCTGCACATGCACATGCAAAACATCCGCCCCGGAAAATCACTTACTCACTTACACAGTGCTGCTCAACTCAAGGGGGAGGTGTGTGTGTGTGTGTGTGTGTGTAAGGGAAAGATGTGTGTGAGGGAGAAATGTGTGTGAGGGAAAGGTATGTGTGAGGGAGAGGTGTGTGTGTGTTTGAGGGGGAGGTGTGTGTGAGTCGGAGGTGTGTGTGAGGGAGAGGTATGTGTGAGGAGGAGGTGGAGGTGTGTGTGTGTGTGTGTGTGTGTGTGCGGAGGTATGTATTGAGGGGGAGGTGTGTGTGTGTGTGTGTGTGTGAGTGTGTGTGTGTGTGTGCGGAGGCATGTATTGAGGAGGAGGTGTGTATGCGTATGAGTCGGAGGTGTGTGTGCGGAGGTATGTATTGACAGGGAGGTGTGTGTGTGTGTGTGTGTGTGTGCGTGCGGAGGCATGTATTGAGGAGGAGGTGTGTGTGTGAGTCGGAGGTGGTGTGCGGAGGCATGTATTGACAGGGAGGTGTGTGTGTGTGTGTCTGTGTGTGGGAGGTGTGTATTGATCGGGAGGTGTGAGTGAAGCAGCGTTGTCTGTGTAATGTGTACTGTGCTGTGTGAACCTGAAAGTGGTTGTGGCAGTTCTCCAGGTGTGTACAGAGGGTGGGGAGCAGCAAGATGCAGCAGGAGGCCATGTCGGCGGCACTCTTCTGCTGCAGGTGAGAGAAGCCCACGCTCCTGTCCGCCTTCACCTGGAGAGGCAGTTTCAGAAAGGAAAGACAGAAAACATTTTTACTGTCAGCGGTTTCATTTCAGTGTCTCTAGAAAAACAACAATCAATGATTTTCCTAGTCTCTATATCAGGCTAGCTAGCAACTTTGTTCGGCAAACCCAAATTATGACAATGATTGTTAACTCGATGATAATTTTTCCTGATCAGACCAACCCCTAACTTCACATTTCGCTGGCTAATGTATGTCATGTTATGTAACTCTATTGGCTATTATCGCAATTGCTAGCCAGTTGGCTAGCTAGCTTATGGAAAGCTCACCAAATCGCAAAACATCCAACCTATTACTCAAATGTGTTGCTCAATTAAAACATATAATTTCTTAGACATAGCTACATCGAATGGTTGATTAACTACACTTGTAAACCACCTCTGGAGTCACTGCCCGATCACAGCGGCCACTGTTTTAACGGAAGTGAACAGTTTTTAGGCCGTCGCAAACATTTATGGGATATCCTACCCGGCGAAGAATACATTGCAGTGAGTGCGTGTTTATGTAGTGTGTGTATGCCGGAGTGTGTGTGTGTGCGTACGCACGCAGGTACAGTGCATGAGTGTGAGAGTGTGTCTGTGTGTGTCCTACCTTGAGAAAGGGGGCTTTCTTGGTAGCAGCCAGGCTGAACTCCAGCTTCCTCCACAGGTCCTCCAGCAGGAACACGAGCTCGGCCGGGCCCAGTTGCACCTCCTCCCGAACCTACACCCCGGCCCAGGAACCCCACCTCGTTACACACAGCCGCTCCGCAGCCTGGGTCACAAACACTCCGTGATTGGGTGCGCGCGTCGCAAGCGCTCTCTGCGATTGGTCCGTACCCTGGTGTTGAGCTCGCTGTCCAGCAGCGAGCGGGAGAGCAGGCCACACTGCAGCACGTTCAGGACGTCCAGGTCCAGCTCCCGGAAGAACGGCCGGTAAGAGGCCAGGCTGACGGCCGGCTTCGTCTCCTTCTCCTTCTCCTTGTCTTTCTCCTTGTCCGGGTGCTCCAGGGAGGAGAGTGTGTACACTTTTAGAGGAGCGACTTACAGGATGTGCATAAATACATGGTATGATCAATCATTGTTCGCGCAAGAGGTCAGTGCAGTAATACAGCGCTAGACATCGTTGTAGGCAGCTGCATACCATACCTGTAACACCGGGAAGGAAAAGGTTAGTACATACTAACATTTGTATGCAGCATATTTTTTTGTCAGTTTTGTTGATATTTAGGTAGGCTTGACAAAAGAAATGTCTTACAACATTTAGCTCATTTTGGTTTTTGTTTGGGTTTGGTTCAAGGAAAGCGGCTAAACGGATCAGTTTGAGAGTCAAGGAATATACTGTTCAGGGCTATCCGAGGAGATGTGCCAAATTTCAGCCAAATAGACGATGAAACAACTAAGATAATTATAGTGTATTTTGAATGGGTGTATATATGTTATAGTGTTATAGTGTATATAGGTTTTGAATGGGAACTGTTCCCTAAAACTCTACCCTAATTAAATTATGGTGTGTGCTGTTATTAAAGCACACGCCATAATTTAATAACCTCTGTTGAATGCAATTTGTGGGGGGAGAAGGCAAAGATGCACTTGCAGTGGCCGAACGCCATAGCATTGAGGCAGAACGGGGTCACAATGCTATGTCTAGCTTCTATTCTCAGTATCGTTTACATCCACAGCAGAACTCCTAACCAGTGCAACATACATGGCCTACATTTTTATACATCATCCATTCATACACGAGGTGTAAGTGTGTATCTCTGTGTTTGGAGGGGGGTGTGTGTGTGTGTGTGTGTGTGTGTGTGTGTGTGCGTGCGTGTGTAAGTCAGTACCTGCTGGGACTCCTCTGCCTCCGCCCCCTCCTCCAGCTGGGAGCTGTCACCTGATGAGTTCTTAGCGGCCTGCGCTTTCCTCTTGCGTCCAGCGGACTCTGCACAAAGCACAAGGGCCACGTGACTCACCTTCTTCTCTACTCTCCGTGACACCCCGTCACAGAGCCTGCTCTCTGACGGCACGGAGCTACACTGTGTGAGCGCACACCGCGTTTCCCCCACACGCGCCCCGCTAGGACACGCTGTCCTTCACCTGGACGGCATGCACTGCACAGAAACGCGAGGTGACCCCTGACCACAGCAGGGGGAGCGCACAGACCTCTGCGCTGCGGGAGTCAGGAAGTCACGTTTTCGTCGCCCCCTTACCTTTCTTGGCCTTCTTGGGCGGGGCGGCGGAAGCGGGCGGGGCCACCCCCTCTGCACTCTCAGCGTCGAAGTTAGCGGGAGGAGGCACGAAGCCGGGCGTTGCTGAAAACGTAGAAGAGTACAAATAAAAATCGCGTACGTGATTGAAAAAACCCCCGAAACGGCACAAAGCGCAACCGGTCCTTTACAGGTGTTTAAAGCTGGCAGTGTAGTGTAATGGTTAGGGAACTGAGCTTGTAACTCCCAATGTTGCAGGTTCAATTCCCAGGTGGGGCAGTGCAGTTGTACCCTTAAGAAAGGTACTTAACCTGAATTGCTTCAGTAAAATATCCAGCTGTATAAATGGAGTGTAAAGAAATGTAAACTGTGTAAGTCGCTCTGGATAAGAGTGTCTGCTAAATGCCTAAAAATGTAAATGTAAAATGCGTTCAGGGCATAAGAGGCTAAAATAGCCACCCGACTCAAACACGTGTACTGTGTTCCCAACGCCTTCCAAAGAGCCCCCTCCTCTAGCTGTGGTGCAGGGTTCATAAAGCCGTCTCTGTGCGGTCCCTTTAAAAGCCCAGGTGTGCTCTGGCAGCCGTGTGGTGATTCACGGGAGCAGCGAGTGGGCTTCCCGCGGCGCGGTGACAGTGCCCTGGCGTGCCCCTACCTGCCAGGCTCCTCTCCAGCACACTCTGCAGGTAGGTGATGTTCTGCAGCCGGGTCACCACCTTCATCTTCATTTCTGGGTCCTTCTGCCGACAGAACGCATTCACAACCTGCACACACACACACACACGCATTCATACATACATACATACACACACACACACACACACACACACACACACACACACACGCAAACACACACGCAAACACACACGCATACATACATATACACACACAAACATGCACGCACATTAGGCATGCACACACACACACACACACACACACACACACACACACACACACACACACACAAACAGGTGACATATAGGAACTGCAATTCTGCCAAAACAACCAGGCCAACAGCCACTATTTGGCAACTCCTCCAATATCACCCTTTAACTGTAAAAACCAAAAAGGAATATTTTTTAAGGCAAAAGTTGTATTTGCATTGAGTATTTGCATTTGTCGCCCAATTAAAACGCTCCTCACGGCCACAAAACACTGACAGAGAATTCGCCACGAGTGAAAGGGGTTGGCTGAGTGAGGTGTAATTACCTCTCTGAACCAGTTGATGGTGTAGAAGAGCAGAGAACACAGGAACTCCCTCTCAGGCCTGGACAGGCTCTCAGCTTTCTCCACCACATCCATATCGGTCAGAACCACGGGACAGCCTGCGACACAACAGGCCCGTCAAAACCAGGACCAGAACCAGCAGGGGGGGGGGTCCTCCAAAACAGAGGACCTTTTGTGTCAGCTGTAAGCCACACTACCTACACTCTCATTCAAAGAGAGAACTAGTAAGGGCGTTCCTAAAGAGCAGGTGGGCAAATTTCTGTCTCGGAGGAGGCGGATCATTGCCAGCCTCGGAGATATTAGCTTGACCCGGAGGACAGGCGGCAGGCTCGTGAAGGGAGGGCGAATCAAAATAAATAGAGGGTTGAATTGGCTACTAAATTGGGAGAAAAATGGGGAAAAAATCTGAAACATATATATTTTTTTGTTTGTTTTTGTTTTAAAGAATAGAATTAGTCAAGTGACCGGCAGGATGCCTGAAACTCAAAAATGCGAGCGAAGAAAGGTGACATTTAGGGACACAATCACAACAGGTAAAGAGTCCTGTTTTCTCCCAACACGACACAATGTCACAGCATGTGTGTGTGTGTGTTACAGTGACAATGCTCAAGGAGAGTTCGGAACTCCCAGCACGTTTGAAAGCCACACCCTGCTACTGTGTCCGTTAACACGTCGGTTCCTGGGCACGACAACGTGCGGCAAAGGGAAACGGTTCCGGTTACACACACTGTCACACCTCAGCAGATACCTTCAAACAAAGGACAAAAAGTTCCCTCCTCACACCAGGGTATTTACACTTCAAACTTTTTCCAAAGAAAACTTACAAGCGGGTCTAATGCATTGTCAGTAAGCAGGGACACTTGAAGTATATATTAAAAAAATATTACAACTAAAAATAAATGAAAAAAGAGCTGCAAGTATCTATTTAGCATGCAACGCTCTTAAGCGCACATATCTGGGATAGGTAGAGTGTATTTCGAAGTGTTACCTGGGAGGTGCTTTGCACTTTTGTGAGTTTTTCCAAAAATCACTCAGTCCACTTTTGGTCAAGGGACTTTTGAGTTCTGGGAAAAACACTCTTCAATTTATTAATGCAGTTTCTGGCTTACTAGGTAGATCCACTTTTTCAATGCAACCACGTTTTACTGAATATGTAACCGGAACCGTTTCAAGATTATACTTCAGGAGTTATATTTATTATAATTATCATTTTTACTTTTTACTTACTTATTTATTATTCTGCCCAATTGCACACCAGAAGCACTACAGCTGTAGTGTGATGTGCTCGCCAAAAAGCCAGGGACTATTTTACACTACAGGGTAATAAGTAATAGAGAGGCAAATCTTTCATTGGTAGGCCTGTGGGATGTCATTGGTCGGAACCAATGTGGCGGTAAGGAACCATGATCAACTTGGTTCTGTGTGGCTCAGTAGGTAGAGCGCGGCGTTGACAACGCTTAGGTTGTGGGTTCGATTCCCATTGGGACCACATATACTGAAAAAATGCATGCATTCACTACTGTAAGTCGCTTTGGATAAAAGCGTCTGCAAAAAGGCGTATGTTACACATATGAATTGAATCCCGCCATACCCCTGGTGGGACACGCCTGCAACTACAGGGCCCTGGTTGTACTGGTGATGAGAGCCCTCACTGCAGGGGTGAAGTGTAGTGTAATGGTTAGCGAACTGGACTTGTAACTCAGAGGTCACTGGTTCAATTCCGAGGTGGAGCACTGCCCGTTGTACCCTTGAGAAGTGTAAACTGTGTAAGTCGCTCTGGATAAGAGCGTCTGCTAAATGCCTAAAATGTAAATGTAATGTAAATGGGTGTCCAATGTTACCCGAGAAGGGTAACAGGCTTTTTGGCTACTACTACCACTCCTATACTACAACACCTTCTGCAAGAGACTCAAAACCCACCTCTTCAGACTCCACTACCACTGACTCTGTACATCTAACCAATTGTCATCACCACTGCTTACATGGTCAATACTGCTTCTCGTAATATGCATCCTTGCTTAAAACAACAAAAAACATGTTTCCTTCCCAGTGTTACAGGCACGGTACACAGCTGCCAACAACGTTGTCTATCGCTGTATTACTGCACTGATCTTGTGCGCAAACTATGATTGTTCCTACCATGTATTAATGCACATCTTGTAAGTCGCTCTGGATAAGAACGTCTGCTAAATGCTTAAAATGTCAATACATTTTTTTTTTACACCCGACTCAACTCATCGACTAATTGCGGTCTTCGATCGAGACCTTCAGGTGTTGAAACAGGTATTTCAGGTGTGTTGTTAGTGCGGGGCTGGAACAAAAGCCTGCGCCCACGCCGGCCCTTCCCAGGTAACATTGGACGAGTGTGCTCAAGTGTGCGGCGTCGACCGTTAGCAGGGCCCCGCGGGGCTCCTCACCGAGCAGCGCGTCGATCTCCTCCAGGTCTCCCTGGTGCTGCTGCTCCTCACACAACCTCAGCAGCCGGAAGAAAGAGGGCAAACACAGCGGAGACACGCGCCTGCAGCAGAGAGAAAGAGGGAAATTTTTACATTTTAGCCATTTAGCCGACGCTATCTTATTCAGAGCGACTTACACAGTTGACATTTCTTCACATACAATCCATTTATACAGCTGGATATTTTTACTGAAGCAATTCGGGTTAGGTACCTTGCTTAAGAGTATAACGGCAGTGCCCCCACCTGGGAATTGAACCTGCAACCTCTGAGTTACAAGTCCAGCTCCCTAACCATTACACTAGACAACCGTCCAATAAGGGAGAGAGAGAGAGAGGGAGGGAGGAGAGGACAAAGTGGGGGGGGGGAGGAGATCGGGAGAAGGAAGAGAGAGGGAAGGACAAGAGGGGGAAGAGCGGAGAGAGACGGCGGACGGAGAAAAGGGAAAGACGGGAGGGGCGGGCACGAGGGCGGCAGGGTGAGGGGCGGGAGAGAGAGAGAGAGAAAAGGAAAGAGAGGAGAGGGGGAGAGAAGAAGAGCGGAGAGAGGCGGGGAGGAGAGACGGAGAAGAGAGAAAGTGCCGTGATCAGTGGGCAGGCGTGGTCCCGGAGAGATGCAGTGTGTTCAGATCTTTGTCAGTGGCTCCTGGAGCTGGGCCCAGCATCTAGCACAAGTGCAGTAGAAAGCAGGTCATTGAAATAAAGCACTGTGCTGGTGAAAACACTGAGGACTGACTTCTTGTCCTTGCCCATGGGCCGGCTCCACGGCTCCCCCTTGTGGCGAGCATCTTCGGCCAGCAGAGGCAGGAGGTTGATGGCGATCCCGCCCTGGCTCTCCTCCTCATCCAGGTTGTACATGACCACCGCGGGGAAGGGGAACGAGCTGCAGCGCACAGGGGCGGGAGTGGGAGCGGCGTTATTTTTTTTGGGGGGGGGGGTTTAAACAGCAAAAATTTATTAATGAGCTCGATCGATCAGGTAATGCTTTCGGGCAAACTCGAGTTTGACAGTCTGGCCGGACCGCTCATGAACCACAGGTCTTATACAACCAGAGGGCCAACCCTGTCCGACACCTCCATGGAGCTACGCCTCACCCCGATATCTCCGGTCCCAGGTCCACCACAAATTCCTCTTGGAAGTCCTCGAGTACGCTCTTCGCTATCCACTCCTGTAACACAGTAACACACGCACACGCACACGCACGCACACGCACACACACACAGCGTGAGGACGGCACAACGCATCCACAAACACACGCGCACACACACACACATAGCACACAGTACGGCAAGGCAGTGGTGGACAAAGTAAAAGTAACTTTTACTTTACTTTGACTTATGACTGAGCTTAAGTAAATTTTTTGTGCTTACTTAAGTATTTCCATTTTTACTTTTATGTTTCAACCAAAAATATTCCCACCCAACACAGGAAGCAATGCAGGACTTTTGACTTTTACTGGAGTAATATTTTAATCAGGGTATCTGTGCTTCTACTCAAGTGAAGGGTATGTGCACTTCGTCCACCTATGTTTCCTTCGCAATCGTTCATTTCTCTCAGTCCGTTTGACTGAACGTGGATTCGGGGCGTTTCTCGCGCGTTCCCCGGGCGTGGCTCTGATGGAGCGGCGGGAGTGGCGGAGACTGACCTGCACCGAAGGGTCCAGCGTGTGGGTCTGCAGCAGGTTGGCCAGCTCGTCGTAGTACAGGGCGGCTGCCTCCGGGCACGCCTCGCCGCAGGATCCCACCAGCTCCAGCAGGGACGTCACCTGAGCGCGCGCGGACCCAACACACACGAGCGTAAGCGCAGAACACACACACGACGGCTAGTCGGATCCGAACGCCCGGCGGGCAGGAGCCGAGCCGGAGGGCAGGGGTCTGAGCGGCCGAACCTAGCCCAGGAGCGGAGGCCTGGCCGCGTGGGGGGGGGCTTGGCTACTCAACGGGAAATGGGGGGGGGGGGCGTCTGAGACCCATATAAACCCATATTAAAGGATGATTTGTTTCAGATTTTTCCCCCATTTTTCTCCCAATTTAGTAGCCAATTACACCGTATATTTATTTCGATTAACCCTCCCCACGCGGGTCCATCGCTCGTCTCTACGAGGCAAGTGAATTCCACTTTCCTCCGAATCGGAATTCGCCCACCCACGTTCTGGAGACTCCTTTTCCGTGCTTCACGACGGACCCAAGCCGGCTCACCCTCCCCCCTCCCCCTGGGGCGGACAGCCAAATGCCGCCCCCGAACGGGGCTGAAAAACAGGGCCGGTCTGGTAGAGACGCGGGTTTCGAACCGCGTCCCTGACAGGAAGCGTACGCCACACCGGACCAGCCAAAGTGTGGCTATCGCTATCCGCCAGCCCCCAATAAAACCCATATTAAGAGTGTGCTTTGGGAGCTGCGCTGGCTGCGGGCTACATCATCACAGCAGGTCGCTGGAGGCGGCGAATGTCCGCCGAGACCCCTTTGTTTCTGTGCTGCCGGATTTGAATGCCGTCTCGTTCGGCGCGCACATCGTTGCGTCGCTGAGATTGTGTCAGCTCTTCGGTTACTCCACAACAATCTACGTGATGGATGTTTACACTATTTCTGTTTAATGAGCCCGGCTGGGAGTGCATTAGGGCCAATTGTCGCTGAACTCACTCGCTCACATAATAACACAGCAGGTGTTACGGAGGCTGATTCAGCACAACACGAGAGCAGATAAACACGTACTCAGACATGATGTAACGCGGCCCATTAAAAGCCGCAGGGGGAAAGAGATGTCTGCTCACCTGTCTGTATGTCTCCTTGGGTAGGCTTCCCTCTTGAGACTTCCCATCGCCCTCAGATTGGCTCCTGGGGAAAAGGCCATTAGCGGTGTGTGTGCATGCGTACAACACGTGTGTGTGTGTGTGTGCACAGTATATATATCTGTATGTGTGTGTGAGTGTATAAATGTATGTTTACATGTAAGTGTGTGTACGTATGTGTGTAATATGTGTGCAGTGTGTGTGTGTGTGTGTGTAGTGTGCAGTGTGTAGTGTGCAGTGTGTGTGTGTGTGTAATATGCGTGCAGTGTGTGTGTGTGTGTGTGTGTAATATGTGTGCAGTGTGTGTGTGTGTGTAATATGTGTGCAGTGTGTGTGTGTGTGTGTAATATGTGTGCAGTGTGTGTGTAATATGTGTACAGTGTGTGTGTGTGTAATATGTGTGCAGTGTGTGTGTGTGTGGAGTGTAGTGTGCAGTGTGTGTGTAGTGTGTGTAATATGTGTGCAGTGTGAGTGTGTGTATTGTGCAGTGTGTGTGTGTGTGTGTGTGAGTGTGTGTAGTGTGTGTGTGTGTGTGTGTGTGTGTAATACGTGTGCAGTGTGTGTGTGTGTAGTATGTGTGCAGTGTGTGTGTGTGTGTGTGTGTAATATGTGTGCAGTGTGTGTGTAATATGTGTGCAGTGTGTGTGTGTGTGTGGAGTGTAGTGTGCAGTGTGTGTGTAGTGTGTAATATGTGTGCAGTGTGTGTGTGTGTATTGTGCAGTGTGTGTGTGTGTGTGTGTGTGTGTGTGTGTGTGTGTGTGTGTGTGTGCGTGGTGCAGTGTGTGTGTGTGTGTGTGTGTGTGTGTGTGTGTGTGTGTGTGTGTGTGTGTGTGTAATACGTGTGCAGTGTGTGTGTGTGTGTAGTATGTGTGCAGTGTGTGTGTGTAGTATGTGTGCAGTGTGTGTGTGTGTGTGTGTGTGTGTGCGTGGTGCAGTGTGTGTGTGTGTGTGTGTGTAGTGTGTGTGTGTGTGTGTGTGTGTGTGCGTGGTGCAGTGTGTGTGTGTGTGTGTGTGTGTAGTGTGTGTGTGTGTGTGTAATACGTGTGCAGTGTGTGCAGTGTGTGCAGTGTGTGTGCAGTGTGTGTGTGTAGTATGTGTGCAGTGTGTGTGTGGATCCTCAGCGGACGCCCTGTCGTACCCGCAGCAGCCCATGCTGCCCACGACCATCACGGCGCCGATGATGCCGATGCGCTTGTACTTGGGCACGGCACTGGACAGCTGCTTCCGGATCACGATGTGCATGTCGTCCTGAGGAGAGAGGGAGGAGAGTGACCAGAGAGACACGGCCACGGGACTCCCAGCCACGGGGACAGCCCAGAACGTCATCCAGGCCACAGGGCGCCAGAGACGTCCGTTCTCCCTGACGTCCGCAGTCAGCTCCAGGACGGGCGACTCTCACCTGGATGTGTCCGCTTTGCGGGTCCTGCCCGAAGGCCAGGGAGCTGAGCAGGTGGAACAGCCTGCGGATCTGCTGGGCCGTCAGGCTGTCCATGTAGTCCAGGATCCCCTGTGGGAGCAGTCAGTCAGTCAGTCAGTCAGTCTCAGCGAGGCAAACTGAGGCTCCGGGTACCCACAATCCTTCACTGCCTCAGCCAAATCCGGCACGCGGCAGGAAACGTCAGAACAGACACCGCACGGCACTCTTTTGTTTCTCGAGTTAAAGTTGCTCCACAAAGAAACTCCGTCACAGATGTCCAGAGTAGCCATTTATTTTTCCACATAGAGAAATAATTTTTCCTTTTAAACAATTCCCCAATTAAACAATACTTTCATTACTCATTTCGATATAACCTAAGAACATAATGTCAAAGAAAAAATCTGGAGTATGGCAGCATTTCGTTTTAGTCGCGGACGATCCAAAAAAAAGTGGAATGTAAACTTTCCAAGGCAGGGTTTATCGTTAATAAAACGAGGAGCAGCCTTTTGCCAAAAAATGTGGACAAGCTAGTGTTCCTGTGCCATAACATGAAACGACTGGGCAAGTAGGCCATCGGATGGTCTCCGACTCGAGTAAGTTCTTTTCGATAGGCTATAGCCACTTTATGTTCAGCTTTAGGCTACAATTTAAGACATTATGTGTGATCATTCGTTTGTTTCATTTTTTTGCAAAATATATTTTAAATCCCAATGAGACCAACCTGGTTAATTAAATAAAACATAGCCTACGCATTAGAATGTGTTATGGTTGTGGTCAAATAAAAGCATCAGCCTATTATGTGGCCATACCGCAACTTCACAAGCGCAACGGCAGAATCTGCAAGGGCAGCATGAAGAGGCTCGGAACTGAGTTGTTTTTTTTCTTTCAGGTAATCTTGAACTCCGGCTCCATAAAGTCATTAGCCTATTGTTACTCATGTGTCATTCACTGAAGAAAGTTATAAAACATGAGACAAGCGCAGTGTGCATATAGTTGTATTTATACAAATAGGGTGTGTTATATATATTTTTTTAAAGTTTCACCAATCGACCAATCGGAAAAAACGGACGACTGTTGGTCGACCAAGATTTGCTTTAGTCGGGACAGCCCTACTGATTTGCCCATCCCTCGGCCGTATACAGATGGCTCACCTTGATGAAGATGCCGTACAGGGCCATCTCTGCTGGTTTCTGTGTCACCAGCTCGCACAGCAGCTCCAGGGCCACGTCCGCCTCCCCACTCACACCGCTGCACACATGGGCGACCAGGGAGCCCACCACCTCCTGCCAGCCGCAAATACGCCACTTATACTTATTTCTTTATATATACACTACCGGTCAAAAGTTTTAGAACACCCCCATTTTCCAGTTTTTACTGAAATTTAAGCAGTTCAAGTCCAGTGAATAACCTGAAATGGTACAAAGGTAAGTGGTAACCAGAGGTTTAGGTTACCAAAAACTGAAAAATAATGTAAATTCTTTGGCCCGTGTCGCTAACCGCTGAGCCACTGCCGCCCCCCGTTACATCATCCACATGCACACAACAGCAAACTCACACACACAGGTGCGCAGGCACTCGTGTGCACACACACCCGCACAGTAACGCATACGTGTGTGACTGGGCGATAGAAACTGCAGCTACACAAATATCACATTCATTGCATTCAAGCATAACCCCACAGTTAGATGCCCCTGCCACACATATGAACACACACAGACAGATAAACAGACAAGGACATTGCCAACACACATCGTACATAGCCTCCCTTAGATTTAGACAACTCTGGCGCGCGCACACACACACACACACAGACAGACACAAACACAGACACAGACACACAGAGACAGAGACGCAGACACACACACACAAAAGACACACAGACACAAACACAGACACAGACAGACACACAGACACACACACAGACAGAGAGACAGAGACAGACACAGACACAGAGACACACACACACACACACACACACACACACAGAGACACAGACACACAGAGACACAGAGACACACAGACACACAGGGTCACCTGCTGGCAGTAAGAGTCGAAGGCAGTGAAGGCGTGTTTGTACATGTGTCCCCCAAAAGGCACCACACAGGGGTCTGTGGAGCGCAGGAGGCCCTGTGCAAGGGCCAGGATGGAGGGAAAGTAGCTCCGCATCACCTGCAGCACACACACACAGACAGACATTCACATTTTTATGTGTTCGGCCGATCCCATTACTGTGCCATCCTCTGTCAATTCAGATGAGCACAGACAAGAATCTCCAAGCTGCTTCCTGCCAGCCACCACTTCCCTTTACTCTGTAGTCAACACCAGCTGAGCTGCGTACTGAATGCATCGGAGGACCAAACACGGCCAGGGCAGTCTGTGCTCTTGCACAATGAGACACGGCATAACCTGCTGAACAAAACCCTCCCTCCATGGGTGATGCTATGACCAATAACGCAATGCCCTGCTGGACTCCCAGCCACAGTCAGGATTCATTTCCAGACCGTGAAGCCAAGGACTAACGATTTAGCCGGACGGGCCACTTTCTCACCATTTGAACTATTCACACTTTTGAGTTTAAGTTGCTCAACACTTCTTGTATATGTACCCAGCCTACTCATTTAATACCATTTTTTTTTTTTAAAGAAAATAATTTTAATTACTAACCTTTTCCCTTCCCAGTCTTACAGGTATGGTACGCAGCTGCCTACAACGATGTCTATCGCTGTACTCCTGCACTGATCTTGTGCGCAAACTATGATTGTTCCTACCATGTATTAATGCACATCTTGCAAGTCGCTCTGGATAAGAGCGCCTGCTAAATGCTTAAAATGTAAAATGTAAATAGTTTATCAGTTATTTCTGCTTTTAATTTGAGCATTTCAGGGTTTTTTTTGCATGCACAAGTACGCATACCACTCGGGCGACAGGCAAGACGGTCTTTTAAACTGCGCTCTGGCCCCAGTAATCTTTTACAACGTCAGAAACCGATCACCTTCTTCATCCCAGGCGAGGAGAGAGGGAGGCGTGCTCACCTGGGCGTGGCCCCGGAAGGTCTTCTGAAGGAGAGCCTCCCGAATCTGACCCCCTCGAACCTTCGCCCGCAGCATTTTCTCCGCCCCCCGGCGGCTCTGGTTGGCATTGGTGGAGTGCAGGATGAACAGCACCAGGAGATCGATGACCTGAAGGGCGACCACGAAGTGACATCATAGGGTGAGAATCACGGGTGATTGTACATGGGCACAAAGTGAAATATGTCCCAAACGCAAATGTACACGTCCCCATAGCCACGATACCATTTTGACCACGTAGGTCTTCAGATTAAGTGTTAGCAGTGTTAGCATAATGGTTAGGGAACTGGCAAAGGTTGCAGGTTCAATTCCTAGGTGGGGACCCTGCTGTTGTACCCTTGAGCAAGGTACTTAACCTGGATTGCTTCAGTAAAAATATCCAGCTGTATAAATGGATTGTATGTAAAGAAAATGTGAACTGTGTAAGTCGCTCTGGATAAGAGCGTCTGCTAAATGCCTAAAATGTAAATGTAAATGTAAGTGCAAGTTGACCCTTACACATACAGACATGTCGGAGTCAGACATGCCTTTAAATGGTACCACGGCTACGGAGATGTGCTAAAGATTGATAGGAGATTTAAGACGACAAGCTTCGACGGTTAATAATAGTCCAGGAGCCTCCCGCGTGGTCTAGCGGCAAGAGCTTTTAACGCTAGCAACGGCGACCGGGGTTCGATTCCACCGGTCGCACCAGTTTCGGCTCAACAATTGTCTGTCCGCCCCCTGTGGGGGAAGGATAAAAGCCGAAGGAAAGACTCGCTGCATACATGAGTGGTTGTGCGTCGGTGACAGGCTTCGACCTAGGTGGACACTGGCTCAAAGGAGGCAGTGCAGCGCTCGCTACCGGCCGGACTATGGCAGCGAGTTCTCATAAGGGGGAAGGGATACTTGGCACAAAAAAAGAGAGAGGGAATTGGATACTAAAAAGTGGGGATAAAACGAGGGAAAAACAGCACAAAATAATGCATAAAAAATAAATAAAAATAATGGTCAAGGAGTAGTCGTCTTTGATCAGTGCCTCAAATAAGACCATTCCTACGCCACGGGGTGAACGGGGTAAGGAAAATAATAAAAGAACATCAGGATATTACCTTGTGATGTTCTGCTTCTTCAAGGCTCCCAATGGCCTGCAGAGGAACAAGGAGAATTTCAGGAGGAGTGTGTAAACCAAACAGAGGAAGGCGGGTGAATGTCGACGCGGGCCGCCGCTGTGCACCTTCAGCCAAGCCTCCGAGATGGTCTTCTGAAACCGCACCGCTGACTTGATGACATCCAGGACCAGAGCGGCGCAGTCTTGGCTGGTGGTGTCTGACATGACACTGGAGGGCCTGGCACAAAACACATTATATTTATATTATTATACTATATTATAAACAAATGTATTTACAGTGAGCACAATAATTCATTGGGACAGTGACACATTTTTGGTTATTTTGGTTCTGTACTCTAGCACTTTGAGATTGAGATTGGATGAACCGTTTAGAAATTATAGAACCTTTTGTACATAGTCCCCCCCCATTTTCAGACACCGTAATTCATTGGACAGTTTAACATCATGTAGAATAAAGTAATCATTTTTAATATTTGGTCACATATTATGCCAGTCTGCTGGGTTGCACCAGTCCAGAGGTGAAAAGTCATCATTTATTTGATTGACTTCGTTCGTAAGGTTGTCACTGTTGGTTAAACTCGTATAGCCCTTGAGCTGACTAGAATGTGGCCATGGACTGGAGTTGACCCCCGGCGGGCAGCCCTGGCCCCTCACCCAGGTGTGACTCACCATGTTGCCCCCTTGTTCTTCAGGCGGCTCTGGGAGGCTTGCAGCACTGGGGGGAGCACGCACAGCTCCAGCTCCAGCTTCTTGCGCAGGTCGCTCACCACCTGCCAGTGAACAGCGCCAATCACACACCGCGGAGACGCACCTGATCCTTAGACACCAGGGCAGTCTAACAACGTGGGCCCAACGTTGATGAATGCAGCGTTTTTACTCATTTATTCCACAGCAAATTTAAAGCAAGAACTCACTCGAAACTAGATTACCAGTCAAAGGTTTTAGAACACCCCCATTTTCCAGTTTTTACTGAAATTTAAGCAGTTCAAGTCCAGTGAATAACCTGAAATGGTACAAAGGTAAGCGGTAAACTACCAGAGGTTAAAAAATAATAAAAATAATAATTTTTAACTTTTTAAAAAGTTCTAAAACTTTTGACCGGTAGTGTATACATGTTCAATATATGTTTTTCTCAAAATCAACACCGGAGGGGTGACGATCCTTTTTTTTGGATCACTTTAACTTTCTAGCTGAAATGCTCCTGAAACATTGGACTCCTCCTCCCTCCGGGAACGAGCTAAACGCGCTTCCTGTTCCTAACTTCTTTTGGTGGCACGACAGGGAGGCTAGTCGTTTGGCCGCGTGCGTTTAGCGAAAGGAGCGTTAGACCAGACGGCGTCCAGAGAATGCTGAACGCCGGTTCAATTTAGGCCTGGCGAAATGACGAGGGTGCTGTGACCTCGCTGGCGTCCGAGGCAGAGATGCTGTGCAGGATGAACTTGACCACGACGGGGAGGTCCTCCAGTTGCACAGCGGAGAGAGTGGCCATGACGGCACGGCGGACCTGAAGGACCACAGCAGAGCACTGTCATATATATATATATAAGAACATAAGAACATAAGAATACATAATGATGAGAACGGGCCATTCTATATATACATACATGCGCCATTTAGCGGACGCTTTTATCCAAAGCGACTTACAGTAGTGAATGCATATATTTTCCAGCATATGTGGTCCCGATGGGAATTGAACCCGCAACCTAAGCTCTACCTACTGAGCCGCACGGAACCGCGGAGAGGCAGCATGCTTCACTGACCGCTCTCGGCCTCCAGGGGCAGCGGTCTGCGCTACCGGAACACATTTGCCCTCCAGCTGAATTGTCTTGCGCAGATAATTTGGGCTGTCCTTAAGACACAATGATGCCCATTACCTATGTCAGCGTTTCTCAATCCATTCCTACAAGGCACACTGCCCTACATGTTTTCATTCCAACCTCCGCTCCCAACCCATCATCTGCATCGGTCGTCTGTTAATGATCACTTGAGCAAGTGGTGGTTGGAATGAAAACACCCAGGGCAGTGTGCCTTGTAGGAATGGATTGGGAAACACTGACCTATGTCATACCACTGCAGGGGCACTTTTGTGTCTAAATGAAATGCGGAAGTGTTCCCGCCTCCCACGGCTCTTACGTCACATAAGTCGTGTAGCGGAGGCTCTTCTCCAGAGTGACAACACAGGGGAACATAAGTTCATGAGTTCCATGAGCAACTGTGACATACAGTTAACTCTTTATTCACAAAAAAAGATGTGTCACAATTATTCATATCCGTTTTCAGTTATGGTAGGGTTTTTGCATCGGAAGGAGGACGCTTATGTTGAAATAGTGGTGTATCTTGTGTTGTGTTGATGTTATGGAGTTGTTTTACATCTGGCTCATGTTAAGGTGAATGGAATCATGGGCTCCAGCAAGTACCAAGAAATTTTGGTTAAAAACCCTCTCTGCCAGGAAGCTGAAACTTGGCCACAAATGGATCTTTCAGTAGGACAACAATCCCAAGCATACCTCAAAACCAACCAGGAAATCACTTTAGCACTTTAGCACTTTAGCACTCATCACTATATACTGCCATCCAGTGATGTGCAATATTGTACATCTGTCTTACTTATTATATTATATATATTATATTATTATTATTATATTATATATTATATTATATTATATTATTGTATATTGTATATATTATATTGTATATATTATATTTTACTATTTTACTATTTTACTATCTTACAATTTTTAAAAAAATTTTTTTTACAATTTATTACTGTATTCTATTGTGTACTGTTGTGTTGTTGTGAAGAGAGATCCATGGGAACAACAAATCTCACTGCCATGTACGCATGTGTACGTGATCAATAAAAACTTGAAACTTGAAACTTGAAACTTGAAATGGTTAACTGACAAACAAAATTACTGTTTTGCAATGGCCACCTCAGTCTCCAGACTTCAACCCAATTGAAAATGTATGGTTTGAATTGAAGAGGGCAGTTCTCAAGACTGAAGGATGTGAAGGACCTTGAAAGATTCGGCATGAAGGAATTGTCAAAGGTCCTCCCCAATATCTTCACCAACCTCATAAAACAATATAAAAGATGACTCTGTACTGTTGTGCTAACGAGGGGAGGGTTCACAAAGTACTGAAAACAGGGGTATGAATAATTGTGTCACATGCATACGTTTCTGGTAGCTAAAAATGAATAAACAGAATCTTTTCCTCAATTGTATTAGTATAAAATGATATATTTTCACATTTCCTTGAGCATAAAATATAGCTTATTACCTGTATTGTTTATTTAATAAAGCCTTTTGCTCAGCTTGATCTCACAAGATGTTACACCAGGATGAGAACTCAATCAACAGCCCAAACATGACTATTTAACGAATGCACTTTGTCATCAACCTTATTCCTAGAGTATACCCGATTTGGAGTCTCCCCCACCCCCATTTTTTCCCCTGTGTCCCTCCCCACCCATGTGTGGTGGCTGTGTAGTGTAATGGTTAGGGAACTGGGCTTGTAACTCAGAGGTTGTTGGTTCAATTCCCAGGTGGGGGCACTGCCGTTGTACCCTTAAGCAATGTACTTAACCTAAATTGCTTCAGTAAAAATATCCAGCTGTATAAATGGATTGTATGTAAAGAAATGTCAATTGTGTAAGTCGCTCTGGATAAGAGTGTCTGCTAAATGCCTAAAATGTAATGGTAAAATGTTGTGCGTTTTTCATTTTGTTCAAATTGTTTGCACAAAAAGATGTGTACCTCAGTCAGCAGGGCAGAGCTCAGGTTGAGGCTGGAGAGGGCGTCCAGGATGGGCACGGTCAGTTGGGTATTCTGCTGCAGCAGGGAACTGTGGGGAACACCTGACACTTACATCTGACACCTCCCTACAGACGAGACGTCATCTCGCTAACAAGTCCCTGCGGGAAGAAAAAACCGGACTCACTTTAGCTCCTTGGCGATTTCGCTGTGCTGAGAGTCCTCCAGGATCTCGGGCAGGCTGGTTATGATATCACGTTGGATCTCCACCGGCACCACGGCAACCAGCTGCATCAGCTTATCTGCCAAATCCTGGAATGTACACACATTTGAGGGAGGGAGGGGAGAGAGAGTGAGAGTTTGAGAGAGATTGGTCAGTATGGACGGCTGCCAAGAGCCAGCCATCCATACTGTCCGATACATCAATAAAACAACGGATTGAACAGACTGTGAAATACTGTAACGTTCTGGGTACCTTGCTATCGATGACTTTGTCTAACCACTTGAGTTGGTTCATTATAATACGAGGAACGTTCGGCCCATCCTCTCCAACACCGCTGAGAAATGAGAAATGGACGAAGGAACACTTTGTCATTGACTTTGTATGTAAAACGTTGATGAGCAATCTGTCCTTTAGAGTCCCCTTTTTTTGCTCTTCGTCCCACCTGTGGCCATGCACCTTATGTTGTTCATAGTTCAATAAATTGTCCAAAAATAATAATATAATCAATATAGAATAATCAAATCAACATCAATAATCAAAACAGAGTTGTAATGCCTTAATGATGCAAATAGTACGATTACTAAGATTACACATCACACTGCCGTTCCACTGTACCGTAGGACCGAGGCACAGGACAAAGACACAAACGAGCATGTTCAAAATAAAAGGAAAAGGACTGTGGCTGGGACTCCTGGCCGAAGCACAATTGGCCACTGGGTCACCCAGGGAGGGAGGGTTATAGCCGGAAGGCTATTCCCTGCCTCATTGTTCACTAGCGACTCCAGTGGTTGACCAGGTGCCCGATGCCTGCCTGCACCACCTGCATATGCTGCGTAGCACTCTGCTGCAGTAGCTAGGGCAGCTCAGCCAGCGGACCGCAGAGTGCAGAAGGAGCATTCGG
The DNA here is from genome assembly GCA_029706075.1 of Aldrovandia affinis. Classification (NCBI taxonomy): domain Eukaryota; kingdom Metazoa; phylum Chordata; class Actinopteri; order Notacanthiformes; family Halosauridae; genus Aldrovandia; species Aldrovandia affinis. Next base: position 5,708,899 of record JAINUG010000031.1, read on the forward strand.
CCGACTGCCCACGTGTCAAGAGGTTGAGCGTTCCAGTCAGCGCCCTTCCGAATTGACGAAGGACGGCAAAACGCAACCGGCCATTTCAAATCGGTGTGAATGAAATGGAAAATAACAACAAAATAAAAGGAAGGCTTGCATCTCCGCAATGGAAATTTTACTCAGCAAATCCCATCCCAGGTGCTTACCCATCAAACATGAACTCATAACATAACCTGTTTCAAGTAACGACAAAAATATCATCTGAGGTGCTTACCCATCAAACATGAACTCCGGTATCTTCTCAAACAAGGTGTTAATGACAGAGGACTGAAAGAAGAACAACAAAAAGCATTCATTAAAACAGTTCAAGTAACTTGCATAATAAATAAAGGGGATACACGATTATGAACGTCAAACATCTTCACAGTTCGAGAGTGAGAGTGTGACTTTGTGGCTCTCACCTGCAGCAGCTCAATTCCCAGCAGAAGGCGTATAAGGCTCTCCTGATATGAGCCAAGGGAGCTGGGACCACCGTGCGGAAAAAACAAAACAAAAGCGATAGCTATGATGAGAAACTCCTGTCAACATTTCTCTGCCTTTTTAACAGTGAAAACAACATTTTACAACAGTTTAGGAATGGCTTTCTCTAGAAGTCTGCGTTATCATTATTGTTCAACATGACAACAGCGTTTTCTATTAGTGTTTAAGCGCCTTTGCTTGCCAACAAGTAACTCGTCACCAGAGGTTGTCTACGATTTTGTGAATATGTGAACTTTGTTTCTTCTTGTAAAGAATTGTTTTCTCTTGTGAATTGCAAATACATAGCAGCACACACATGAAGAACTCATACGCAAAACCAGATTAATGCTATTCCTGACAAGACAAGACAAAACCAAACCAAACAAGCCATGATTGAGATCACAGTGCCGTCGTTTTGCATACATGCTCTTCACATGCATAAGACTAGGGATGTGCACAACTCTTAATTTGTCACGGTCGAATAATCAGTGGGTGGTATGAACGAATGATCGATTATTCGATGTGTGCCGACATTCACAAAGGCAGTCATGGATTGAGGGCAAGAAATTACCATGCAAAACAAGCTTTTAACAGTGAAAAATCATATTTATTAAAGCAGTCATTCAACAGGGGATCCGCCAATTATTTTCGGATGTCAAACAAATTTTTGTGAAATTTTGAAAAATATATTTTAGAGTCTAATTTGGAAAGTACTTTTCTGAGGCCGAGTCCTGGCGAAGGGACAAAACTTGGATACAATTTCCTTTCAAAGAAAATGTATCGGACGGCTCAAACTTGACAACCTTGGAGGAGGACAAGCTGATCGACCTATCTACAGACAGTATATAATATATATATATATATATATATATATATATACACACTAAAACGCAATACACAATTTAAAAATAAATCTAATAGGGGGTCCCTGCTCCATCTCTCTATCCACCAAGGGGTCCTTGGGCTGAAAAAGGTTGAAGACCCCTGCATTCAAGCATTAATCCTCATTAACTTTTTCTTGTAAATACTGCAATTAGGCTAATATAACAACAATGCAGATATTACCGTCAATGCAAGCGGTGCACGTAGAGCTGCCTTTCAAGCCATAAAACAATTAAAACAAGTTGTAAAAGGCATAAAACAATAAAGCAGACTAGTGCAAAACCTTATTCAAGTAATCCTCATTTGCCTATTTCTATATAACATTTCACAGACAGAACAGTAAAACGTTACCAGCAATCCGTCGTATCGTAATAGCGAGCCTTGGCAACAAGTTGTAAAACTGCACAGGCCGCTGGTTATCATAATAAAATAGGATCCAGCAAAAAGACATGTGTTAGCAGCATATTAACAAACAAATAGCTTAGGCTAACAAAAATAAATTCCCTTTATAATAAAAGAGGAATTACCTCGTAACAATTACGAATTACTTCATTACTTAGTATCTGCTGTGTGTCTCACGCATCGACCGTGTTTGTAAGACAGCGCTCTTTATTTCCCATTTCATCAATGTAACGGAACGTTATTGTAACGTATGATTCCACTGCGAGTGAGGTCCACGCATCCGTGGTAATAGCTACTCGGTCAGTTTTGGCTAGAGCATTGCGAACAGACTCTGTGCATTCTGTATGCCATTCATTCTCGAAACCCCTTTGCCTCTACGGTACTAATGGGCAGCATATCTTTAGCCACCATGTTGGCAATTTGGGCAGATGTTTTCTCTACATACAACCAGCTTGCGCTACCACAAGGGTGCACCTATCAATACACAGTACAGTACATCTGTAAAGGCTTTGTATAAAACGAATTGAAATATTGTCTTTTTGCTGCAGATATATGGGGAGACATGGCCATGCGAGAACAAGGTTTAGTAGGAAGGAAAAGTATTTTTTTCAAGATACTTGCCCTGCGGAAAGTATGACATTTCCCTGAATCTGGGGGCGCGCACGCACGCACACACACACACACACATCTGTGTCTGTTCAGCTCATTCAGTTCTGTAGGAAAGTCTCGTGGCCATGAGTCCTCTAGTGTCCCCAAACATGGTTGCCAGGTTACCTGGAGTCCCCATCCAATGACGGAGGAACACAGGGCAGCAGGCAGTTCCTTAAATTCCCCTGGTCCTCAATGTGAGACTCCAGCCCAGCGATGAACTCTTGGATGATCTGTTGAATAGCATTGCACACTGAAGCAATGCTGATACAATGTACAGATTGTACACTATCTGTTTTCAATAGACTCTGAAGCATACTCACATTGGGATTCTTTTTGAGGCGCTGCTGTAGTCTCCTCTGAAACACCACCTGGTCCACAGCTCATTGACAAAAGACACACACATGTCCACTGAAACTACCAACCACAGCAATGGGATTAACTTCTATGCAGTAACTGTACTCTACCATAATGTTGTGTTTGTGTGCGTACGTGAGAGAAATATTAGCAAATGAAGAACAACTCAGTGACCTTTTGACTAAAACTGCAGGATTAAACTCTGGAGGTACTTCTTTATAATATCAATAAATCGTATTTTCTAATAAAATATATCGTAATGTCATCCTGTTCTTCAGTGGCCGAATATCTTAAGTACTTACTTATCTCGTTGGGTGTACTGTCCCACCTCAAGATTACGCCTGTCTCCCGCAGGAGCTGACCGAAGACATTATCGACTGCGGTCTCCTGTACTATGGGCGTGATGTTGGGTCCAGTGGGTCGACTCTTTTTTGATTCTGGGTGAACATGCGAATAAACAACATTGACAACAGCGATATCCTTCAATGTCAGGTAGACGTAGGTTCATATCACAAATGTCTAGTATGTCACAAATGTAATTAGTATCATTGATCATAATTAGCAAACAGACATGCTCGGCAACAATGTTGACTTACTGGACGCGTCCGATGGTGGAGCGCTTTCACCTGCTTTGTCCACAGAAGAACGTCTCTTTTTGCGCATCATGTCAAACGTCAATGCTACCTGGACAATGTAGTGATCTGACAGTTTGCGCTTATGCTGCAATAGATTACATGTGTCATATTGATGGTTAATACGTCGCCTACAAAGGATGTAAAAATGCCTACAAGCACATCTATGACACAGCTAGCAAACCATAATATTTGAGAGAAAGGTTCAGTAGAGACGCTAGCTGGCTACGCCAGCAGCTGGTTACCAACGGTAACTGGCCAGCTATGTAGGATAGCTAACTAACGTTAGCCCTTTCCACAATTGGTCGTAACTGGCAGTGTAAGGTAGCGAGTTAGCTAACAGTTAATGCATGTGTCCTGGACCAAGAAAGACATAACATGATTATTTATGTTTGACAGACATACACATATCGACAATCGTTAATACGTGTTCCTGGAACCGTAATCACACTAATATTACAGTTAAAAAATAGCGAGCTTGCTAGCTGCCGTGCTAAGTACCTAACAACCTAAGGTTAGCCTATCGTTAGTGTTTCGACGAATTGTGAATTTAACATAAATTATTTTAAAAAGTAGATGTAATGCAATACAATTGAAACTGTAACGCGATAATTTTGTTTTTGGTATAAATTACCAGAAAACTTGCGGCAGTCTCTTCTCCCAGCCGGTTTCCGCGCCAGTATTTCGTAAGGTTCAAGGGATCATCCACAAATTCAAGATTTACTATTACCGCGAAATGTGAAGATTTCTCTCTAATCCGTCAGATTTTATGCATTATTTGTTTCATGAACTGTGAACACTGTGTACATTTCAGGATAAATTACACATTCATTTAAATACTCTGGCATTGATAGCCTAATATAATTTGTAGTCATTTAGTTTCAATTATTTGATATTTAGCTAGCCTATATTTTCCATATATTTTGAAAATATATCAGTAAACTACCAAGGCAACGTGACTGTTATGATACAGTATAGTTAAATGAAAGTCTCCCCACAGCCAATGAAATTGGTTAAAATATGAATCAATATTTTATGTGTTAAGAGATAAATTAGATACAATTGACTAATCGCAACACTCGTGTACAAATAAAAGTGTTTTTTATATAATTACTATGCGGTATTCCATGTTTTTTTAAATGATCAAATAAACATCTGACAGTTCATTGTAAACTGGTTATTTCCTTAAGATGATGACAATATATTTTGACAAAATAATTGTTTAAAAAAAACCTGCCTAAATGGTAAACGGTTACTGTGAATTGTAGCTAACAATTGAGCGGAAGCACCTTGCCTAGTACTTGTATATGGTGGTGCCAATATTGCACACACAGCTATGTGTTCAAATATCAGATAACTGATTACATTTGCTAGGCATATATGAACTGTGACTTGTACTTTCGCGTTAAAATCTTTCGCTACTTCCTATATTGTTCAAGTCCAGCCCCCTGACACCACCCATTTCCTTGTGCTCAATCTCATAAAAGCCGCCTACAGTAGTTCTGCTCACACAACCTCCATTTAAGGTGCACTTATCACGGTGAAAATGGCTGTTGCTGCTAAGACGTTCTACGACCTCTCCGCGAATCTACTGTCTGGAGGTGTGCTGAAATTTTCCTCGCTGAAAGGCAAAGTTGTCCTTATAGAGAATGTCGCGTCTCTCTGAGGCACGACCACCAGGGATTACACCCAGATGAACGAGCTCCATGACCGCTATAGTGGAAAGGGGCTTGTGGTTCTGGGGGTGCCCTGTAATCAGTTCGGACATCAGGTAAGGTGGATAGCCCGCTCATTGTTTTGATTCTAGAGGGGTTTAATGTAACGCCACAACATAACACTTCGCTGGGTATAATATTACGCGAACAGGGAGCGCGTTCAACATCGCCAGGTGGCTCGTAAAGTTGCAAAATGGTTAGTAGGGCAGAGGTACTGTACCTGCCTGCTCGAGGTTTGGACTCCATGTTTTAAAGGTGCACCTGACTTCCTTGCTATGTTAGTGTTTCTTTTTGTGTAGCTGCACGGAGCATCGCACAAGTAGTATGTGTGCATGACCACGTTTGGAAAGTAAATGTTTATTTGAAGTTGCCTACTTAGTCAGCGGACTGTCGGTAACCTTACCCTGCTGATTGCGCAATCTTGTTTAATTTAAAATTAAAATAAATATTGTATTTGACGAACATAACTGGAATTCTGACACGTACCTCTTGTAAAACGAGTTAACAATCTGACAACTTTTGTAGGAGAATTGTAGCCACGAGGAAATTCTGCTATCCCTGAAGTACGTCCGTCCAGGCAACGGCTTTCAGCCCAAATTCCAGCTGCTGGAGAAGGTGGATGTGAACGGGAAGGACGCACACCCCATGTTCGTTTTCCTCAAGGAGAATCTGCCATCCCCAAGCGATGATCGCACGTCCCTCATGGGCGACCCCAAATGCATAATCTGGAGCCCAGTGTGCAGGAACGACGTCAGCTGGAATTTCGAGAAATTTCTCATTGGTCCTGATGGGAAGCCGTTCAAGCGGTACAGCAGGAGATTCCTCACCAGTGACATCGATGGTGACATCAAGCAGCTTCTCAGCTTGGTGAAATAAACCGTCCCTAGCATTGTCTCCACAGAAGCAATGGTGGCATAGTTGTGTTTTGTGATTGCTGAAATTATCTCAATCTTACTGTGTTGTCCAAAGAACCACAAACTGGACTTCCTGCCAGTCACAATATCCCACACTGTAACATCCCACATTCCTGCACACTATTTCCTCTGTAAGATGCTGTCTTAAACTGTCTATGCTTTCTTATGCAATATGCTGCTGCACTTGGCCTCTTTACTGTATGAAGGCACCCTTTGAAACCAGTGTGAGAGGGGTGTCTGATGAACTGTAAATGGCACAAACCCATCAGCAGCACTCTGTTCAAGTAAAGCATAGTTTAGTTTTCTGTTATTGGTGGACCAATAAATATACCTTTACTAGGAGCTTGTTTGTTGACTTCATTTTTCAAAGCTGTGATTGGCCTAAATGGTTTCTTGCTGTTTAGTTTGGGGTTTTAATTTGATATGTCAGCGCTTGATTTGTGTGGTATATTCCACTTCCCTTAGCAGCTCCATGATATCACTGGTAAACATGTGGGAAGTGTACAAGTGTTCAATCTGTGGGAGAAAAGGAAATTGCTGTAAACAAAACAGACATTTTCTTACGGGAATGTGCATTTAAACATAAGGGTTGTTTTTATTTTGGACACGATGGTACAACTGGTATTTTGGTGAAGAAACTTGAGTTGTCCAAGGCACTATAGCCAGGGTACTTCAAGGTACTTCACCTAGCAAAACCAGATGACAAGGAGTGTGCCTAATCCTGCAGATGGTCACCAGGGAGACCGGAGGTGTGGCGATACAGGGAGTGCTTTTAAAACAAGTCTTTAAGGCTGCCTGAAAGGAGTAATGTAATTACTGTACTTTGACCCTTTGAGGTGAATTATTAAGACTAAATTGCATCATCAGAATGAAAAGATTAAAAAGAGAAATGGTGAAACAATTTCAGTAGAAGTAGAACCACCAAGTAATTGAAGCCTTCATGACAAATTAGACCTGGGTGCTTTTGAGCATTCTCTAAAAAAGCATTTAATTTAGATATTTACCTCAAGCACTCTTACATTTTACTCCTTTCCTTTTTATGCTACCAGTTTGCTCCTCAGCCAATTGCCATTAAGATGCAAAAACCTTTTACTGGTGTGCCTTTCTCAACTTGGACTTCACACTCCACCCATCAATTGCAATTAAATATGAGGCTGCAAGCTATGATAAGAACAGCCTTTGTTCCTCTTCAGTAAAGTAATAGTCTGAACTTATTTTACTGTACAGCAGTTACAGTAAACATTACATGAGTCTATGGTCGCAAAGGCCACTTATTTGAGGTTCACCAGATTGACTAGCATACAGCCTAGTACACTAATCTTAACATTCAAGGTCAGTTGAATCAACTGACTAGAACTGAGGGCACTTGTGCAATCTGCTGACTGCAAGGGGGATTCCCATCATTAATCCATTCGGAACATTCTGAGAAGGAAGTGTCAAACATATTGGCCAATTGGTTTGAGAGGTGTTCATGAGACGGTGTGCTTCACTTGCGGAACTCAGAAGTTGCAAAATAACCTTCACACACCCCTTCGGTAAACAAAGGGTCAATATAACTCGGGGAAATAAATTCAATTTCCTCCAACAGTGCAAAGAACAATGCCAAAATATAGAACTAAAACCAAATACAATATAAGCATACTGGCTGTTTTCAGTCCATATTCACCTTCAAAATACAAGATACAGAAAAATGTATTTTGGATTGTTTGGCTGTAAAAGACCACAAATTATTTGGATGGTAATCCATCATTGTGAAAGACAATAAATCCCAGAACTCCATAGTCATACACTGCAGAGATGCAAGCATCTCTTCACATCCGGTGCCTGTGGTTAACACACAATGTGCCGCCTACAGTCTCCACGGTGACCCATGTACATTCTCTTGAACATCTGCATTTCCGGATTAAATAGAATTTGGCACAATTCCCAAGAACATTGGATTTCACTTAATTCAGTAGGTTTCCAGACATTGCATTAAAGAAACTTTATTATTCTCCCAAATTGGATTCCCTGCACAAAAGAGCAAAAAGCTTAAATAACTAGGTTTAAAATGAAACAATTCTCTCAACAAAAAGAGATGCATCTTTTAGCTCTCCTAAGAATTTACAGATCATACATATATTTATTTCATACAATCCAAACAGGAACCAATTTCAGAACCCATACATAAAATAAAATAAAATCCTAAATCTCAAACAGTTCCTGCTAGTGAACACATTTCATCGCTAAAAGGCAGCTGGTGCTTCTGTCAGACAAAGAGCAGCACTTTGTTGTCAAAGTTTGTATTGTTCCCTTTCACTAGTTCCCAGAGTGAAGGGGTATGATACAGCCCCACAGACCTGGCCACCCGATTTCTGGTAGATGGTGACTAGGTGCCACATCCTTCACCTCCTGAAAATGGACTACTCCTTACACTGCAAATACTGAAGAGGTATAACAGGTAAAACATCTTGAACAAGAAGGGGAACACTGCTGCCTAAGACCTTAGCACTGCAGGGACACCGAAATAAAGCAAGGGAGTCTGCTGGGAGCTGGGTTTTTGGGTTCTGGGTACTTACTGCCTGACTACAACGTTAAATATCATTCTGCATATATTTCAATCTCTAAATTGAGGAGCTCCAATTCATTTACAGAAAGAAATGGGAAAGACAGACATGACAGGTAAATGTTTCCCCACCCCCACCCTCGAAATACAGTTGGCAGAGTCGTCAGATGTGTATAGCTTGGAAGCTTTGGTTGAAACCACATGTGTATTTGGCTTTTATTATTTTCAGTCTTTTCTAGTGGGCAAGAGAAAAGTTTTTATGCACGACTTTATCCATGCATTTTAGGCAACGTCTAACATTCTGGTCGTCCAGCATGAGGTCTTACTGCCGTTTTACCCTCCTTCCTCCAGCTATGTCTTCAGGCCACTGACCCCAAGGAGAGTCGGTCTCCGTTCACATGTCAAACTGATAAGGGTCTTTATTTTCTTTTTGTTTTGGCTCTTGGTGACAACGGATGAAAATATAATAAGCAGGAGAGAGAGAGAGAAAAATGCCGATTCAGTACAGAGTCTTAAAGGACCGAAGCAGCTTGGTGTGTGCGTTAATGTGACTCAGTTCCTTTCAGTGCATGTCCCTGAACGCCCGGCATCTTAGTTGGTGTCCATGTTATCATCCCCCGTCTCAGAGGTGTCCCCCAGCGAGCTGGAGGAGGACCGACTGCTGCGGCCGTCCCCGTCTCTGCGCTGGTAAAACAGGACGTAGGCCGCTTTCGTCTGCGAGGAGCAGAGGAAGAGATCTGGTTACACGCAGCTGCCACGGGAGCAGAGGACAGGCAGTTAATGAGAGCTACCGTCACTATTCATTACAGCACCATTGCATTATGACATCACACGCTTTATACTTTGTACTATATTTAGAGGACCACAATGGAAATAAGTTGGGGGTTTTTCGCCAACTTTTTTGTGTTGTCCTGGCCAATTTGCGGCGTGCATTAATGTGATGCCACGTATCAAGGGTATGTGTGTTCGCATTGTGTATATCTTTTTTTATTGTCAAATAAAACTAACTAATAGGAAAAATAGGACAACATCATCACTAATTGTAAAGCTTTCACAACAACAAAAAAGTCATAATACTTTTTTGGGGAAAAGCAACAACTTGCTTACCACAATCTGATCTTCTGTAGCGGGGAAGACACTGCTGTCATCAAAGTAATGCCACTTTTCATCTGATTTGTTCTTGCCATAGGCTGTGTCTGTGGGAAGGAGATGGTTAATTACTTCCTATAGTATTATACGATAATGCTACTTCATTAGAAAGAGTGGTGTGCACTTATAGACGGAAGGGTGGGGCACGGCTGTGTCAGCCAGACACGCTCCTATTTTAAGTCCTACGCTCTTATTTCAAGATGTGCTCCTGGATGACGACTTTTTAGAAATGTAGCCATAAAGAGGCTACAAAAAATGTTTTTGAACTTTGAGTTCCTCTAAAGATAACCGAGTCGAGTAGGATTTCCTCAAACTGCACAAGGAAGCCAATCCCTGCACAAACATTCACTACAATTACATTTAAAAACGGACAAAATGATGGATACAAGAGCTTACAGTATGTGCCAATGAACACAAGCTACAAAAGGCAAATAAAAGATCACTCCCAGCCAACTACATTTCCAGATAAACAGAGGCCAGGCACCCGCTGTTACATACTTCTATAGAATGAATAAGCTGCAGGTTGCCCTGGATTTAAACAACACACTTTGCAACACAATGGAAGCGCTCTTGGCAGAAGGGGTCAGCAGGATGCAAGGTGCAAAGATAAGAGAATAAAAATGCAGAAATGAAGTAAGATAATAATCGTTTCCTGTAGCAGTGACCAAGTTTTAGATTGGTCGCGCAGGCAACCAAGAAGTTTACCTGGAAATCAACCCTTGATGTTTATCAGAAGATATTTGGTTGGCTTTTGCAAAATTAACATGAAGAATTACAAATAGAAACGCTGTAGCTACGCCTGTTTAGTATTTACTTTCAGACAAGAAGTGTCTGAGAACCACAACAATACAGCCATTGGACAGTTCCATGGAAACACTGGAGAGGGTGAAAAGTAACAATTACTCACAGTGCCCTCCACCCATTCCACCATAATGGTTGGACACGGCGATGAGGTCATACACGTAGGGCCCCGCCCTTGGGTCGCATACAAACTCTGACATGTTCAAGTTCCTGTAGAGAAAAACACACATCATCAGCCACTGACTGTAATCGTTGATCGTGCTCATAGTCAACGACTACCCATGCCATACATATTAAACGTGTCACTTCCGCCTATCACTGCCTACAAGCAGCCCAGCAAATACTTTATTTTGATTATTTAAGTCATTTGCTTAATTGGTGATGAAGGCAATTGGTTTGACAGCATGCACAGACCCTGCATTAACAATGAGGACTCGTCTCGAGCACATACAGGACATCCCGCCTTCTGCAAGTAATCAAGGAGTGGTCATTGGCAAGAAACTCCAAGGTGTGTTTCCTGGAGCCGCATGGATGCTGTGAGACAGTCAAGTCAAGTCTCACACAGAGGCAGCTTTATTTCGAACAGCTCCACTGCCTGATGCACGGGTGTCAAACTCATTCCATCGAGCGTCGATTGTATGCACGCTTTTGTTGCAACCGATGCACTACACTGAGTTATTTCACTAATTAGCTCGCTTCCTCAACCAAGGAGGGGAACTAACTGAAATCACCTGTGGTGGTGCATTGGTTGCAACAAAAATCCGCATAGACTCGACCCTCAATGGCAGGGGTGCTCAAGTTCGGTCCTGGAGATCTACGGGCCGTGCAGGCTTTTGTTCCAGCCCTTCACTAACACACCTGATTCGAACATTCATTGCCTTGACGAGCAGTTGATTAGTGGAATCAGGTGTGTTAGTGAAGTGATTAATGGAATCAGATGTGCTAGTGCTGGGCTGAAACAAAAGCCTGCATGCCCAGTAGATCTCCAGGACCGAACTTGGGCACGCCTGGTCAATGGCATAAATTTGACACCCTGGCCCCTCACACACATTCACAGTGTACTGAGCAGATGGTAAAGCTGAGGTAAATCAACTGAGAATTCAGTGAATGGGAACAGAAGTTTCAACACCCACAACCAAACAGCAAACACACTTCCTCTTCAAACCTAAAAGCAATGAAACGTTACGCTTCAAATATTTCAGGCCAACTTCCTCCTCACACTCTCAGGTTTCTGAATCAGTGCCATCTAGTGTTCGAACTGTGCAAAAGCTACTTTGACTCCAACGGACACAGCAGTATCCTTCAGGGTACAGACACACAGAGGATACAAACACCGACCGCACCGGTGTGCCACATGCCCAGGCTGGTGCGCAGCTTCCGGTATCAGTCCGTACAGGGTGGGAGCGCAGGCCTGACTTCATAAAGCCTCCTTAGTGTTTCAGAGTCATGGAATGGAAAGAGCGTCTTTGTTTCAGCGTTGCGGCCTACCTGATAGGGAAGTCCACCACGGTGTCCAGCTTATCCCTCCAGCAGCGGTTGTAAGAGAAACGCTTCAGGTGCACCACTAGGATGTGCGGCAGGGTCCACAGGTCAAACTTCTTAGTGGCCTGCTGGTGCTTCTTACAGGTGGGGCAGTACCTACGGGGCCAGACCGAGGCTTAGCAGCACTCATTAACTTCAACTCGCTTCAGTAATAACGCAATACCCGGTGATGACATAGGCTTGATTATAGACTATATCGTAATATAAAGAGAATACGTATTAGGCAAAATTTCTAATAGAAAACGGAGGAATAAGGAAATAAGGGATCCACCATACATGAGGGTAAAAACAGAGATTTATCCATGGACGGTCATCTCAATAACAGACCAGCAACCAAAAGACCATAAAAGCAGAAGTGAAAGTTATTTAAGGAAGAGGCATACCAGGGGTCGTGCTCTCCCAGCGTCTCCATGGTGGTGAAGAGCTTAATGCACTCCCTGAGGGCCACGGTGGACTTCTTCTTCTGCTGCTGCATGCTGTCATGTCTTTCAAATGCCTGGGGGCCAAGGGAGGGGTGTGTGTATCAGACCACGTACGCACGCACGCACGTCTACACAGACACACACGGTCAAGGTGGCTTTGGCTCAACCTCTCACTTGGGAGGGATTCATTCCACTGACCTCTGCCTCCTGGTCATCGAAGCACAGCTTCTTTACTTCCCAATCCCAGTCCATTGCTACTGTGGAATGTGCTGTGGACACAGACAGAACACTCTTGGTCATTGCTGAGGCGATATAAATCACGCTTCTTGAAATAAAGCGGGGGGGAAAAAAAGAAGTAAAATGTATACACGGATTTGATATTTATCGAAACAAGCTCACAAAACAAATATTACACGTGCAGTAACTGTGCTTAAAAGGCAGGGCAAGATACTTGCTGTTGAGTTTGAGGACGTTTCCATCGCAAGGCAGTGGGCCGATGTTGGCTGTTCCGTACGAATTCACCATGTTGAACGTGAACAGCTTCCCGCGAGTGGAGCCAGACTTGGTGCTGAACTTTAAAGTGCTGACAGTGGGGCCATTCTCCAGGTCCTGGGAGTCCACGTCCTCCCCCACCGAGCCATCAGATTGGCTGTCCTCCAGCTCTGAATTGACCTGGTGATCCATGGCTTCCACTTCCCCTGCAAGGCAGAAACAGGACTCCCGTGACCATCAATCTCACAGCTGCCAGCTTCACACAAACAGGAAAAGAATGTTATTGCCAAATAATAACACAACTAAGAGGAGCAAACAGAGGTCTAGTTTAACATTTAATGCAATTTTATACTCATGAATTTTATACGTATTCCTCACTCATAAATACACTTTATAAACATTTAGGATTTATCTAAAGTAACCATATTTAGAAAAATTATATCACTGTCCAAATGATTGGAAGAAGTGAGGCTTATTTCTCCATTGTCGGGGAGATGCATTTTGGTCATGCTGTGCAGGCAAACAGAATGTGGCCCAGCCTAACCTAAATTCTCATAATCAAGCATTGTGCCATCATTGACAGGTTTATTACTTTGTAAATGAAACCAGGGCACTAAGCTTCGGTAGCTTTGGCAGCCAGCACAGTCCATATTAGATCAGCACACCAAACTTACCAGCCTATGTCACACACCACAATTTCAGGGTTCTACCTATGAGCTGGAAATTATGGATGATGGAGAAAATAATTATGGCCCACCAGATTGAAAGTGGAGGTCAACATGGTATGATTGGCCTTGTCACCTGGTAGCAATTGTATTTGCCTGAACATATTATGTCTCTCCAAATACCAGCTCAACCAACATCTCTGTATAAACCAAGCTGTCATCCCCAGGCTCTATCGATGTTTGGCATCACCATGATTCTCAACATGAGAGAAGCATATTAACGCGGACCTGTGGTAGAAAGTGACCCAAAACCAAAATATAAAAAAGGGATCTGAACCTGGCTTGTGCTGGGCCTTCCCCCAAGTCATAAATCAATCAGTCATGGGCTAAGGAGGGAGGGAGCCAACCCCCACCCCTGCCTCCAAACACTTAAAGTGTGACCTGTCGATAGCTTGAGGTCAGTTTTTTGGGGAGGTTTTTTGGCAGTTTGAGAGTCGTCTAGTCTTCATGGGTGATTATACACATTTCTGCTTTCTTGGGAGATCTGGTCCCAGCTCACACCTCGGCTGTGTGCGTTTGCATTTGGAGACACAAACTTGGTTTGGCATCATTTTCTTCCATTTCATCTCTTTTGTGATTGTTACATCTCATTTTTATGTCTAGGATTTAGTATTTGTTAGGGTAGTTGAAACTACATCTGTAGATTGGACGTTGAATATTTTGTCTTTGTCTATATCTTGTAACTTAATAAACCAGCTGTTGTATATTTTGATGAAGGTTGCTCCACCAGATTTCTCTGCCTATCAACAAATTCTGAGATTTAATTGATCACTGGTATCATGTGTAGTAATTATTATATGAAATCAAATAAATACATTTTACATGCAGGATAAGTGAGGGATTTTAATACGCAATACCACTTGTGTTCAGTATTCAGAGTGCTGAACTTTAAACAAGGGCATTTGACTGTTAAGGCTACTGGATTCAGGGAATAGACTATTTTTATTCAAACTTCACTGTTCCGACACCATATACATTTTAGAACAGTTTAGATGCAACTAAACTGAGTTTAGAGTAGGGCTGTAACGGTATGACATTTTCATGGTATGATAAGCGTACTACTCAATATCATGGTTTTTGGTATATCACTATCAGTTTTTAAGCTAAAAAAAAAAGTATCACACAAACTCGATCTGTTTATTGTATGGCTCTATGCAGATTTTTATACCATTTTAATTGCAAAATAAAACAGAAATTGCAACTGAATATAGTTCATTCGTAATTGTGTGTTTAAATCAATAGCTACTCTCAATAGCTGAAAATGATAATAATCGGAAAATGGAACTGTCAAATAAGTAGCACTAGATGCATTTAGGCCTAGCTTTCTTTTTTTTTTCTTTTTTTTTAAACTTTATTTATTGATTTTCAACAAAGCGGGTCAACATACAAAACATCCGTTTCAAGGACAGTTCTGCCACCTTTTGGACAATTACTTAAACATTTAAACAAGGCACTAACAGGCAGGTATAAAGAAAAAAGAATAAAAAGAATAACAATATATAAATAGATAAATAAATAAACAGAATAACATACACAGAATAACAGTGTGGGGAGGGGGGACCCCATCCACACATTCAATATTGTGTGAGAAGGAGGTACTAGTAGTGTCTTTTCTGCTGGAGCGATAATGACATTAATACGTAATGAAGTTGACGACAAGTGACACCCTGAATTCAGGATTTTCCTGGGATTCAATAAATGAGAACAGAAGTGTACAAAAATCCAGCATCTAGGCCACCCTTAGTCAAGGATTAATATTAAAGGACGCCAGACCTTATAGAATCTATCTGTTGATCCTCTTAAAGTGAACTTTATTTTCTCTAACTGGAGATGTTGCATAATATCTCTTATCCAGTGTTCATGGGAGGGTGTCGAGATTCTTCCAGTTAAGAAGAATCAGTCTCCTTGCAAGAAGGGTGATCAAATAAATTTGATAGGAAAGCAACTTGGGGAATTCTGAGTCGTGCGGTTGGACCCCAAATACAGCAGTTTGAGGGTTTGGGGTAGTAGGTCTTTCCAAAATGGTTGAGATAGTTTGAAAGATTGAACACCAAAAGTTAGATAATCTGGGGCAAAACCAGAATATGTGCCAGGGTAGCAGGAGCATGTTTACACCTATCACAGAGAGGGTCCACAGCTGGGTACATTTTTGCTTTGTATAGTGAAGACGATGTAAAATCTTAAATTAAATAAGACTGTCTCGCACATATTGACGATGAATGCACCCATGTCAAGGCTTCACACCATTCTTCCTCCACAAACTCCAATCCCAAATATTTTTACATTTTTACATTTTACATTTACATTTTAAGCATTTAGCAGACGCTCTTATCCAGAGCGACTTACAAGATGTGCATTAATACATGGTAGGAACAATCATAGTTGTAGCTGCCCTCTCGATAGCTGCCCTCTCGATAGCTGCCCTCTCGATCCCATTCCTTTCCTCCTCTTCCAGTCCATCGCTATGGACATCCTCCCCTTAGTCTCCAATGTTATAAACTCCTCCCTTTCCTCTGGCTCTGTCCCCACTCCCCTTAAAAGCGCCCATGTCATCCCTCCTCAAAAAGCTCTCTCTGAATCCTGCTGCCATTTCTAACTACGGACCTGTCACTCTCCTCTAATTATTTTCCAAAACACTAGAGCGGGCTGTATAACCAACTGTCTGCTTATCTACTACAGAACAATCTGCTTGATCCCAACCAATCTGGGTTCAAGGCAGGCCACTCCACAGAGACTGCTCTGCTCATTTAGCAGACGCTCTTATCCAGAGCGACTTACAAGATGTGCATTAATACATGGTAAGAACAATCATAGTTAGCGCACGAGATCAGTGCAGTAATACAGTAATAGACATTGCAGGCATCTGCGTACCAAATCATTCTGCCAAGCAGTTCGTATTAGATCTAGCGAGGTGGTCTGTATATTGGACAAAGGATTGAGGATTTGTGTTTCGGAGTAGATCATCCTGGATCTGCAGGAATTTAAAAAAAATTGTTCTGGGTATGTTATACTTCTTGGATAACTGATCAAATTGCGGAAAAACTCCATCAATGTACAAATCCTTCATTGATGCCATCACATTTTTATGCCACAGCTGAAAGGTGCTATCAATCAATGAAGGAGGGAAGGAATGACTTGGGGCAACAGGGCTAGCAGTGAGCTGCAATGCCAGCCAAAGTGTCGTCGAATGTGGCCCCATATTTTTAAAGACTGTGATAGTGGTAGTACAGTATGTTTGTGTAGTGCTGAGCATACCAATGCTGCGAGTGATGTTGGTTTGCAGGATACTCTTTCAATATTTAACCAAAAGATGCTGTATGATAAAGCTCTGACATTGCATGCCCAATAGTAGAATTAAAAATTAGGCAGTGCTAGGCCTCCAAGTGTCTCTGGCCGTTACAAAAAATATTTTCTGATGCAGGGTGTTTTTTTTATTCCATAAATATTGAGAGATAATTTTGCCTAGTAAAGATTGCTTTGTTAATATACATTTATATATCAAAAGTTTTAGAACACCCCAAAATTCCAGTTTTTACTGAAATGTAAGCAGTTCAAGTCCAGTGAATAACCTGAAATGGTACAAAGGTTTATAAAAAATAAAAATAAATTTAAAAAAAGGTTTTTTTGGAGGGGACAGTTAAAACTGGATCGTCAGGTACCTCAGACGTATAAATTTGAATTAATTGTTTATCTCTGCCTGGTTGATTGTTACTTGTCCTGAGCTGGGGCAGATTTCACTGATAATTCTGGATGCTCTGCCTGCCTTTTCGCCATGTTCATACCATTTGTGTCGTGACTGCAATCTGTCTGTCGCAACCTCCGCTCTCTCTCCCCCACAGCCTTGTCAGCTACTGTTCTATCACCCCTTCCCCCTACTGATGCCTTCTCTCAGCTACCTGCTGAGGAAGCCTCATCCACCCTACTGCCCTCCCTCTCCTCCTCCTTTGATTCACTCTGTCCTCTCTCCACTAAACCTGCTCGTTTTCGACCCCCCAACCCCTGGCTAACTGACTCCATTCGGGCCAACCGACTCGAACTGCGAGGGGCAGAAAGGAAATGGAGAAAATCAAAATCCCCAGTGGGCTTGATTGACTTCAACACACTCCTTTCTACCTTTTCCTCCAACCTCTCCTCTGCTAAATGAGCATCTTCTGCTTCTAAACCTCGCAAACTGTACTCTACATTTTCCTCTCCTCCCCCACCCGCCTCCTCTCTAACGGCAGATGGCTTTGCATCGTCCTTTCACCAGAAAGTCGATGACATTGGCAACTCCTTCCCCCATCCCCTCCCTCACCCATCTCGCTACCTAAACCTCTCACCCGTCTTCCTTCTCACCCCTCCCTGACTCGGACATCCTTCAACTGGTTCTGTCCCATCACCTGCCCTCTCGATCCCATTCCTTCCCCGCTCTTCCAGTCCATCGCTATGGACATCCTCCCCTTAGCCTCCAATGTTATAAACTCCTCCCTTTCCTCTGGCTCTGTCCCCACTCCCCTCAAAAGCACCCATGTCATCCCTCCTCAAAAAACTCTCTCTGAATCCTGCTGCCATTTCTAACTACGGACCTGTCACTCTCCTCTAATTATTTTCCAAAACACTAGAGCGGGCTGTACAGTGCATCCGGAAAGTATTCACATCGCTTCACTTTTCCACATTTTGTTAGGTTACAGCCTTATTCCAAAATTGATTAAATTCATTTTTTTTTCTTATCTACTACAGAACAATCTGCTTGATCCCAACCAATCTGGGTTCAAGGCAGGCCACTCCACAGAGACTGCTCTGCTCGCGGTCCCAAGTCCCAATCTCTCAGCTCCGTACTTCCTCCTCAACCTGTCAGTTGCATTCGACACTGTGGACCACCAGATCCTGCTTTCATCTCTCATCGAGACGGGAATCTCTGGATCTGCACTGACTTGGTTCAAGTCATACCTGGCTGACTGGTCCTACCAGGTGGCCCGAAGAGGATCCCTCTCCTCTCCCCACACCCTCTCCACCGGAGTCCTGCAGGGCTCGGTGCTAGGCCCCCTCCTATTCTCCATGTACACCAAATCACTTGGTTCTGTCATCTCTGCTCATGGTTTTTCTTATCACTGTTATGCTGATGACATTCAACTCTTCCTCTCCTTCTGAGACCCAGGTCCCGGCGCGGATCTCTGCATGCCTGGCAGAGATCTCTGCTTGGATGTCCACCCACCACCTCAAGCTGAACCTGGGGAAGACGGAGTTGCTCTTCCTCCCAGCGAAGGGCTCGCTGATGATTGATGCTTCAATCACCGTGGAAGGCTCCATAGTGTCTCCGTCCCAGTCTGCCAGGAGTCTTGGAGTGACCCTGGACGACCAGCTGTGTTTCTCGAGCCACATCGCAGCGATCACCCACACCTGCCGATTCTCCCTCCATAACATCTGGAGGATCCGACTGTTCCTCACCCAAGACGGCACACAACTCCAGGCCCTGGTGATCTCACGTCTGCACTTGCAGAATTGACTACTGCAATTCCTTGCTGGCAAGCCTACCGACCTGTGCCATCAAACCACTACAACTGGTCCAGAATGCTGCCGCACATCTGGTGTTCAATCAATCCAAGTTCACGCACGTCTCCCCTCTACCCTCCTCTCTGCACTGGCTCCCTATCGCAGCACGCATTAAATTCAAATCCCTGGTGCTAGCTTATCAAGCGGCTAGAGGAACTGCTCCCCCTCATCTCCAGACACTCATCACACCCTACACCCCAGCCAGACCCCTCCGCTCCGCCTCCTCTGGCAAACTGACTGTCCCATCCATCTGGGCACCCGGCAGCCACACCCTCGCGGTCTCGCCTGTTCTCTGTCTGGACCCCTCAGTGGTGGAATGATCTTACGCACTCGGTCAGGACCACGGAATCATTTGTGATCTTCGGTAGGAGACTCAAGATCCACCTTTTCAGACTCAACTACCACTGAATTCTGTACATCTAGCCAATTGTCATCACCACTGCCTACATGTTTATTACTGCATTTTGTTATCTGTATACTTGTTTAAAATAAAAAAATAATAATAAAAAAAAATAAATATGTACTAACCGTTTCCTTCCCGGTGTGACAGGTATGGTATGCAGCTGCCAACAATGATGTCTATCGCTGTATTACTGTACTGATCTCTTGCACAAACAATGATTGATCATACCATGTATTAATGCACATCTTGCAAGTCACTCTGGATAAGAGCGACTGCTAAATGCTTAAAATGTCAAATGTAAAAACGCAGTAATAATTTCTTTATTTAAGTCAAATTCGGTCTAGAGCACCATCCAGTCTTTGTAAAGTTCAGCAGTGGGTGTTAATAAGTACTTGTGATCCAATTGTGTCATTTGGTCTGTGAGTTCGGTGAGGCGCCTAGTTTGCTCTTTTTTAATAGAAGAACTATAAGCCATTATCTGACCACGAATGTAAGCCTTCAAATTCTCCGATAGTATGGCTCTTGAAACGTCATCAGTACTATCCTCTATAATGTACGTAGATGGCGGCGCGCACGGTCGCAGCGGCTCTTGGCTCTCCTTTTTTGTGCCTTGTTTTGTTTGTTTTCTGTGCGTTCCCATCTGTTTTTTGTGCGTTTTCATCTGCGAGTCGGTACTATAGCCGACAGGACCTACTGGACATTGGATTTCAACACAAACTACCTGTGTCTATCGACTTTCACCGCACTTACAACATACCAGGCGAGATAGCCAGGGCACCAGGATCCCCGTGGATTGTTATCGGATCCAGCAGCCGGCGTAGGCGGCGGAGGGAGAGAAAGCAAACGTGGGGCTGCAGGTCCGGCCTCCTCCTGAAACTCAGGAATCAGCCTCACAAGCCACCTCTCCCGAGCTTATATCTTACCAACGCCAGATCCATGGTTCACAAAACAGACGAACTAGAACTACAACTTGCTGGAAATAGCTACGTGCGCAACTGCTGTGCTCTGATAATAACCGAGACCTGGCTACAGCCGCAAATCCCCGATGCTGCGATGCAGCTAGCAGGCCGCACACTCCTCCGCTGGGACAGAAACAAGGACTCCGGTAAGAGCAGAGGAGGGGGGCCATGTATCTACGTGCACAATGCCTGATCTAACAACAGCGCTATCATAGACAGTCATTGTTCTCCTGACCTGGAGTATATGTCAGTGAAGTGCCAATCTTTTTTTCTGCCAAGAGAGCTAACGGTAGTGATTATCACGGCTGTTTACATACCACCAGATGCTAACGTTAGCATAGCTCTCTCTATACTGCTAAACGCCATAAACAAACGACAGCGGGCCCACCCTGATGGTGTCCACATAATTGCTGGAGATTTTAATAAGGCAAACCTAAAATCGGTCCTGCCGAAATTTTACCAGCATGTCAAGTGTCCGACCAGGGGGAGAAACACTCTTGATCATGTTTACTCTAACATCAAGCATGCATACAGAGCCATAGCTCTCCCTCACCTCGGGAAGTCAGACCACCTCTCCCTGCTACTTACCCCAGCATACACCCCCCCCCTCAGAGCGAGAACAAGACCAGTCACAAAAACTATAACAACATGGTCTGAGGATGCACTTTCTCAGCTACAGGACTGTTTTGCACATACCGAGTGGGATATATTTGAACATCGGGACCTGGCAATATTCCTTTTTTACATCAAGTGCTGTATTGAGGAGGTCACTGTGGAAAAAACTATCCGGGTCTTCCCCAACCAAAAACCCTGGATGACCTGCCACGTCCGTATGCTTCTCAGGGCCCGTGACACTGCCTTCAGGTCAGGTGATGGAGCTCTGTACAGGGCTGCTAGAGCCGAACTAAGGGGAGGAATTAAGAACGCAAAATCGGACTACAAGAAGAGGATAGAAGACCACCTCTCCAGCAACAACCCACGGCAAGTGTGGCAGGGTATACAGAACATCACCAACTACAAAGACTGTGTGGTAACAACTGGGAACCCAGGTGTGTCACTAGCAGAGGAGCTGAACAGCTTCTTTGCACGCTTCGAGACACAGCACCCAGCCACACCCCCTCGACCCCCACCAGCCCCCGATACCCCCGCACTCACTCTAACGGAGCATGATATGAGACGGGTGCTCAGGGCAATGAACCCCAGGAAGGCCGCTGGGCCAGATGGAGTACCCGGGAAGGTGCTCAAAGCATGTGCCGACCAGCTCGCAGGGGTCTTCACTACCATCTTTAATCGCTCCCTGGCACAAGCTGTCATCCCATCCTGCCTGAAATCAGCTACAATCATCCCCGTACCTAAGAAAACAGCCACAGACAGCCTCAATGACTACCGACCGTAGCACTCACACCTGTCATGATGAAGTGCTTTGAGAGGCTGGTCTTACCCCACATTAAAGCCTGCCTCCCCCCCACAATTGACCCTCACCAGTTTGCCTATCGGGCAAACAGATCCACCGAGGATGCCATAGCCATAGCTCTCCACTTTGCGCCGAGCCATCTGGAACACCGGGAGAGCTATGTAAGGATGCTCTTCATCGACTACAGTTCAGCCTTCAATACAATCATCCCGGACATCCTGATTACCAAGCTGTTAGACCTAGGCATCCCCCCACTGCTCCTGGAAAAAGGACTTCCTGACTGACCGCCCCCAGACTGTGAAACTCGGCCCCCACCTCTCCTCCACCCGCACACTCAGCACCAGCTCTCCTCAGGGTTGTGTGCTGAGCCCACTACTGTACTCTCTTTACACCCACGACTGCAGCCCAGCACACCCAGACAACATCATCGTCAAATTCGCGGACGACACCACGGTGGTTGGGCTCATCTCTGGAGGGGACGAGGCTGCCTACCGAGATGAGATCCTGAAATTAACAGCGTGGTGTACAGTGAACAACTTGGCACTGAACACCACAAAAACAAAGGAAATCATCTGTGACTTCAGGAAGAACAGAGCAGACCCCGCCCCCCTTTGCATCAACGGTGAGTGTGTGGAGAGGGTCCACACTTTCAAATTCCTGGGCACCCTCATCTCTGCTGACCTCTCCTGGTCTGAGAACACCACAGCGGTCATCAAGAAGGCCCAGCAGCGATTACACTTCCTGAGGGTGCTCAGGAAGAACAACCTGGATCAAAAGCTGCTGGTGACCTTCTACCGCTCCTCTGTTGAGAGCCTGCTGGTGTACTGCATAACTGTGTGGTACGCCAGCTGCACCAAAGCGGACAGAAGGGGGCTTCAGAGAGTCATCAACGCAGCACAGAAGATTATTGGCTGTCCTCTCCCCTCTCTGATGGACATTTACAACTCCCGCTGCCTCAGCAGAGCAAAAAAGATCACAAAGGTCAGCTCTCACCCTGGCTTCCACCTGTTTGAACTGTTGCCCTCCGGGAGGCGCTACAGGTGCATGAGATCCAGAACAAACAGGATGAAAGACAGTTTCTTCCCTAGAGCAATAACCACCATGAACTCAAACATGCACTGATCGCCCCTTCCCCCCTTCTCCCCCTCCCCATTGTGCAATATAAGCCACTTCAGTGCAATATCTAGTGCAATATCTATGTACGATGTACAGTGCAATATGTGTAGATGTAGCCTATATTTTTTGTATTATATATATATATTTTTCTATTATTGTTGGGTATTTTTCTACTACTGTTGGGTATACTGTATGCTGTTCGTGACTGTCTTGTATGCTGTCCTGCACATTTAAGCTGAAATCTTAATTTTGTTGTACCCTGGTATAATGACAATAAAGACCTTCAATTCAATTCAATTCAAAGTATCGTTCTAGAAAGAACTGAATTTGGGCTTCAATAAATGTAACAAATGCTTTATCAGAGAAGAACATTATGTGCCACGTTCTCAACATGTTTTTGTGGGGAAGAGACCGTTGGAGGACAATTGGTGCATGGTCTGAGATTATTATTGCCTCATAATCACACTTTACATTTGGAAGGAGCTTGCCATCAATGAAGAAATAGTCGATGCGGGAAAAGGTGTGAATAAAAATTTAAAAAAAGGAAAAGAATGAAAATTTTCTCAGCCTTGGAAATAGATAACGCCATGGGTCTATGATATTGTAGGTGCTAAGGAATGTCTGGATTGTCTCTGCTGATTTATATAATTTATAAGGTTTATTAGAGGGTCTGCGTTCATAACAGTTAAAATCGCCCGCAGGGATCAGATGATGTGAGTTTAAGTTTGGCAAATAGGTTAAAAAAACTTGACATGAATTGAGCATCAACAGTTTGTAGTGTAAATGTTGGCGAGTACCAATGGGATATTATAAAGTTTCCCAGTGATCACTACATATCTACCATTTGGATCAGAGATTTCCTGGGTTGAGAAAAAAATGATATTTTTGTTTATCGGGATTGCTGCACCCCTAGTTTAAAATGTAAGGTGGAATTAAACATTTGCCCTACCCGCTTTCCTATGCAGACGTGACTGGTCAAGAGTGCAGGTGAGTTTCTTGTAGAAAGGCTATATCTACCTTCAGGTCCTCTAAGTGTGAGAAGACTTTGCTTTTTATAATTAGATTATTCAGACCTTTCACATTCCAGCTAACATATTTTACCAGGGTGTCAGACCTAACATTGTCAACACTAGTCACAGTTTGGCTAAGTATTTTCCTCAACTCCATGCATGCAGAATAAAAACATAAGAATAAACAGGCAAATGAGATAAATAACTTAAAATGAGGCAAAAAGAAGCCCAGGTGCCCATGCCTGCAATTTCCTCCCTCCCCCCACATCACCCTCCCACCCCACCCACATCTTAAGATGCTCTTCTCCTTTCACTTTCAAACCTCTTAATTTGTGCATTTTTGAACTCTGTATATTACTTTGTATTTGTTAAACAAATAAACTTGTAGGCACAATGTGAAATATGACGTGCACTGTTACCTCTAATTATTAGGTTATCACATTATTTGAAAATGTACCTTGCATTCAACTTAATAGGTCACATTAACCACTAGCTAGCTATACACAATCTGAACAGAGCTTGCCGCTTGCCGCCTGTCCCCCAGCCATATAACATACAGAAAAACGAATTGCAGACACACTGAAATGATACTACACCTCAACAAGTATAAATCCAATAAAGTATACAAATTGATCAAAAGAAAATATAGGCCTGTGTTTGTAGTCTGTATAAAAAACGAAGCAAAACAACCATGCGATGGACTGTGAGATCGTCAAAAACAAAAAGATGGGTCATGAGGTTAAACTTGAGCATTGAAACAAGAACAACGGAATATTATAACAAACATACTACCATAAAGATATGATAATGACATCAACCGATCGTTTCCCTCATATCGAAAACACAGTCCATCAATCTCTTGAAACATGGCTGAGGTCAATAATTTAGCTAAAATCAACTCACCGAATCAAGCAAGCATGTCCGCTCAGAAGTGACAACTCCAGAGGCTGCGGGACAAACCGCGGCTCTTATATCTGCAAATTCTTCGGCATCCTTTGGTGTATTGAAGAATCGGTAGTCGAAATTCACTTTCACGTGAAGCTTGTGAGGATACAGAAGGCTGTACTCCAATCCAATGGATCTTAGCTTCTTTTTGGCTCTTTTCTTGGATGTCTCAACGCTGAAATCCGCAAAGATATGGATCTTGCTGCCTCGGAAAATGAAGGAGCCATTCTGCAGCGCCAGTTGCACGATCTTTTCCTCAATTTGGTAATGGTGGATCCTTGCTAGTAACAGACGTGGACACGCGTCTCTGGATAACACTCCTCTGTTGTTATTCCGTGCCATTGGGACCCTATGTGCACGGTCCACCGATAGTAACGCCTGGGAAATGCATCCGGTGCAAATAAGTCCTCCAGCAGTGTCTCAGCAAAGGAAGACGGTTGTTTTCCTTCAGCGTCCTCAGGTATCCGATCCGGATATTGTTTCTTCGCGCCCTGTTCTCCAAGTCTTCCATTTTCACACTGAGCCTCTCGTTGTCCTCCCTCAGTTTAGAACATGTGGCCTCCAACTCCGTTAGCCGAGCATGGACACCAGTCAGTGACTTCTCCATTCTCCTTGTTTGACAGTACTTGCTCGGTTCGCAGAAGTTAGCGAAGTCAACTGCGAAACAATCCTCTCCTCCATGCCCGCGAGGAGAGCTTGGATATCAGCAAGAGTAAAGTCTGGCCCGCTGTTAGAGGCCATTTTCTCCGTACGTTTTGGATTCGCTTTTGGCGCTTTCTGCTTTACCGTCGATGCAGGGGTATCTCCAGGCATATTTAAGGTGTTTTTTCCAATATGGATTAGAAGAAATCTATAAATTATCAACGAAAAATGTGCCGGTTTGTCTTTTAACGGATAAAAGTTAAATAATTTCAAAAATTTCTACAGAGCTTCTCTGGGTTGCGTGCTCACTACACCATCGCCAGACCGGTCCTAGCTTTCCTTTTTAAGGAAGATTTTTAATGTAAGAAGACTAGCATGTTACATTTTTCAGGTTTTAGGCTTGAACGGAAGGGAGACTGAATGTGGCCAGAAGCACTGAAAACTCTTTGAGGCAACGCTTGTTGCAGGGATGCACAGAATTTTACAGTATCAAGGCACTCTAGCACAATAATGTTAGTGGTGTAAATAATAAGTTTGAAACAAGACTTTACGAATGAAGCAACATTTTGTTTTATCGCGTCATCAGCTTATTGGATCTAGTACTATTTTAAGCTACTCCCTTTTTCCATTCTAACATTCCATTTCCATTGTGGCGTGAAGTACGATGCGCACGCAGGTGGAATGCAAGGTTTGACGTGTTCCCTCATCTGGCCATTACATGTTTCCCACATTCTCTACAGATGGGAGATTCATTCTCAACAACAAAATGTTCATTTCTGAATCCAAAGTGAGTCGACGCGAATGAGTTCGCTTTTTGGGGGGATATAATTAGTCATTACAGACCGCCTCGGCATCGGAATCAGCGTCGGACATCACAAGTTTTATAAGGGACTGAAAACTGAGATTTATGCCATGTAGCTAGCTAGCTAATAACAGCTACCTACCAGTGTTGGTAAATGCGAGGGAAACACACTGTCTGTATGTGCGCAATCAAAATGCAGAATGCAAGAACAACCAGAGAGGTGGTGGGATTAAATGACATTATCAGACACCCCCATGTCCAGTATTATATTATTTAATATGGGTTATTTAGACATTTTATAGTAGGGTAACGGATGAAATCATTTTTTCTCCGCATGAAAATAGCGCTTGCCACGTTATTTACTATCACGGTATTACGTTAAGTACTATTTCATATTTTAATATCATGGTATACCGTCACACCCCTAGTTTAGAGTTTAGAGGCCTACAGAGTACACCAAGGCCATATTCACCAAGGATATAACAGAGTGGTAGACCTGTGGGTGGGGCCTTACCTTCATACATTCCATTTGGGCCACTGCGGATCCCAGAACGCTGCCCGTGAATTTGAACAGTCCCGTTGGAACACCCTGAGCTGCTGCACGGCCCCTCTGAAGGAGGGCTGCAACACAGCCCGGGGTCTGCTTTGGTCATTGCTTGACCGCTGCTGCTGCCGCTGCTGCCGCTGCTGCTGCTGCTGCTGCTAGGGGTCTTCCCCACAGAAGCAAGGCCTTGGAGCTGCTTTACGTAGCGCCTGGAGAGGGAAAAAAAAAGGAGATGACGACATCACCATATACACAGCATGCTGTCCGATATGACATACTGTATCAGCATCATCGCTGTTGAATGCACTTTTGCATTATATTTGACTAATCAAACTGTTTTCAAATTGTCTTCAGGAAAACAGGGCTCTGGTATTCATAAGTTGTAGTTCACAGGGTTTGTTTTCTTTACACTTCCTTTACATCTTCAGCATTTCACAGAAGAAGGAGGCCAAAACACCATGCCAATTGATTCAGTTCACTGATGAAGGGTTAATTGAACAGCACAGATGAAATGAAAGCCACGATACAAACGTTATTGGTGGATGGGCCAAGATGGCTAATGCCTTCTCTTCATCTCAGCCAAATGTGTGACTTACTCACCCTATTCGCTCTAGCACTTTCTCGTACAACAGGTCCACAGTGAGGTTCTGCCGGGGGACAGTGATGATAAGCGGCTGGCCAAAGAGCATTGTGCCCATAGAGCCGCCCGTGTGCTTCGTGTGCCGCTCCCTGAAGTACACAGGCAGGTTGATATTCTCTGCATTCTCCTCCTCAACCTCATAACTATCCGAGAGAGAGAGAGAGAGAGAGAGAGAGAGAGAGAGAGAGAGAGAGAGAGAGAGAGAGAGAGAGAGAGAGAGAGAGAGAGAGAGAGAGAGAGAGAGAGAGAGAGAGAGAGAGAGAGAGAGAGAGAGAGAGAGAGAGAGAGAGAGAGAGAGAGAGAGAGAGAGAGAGAGAGAGAGAGAGATTAGAGATGCCCAAGGTCTAATACAAATAAAAGACTGCCACCTACTGGCAGGAGGTAAGAAGAGTAAGACTAAGAATTTAATTCTGCACTACAGACTTTCCCTTGTTGTGAGGTGCGATTCTATAAAGAAAGTGTGTGGGCTTGCCTCAGTCTGTGTCTCGTCAATCATGTTCATTCATTTGCAGCATTCTTTTGAAAGTGATTCTGTGAATGAGTCCAAATAAACCGCTTACACAAAGATGTCATCTTTCTCCAGGATGTTAATGAGGCCATCTTCCAGTCTGTAGATTTTGTGAAACCGATGACTGTAAACATCAGCCACGACCATCTAGAGAGAAATCAATCAGCTCCAATATAGTTTTACACAATGGCACCTCTGAGCACTGCACTCACAATTCAAGCCTTCTGGCACAAATAATAAAGAAACACAATTCCCAATCTAAATAAAACAGCTGTAATCTTCGTTTACATGCTAGTTCAACACATTAGCCCTTGTGAGACTACCATAATACATCGCAACACGCTGTCAGTGCGCAGTAGATAACCTGATAAAATAATGCTTGCGATTCAGACCGATTGTGAAATAGGCTGACTCTCACATTCGCTGTAGGAATTCCAGACACAGCGGACAAGGCTCCGCACAGGTCGCCCACGGTGCCCAGCTTGGGAACCACCACCTTGTACTGGAGAAGAGAGAGAAACACGTCTGGCGTCAGGCGTTGTTGCACATGGGGACTATTTTTATGGAACACTGCCCCAAGTCAAAGTTCAACATATTTGAATTCTCAACAGTCGTTCTGACAGACCTGACAGACCTGAATGAGGATGAGAGTAAACTGCACCTCAAGTGCACCTCAGTTGGAGGACCACAACAAATCACACCAACGGACTCCCAGCAAGACCATGACAGGTCCCGCGCTCTCACCTGCATGGCTCTGGTCTGGGGGTCGGCACGGACTAGGAGCAGGTCCATGGTGCGGTCCTTCTTCATCGGCAGGGGCAGAGTGAGGTAGCAGAAGGGGTCAAAGGTCACAGAGACCTTGGCGCACTCAGGGCAGACCAGAGTGGATTTAAAGAGGCCGTGGAAGATGTCCACTATGATGGAGTTGTTGCGTAGACGGTGGTTTGCCCAGGCTTCCTTTGCCACGATCTGAATGCAAAGATACATCTCAGCATTTGCTAGGTAAGGATAATTGTTCGTACAGTTGGATCCAACTCGAGCTATGAAGAAGAAGGTGCACACCCAAAGTAATTTTTAACATTTCATACAAGTAAATGCTGCATTAATAAATAATTTGCACACTATTTAAATTAAATGGGTCTTATGTCCACGCACTGAACATGCATCTGGCAAAGAGGATTGTAAGACTTGCGTTTTACAAATTGTGTTTTATAAAAAATGAAATTATTCTTTCATCTTACTTTTTACTAAACCCTTTCATTTGATAACAACGGCATTTCTACGCAGTCACTCGCACTTGAAGATATCCTTAGCAGTCAGGGCGGTTTTTGTGGGGTACGGCTGTTACCTCATCTGGCCGGCCCTCTGCATCCCTCAGGGCCAGGTAAGGCTTCTTCTTGACTCGGTTGAGGTCCTCATGAAGCCCATCCAGGAGGAAGGCCAGCAGCTCCTGAGAGTCTTGCTGCTGGTACCCTGAGAACTGGGGTGCAAATCGGCCCACCTGGGTCTGGGGGGGCGGGAAAAGGAATCAGGACATCACTTCTTAAAACTGCTTTCAATAAGTTCACGGAAAAATTACGACGCATTTATCAGGAATTCTGTCCCGCTACATTTCACCACCGGAATGCTCCAAGCATGCTCCATTCTTTCCAAGATTGTGATCATTGTTCCTGAGTTGTACAGTTTTTTTCAATCGTAGGTCAATTTCACTCATTTATAACAACTTTTTATGCCTTATTTAGTATTTGTCCCATCGCTATTTACGTCTAGAGTCAACTTGCGCAGACTAGTACGCATAAGCATTTTTGACGTTCACCAGACATTGCAGGACTGCATTTTTGCGCAGAGGCAGGCAGTGTGGGGGAATAGTGGGAGTCAGTGAGCACCTGACCATCTGCTACAAAACGTGATTAGTTCCCTTGGCCAGGGGCCATTGGTTTTGTTTGCATCTCTCGTTCAGTGTGGCCGTGATTCGAAACCGGCAGAAGACCTGCCCCCATTGCACACGTGCCCTAATCGATCAGAGGTGGGGGTTATCCTGCCAACTGTAAGCCTCCTTCCCTTGGCAACACTAGGGGCAACTATGCTTTGCCCTGTTCTCCATCTCCCAGGCCTACTCCTCACTTTAAAGGAGCGGGGAGCGATGAAGCTGCTCCGGCTGAGCCACATCTGCTTGACCAGGTCGGCGTAGGTCTCTGCAATCTCCCCCCTCATTCCCAGTGGATTCTCCCGGTTGATCTCAGCTACGTACTGGTCATTCAGGAAGTATTCTGTGAGAGGGGATGCGTTGCTCAGGCACTGCAGGGCAGGAAGGGGAGGGAGATGCATTAATGCAATTCAGAACCTTTTTACTGCTAGGGTCATTCTTATTGAAATGTTTTAATTAAAACATTCATACAAGAATTTACCAAATGTTTTCTGCTATTCCGTTTGACAAAATGCAACTTTTTAAAATGTATTATTCATTTTAAACATGTGTTTAAACCAAGGATCTTCTTGGTATTTTCACTGCATTCAGTTTCATTTTTAATTTGAAAACATATTCTTTCATAATTTCATTAATGCCATTAAACAGTTTTTTCATTTCGATAGGAAGAACATTTTTTTTGCCACACAGTAAAGTGGTTGTATCCTGTTACTTAGTATCTGCATTTTAAATAATGTTCGTCTAAAATTTGAGTACGGTAAGTGTAATGACTGTGTAAGGCAATAATTTGTAACCCACCTTTTTGAATCAATAAAAACTACCGTTACTTAGATTTCATTAGACACAGACTTGTTACCTGCAACTTTAATGAATAAGCACATAACATGCACAGCACCACACAGGTACTGCCATTTCATTGGAATTGGAGGTATTCAAATCTTACTTTTACATCAAGTGATGTTTTACATCCCTACAGCCAGGTATGGTCAATCCAAACCTTGCACAACTGACTAGATCTAATCTGCAATTCCAAGTAATGTTTGTGAATTATGAGAGCAATACGCTGAAACCGATCCTGTCCCTGTTCTGTCGACCACAGAGCTGCGACACTAGCCATAACCTTCCATAACAATCACACCCAGCTTCACTAGAGCAATGATTTGCAATGAGAAGCACAATGAGGAACACAAGAGAGATGCGTACCTGCAGAGCAGAGTTCATGAAGCAGGTGTTGCCCAGGTTACTGAGGCCACACAGGCCTGGCTGGGACTGGGGCTCCTGGTAGTTGTAGGACGGACTGTATGAGTATCCTCCCAACCTGCGAGGGCAAAGAGCCAGTTCATTGGGTTTGCTCTAGGCAGGCTTTCTACAGTGTAAAACATTGGTGCACCCAAAGTGAGAGGAGCTTCAGTGTGGCCTTGCCTGCTGTCGGAGGTGCTGTTGTTCAGCGTGTAGCCGGAGTTCATGCTGCTGTTCCCATTGGTCACCGTCGAAGAGATGGTGGCCGAGGAGTTGGAGAACTTCGGAGAGCTACAGAAGCTCCGAGACGGGATCGTGCTGGACCTGAGAAAACAATTAAACTGTCATTACAGTCCAACTGACTGTTTACCGTTTTCCCCCCTCCAAGCAAAGGATCTTAGTTTTTTTTCGGATTGGATGAGAAGTACAAGGGTGACACCTACAGGGATAAAAAGGGATTTGCAACCTCATGGTCTCCTATACCAATTTGTCAGACATATATATAACAGAGACAAACAATCAGTCCAAAGAGGTTTTTTTCACTGCTGAACATCATTCATGTGCAAGATGGATACATCTTTGGCTGGGGAAACATATGGGATTAACTTACTTTGAATGTTTGTCTTGCCTGGGCCACGTGCCGTCCGCATTCTGCCGTTCGATCACGAGCACCTGTGGGCCATAAGACTCATAGTGTTGACATGTTGCTACCTGACCAGCTGTGGGAAATGCGTTGTGTTGACCAGCACGCGGTGCGTTACCTGTCCCTGGAAGAGGCCGGCGTCCTGCACGGTGCTGTCCATCTTGTTCAGTTGTTCGTACGTGTTGCTCATATACTTGTTCCACAGACGGGTCTCCATCTCTGTCGGGATATCGAACAGCGACTTCATCTCCTTCTCGATTGTGTCTGTGGAATGCGCAGGGGTGACATTTCAGGACATTTCCAACCGTAGATGTAACTGCACAGTGCTGAATTAAAACTCCCGTTCAGCACAAAGAAGCCCAGGAAAGATTTCTCACAGACGATCACAGGGGACAAGTGCATAAGTTCTGCCTTCACCTTCAGGAGTGCCAAGCAGCGCTTAAGCAGACGTGCATTTCTCTCACCTATGGTATCAGCCTTGCTGAAGTGTCGTGTCACCACATTCTCCATGTTGTCGTTCTCACATAAATTGAGCTCCAGCAGGTAGACTTCCACTTTACAGTGCTTGACAAACATGCCATATTCCACAACCTACCAAGAGGGGGAGGCAAAAAATCACACCAAACAAACATAAGCTAGTCACAGAGGTACAAAAAAAAAAAAGTAGCGGCTAATTCGCTTCAGCCGAGCTATCGTAAAGTGGAAAGAACTGGTGCTCAACAGCTAGGCCAATCATATAAGAGAGAAATCGTTGCCCGGGTAGCTTCAAAAAATACTAACCTGAAGAATAAGGGAAGCTTGAGCACACAGAGCTTTTCAACTACAAGCACATTTAGTGAACAGGACGAGAACAGACTGACGTTTCACCATCCACCATGCATTCCTCAAACCTGTCCTGGTTAGCCACAGACCCACAATTTTCAGAATAAATTCATTGCATTTGCGAGACGAGAAAAAAAATCATAATAATGTGCGACCTGACATCTGAGATTCGATTGAAAACACTGCAGCATTGATAAGGCTTTCATTCCTAAAACCGTATATCTGACATACGAAGCTTCAGTTTGGTAAAACAACATTATTCCACTGTATTCAAATTCCATTTGATTGGATCTTAATTGTTGCATGGTATCCACCCAATTCTATGTGGTGAAAGGGCTCTCTTAATGTAGAAGACCGACTTCCTTAATGAGCTTACTGCTTGTTGACTGGAGGTGGGGGGCACAGGGAGAACTCTCATCCTGTCCAGAAACGGTCCTCAAGAGAGAGAGCAAACGTTCCTTTCGATCAAACATTTTCCTCATATGATGACATTTAGAAGAGGTAGCTTGGTTGGTCAAACTACAGATCTGTAGTCTGGACTATGTCTAAGAGGAGGCGGCAAGGAAACATGCAGAGGTTTGAGATATTTAAATGGATACTGGACAATAAATAATCTGTCAACTCAGGAACAGGAAGTTCGGGACAAGATGAGACTCTCCCTCCGTCCGTCCCCCCCACAGCCCACTCTTCATTAAGTAGCACCTTGTCTAATGTGATTAGTTAGCCCACATTTTAGGAAACTGGAAACAATGTAATGAATTTCATCCAAACTGGCACCAAAACCATGCACTGCTTATTCTAGAAGTATCTGGTTGAACACCATATTTTTTTTGTAAATATAAAACAGAAGTGAAGGCATCAATGTGCAACTTGTAATCATGAGATCTTCCTGGAAGAGGAAGATGGGGCACTTCACCTTCCTGACGATGGGGTGCTGACCCTCCAGGCAGCCATACCACTCAACAAGCGTGCACCAGGCTTCACTGGGCATAAGAACGTAGTCCAGCTCATCGATAAGGTTATCCCTTAGGGTCGGATTCTCGGGGCCTGTGTCAAAACAGAAAAGAGGAAGTCAGTTAACATTCAAGTCCATTTCAAAACCTTTAAAAATCACCAGTTGGTATGCATGCAAGTGCATTTAGACATTGTAATTTTGCCAGAATGTTCTATCTGAATTCTGAACGGCACAATCACATTTTAATCCTCTTGGCTTGTAGCTTAAAAGCAATTCTCCAAGATACAAAAATAGGCTACGCCAAAGCCTACATTTTGAATGAAGCAACCTTGTATTCAAAGATAATGAATAGAAGTACACAACTTTATAAATAAAAGTTTTGGAGTCCAGCTTACCTAAGAAAAGCCCAGAGTTGTCGATAGGTCCCGGATAGACACTCAGCTCTCCAACATTGTACATATCCCAGCTGTCAAAACCCACATATTTCTTCCACTGCTTAAACCACCTGCAGTCAACCAAAAACCTAGGAAACAAGGAATCAGAATACGATATTAGAGATATGGGACAGTTGCGGCAGTGAAACATCTCAACTGCATAATATTCACACTGTTTTAATATTTGGCTAAGCACACTCTGCATAACATTACCGAGCGAGAAAAACGACATCTTAAGGCCACCATCATCACATCCCCAACTTTTTCTGCATATAAAAACACATCAGTAATCTGGACTGAGTGAACAGAGCCTGAAAGGTAGGGTAACCTGTCAACAATAAGAAAATGATCCAACATCCAAACAGTACAAAGCACTTCAGGTCACTTTTGCCAATATAGTAACAGCAAGGATATGCAAGTAAGAATATGTTCCCCCTGTATATGCTTGTCAAGATTGCATACACTCTACAACAACAAAACAGGGAGTCAATGTTTATATGAAGGTTCAAAATTACACAATAAAGGGTAGAGTCATCATTGAACTATTCAGTACTAATCATGTCTGCTCGTCGGCACAATTACCTAGCTATTATTCTGTTCCTACGTAATTGGGAAAAGGAGCCAGCACCACGCTACCTCGCTAGTCATCAAAAATGACACTAGGGAGACAGTGTTTCTACGGTCACATCCAACATAAAAGCTAACCCGTTGACTAGCTAACGTTAGTGGTCTTCCCCTTGTACTGCAGTTTACTAGCGTTACCTAGCTATCCGGCTAACTCATGTTGGCGATTCAAACTAGCTAGCCAACTACAGTCCGTGTTCGTTGCGAATGCTAAACGATGGAGTCTCTGGGTGCCGTCCAGTGCGAATGACAAAGCAGTAACGTTGGCTAACAAACTTAACTGCTGTTAAGGGGACATGGAACCAGCTAGTGGGCCTGCGCGTCCGCGTATTTTCCTGCCTCTAGTGCGCAACAATATTACCCGTGGTATCTCGAGCATCAAGAGTACTGAAGGAAGTCGCCTGTGTTACTAGCCCGCTAGCCACCACCGAGCCCAAACAGGGTTTGGCCTAACGTTAAAGTAGCTGGTAGCTAATACGACTACATAAAACATAGTTGATTTGAACACCAACGCGTGTTTCTCGTTGCCCCGCGGAATAAACCACATTTGTCCCTGCTACGATTCCTGACGCAGGGCCTCCTGTACATGGCAAACAAGTTAACGTCGGCTAGCCAGCAAGTATTCAGTAGCTCACAATTCGGACGATCTCACTCACCATTCGTCTCCCCTTCGCAGTGGTGCCTTTAGAAGTAATCTAATGCGCTGCTTTTGTGTGTCTGTTAAAGGTGTGGGTATCTGATCAGGTACCGGCTCCGGATCGGGCTCGGTCCCGCTCCCGCTCCCCGACTCGGATCCGCCTCCCTCAGCCATCGTGCAGTCACTGAGAAGGAACTGCGGGTTACACGGCTGCAACGGAAACATGATCCACGGACACAAGAGCGACACACTTCAAGTTCCTTTCTACGGCAGTCGCTGTAGCTTAAAACGACAGTGGCCTCGCTCGAGTTTTGATGTCCACTCGCTCTTGTTACGTTTCAAATTAAAAGATAACGCACATAAACAGATACGGTTGCCGTTCGAAACAGTAGCGAGTGGTGTTCTTGTTGGGAACGTTACAATAACAAGCCAGTCATGTTATTTGCTCGCTATCAAATAAGTCATTATTGTTTCAATATTCATTTGAATGATGCAATTCAATATTATCTAGCCCAAAGTGAACAACTGCTCTGTAGCTTTAACCTAGCCAACTAGTTAGCAAGCGGGACATGCATGTGACCGGTAATTCTTGTGTAACGTGTTCCCCTCTGACAACAACCTGCGCCAAGCTTACGAGTTTTCTACTACCATTATGATCAGCATAACTGGGTTGTCCCAAACGCGGCATGGATATTCCCCACAAATACATTTCACATGTGTGGTGTGAATCAGAAAAAAACACTCTGTACTCGTAGGTCTTGTCAAAACAGTCTCTTTACAAAACAGAGGATAATGTTACAAAAACAGATTGGGGATACACAATAAAAATAAAACACAAACCATCACTGACTTCTGCACATACACAAGGTACCAAAGAGTTAGCTAGCTACACTACTGGCAAACTGTCATCACTGTATTGACCCCAAGTCGAATTAAAACAAGAAAAAGGGAATTAACAGAAGAAACAAGAAAGAACATTAAGACAATGAACAGAGGCAGCATCAAAAGCAAAGGGGTTGGATAAAAGAGACAGGCTGTAATGTTCCTTGAAAGCTCTGTACAGTAACGTCATTACACTAGGAGCTGTTTGAAAATGGCTTTTCCATTGCTGATGGTATCCTTTTGGCGTTGAGCTGTAGAGTGGTGATTGAAGGACACCCTCACATTATTTACGTATTGATCACAACTTAACACAACTTTTTTTTTTGGGGGTTGTTTTCATGATTTGGTTTCTCAAGAGGGAAGGGGGTTATCTTAGCTTATACAGTAGCAATACTGCTCATTTTAAAATAAACTAGTATGGTAACTGTTTTACAGTTACTGATGACATTGTGATGTCCCTTAATCAATAACACTTCAGCTGCACCAAATGTTTCATCATCACTAGGTCATTCTTTCTAGTAGCTCCACCTATGATGTCTTCCCTAGCTAACGTTTATAATAAACTGAACCCATTAGCAAATCTCTAGTAATGCAAATCCAATCAGAAGATGCCAGTGGGCAATTCACTGCTGAACATTCCATCCAGGTCCAGCTCCTTGCTCATCAGTTCCTCCTCCACACTCTCTAGCGCCCACTGGTGGTCAGTCAGCTCCAGGGCTTCCCATTCAGCCTAGGGAGGATGCAGAGCACAATGGTCTCTTAGAACAATTATTGTTAGAAACAAATGCACTCCCTATGAGTACATTAATGGACCACACTCTACTGTAACCATACTTATTTTCTACTTTGTACCTTAAAAGCCTTGTTGGTGTCTGCTGGCATGGCCATGGCAGCCCCACTCATCTGTTCCTGCATGATTCGGGACTGATCAGCACCTGTGGAGTCACATTATACCAACATTGAGTCAAATCCACCATTAATCATTAAAAAAACATACAGTCATCTGAACTATACTGCAGGAGATTCACTTTGAGAAAACAAAGGAGTAGACACAATGTCAGCGTTTGATGGTCCTTTAAACGCAATCACCAATCCACATTTTTATTTTATTTATTTACATTTTTTTACTTTTTTAGGCATGTAGCAGATGCTCTTATCCAGAGCGACTTACACAGTTTACATTTCTTTACATACAATCCATTTATACAGCTGGATATTTACCGAAGCAATTCAGGTTAAGTACCTTGCTCAAGGGTACAATGGCAGTGCTCCACCTGGGAATTAAACCAGCAACCTCTGAGTTACAAGTCCAGTTCCCTAACCTAAATACAATTGACTCAGTGGGCACCAGAATGTTACTGGCACGATGCATCAGTGCATGATGAGTAGATGGCTTAAAGGTTGTTTTTTTTATACTGAATTCCATTCAAACTTAAAAGGCGGGAGTTGAAAATGTCAATGTTATCTTCTGTGGCACTGGCGATGTCACTCATGAAACAGCAGCGGGTAAGGCCAGGTGGCAGTTGCTATTTACATACTGGAACAACAAAACCTGCTCTGTGAGGAACTGGAGTCCTGCCACTTCAACATCGCTGACACAATGGAATTGGTTGCTTGCTATTTATAGCAAGTGTTCGGCTGTTAAGCTGACATTGAAGTGTTGGGAGGCAGAGCTGTTATCTTTTTATGAGGCAAAGAATGCAGTCACTGCTGCCTTCAGGTCTCTGCCCTTCTAGTGGGAATCCCACTTCTTAGAGCATTTTTGTTCCCCAAATCACAAAGTATTACTATGTATACAGTCTGAATTGTAAGGATACAGACCATGAGTTGCAATATGTCTGGGATTTTTATCTGTATACCTGCCCGTGTATTATTTACTCTTTCTCCCATCTTTTATAAACAGACACTTTTATCCATAACCCCAGAGAGGTTAGAGTGTACTGACTTGAAGAACACAACGTCCTAAGATCATGCAATGGAGGCAGAGGATACATTACCGTTGTCTTGTCCCAGAATCAGGGAATACATGCTGCGAAGGCCAAACACATTCAGGAAATACCAGGATGCTGAGCTCACCCTGAAAAAACAATGAAGAGCAATATTATAAATGGCAACTCTAACACATGTAGAGATTTAAATCCCTTACAGCAGTGGTCCCCAACCTTTTTTAACCACGGACCGGTTTCATGCAAGACCATTTTCCGCGGACCCGGGGGCATGGAAGAAAAAAACGGAGACAAGTGCGGAAAAGGCACACAGACGGAAGTGGTCATTTAAAAAAATAAAACACCCTGCAGACTGCGATAGTCAATGAAATGGAAATTAAATTAAAACGCTTTTATTATTTCTATGCGGCCCGGTACCAAATGCCTCACGGATCGGTACCGGGCCGCGGCCCGGTGGTTGGGGACCACTGCCTTACAGGGTTTAACATTTCGCAGGCTCTCTTGATAAGTCTTAATCGAAGACTGTGTCACATAAGCAGACAACATGACTGGTAAAATATGTGATTTAGTCTTTGGACATGGCTAAAAAGGGCATGATAATACTCCCCTTAGAGCAGCAATGAGCAATAATGGCACCCAAGGTGAGTGAATGCTTTTTGTTTTATTAAACAATATCAGGTGTCAACCGCTTGACCGAATTATGTAACAAAATACAATGTCTAATAACTGTGAACACTAGCATAGCCAACCTCTGCCTTTAGATAATAAACATGGGTTCTTCTGTACAAGGATGCACAGCTCCTATTGTGCAGATTCCAGTCCTTTGTTTGTGTTAACACAGGATACACAATTTGTAAAGACCAGCACGTTGTTTTTCCCCCAGCTATAATATGTGTAAGTTTGGTCATTGCCTAGTTGTAGAGTAAATGCATTTAGCGTAGTTTATGCTTGAATGGTGTCGCAAACAAACTATACACAGCTAATGTAAATGGCTTCCTGGGCATTTTGGCGTAATGGGTAAAATGCTTCTGCTGCACAGCCATCTGGTGTACAGAATAACAGATTTCTGCACCATTGGGGGCAGAAGCACTTTGGGAACCATTGCTATATAATAACAGAATGCAAACACTGATCCTAATAACATGTACTGCACTAAAGGTTTGGCTCCTCATCTTTGGTAATACATCAATAATTAAATGGCAACTGCATTTAATTTCCTGTGGTTACCTCTCTGTCTTGAACACTTCAAACTACGGTTCCATTAGGAACCATGCTAATACGAGGTTATTTGATTCATTGGTTGAACAGAGCTCATTTCAAGACCAGCAAAGCAAAAAAGAATAATACAATCATGAAAGTAGGTAAAGGGAGGCAAAGGATGACACTGACCAAGAGGCATCGAGGGAGAGCAGCTCAATTCCTTGTTGCAGCATGGGCTTGAAGCGCAGTGTGAGGGGAAAAGGTACCTTGGCTGTCAGGGCAAAGAAGAGGATGAACTGGACACCAAAACCATTTCTACATACATAAATGCATACAGTTGTGGAACAAGCTCACCATCTTCTGATGCTGACCAACATCCAACTGATTTGAGCTCAGTTCCAATAACTATTTCAAACTATGAATTAAGTCAAATATTGTGTAACGTTGTCCTTACATATCATTAATAACTGTGTTACAGGCCAGAAATTGCACTCTAAAAGAGCCTTTCCAAATTAATAATGATGATGATAATATGCATGCATCCATGCATGACACATCCTTGACAACTATGTGCATTTGCAATAATAGGTATAAACATAAAAAGACATAAAAACTAACCCCTGATTTAGTTTTGTATATATATATGGCAAAATGAATGAATTTTAATGTTCTCTTCTACATATTCCTACTCCAACAAGGATAAATTAAAGTAGTTGTCATTCAATTTAAATTTAGAGCAAATCAAATCAGGCCTGTGCAGCAACACAGGGGCTATGCACAGGAAATCAGGGTTCCACACTCACTTGTGACGAAACCCGAGAAGGTCCAGTTGATCCAACCTCCAATAAGGATCATGGGTAAAACATTGGTCACATTTCCCTTCATCATGTCTGTCAGCATGCTGGGATCTGCAGGACAAATAATATAACAAGTACAATGTTACACACATACACAAGTACCACATGCAGTACCAACAATATCCACTTCTTAATTTCAATGTACTTGACATGACTAAGGACACACTCAGAATATAAAGTTGAACTACCTAAAGAATAAACCAAAAGTAATACAACACAGAATAACAGTGCTGCTTAATGGACTACTATTTGAGTGACAAATAAATCAGTGTGCAAAAGGTACAGTCTATAGAAGTGTATTTTAATGCACCATATTAACATGACTGTATATTTTAAATAAAATAGGCAATTACGGACGTTAGCATGAGCCACCTGACAGACACCAGCAGAACTTACCCGTCATCGGTGAGGGAGGAACGACCTTTCTTTTAGTCTTTTTAAAGAACCCATCCTCCTGGTTATTGAAGTAAAATTTCCTCATCAAGAAGGACTGTAGAAAAGATGGAGGAATATTACCAAGCTATACATCTCAGACATGATTGTTATGACAGGCCAATCAGTAATTGTACACTGGCGTGGCCATTCCCATTTAAGCTAATAAACGTACCTGTTTCGGAATGTACTTTCCATTTTCTCTCAGAATCCTGCTCCTGATAAGAACCTGACTGGATATTTAGAGAAACAAATATTACAGATACAACAATCAATGTGGGTACTTGGGGTCCATTAAACATAGCCAATACATCATGTTGAACGAAGTTAACCAGCAGGTCTGTAAACCTATGGTATTTCTGTGAGTTACCTGTCCGACACCTGCTCCAGTGTGAGTTTTTTGTCACTTTGCAAGAGGATGGAGACGTAGTGGCGAATCACCCCAACCAGAAAGGTGATAAAGACGATTGGCAACACCACCCACAGACGGATGTTGGAGTCCAACAGCAACTCCGGCTCAGCCATGACAGCTAGGCGAAGATACATTTGTAATCTAGTTACAATATTGAAACGTTGTTAACGTATGCAACTGTGTAGCAATCGATGCAAATCATCTAGTGGTGATGACAGGTATTGCAAATCTTACATAGCTAGCTGACGTTAGCTAGATAGATAGAATACGGCTTTTAATTAAACTACAATGTGTAACGTTCGAACCTGTGGGCTTCTAAAACGTAGCCAAAATACCAAGCCAAATAAGAACACATCGCAAGTGCAATGCAAATTGTACCAAACACGATAAGCATCGTCTCACGGTGTCCCCTAGCTAACTAGCATTTGCTACCTTGCTTGCGGTGGCAAAACATAAAGATGGAATGCATAAATCGGCAATGCAGATAAAAACACAGCAAAGAATATGCTTTGGTGAATTTAGAATAGCTACCTACTGACAGTCACCTTTGGATCAGAGGTTTGTTTCGACGGAGCTCCGTTAGATTTCCGGCTAGTAATCAACCTAGCTTCCCCAATTCGACTCCGAAAGCCGCCCTCTAAAACGGAGACAGTGAGCTAGCTATCGCTGCATCAGCAGCCATGCAATGTCGCCAATGTTTGTAACCAGGAACTGCGCTATGTGAATGTGCTAGGCAAAAGACAGAGGAAGACACAGCAACAAAAGAGAAGAAACAATGTGACAAAATGTACTGCCCCCCAAAGGCGATGAGATGTAGCTATTTAGTGCTACTGGTCGGTATTATAGTAGCTCTTTGAACTTGCCTGACAATATCATTTTATAGAATCAACTCACGTTAGAACAATATAGCGTTCTAAAAATGCAAATGAGTACAATAGCCAGTTATCTTTGTATGCAATTATTCGCTCGTAGACGTCGTTAGCTAAAACAAAATAGTATTTTAGGCATATTTAGCTCAAAACGTCTGTAGACCCTCGCGTCACCAACCTAACGTGAGCGAATTATGCGCCAAATAATTGATATTATTACACTCTTTCAAAAATACACATTCACTTTAAATTAGAGTAATACACATAACCGATAATTGAAGATTAGCAAACATAGCCTTTTGATTGTTAAATGTTAAAACAAATAATCAATGTGTTTGCTACAGCTAGCAATACCTAAATAATTTATGTTTAACGTAATATGCATAACGTTTGTGTATCGATAAAGCATCCGATTTTCTTTCAACATTACTTTGTTGCCCCCTGGCTGTGTGTTGAGAATAGAGCTGCGGCTGAAATTATTGTGAATACGTATTGGCAGACTGACGACGCTCTTGTTGTCCCCTAAACTTCAAGAAAATGGCCGGCCAGGAAGACCCAGTACAGAGGGAGATTCACCAAGACTGGGCGAATCGTGAATATATCGAAGTTATCACCAGCAGTATCAAGAAAATTGCTGATTTTCTCAATTCCTTTGGTAAGGACATCTACAAACACACCCTTAAGGAACGTCAAATGTGCTTTAAAGGGAAACAGGGCTAGCTAGGCCTGCTGTTTCCCGACCACTCCCAGCTTGCTTGCTAACTAGTTATCCAAGTTAGATAGGAAGATTCAACACTGCTATAGCCTAAATGTAATTAGTTATGACATCTAGTGTGTTCTTCTTGCTACCTACTTGGCGTCATCTTACATGGATGCAGATAGATTTATATAGCTATAACTAGCGCTGGATATTTGACCAGCGAGTAAAAACGTCTCTAAATATGCTAAGGCATGAATAATCTTTTCAATGCTTCCGATACATTTAAAAAAAAAAACACTTATTTGACTGATTTCAGTAACATTTGTAGATAGTGATTGCCTGTAGGGTAACTGTAACTTGAGTCAGAAACTGACGTTTCTACTGCAAGATAGCGCTAATATTCTGTTTCTTAAACAAATCTGTCTGTCCCAAATTCTCGCTGAGATGATCACCTGAATGATGGGGCCTTTCTGTTGTAACAAAACTGAAAATCATGTTAATCACATGTGTTTACTCAGATATGTCCTGCCGTTCCCGCTTGGCGACTCTGAATGAGAAATTGACAGCGTTGGAAAGGAGAATTGAGTACATAGAAGCAAGGGTAAGTGACTTGGTCAATTTCGCTGTGTTTGATCTCAGATTTGGAACAATTTATCTTGAGT
Source organism: Aldrovandia affinis (assembly GCA_029706075.1). Lineage (NCBI taxonomy): Eukaryota > Metazoa > Chordata > Actinopteri > Notacanthiformes > Halosauridae > Aldrovandia > Aldrovandia affinis. The sequence continues at coordinate 5,752,382 of JAINUG010000031.1, forward strand.
AATACTATTCATTATTCTTTCTTTGTCTCTATCAAGGTCACGAAAGGGGAGACGTTGACTTAACCCCCTATGGATTGTCGAACATAATGCAACAGCTCTTGAGTTGGAAGAGGAGAAGGATAAGCCGACTATTTCAATTTTCGAATTAATCCTTATAAATATACTTTTAAAATGTTAAATCCGTAACATTATGCGTTTATATAGGAATATTAAGGAGTCTGTCCTTTATTATCCGTTATGGAGTTTAGTTAAGACCCAATGTCATCTGATACAGAACTACTGGACTCCTAGATAATCTATTTCATTTATACACAGTTGAAATTAATACAACACATAAATATAATTTGAGGTATACCTCAAGTTGCTTGAGAATTGTATGGGTTGGGCATGCATTTAAAAATATAAATACCCGGGCCTCCCGGGTGGTCTAGCGCAGTGGTTCTCAAACCTCTCCTTGGGGACCCCCAGCCAGTCCATGTATTTGTTAAATTCCACCACCAGCACACCTGATTCAACTAATCAGCGCTTGTTAAGTAGTAATGAGTTAAATCAGGTGTGCTGGTGGTGGAATTTAACAAATACATGGACTGGCTGGGGGTCCCTGAGGAGAGGTTTGAGAACCACTGGTCTAGCGGTTAAAATGTTGGACCGGGGTTCAATTCCACCAGCCGCACCAGAGTTAGCTCTGGCTGGGAGTGCCACTAGGGGGCGGCAATCCCCCTGGGTGTCTGTCCCAGGGAGAGGGGAAGGAAGCCGACATGAGTTCGCTGCATATAGGAGTGGCTCTGGAGTACCGGAGTTACGGCCGACAGGCTTAGCGAGTGCCATCTCGGAGGAGACGATACTTCGCCTCTCACTGCCGGTCACAGGGCTAAGGCAGCGAACTCGGAATACGAGGGGGGGATTGGCATTAAAAATAGAGGGTGTAATTGACTACTAAATTGGGAGAAAAAAAAAGTATAAATACCCCTTGACAATCTTTATGTTACCTGGCTATCAACTAGTTTGACAGATTGTAAAATAATGCTTGACATTTCTGCAAACAAATGTCAAACGGCCCTTTTTCTTCCTTTCCTTTATCTAAAAGAGAATATTCTATTGTCCCTATCTTTTTTGAGGATGTGTGTACTGAAGATGCAGATAGCTTTAGCATAATCATGAATGATAATTCATTTTATACAACAGGCATTGTTCTTTTTTCAGTGGTGTTTTATGCTGCTGTGTGTGCTTGTGCAATGCAAGTTTACAGGACAGAGAAAGGAGTCACAAAGTGCCAAGTCCTTTCTAGCTGTGATGGTTTTATTATTATGTTTATGGATTTTTATAATGTTCTTGTATGTAACAATTGTTTTTTAGTTTTTTTTAAAGTTTGAAAATGAATGTTGTCTTGGTTGTTTCATTATTTATTTCCCAGCTTTGGGGCTCTAAGGGTTCAATCAAAAATCTGATAGTATTATAACAAAAAAGTTATAATATTTGGTCATACAAGATGGCAGACTCAAAAGATTAATGTTATTCAAGCCGGTACTGGGTACCCGTAGCTGACGAAATAGGCTGGTGTATCAGGGTATATAAAACTCAAAATGTTTTCACAAAAACATGTTATTCAAATATCACTCATTGGCACTTTATTTGGTAAAATAGTTTTGTATAGTATGTTGTATGTTGATGCATATACAAATATCAAATAATTTAGGTTGCTGATATTTATGTTTGGTACTTCAAGGTAGGGCTGACCCCATTTAGTCGACTGGTCGATTGTTTGGTTGATGGGCTGTTGGTCGATCGAGATTTGTTTTGGTCGAGCAGTCACGCAAAAAAAATATATAAAAAAAATATATACTTTTTTAAAATTGTATTCTTCACGCGACATGAGACGCCCAGATTCGCGCCACAGTTCGGTAATAGTAATGTTGTGAATAATTCTGCAAAACTAATAAAAGTAACATTTTATAATAAATGTGTTTTGCTAATTTATAACTAACATGCGTAACACCCCCTTTCATGTAGCCTATATTGTATCCTTGTTTTAGGCACGCAAATGTGCATTTTAATTGTAGCCTACGATTTGCCTACAGTTAAGATTAGTGATATAGGCATACTTTAATTACTAATTTCGATATAACCTAAGAACATAATGTCATAGAAAAAATCTGGAGTATGGCAACATTTCGTTTTAGTCGCGAACGATCCCAAAAAAGTGGAATGTAAACTTTGCAAGCACGTTTTCCAAGGCAGAGTTTATCGTTAATAAAACGAGGAGCAGCCTTTTGCCAAAAAATGTGGACAAGCTAGTGTTCCTGTGCCATAACATGGTCTCCGACTCGAGTAAGTTATTTTCGATACGCTATAGCCACTTTGTTCAGCTTTAGGCTACAATTTATGTTTGTTAGCCTGTTTTTTTGCAAAAGAGATTTTAAATCCCAATGAGACCAACCTGGTTAATTAAATAAAACATAGCCTACGCATTAGAATGTGTTATGGTTGTGATCAAATAAAAGCATCAGCCTATTATGTGGCCATACCACAACTTCACAAGCGCAACGGCAGAATCTGCAAGGGCAGCATGAAGAGGATCGGAACGGAGATGGTTTCTTTTCTTTCAGGTAATCTTGAACTCCAGCTCAATAAAGTAATTAGCCTATTGTTACTCATTTGTGTCATTCACTTAAGAAAGTTATAAAAAAATGAGACAAGCGCAGTGTGCATATAGTTGTATTTATTTTCGAACAATCTGAAAAAACATACGACTGTTGGTCGACCAAGATTTGTTTTAGTCAGGGACAGCCCTACTTCAAGGTGGCTTTCTATATAGAATAGGGCTGTGTTCGAAACCGTTCACTCGTTCACTCGTTCCCTATTCCCTATATAGTGTTCCCTATGTAGTGTTCCATGTAGTGAATGATTAAACTGTTTTCGGACACTACACTGAACGTCATTTGCGTCTAAAAAAAAAATGTGGCGGATATTCAGGTGACGCAAGCGGATGCGCGTAAACAAACCGAGCACTCATGACAGCAGATTGAAATGTACTCAAGTGGTATCGGGTTTGCATGTTCAGTTTTGAATTTTAAATCCCAAATAAATTGTTGAAATTCTAATGATGTGCAAGTGTGGTTTTGTCAGCTGTGGTGCTGTCTGCTAGCCACTGCTTTAGCCACCAATAGCTACCGTTATGGAAGTTGTGAGCTAACTAAGACACGACCACATTGCATTGTGGTATACGGGAGAAATTGTAGGGTACATTCGCTGTTCACTAGAAATCGCTGTGAATTGTGGGTATTTTATAGTGCACTATATAGTGAACGAAATTACCCGTTGAGAATTCGAACAACACTACAAAATGGCGAACACACTATATAGTGCACAATTTAGGGAATAGGGAACGGTTTCGAACACAGCCTACTGAGCCTAGGAGTGTACTTCCGTCAAGCTTGTATGTGCAAAGGATTATAAAGCCACCTTGAAGTCCCAAACTTAAATATCAGCAACCTAATTTATTTGATGTTTTACAAGTTACTCCATTGTTTATGATTGACATTTTATATCCATATTTTAATATAGTGAAAAGATGGGGTTTGATAATGTGTTGATTGTTTTAAGGGTGTTATTATGAGTAACAGTCCTTTGACTGTTTTTTTAATTAGTTTTTAGTTTGTTACACCTAATTCCCACAAGGGTCACTGTAATGTTAAGATCTTCACTGTAGTCTTGTACCTAACCAGTTAACCACCTTTTGGGAGTGTAACTTGACATTACTCGTTATTAAAACGTTGCAGGCATGAATGTGAAATATTTTGTCTGTACTCGATGACATGCCTGTAAACTTCAATTCCCACAATTCATTTGGAGCTCGAGCTATAGCAAAGCACCCTGGGAAAAAGAACGCTTGGGGAAACAACCATATTTGATCATTGACTGAAATGGGAAAGCCTTGGTTTGATACGTTGAGAAATTAAGTGCTTCATCTGTTTTTTCTTCCTCGGTCCACTAAGAGGCTATTTCCCCATTTAAAACACTTAAAATAGGTAAGTTATGCAATGTCTTGAAAAAAGTTTATTTTTGACAATGTCAAAAATAGAGAGACGTCTTCAGCTTCATAACGTCGTTGTTGCTAGCTACTAGCCAGCATTAGCGAACGTTAGCTGTGGAAACGGGTTCGTTACCGTCGTCAATGGTATGATGGCTAGATAGTTAGAAACAGCATTGTCTTGTATTTTGTATGATCGCCCTTCACAGGACCTTTGCAAAGCGTACCACAAGTTATGTACAAAATAAAATTATTGTAGTTGTCTATTCTAACATGATAATACAACCGTTAGCCAGCGAGTCCAGTAAGCTATCAAACGATGAGCTAGCAAGCAGCCTTGGTTTAAACGCAAAAGCACGGAAAAAGACGTATGAAAAACGAATAAAACGTTAAGGAAAGCAATAACCTAATTAAGAGAACCTTAACTTGGTTCTCAAATGAGCCATTTGAATCCTCAAATATAACGCATTCCCTTATCTCATGCAATAAGTAAACGACAGTTAGATCGCTAACGTTAAGGTTTTTTTATTGGGAAGGGATTGGTAAGGTTAGGCAGAAAATTCAACCTTGCACTGTTCTACTTAGCTAATTAGCTAACGTTAATACTTGCAAAACAAGCACTTCAAAAACGGCACTCCAATATAACCAATCATAGTAATAACCATTAAATGAACCATCATTGCCAGGGGACGGCTTGTTGCCATGGTGAATTCAATCTTGAGTAAACAACCGTCTAGTCCAGGGGTCGGCAACCTGCGGCTCCGGAGCCGCATGCGGCTCTTTCAGCCTTATGTTGCGGCTCCGCGTGGCTTGGGAAAATAAATAATAAGTATCCAATTGAATCGGGCGCCAAATTGGGCGCATTTTTTTTGGCGTAGCACCCCGTTGACAGAAAATCCGAGGGGCGCAAGAATTATTTTCGCGTTGCACCCCCCCGGTCCGCGAAATAAATGAACTGGTCGCAGCTTTTTTTTTAGCTGCGACCGATTCATTTGCACCCCGTCGACAGAAAATGGTGCGGCTCCCAGTGTTTTCTTTTCCGTGGAAACCGGGTCCAAATGGCTCTTTGAGTGTTATGGGTTGCCGACCCCTGGTCTAGTCAGTATGTTCTAAAAGTGGATGGTCACTAAAAATTAATTGACGAGGGAAGAAGTACAAGGGCATTTTGACCTGCCCTCACCATTCAAAACATCTCAAGAATCTACCGCCTCTTTTCTGGCCCCGCAACCAAATGGGAGTTCTGTCTGAGAATGCCGTGGTGACCTCACATGAAGTATCATCAAAGGAGGCATAAAAAAAGACCGCTTGCGAGTAAAACACAAATTCAGTGGGCCAAACATCTTACTATGGCTACCAAATATTAGATCACACAAAACTGCATATGGGTCAATGACGTGACGTGTCCAGTATGCCATTCGGGATAACGATGTCGGTCAGGCGGGATAACACTGATTTTTCTTGAAATATTCCATAATTCCATTTTATTTAGTTGAGGATGCAACAATAATCTTAACCCCTTTACTAGATTGCATTTTTAGACATTTCCCAGCTTTTTTCACTTTTCAGCATTACGTTTTGGGTGAAAACATAGACAAATGGGCCTGTGCAAGTAGAAAAGCCTATATTTCTGATATTAATTGTGATACAATTTTGATTTCCTGAGCACAACATGTTTGTTGCTATCAAACGATGGATATCTATTAAGTATTGTACGTTGATAAATATAAATAACCAAATTATTAGAAAATCCATTACCGTTATCCCGAATGACATTTTTGATGGAAAAATCGAATTGTTAATAATAAAAATGCATAAATGTAATTCTTAGAGAACAAAACTTTTTGAAACGTATACATAACATTCTAATGAAGGTAGAAAGAGCTTAAATTCGCATTTTTAACTCAATAATTTTTTTTCCCATTTATAAACCCTTATTTGTCACTGACCCATATACTGAAGGTCTGTACAAAATATATTCATGGCAACAAAACATTTTTAAAGACATTTAAGTTGGCTTATGGTGGCCATTTTGTTAGACATTTAGAAACAATCTGTGGTTACATTTTTTTAAATAACTTTTTACTCTATTTTTTTTGTGTCCATATTTGGTATGCCCAGTCATAATTGTAGGCCCTCCTATCTCTGCAGTGCACATCCTATGAAATGTGTGCAGCCAGCCGCTGTTGTTTTCTAATCAGTCCACCAGCTGAGCAGTGCAGTTCCTTCTCTGGAAGACTGGATCTGAGGCATATAACAAAGGCCCAACTAGAAAAGGACTTGATATTGGTCACTGAGGCAGGGAATACCCTGCTAACTGTAAACCTCACTCCGTGGGTGATGCTATGGCCAATTATGGGTCATCCTGCAGGACTCCAGGCAATGGGTCTGGACTGGATTCGATTCAGACCATAGGGCTCATCATGCACTAAGAAAAAGGGTTCTGCTTCAGCTGACATCTCTTGAAGGAGCTTTTCCAGAAGTCAAATATTCTTATAAACTAATTTGTATATTATGAAACAAACATTGTGAATTCAGTGGCTTGATGCAGCCATGTATTGAGGAGCTTTGTTCATGTCATTTAAATGTTTTACAAGAAATTCAAAAATAATGGAAAATTCAATGTCAAGTAAAAAAAAAAAAAGCAGAATAAGGAGATGCATCTTTGTCCTAAAATGTGGGTCTCTGCAGTACATGTTAAGGGTTATGTTATGTTAAATAGTTGTTACAGCACCAAATGTCATCGCCATATTCTGTGTTTATTTTATATCTTTATCAGGAGTGTGGTTGAATGTTAAGATTAGAACAATAAATGTGGCTGCACATTGTAGTTGTAATTTAGTAGTTATAAATATTATTTTCCCCCTGCAGTGTTTTAAAAGCTAGAAAGAAGGGATCACTGTTGTACCATCGGAAAATGGGAGCGGATAAAAGGTGAGACCTTTCTTTTATTTATTAACTTTTTTTATTGACATTTTAACAGTATGAAGAACACACTGAATCCATCCACGCTTTTTGAAAAACGTTTGTTCACTGGTGTCCAATGTCTGGTGCTCTACAGGCTATTCCTAACTGATGCTGGTAGAGTAATGGTGTACACATGTGCAGGGTCAGTCGCACTGAGCGCAGTGGGAGGTACGGGCCAGACCAGAGTTGGGAGGACTCAGAGTGGCATGAGCGTCAGGACAGGGACCCGGAGCACAAGAACGACCCTCGCTGGAACGATGAGAGGCATGGCGACCGCTACGACAACCGCTACGACAACCGCTGGAGCCGAGACAGTCCCGAGGTGAGGCACAGGGGCCTGAGAAACACGACCGCCACTCAGGCGATCAAAGTATACGAAGGTGGAAATCACAGGCTGCTATATGGCATTGCAAGGCCTTAAATAGCACTCTCAATAGCCGCGTTTCCACCAAAAAGTCATAGTTCATACTGGGGAAAGTTCCTGCGGTGGAAACACAGCTAGAGTGAAGCATTGTGACTCATTCTCAGTACGCAAGAAGCTTGCTAGTGTTCTGAGCGGAACCCACATTTTGGTAGCTTCCACTCCACTAACATGCTTCTACACTGCCTGGCCCCAAAATAAGTCACCACCTGGATTTAACTAAGCAAATAGGTAAGAGCCTTCCATTGGATAATTACTGCAGTGATTAATATGTTTTAGCTGGCAACAAGTTATTTAACCCTAACTGATGCAGTGAGTAGCTTCTCATTTCTTAAACAACCATGTCAGAAGACATATCCTGTGGTCGTGGAAAAGATGTTAATCTGTTTCAGAAGGGTCAAATTATTGGCCTGCATCAAGCAAAGAAAACAATGAAGGAGATTGTTGAAACTACTCAAATTGGGTTAAGAACTGTCCAACGCATTATTAAAACCTGGAAGGATAGTGGTGAACCATCATCTTCGAGGAAGAAAAAGAATCTTGAATGATCGTGATCGGCAATCACTTCAACGTTTGGTGAAATCATATCGTAAAAAATCAACAGTAGAACTCACGGCTATGTTTAATAGTGAAAGTAAGAGCATTTCCACACGCACAATGCGAAGGGAACTCAAGGGATTGGGACTAAACAGCTGTGTAGCCTTAAGAAAACCACTTGTCAGTGAGGCTAATTGGGGGAAAAAGGCTTCAATTTGCTAGGGAGCATAAAGATTGGACTCTGGAGCAATGGAAGAAGGTCATGTGGTCTGATGAGTCCAGATTTACCCTGTTCCAGAGCGATGGGCGCATTAGGGTAAGAAGAGAGGCGGATGAAGTGATGCACCCATCATGCCTAGTGCCTACCGTACAAGCCTGTGGGGGCAGTGTTATGATCTGGGGTTGCTGCAGTTGGTCAGGTCTAGGTTCAGCAACATTATGTGCCCAAAGAATGAGGTCAGCTGACTACCTGAATATACTGAATGACCAGGTTTTTCCATCAATGGATTTTTTCTTCCCTGATGGCACGGGCATATTCCAAGATGACAATGCCACGATTCATCGGGCTCAAATTGTGAAAGAGTGGTTCAGGGAGCATGAGACATCATTTTCACACACGGATTAGCCACCACAGAGTCCAGAACTTAACCCCATTGAGAATCTTTGGGATGTGCTGGAGAAGACTTTGCGCAACGGTCCGACTCTCCCATCATCAATACAAGATCTTGGCTAAAAATTAATGCAACTCTGGACGGAAATAAAGGTTGTGACATTGCAGAAGCTTATCGAAACGATGCCATGGCGAATGCGTGCTGTAATCAAAGCTAAAGGCAGTCCAACTAAATATTAGAGTGTGTGAACTTTTTTTTTTTGGGACGGGCAGTGTAGTTAGACCTGAAATGGCACAAACTGCTATGCATTGGAAGTGATATTTACATCCCAGCACAGTGACCACCATGGGACTGAAAGGTATGAGTTTACATCAGGGATAGGCCAGCTTGGTCCTGATGTGCCAGAGGTGTTTGGTTTTTGTTCTGCCCTACAGAGAGCGGAGAGCAAGCGACACAACAGCGACAGGTCGGAAGACAGCTACCACTCAGACGGAGATTGTCAGGACCAGGACTTGAAGGGAGAGCTGGGAGACCTGGGAGAGGAGGAGAGCAGGACCATCATGCTGAGGGGCCTGTCGCTCCATGTCACTGAGGAGGATGTGAGTCTCCGCCAAGACACAACTCATCAATCAATGGACAACTTCTGTTCTTTTACACACACACACACACACACACACACACACACACACACACACATATACATATATATATATATATATATATATATTAAAAACTGCCAAAGAAAATTGTGTCATTGTCCAAATACTTATGGACCCGACTGTATATATACACACGTGCATGTATACGTTGAAACATAGAATGTGTAGAATTACATTATTTTTCAGTATTTGGTAACCTGAACTTTTTTTAAATTTATTTTTTATTTATTTTTTATAAAACCTCTGGCAGTTTACCACTTACCTTTGTACCATTTCAGGTTATTCACTGGACTTGAACTGCTTAAATTTCAGTAAAAACTGGAAAATGGGGGAATTCCAAAACTTTTGACCGGTAGTGTATACATAGAACATGCATAGAAACATGCATATAGATAGAAATAACAACCCCAACGCGTACCAGCTGGGAGACCAGAAGCAGGTTAATATAGGAAAATACATGCGTTAGGTAGGTCTGTTATATCTCTATATACATGAGGCATTTATATAGATGTAATGCATTTGATATTTGGTTGCTTTTCATGGAAAAGGGTCTCCCCAATGCACAAGTATGACTTGTGTTGTGATGGCAATAGCCATGCCATGAGTCAGTTCCTCTCACCCCGCCAACATGCGTTTCAGATCCGGGCGGCCCTGAACCTGTTGCAGGGACCCCACCCCTCAGACGTTCGTCTGGTGAAGAAGAGGACAGGTGAGAGGCTGATGTTTGGGGATCACACCTTTCCCAGCCATACAACCCACAAGGCCACTGACACTGCTTCCTGTCAGATCATTTTGCCATAGCAACAAAATTCTCACACTACCCATATCCAGTTCAGTTCTGTCTTTTTTTGTTTGGATTCTGGAAAGGACATTCTGTTCTGTTCAGTTTTTTTGTCAAACAGCATGCATATTTGTTGATTTGCTGATTTTGATGCTGATTTTATTTTATTTTTTGTTTGTGGATGAGTGCTGTTCTGGCATCTGCATTTTAAGATATTTCTTGCTATGGCAAGATTTGTTGCAATTGCCCCACCCAAAAACAAAACACCCACTGTTTCACTGTGTGGGTTTCTGAGTTGTGAAGCAGTTTGTGACAGAGTTTGATTGTTTTGCCCAAGGACTCTGACTAACACAACTCCCGTCTATATCTGAATGCTGTCTCTAGGTATAAGCCGAGGGTTCGCCTTCGTGGAGTTTTATCACTTGCAAGATGCTACCCGATGGATGGAGACCAATCAGGTTGCCTCACAATCGCCAAGTCTAGATTTTGATCCTGGAGATCAGTACAGTAAAACAAAGCGATGCGGCAGGAAAGGGAGGATGCAGGGTGCCATTTTGGCTCTAAAACGTAATATGAGGGACCGTTTGCTGGGAGCTGTCAAGATGGCCTTTTGTTGAAACCTGGCAACATTGCTGTTTGTGCTGGGAGGGTTACCCTTTGAAAGAGAAAGGGGGTTTGGAAAGGCCTATCCTAGTTTTTACATTACCAAGTGTGAAAGGATAACAGGCCCCTCAAATTCTGAGTGGAGTATATATATAGTACAGTATATATTTCTGTAGTAAAGTATATATATTTGTAGTACATTTCTTGTGTAAAGTATATATAAAAAGTGTACATTTCTTTCTAAAATACCAATCGATGGTATTTTAAATAAAGAAAATGTAAAGTATCCGTATAGAGAAATTATATTCACCAATTCTCTCAGTACAAACAGGAGTATGAATTTTGCTGAAGGGATGTAAATCACATTTAAACTGAGGAAAGAAACGAGACTGGATGTCACCAAGAAATTTAGCTTAGTATTTGTTTTACATTTCCAGCCTCTTGTGAGCATGAATCTGTGTATATAACGAGAATGGACAAAAACGGTTCACCCTTTCCCCAGCATCAGTTTCAGTTAAAGAGCTCAGATGTTACTTTATATCATGAAAATATGATGGGTTTTGTACAGCCAAAACCATTGCTTTGAGCTGCTTTAGCACCCTCACAGGGGAAAGCTGGGATCATAATATACTGTAATTTTACATCCTATGGTGATAGTCTCAAGTTTTGGAATAGTTGAACCACTCACTGTCTATCTAGAATATGGCAGGCAGTACAGAGATTGGAAAAAAGATGTCAAATGACCATAAAGGCAAAATCCCTTTGCACAATTCATCAGGTTTTTCCAGAAATGACCAACATTGGGCCCTCCGAATCTCTCAGGCCAAATTGTGAACGTGCACATCGTTTAAAAAAACCAAACAAACAAAACAAAAAAAAATCGATTTGAGCACCTATTGGAGACGGTTAATTGTGTGTACGTATGCCGTTAGTGTTCTTTTATTTTTTACCTGGGGACCTAAAAGTGCAGAAGTAAGAAGCGTCCTTGTCTTTGGAAAAGGACATTTTTTATTCTCAGTGACTGAGGCACTTGGGGATCTTATAAAGAACGCATGTGTATGAAGACTGTTCCCTGGGCTCTACAGCACACTCTGCTCTGGCTCTGAGTCCTGGCCCATTTGGGCCCCTCCGTTACTTTTTTCCGAAGAAAAGAACGGGCCAAGACCAGGCCAGCAGCACTCGGGTCCTATACACTGGTAGAAACCTCCCCTTAACGTACGCCCTCGCAGACACCCGCACACAAACATGCACACACAAATCCGCCTCTCTATCTCTCTCTAATAAAGTTGTAGACAGCTGATGTCTACTCCCTCTGGGGGGGGGTCTTGGAGCGAACGTTCCCCTCCTGACCATTCTTTCTTGGGGTGTAATACAGCCAGAACATGATCACCCCTGCCTGCCCCCCTCTCCAGGGAAGTTGGAATGACCGCAGTCTGTCTGTCTTCTTGCAGAAACAGTTGGTGATCCAGGGGAAGAGCGTGGCCATGCACTACAGCCATTCGCGCCACCAGTTTGAAGACTGGCTCTGCAACAACGTAAGCGCCCTCCGTTTCCCCTCTCTTCTCCCGACAACCACAGCCCCCCCTCCCTCCCATGTGCCACTGCGACGAACCAGCGGCTGTGTTTCTGTGCCCGGTATAACCCGCGGTCTTGCTTTCAACTGTTAACGTTGCGTCCATTAGCAGGACATGGCCTAGTTCAGAATCGTTTTACTCTGAACAGACAGCTGGACAGTCACTTGTCTTGGTTGAGCGCCTCTCAGCAGCAGCTGCAACTTCCTTAGTTGGATTATGACCGAGGCAGCTAGCTCACGTTGCAGTTCTCAGTGCTGTGCTTTGTTTTGAATAAAAACGATGTAACCGGTTGCTTGCAGTGCGGCCTGTACAATTTCCGGAGGAGGCTGAAGTGCTTCAGGTGTGCAACAGCCAAAGTCGGTAAGTAGACTGTATACAAGATGCCACTGCACCCCCTGTGTGGATGCCTCAGCCAATCGCACTGCATGCATGGCATTCAGTCGCACACCCAGGGGGGCGCAAACAGGCAGCAAGCCTAAAACTTCCCGACCTATACCTGCGTGTCAAAGCTCCCATCCAAGGGGGTCTTACATCGGCGCAGTCCATTTAGTAATACACCCCTGTAGTCATTCCCCTCATTACGATTTATTCAAATGTGAAAGAAAGGGAAGAGGGGAAAAGGGGGCGGCGCTTTTACCGCAAGGATGTTGGTCACGTGTTTATACGGGGTCGCCCCTGGTAACCTGCAACAGCATTAGGTACTCCTGACTCCTGGCACAATCCCATTGGCTCTGGCCAGATCTCACAGTTTGTAACTGACGTTAATGCTGCTTCCTGTTTCCTGTCTTTGCATTTTTAACAGAAGTCGAGTCCAGGAGCCCCAGCAGCCCCAGCAGAGTGACCCCCGAGCCCTTGCAGAGTGGGGATGACCTTTGCGATAGTAAGGGTTTTACACTGGTCACCACTTTTTGTTTTCAACCACACTTTATCATGGCTGTTACAGGTCAGAGTACAGAAAAATATTTAAAATGCATTGTAGGGCACTGCTGGGTGGCTCATCCTGTTATGACACTGTCCCAGTGTGTGGTTAAGCCCCAGGGTCTGGTGTTGAATCCAGACCGCGACAGTGCCAGCAGCCCACTGGGGCGGCACATAATGGCCTTAACGTCGGCCAGGGAGGGAAGGATTTCAGTTGGCCGGATGACCGTGGCTCTTCGCACACCAGGGACCCTCCCTCCGGTCAATCGGGTGCCCACACAGTCTGCCTGCACAAGCTAGACATGAAGTGTCCTCCTCCAGCTCGCTGTGTCCGCGCAAGCTGAACCAGTGGACCGTGGAGTGAAAAGAAGCAGCGGCTGACTGTCATGCTTTTTGGAGGAGAGCGTGTGCTCGTCCGCTCATGAGAGCGCTCCGCTGCCCGGTGTTTGATCTGCTTAAAGTGTACCCCTCTCTCCCCCCGACAGCTCTCATCCTGAGGAACATCAGCCCTTACTGCATGGTAGACGCCATTATGGCAGCACTGGCACCGTACGCTAACCTGACGGCGCGGAACGTCCGTCTCATCAAGCACAAACAGACCGGGCAGAACAGAGGGTTTGCTTTCGTGCAGCTCTCCTCCCCTTTGGTAAATTGTGGAAAATGAAAACATTTAATTGTGGACATGTTCCAGACAAAAATGAAAATGACTCATTTTAGCCAGTATGGGGAAAACTGAATGATTTCTCAGACCCCTCCATAGGTAATCATGTTAAGCCCCTGGGAAATGGCAGGATATTGAAATTTGGTGTTGAACTTATTAACAAAGTGACTGAACGCACAGATGCACATAGTCGAGTGGTGTCCTGCTGCCATGGCCTGCTGTAGAACACCACCTCTTTACAAAGTACTGCATCTGCTCAAGCCCCTTTCCTCACTCTTGTCTTGTACTTGGTCCTACTAATATTAACCAAAACTGGGTAAAGTGCTTAAGTATGGCCTGATCATTTGTTTCTTGTCTTGTGTTTTGTAACTGGCGATAAAGCACGTGTGGATCCACTGGGTTCTTTGTAGTGTGAGTCGCGCTGTCTGAACGTGTGTCCTGTGTTGTGTGTAGGAGGCGTCCCAGCTCCTGACCATCCTGCAGGGACTGCAGCCACCTTTGAGGCTGGATGGAAAGACCATCGGCGTGGACTACGCCAAGAGCGCCAGGAAGTGAGTCATCAATCATGTAACGCTCTTACCCTTGACCAGACTGTGCAGTGTTTTTCAGTGCTGTCATCACGCAAAGGCATACCAGACACATTTTTTAAAATATATATATATTGTAGCGCAACCAAGGGTGTGGGGTTTCCACTCCGCCAATAATCAAGAATTTATTCGATACACAACGAAACAATGGAGACAGTTCAAAATAAACACGAGTTTTATTAAAGAACACGGAAGTATCTCCGCGGAAGGAAATGCCGCTCCCGTGGCAGGGAAACACGGCTGGTAACCAATGCAATAATGTCCACAAACTTTTCTCTTTGTTGGGTTGTCCGTGATCCAATTTCGTAGTCGTTGTCCGTTCCGGGGTAATTCCTTTCTCGTCGTCGTCCGCCAATCCGTTGTCCAATATCCAAAAAAAGAATCCGTCCGTTCGCCACAAAAAAACAATCCAAAAAAACAAGAAACGATTTATCTTTATCTTTCTCTCCCTCTCTCTCTCTCTCTCTCTCTCTCTCTCTCTCTCTCTCTCTCTCTCTCTCTCTCTCTCTCTCTCTCTCTCTCTCTCTCTCTCTCTCTCTCTCTCTCTCTCTCTCTCTCTCTCTCTCTCTCTCTCTCTCTCTCTCTCTCTCTCTCTCTCTCTCTATAAACCCTCGCACACATAAACCTCGTACCTACTCCCAACAGCGCACCTGTGTGAGAGCGCTCTTTTTATTGTTTGGTAATTGCGTTTACGCACGTCAGCTGTGGAATCAGTCCCGGGGTTCCCAACACGGCGCGGGGGTGGAGCCAGCGTGCCGAAAGGTATTTCCCCTCTATGATGACGCCATAGAAAGCGCCTACTCGGGCGCTACACACCCTCCCCCTCAGCTCCAACCCGGAGGGGGGAGCGGCCTGGCACCACAGGGCTTCTCTCCGTGAGAGGGCGTCCGCGTTGCCATGGTGGGCGCCAGACCTGTGGAGCACATCAAATTTAAAAGGACAGAAACCAGCGGGTCACTCTCGCATTACACTCGCGATTTTTCGACATCCACACCAACGGGGCATGATCCGTTACCAATGTAAATGTTCTCCCTAATAAATAGTATCGGAGTGTCTTCAGTGCCCATTTGACAGCGAGGCACTCTTTTTCCACCGTCGAGTACCTCGTCTCTCTTGGCAGAAGCTTACGACTTATGTACATCACGGGGTGTTCTTCACCCCCCTGTACTTGAGACAGGACCGCCCCGATTCCGGTCTCAGATGCATCTGTTTGTACCAGCAGGGGCTTTTGGAAGTCCGGAGTGACCAGCACCGGTCTGGAACAGAGCACCGGTCTGGAACAGAGCACCGGTCTGGAACAGAGCACCGGTCTGGAACAGAGCACCGGTCTGGAACAGAGCGCCGCCTTGAGGTTCTGGAATGCAGCCTCCCCGGTCTCGGTCCACTCCACCTGTTGCGGCAACTTTTTCTGGGTCAGGTCAGTCAACGGGCTAGCCAGGGATGCAAAGTTGGGGATAAATCGACGGTAATAACTGGCCAGCCCGATGAACGTACGCACCTGTTTCTGTGTCTTGGGGCGGGGCCAATTCCGGATCGACACGATCTTGGCCGCTTGGGGCTTGACCAACCCTCGGCCAATGGCGTAGCCCAGGTACTCTGCCTCCTGTAGCCCCAGGTGGCACTTCCGGGGGTTTGCTGTCAGCCCCGCCCCTCTTAGTGCGTGCAGCACCTCTTGCATTGCCGGAGATGGGTTCCCAGTCTTCTCCGTGGATGACGATGTCATCCAGGTACGCGCAGCATACTGTCGATGAGGACGCAGTATCTGATCCATCATCCGCTGGAACGGGAGGGGCCCCATGCAACCCGAATGGCAGTTTCCTGTACTGATATAGACCATCTGGGGTAGCGAACGCCGTCTTCTCCCTGGACTCCCTTGTCAGGGGCACCTGCCAGTACCCCTTCGTCAGGTCCAACATGCTGATGTATCTGGCCGTCCCGAGCCGCTCGATCAGCTCATCCACCCTAGGCATGGGGTACGCATCAAATTTTGAAACCTCATTCAGTTTCCTAAAAAAATCATTGCAGAACCTTATGGTCCCATCAGGCTTGGGGACCAGGACTATGGGGCTGCACCACTCACTACGGGACTCCTCTTTGATCCCGGCCGCCAACATCGCCTGCACTTCGCGGCGCTCCGCTCACGCCGCGCCTCTGGAATGCTTGTACGGTCGCTGTGTTACCTTGACTCCCGGGAGTGACGATGTGGTGTTCGATGACGTCAGTCTCCCCCCCGTCGACAATTATCTTTTCGCGTAGCGCACCCCCCACGCTACGCCACTGGCGGCTCCCAGTGTTTACTTTTCCGTGGAAACCGGGTCCAAATGGCTCTTTGAGTGTTACAGGTTGCCGACCCCTGCCCTAGCGGAACCTCATCCACCTGGCTGGCTGTAAAACATGGCTGCGGTCCGCCCTCTGGGACCTGGTCGCTGACATGCCACTTTTTCAAAAGGTTAACATGGTACAGCTGGGTTTTCTTGCGACGGTCGGGTTGATTTACCCTATAATTGACCCTTCGCTAAACCACGCCCCCCTTAGTTATTGTTGCTAAGTCCGTCAAGCTTTCGGAGCCAGCATGGCGCTACCGCTGTCGTTAACTGCTTTCCCTGAAGAAATTTTATTCAATTTTTGGAAAATAGACAAAGAGATTTCCGATAGAACCAGACAGAAGAGCCTACAGTATGCTTTCGAAGGTTATATCCAGGATATCACAATTACTCTGCAAAAAATTACGCAAAAAAATTAGGATAGAAGGGATAGCCTACAGATCACAAAGTAAAAAGTGAATCACCTGGCGATTGAGACAGAGGACAACGACATTAAGGAGCAACACTGTTCCTGTAAAGCTGGGTAGGTCTTTATTCACTTTATTCACTATTACAATCATTAAAAAGCAAAAGCAGTAGGCCTATATAACGTTACATTCAGTAGTAAGTTAGCTAGCATTAGCTAACTAACGTAACATTAGTAGCCTGTGCTGTAACGACATTACTCTGGTTAGCTCCACAGGTTTCTGCGCCCATTGACAAAGTGCTGAAATAGTAATGATAGTAACATCTTAACGTTAGCAAGCTGGCTGGATCACGAATAACAAAGCTAACATTTAGTCTAACTTTACCAACGTTGCAACCCGGAGCTGTATATCCAGACCGTAGCCACGTTAGCGCCGCTGGCTGCTTGCTAGCGCCACGGATAGCTACGAACCTTACGATAATTTAGGTTAACCAGCTAACATCTGATAACAACAGCATAACATTATTTTACGGTTGATAAGAGTAATTACTGACCTTGGAGCAGACAAAGCTGTGCTTGTTGATCTTGGAGGTGTTCAACTGGGCATGAGGACGTCCACATAGCTTTATCCAGTCTACACTTTTCAGGATTTGATTTAGGTTTTGTAAAGGGAAAAAAACGTATATCTCCTTCAAACCTCTCTGGGTAACGAGTGTCACTGTTGCACGTGCCCCAGGCACAACGTTTAACCATAATTTGCTAAAAATCCGCAAAACCAGCTCGAAAATGAAGAAAAATTCTAATTTTTGCGTGAAAGTCAGCAAAAGACTGTCGGACTCTCTGTCGGAGTATGTAAAACACGGCGCTGTGATTGGCCAGTTTGCGTTTTGGGGCGTGGTTTAGCGAAGGGTCAATTAACCTCGCCCACTTTCTCTAGGACCTCGTACGGTCCTTTCCAGCGGGCGAGGAACTTGCACTCGGATGTGGGGATCAGCACCTGCACCTGATCCCCAGGCTGAAATTCACGGAGCTGTGCCCTGCGATTGTAGACGCGCTGCTGCGCCTCCTGTGCCTCCTTCATATGCTCACGGACGATGGGCCACAGGGTGGCCATCCGCTCTCTCATCTCGGTCACGTGTTCTACTACAGTTCGGTGGGGGGATGGCTGGGCCTCCCAGGCTTCCTTGGCCAGGTCCAGCATGCCCCGTGGCCGTCGGCCATATAGCAGCTCGAAGGGTGAGAAGCCGGTTGAAGCCTGGGGTACCTCTCTGACCGAAAACATCAGAAAGGGGAGGAGCTGGTCCCAATTTCGTCCATCCGCCTCCATCACCTTCCGCAACATACTTTTCAGTGTTCGGTTGAACCTTTCAACCAGTCCGTCAGTCTGGGGGTGGTACACAGACGTCCGTATTTGTCGGATTTCTAATAACTGACATAAGTCCCGCATTATCTTGCTCATAAAGGGAGTTCCCTGGTCCGTCAGGATCTTGTCTGGTATGCCGACCCAGGAGAACAGCAGCATCAGTTCTCGTGCGATGCCCTTGGTGGCCATCGTGCGCAGGGGAATGGCTTCGGGGTACCGGGTGGCATAGTCCAAGATGACTAAGATGTATTGGAACCCCTTGCTGCTTTTTGGGAGGGGCCCGACGAGATCTAACGGGGGAACAGAGGAACAGGAACAGAAAAGGCTAAAAGGAACTAAAGGAACAGAGATTATTGGCAAAAGGAACAGAGATTATTGGCAACGGGATTAAAGGGCTCTTGTACTTGGGCTTGGGCGCCACCCTCTGGCACTCCCTGCACTCTCGGCAGAATTTCTCCACCGCACGTTTTATCCCGGGCCAACAGAAGCGTGCCTTGATCCGGTCGGAGGTCTTCTCGACCCCCAAGTGCGCCCCCAGCACGTGCGCATGCGCCAACTGTAAAACCGTGTTCACCATGGAGTGTGGCACTAACAGCTGCTCTATTTCTCGACCTTCACTCATGACCACCTGGTATAACATTTGTTTTTTTATAGCAAAATGAGGGTAGGTTTTGTCTTTTACCCCCTCCATAAGTGTCCCGTTAACCACCGTGACGTGTTGGAAGGCGTGTCTCAGGTTCTGGTCTTCCAGTTGAGCCGTCCCGAACCGTCCCGTCAAGGGCGGGGACTCTGGCACCTCCTCGTGGCCCATCGGGAACAATTCCTCCCAACCCCCAGGGTTTTGCGAGCGGGGCGTTGATGGCGGATGCGGTCCGCCTCACCACGTCCCGTCGGGGACAATTCCAGGAGATATGTCCCACCTCTCCACAGTCAAAACACGCCCGGCGGTCTTCGGTCATGAAGGGGCGTCTCCTTGGCGGGCTGGGCGGTGCCCAGGCTCCTTCTCTGCTCCTCTCGTCTAGTTTCGGCCTTTCCCGGGTTCGGACCGAGGCTTCGGGCTTCTCAGGTTCAGGTCGACTGCTGCGCAGGACCTCTACAGCAGCTTGGTATCCCTCCACCAGCGCCACTAGTTCATCGGCGCTCTTGGGGTTCGCCTGGCTTACCAATTTCTTAGCTTCAAAAGGTAGGGAGCGCAAAAATTTGTCAATGACAAATCGTTCCCTGGGCGTTAGTGCAGTCGGTTCCGTGGTCATCCAGCTCTTGGCCAAGCAGATCAGGTCGTGCATCTGGGCTCGGGGCGGTAAGGTAGCGTCGAAGGTCCAGTTGTGGAATTTCTGTGCCTGCCCGATGAGGCTGTGCCCTGCGCGACGCAGAATTTCCCTCTTCAGGACAGTGTAGTCAGCGGCCTGGACCTCATCCAAATCCTGGTACGTGTGCTGGGCCGCCCCGGACAGAAATGGAGCTATCAACCCGGCCCATTGCCCTGGAGCCCACCCTTCTCGGGTCGCCGTTCGCTCGAAGGTTTGGAGGTACGCCTCAACGTCATCCTCCGCGGTCATCTTCACTATGAACGCACTGGGGTTTGGTTGGCGGGGGGTTGCGGTAGCGGACAGCTGCGCTACTTCCAGTCTCAGAAGAGTTGTCTGCTGCCGCTGCTCGTCCATCAGTGCTTGGTTGTGCGCCAGCTGCGCAGCATCACCTTTCTCCAGCTGTTTAATCAGTGGCTCCATTTCACGTTGTTTAGAGTAAATTGTGTATTATTTGGCGTTATAGTTGCCCGCATTCTCCACCATATGTAGCGCAACCAAGGGTGTGGGGTTTCCACTCCGCCAATAATCAATAATTTATTCGATACACAACGAAACAATGGAGACAGTTCAAAATAAACACGAGTTTTATTAAAGAACACGGAAGTATCTCCGCGGAAGGAAATGCCGCTCCCGTGGCAGGGAAACACGGCTGGTAACCAATGTCACGGGCAATGCAATAATGTCCACAAACTTTTCTCTTTGTTAGGTTGTCCGTGATCCAATTTCGTAGTCGTTGTCCGTTCCGGGGTAATTCCTTTCTCGTCGTCGTCCGCCAATCCGTTGTCCAATATCCAAAAAAAGAATCCGTCTTTGTTCGCCACAAAAAAACTATCCAAAAAAGCAAAAAACTATTTATCTTTATCTTTCTCTCCCTCTCGCTCGCTCTCTCTCTCTCTCTCTCTCTCTCTCTCTCTCTAAACCTCGCACACACAAACCTCGTACCTACTCCCAACAGCGCACCTGTGTGAGAGCGCTCTTTTTATTGTTTGGTAATTGCGTTTACGCACGTCAGCTGTGGAATCAGTCCCGGGGTTCCCAACACGGCGCGGGGGTGGAGCCAGCGTGCCGAAAGGTATTTCCCCTCTATGATGACGCCATAGAAAGCGCCTACTCGGGCGCTACAATATATATATATATATTATATATTCTTTTTCCTTCAAATTCTTTCCCTTTTTTTTTTTTTTTTCCCACTTTAGTTGCCAATTCAACCCTCTATTTATTTAGACTCGCCCTTCCCTCCCGCCACCCGTCCTCCGGGTCAAGCTAATATCCCAAGGCCGGCAATGATTCGCCTCCTCCGAGACGGAACTTTGGAACTGTTTAGGAACGCCATACTGCTCCTCGGCGAGCTTGTGCCGACTTTCCTTCTCCCCCGCCCTCTGGGGCGGACAGCCAAAAGCTGCCCCCCGATCGGGGCAACCGGCTAGAGCCAGAGTCAGACTGACACAGTCGGGTTTCGGACCGTGACCGCAATAGGTAGCTCACAATCGCAAAGCACCAGTCAATGCGAGTGCATTAGACCGCTATGCTATTCGACCGCTACCCTATACCCGACTAATTTAAAGGGTACAATTATAATTTTTTAAATATAAATGATGCAGTAAAGTATCAGTGTGAAGTCATGTCAGGCCCAGAATGCATTGTGCTGACAGGCCTTTGCTTTGTCCCAGGGACCTGCTCCTGCCAGACGGGAGTCGCATCAGCGCATTCTCAGTGGCCACCACTGCCATTGCTGCTGCCCAGTGGTCCTCCAGCCAGGTACCAGGCCTTCTCTCTGAGCCCCCAACAATAATATCATAACATAACATACGCCATTTAGCAGAGACTTTTATCCGAATCGACTTACAGTAGTCAGCGCATACACTTTTCAGTATACGTGGTCCCAGTGGGAATCGAACCCACAACCTGAGCATTGTCAGCGCCATGCTCTACCTACTGAGCCGCACAGAACCACAACAAGAAGAATGCTCCATTCTAACACTTGTTTTAGTCCGTTTGCGCAACAATACATTTTCATTTTGGGTAGATACCAAGCACTCTGTATTTTCCACTCCTTATCGTGACCTCTGACCTTTCAGTGTCCTCTAACAGCTGTGCATGTTTTCTCAGCCCCAGTGTGCGTGTGGAGCTTCGGAGTTCAGCTACCTACAGGAAGGCTATCAGCAGTATTCACAGGCAAGTGCCGCGTAAGCAGGGAACAAAGAGGTGTCCAGCGGTTCAAACCATGAAAGAGACGCTACCATTTGGTCCGTTTTAGTAACCAGCCTTGTGTTGCATTTCAAACTGTTCTGTTACGAATTGCAATACAATCCCTACTTCTCGAACATCGCTATTCGCAAGGAACAAGGGGCTGTTAGGCACCCACCAATCGAAGCACTGATCAGAGATCAGTCAGAGGGGAGTTTTGAAAGAGGCAGCAGCCTGAAAAATATTTATGAATTGCCGATTGAGAAAGCTTGTGTGTTGAGTTTGTGCTTGTGTTTTGTCTTTCAGTACGGCCAGGACTACCACTCTTACTATCAGCAGCCTGGGGCAGTGGACCCAGCACTGGGAGTTGGAATACTGGGAGGTAGGAGTCTAGTTGCACCATAGGTTTTATGGATGTATGGTACGCCCTTTCTGTAAGGTAAAATTCAATTTGCTGAAGCGTCGTACCGTGGGAAGTGTTTAGTTCCTGACGTGTGTTTCGTGTTTCAGCCGCTCCCGGAATGAAGACGTTCCCGGTTCCCACAGCGGCCGTCGTGTCTCAGAGCGCTCAGGTCTACCAGCCGCACATAATCAGCCAGCCTGTCACGCTGGTAGGTCCCGCATCGCCGGTTCTGTGCTCAGCTCTGCTTAATCAGCCCGCCCGTGACAGAAGCACTAAACACTGGCTTTTTTCAGGCAACGTTGTCTGTGTAAAACGGGTCAGAAACGAAACACGGAACCGCAGTGGATAAGGGTGTCTTTCGTTAACGCAGCATTCGACGTGACCGTGTGCGTGCCTTTACAGTTGCAGCCAGCAGCCCAGCCAGCCAAAGAAGCAGGACCGCAGTCCGCAACTGCGACCACAACCGCGACGGTCGCAGCAACCACCTCTGAGGGCAAGTTCGGTAAGGGCCGCCGGATGCCACTCGCGCTGCACCCGTGGAGAAGGAGAACATTTTACACTTGCTTTGAGGCAGTCCGTCAAATGAATGATGGTCTTGTGTCAAGGTTCTTTTTTTCCCCTTCTTCTTCTTCTTCTTCTTCTTCTTTCGCACTGACATGATTGTCCTGTGTCCTAACCCAGCTGCTCCTGACACTTCCACCTACCAGTACGACGAAACCTCCGGGTATTACTACGACCCACAGTCAGGCCTCTACTACGATGCAAACACTCAGGTACACGTTCACATAGGTCTCACCTCCTGCGCCCAGAGTAGACACCAGTCACTCAGTAGCAAGGTGGTGAGCTCCTGGAGTGTGCCAGAGCCTTTCCTGAATTCTCATAAGAAACCACAAACTAGGCCTCCCGCGTGGTCTAGAACCTGGCCTAGAACCTGGCCACGGCGACCGGGGTTCGGTTCCCCGTTGCGCCAGAGTTGGCTCTGGCTGGGAGTGCCCGAAAAAATCAGAAAATATTTTTTTCAAGAAACCACAAACTAGGATGTTTCAGCTTCAGCGGTTGCGCGAGAGAACTTTCAGTGTCAACAACATGGAGCTTGACCATCTGGTTAGTCTATAGAATCTGTGCTTCCATCTCTCCCTCTGCAGTATTACTACAACTCCCAGACACAACAGTACCTGTACTGGGACAGTGAGAAGCAGACATACGTGCCTGCGCCCAGCACCACGTCAGCACAGACGTCCGACGCCCCCGCTACCCCGAACAAGGAGAAGGAGAAGGAGAAGAAGAAGGAGAAGCCCAAGAGAAAGTCTGCACAGCAGGTACCTCAGTTCACCCCTAGGCTTGTAGGGAACCAGGGCTGGACAATGAACAGCATGCTCTACTTTGCAGTTGGCCGTTAAGGTGTATGCGTGACGGTGCCAGTGCCGACTGTGGCCGACAGCGTGGGAAGGTTTTTTTTTTTAGTTGGCGGCATTCTCCAAATCCATTGGAGAATGCCTTTTGCCATTGGCGGCATTCTCGCAAGAGAGACTCTTTTGGTTGGTCAGGCCCATTGGACATGAACTCTTCACGACGAGTAAAAAGAACTGACTGCTGGCAGCTCAGCTCAGTTTCTGAGGATGGGCACCAGATTGATCCATAGAATTGGATGTTCCAAATTTGGAGAAAAAGGAAAGCTGTGCACCTTCCCTGGGTTTTACCTTCACGGAGCTATCCTTGGGTATTTTCTTTGTAGGATGATACAAGTCTGGAACACCTGTGCCAACGTGCAAATGTTTTTCTCCCAGATCGCTAAAGAAATGGAGCGCTGGGCGAAGAGCATGAACAAGCAGAAGGGGAGCTTAAAGCACACGTTCCTGAGCCTGAGCCAGTCCAGAGAAGAGGAGAGGAGGGTGTCAGCCGCTGCAGACGCCGGATTCACGCTCTTCGAGAAAAAGGTACGGTCCGCTAATCGACCGAGCACGTCAATCCCC
The DNA here is from genome assembly GCA_029706075.1 of Aldrovandia affinis. Taxonomy (NCBI): domain Eukaryota; kingdom Metazoa; phylum Chordata; class Actinopteri; order Notacanthiformes; family Halosauridae; genus Aldrovandia; species Aldrovandia affinis. The sequence goes on from JAINUG010000031.1 coordinate 5,776,694, forward strand.
TCTTCTGTGGGATGAGGCGGGAGGAGGGAATTACGGGAGGGAGGCACTTCTCGCTGGATGTATAATTGTTAGTGAAAACATTCTTTTCTTTTCTTTTTTCCCCTCCCTCAATATGAACAGTCTCCCTTGCCGTATACAGTACGTTGTCCTTTATTTTATGCAGAGTCCGATTGTTTCATCGTCAACTTGCAGAGATTGGAACCTGACTGAGATGATTTATCGGACTAAATATCAGAGACTGAAAGAACAATACACAGCGTTGCAATAACACTAATGCATAAAGCTCTTGCGTAGCGCTCTTCGTGCGAACCTCCCAGTGCCTCATGCAACACTGCGTTTTTTTGGTCGAACCCTTCGGAGGAAAAGGCCCTGCTCCCCGTATTTCCTGCCCGCAGCCAATGAGATGTGTTGTGTGCTTTGGGTTTCGCAGCAGGGCGGCGGGTTCGAGAAGCTGCAGCTAATGGCCGAGCTCATGAGGAGCAGAGAGGAGGAGCCCCCGTCCCCGGCGAAGGACCCGTGCTTACTGTTCGAGGCGTACGGCGGGGACAGCGACACAGAGGAGGCGGAGTCAGACAAGAGCGAGGAGGGCGCGGGGGACTGGAAGAAGAGGGCCTGCCTCCTGGGGACTGAAGAAGCCCTGGGCCTGCCTCCTGTGCCAGAGGCAGTTCCTCACTCTCTCTCGCTCTCTCTCTCTCTCTCACCAGCAGCTCTCTCCTCTCTGCACAAGGTCTCTCTCTCGCCACTCTCAGCCTCTCTCTCTCTCTCTCTCTCTCTCTCTCTCTCTCTCTCTCTCTCTCTCTCTCTCTCTCTCTCTCTCTCTCTCTCTCTCTCTCTCTCTCTCTCTCTCTCTCTCTCTCTCCCGGAGTACGGGCGGTGCTTTATCTCACTCTCCGCTCTCCACCAGCTGAGCTGTGCAGTCATTTTGACGAGTGCGTTTCGTGTGTAGCCGCAGACTGCAGGCTGCGGACCGCAGGCGCCCAATCTCCCTAAAGAGTCGCTCGTGCGCGATGAGACGCAAACAAGTCTGATCGACCGAAATCCCCCCCCCTCCCTGGGTGATGCTATGGTCAATTATGTACCAGGGACAGTCAGAATTTGATATCAAACCTGGGCACTAGAAGACAGTGGGAATCTGCCCCTGACTGTGTAAGGTCTGATCTTTGTCACTGTAGTCAGAAGTTTCTCACAAACGTACTCGCCTACCTGGAAGTCATGGCTTGAACCTTTGCGCTAGTGTTGACATTTGTAGCCATCTTCATTTTTAACCTTGTTTTCCCTGTGTCTCGTTAGCAAAACTTGGAAATCCACAACAGATCCATATTGTCCGAATGCGTGCTGGAGGAGGATTTGGAGATGAAGGAGACCGAGGTAATGAGCTCTTTGTGGATCGCAAACTGCACTGGTGTTACATCTCAGAATCCTTGAGAATTAAGTGCTTTCACTGGGCATATTTACTGTTGAGAGGCTCAATTTGTCTTGTCTCACCCCCCACAGATGAAGTACAGAGACCGGGCAGCCGAGAGAAGGGAGAAATGTGGCATTCTGGAACCTCCTACACCAAAGAAGCAGAGATTCTATGAGCCCCCCAAACCTGTGTAAGCGTGAGCCGTTGTCGTTTCCGAGATGCGAGTTTAATGCTCCCTCACCCTTCCCTCTGAATCTGGTTTTCCTTTGGTTTCCCCCCCCCCATGATAGGATCTACGAGCAGCCCACCAAGGATGGTCTGAACAGCGACAACATCGGAAACAAGATGCTGCAGGCCATGGGCTGGAAGGAGGGCAAGGGCCTGGGCCGCAACCAGCAGGGCATCACAGCACCCATCGCGGTGAGTCGGGGAGGAGCTTGGTAAGCACGAGACTGATTATTCCCCCAGAACAGACTCATCTGTCTCTCACCCCCGAGGCCTTCTCCAGCCAGTTCGGGAGAGCGTGTGTGTTTGATTCCAATTAGCTGTGTTACTTTAGGCAGCACCTGACTCCGATCTTTTCCCTGTGTTCCCGGCAGACCTCATTAAGAACGAAGGGATTGGGCTTGGGAACGAAGGGCCCCGCCTACGAGATGTCCTCCTCCGACACCTACAAGGACGCCGTGCGCAAAGCCATGTTCGCGCGCTTCACCGAGATCGAGTGAGCCCCGCGCGCCCATCTCGGACCCCATCCCCCATCTCGGACCCCATCCCCCCATCTCGGACCCCATCCCCGTCACCCTCTCGAGACCCTCATGCGTGCTACAGACACTGCCCCGCCCTCGGCCCCAACCTCCAACCCTCGTCGTCTGGACCCAGGACACCTCTGTACAAGCACAGCCTTCCGGTTGCCTATAGTTCCTGTTCCGTCAATCATTTTGAGTGGCAGCCGCTCCCGTCTAATCCCTCCCCCAGAGGTGTGGTCACTTCGGTCCTTGTTTCCGTAGACGGTCACAGACGCAGAGGGCGACGCGTGGCATTTCAGGAAAGGCGCTCAGAAATTTCGGAAGCCGCCATGCAATAATTTCGTCACTGTTGTTTGTTTTGTTATCAGTATTACAGGATATGTATATTAGGATATGTTTGTGATGGAGATATTTGCTGAAAGCAGACTGAAGACATGATGTGGGGATCTACTCGAGACCCCCTTTTCCTCTGTTCCCGAGACCGCCCGAGTTCTGGGCCCATTCTGTTGACCTTCTTGCAGGATGAACTCAAACAATAATATATATAATTTAATGTTTGTGTATATTTTCCACGTTTAAAAAAAGATGTTCCTTAAAAGCTGTCAATTGCAGTTTTTTTTCTCGCATGTACAGTTTGTACGATTGTTCATTTGTTTAATTTTGTACAGACCAAATAAATTCTGGTATGTTATCCCTGTTGTTTGTCTGAAAAAAATGCACGTACATGGATATGAATCCCCTTTACATGATTGGGTTGGGTGGTGCGTTTACTGTGTAGAACGAATTACATCGAAATACAACATTTTAATACATTTATTTTGGAATGTTGCATTGTGCAAACAGTTTTGACGCTTACTTCAGAATTTAAGTTGTCCCATTAGAACTCATACCCAAGTATAATATTTAAAATACACATGTACATGTAACTGCCAAAACAAAGGAAACACTAACGTAAAGCGTCTTAGGACGTTTCGCCACCAGAACAGCTCCAGTGCACCTTCTGTAAGTGTCTGGATCTCCTGGAGGGATGCTAGATCAGTCTGCCACAAGAAATTCTGTCATTCGGTGTTTTGTCGATGGTGGTGGAAAATTCTGTCTCGGGCACTGCTCCAGAATCTCCCGTAAGTGTTCAATTGGCATACGGTTTACATCGTTTTCATGCTCCTCAAACCATTCAGTGACCTGTTATGCGCTGTGGATGGGGCTTTCTCGTCCTGGAAGAGACCACTACCATCAGGACAGAAATGCTTCGCCATATGATGAAGGTTATCACTCAGAATGGCTTGATATTTATTGCCATTTACCATGTGGGTTGGGTTGTGTTGAGTGGGTGGTGTGTGTGAGTTATGGGGTCGAGCATACCATATACCATGCCAGGAAATTGCACACCAAAACAGCCAACGGAACCCTTCATTTACTCAATGTTTCCTTTATTTTGCCAGTTACTTGTATATAAAAAATAATTGTATTGTTTGCACTGCCATACCTGGATGTCCACTTCAGAGATCACATTCAGATGAACAAAACCGGTTTAATTTTGAAAACACTAAACTCTGGGCTGTGTTTCCATGGAGAATGCGGACTCCAGTAGTTCACTGCAGCACTCCCTTAGTATGTTTTGGACTACTGCTCGTTTAAGATGAGAACACACTTTAGCCAGCAGAACTTCACCTTACCCACACTTTTTATAGCATGAAAAGAGTTACTGTCTCCTTTCCAACTGGCTCCATTCTGAGGGGGGGAGTGGGAGGAGAATCTCAATTTAAATTGAATCAGTCGTCTTTCGCCTTGATCTGCCCCTCCCCTGCAGTGACTAGTCCTGTTTGTGGAGGTGGGACGGGTAAGACGACCGCCTGTTCTCTTGCGTCCGGTTTGCCATCTCAGCCTACAAGAGAGGAAGGTCGCCCGGAGACCCCGTATCCGCCGGACCAGGTAAAGGTGTCTCTTACCGTCACCTGTACGGGGCTGCTGGTGTGCTGTCGTGACCTACCCTTACCTGTGAGATACTCTGGGCCCGGCATGTGGATTTGGCAGCTATGCGGTCGGAAGAAGTCCACCACATGCTTGGCACGGGGGTTTTGTTCTTTGTTCTTTTTCATTGGCAGTTTCTCGATCGCTCTTTGTTCTCTTGTAAGCTGTCAGGGTTTCTGATATCGCGCTCGGCACTGTATAGATGTCCCATTCTGTGCACAGCTGGCTGGTAGCAGAGAAAAGGGAGATTGTTCAGACTGGAAGAGCAGTCGGAAAGCAATATGGCCGCCTCAGATAAACAGCGCCTCCCATTGTTTGCAGCTCTCCTGTCAGTGGAGACAAGGCATCGTGATGGGGATGGAGTCATTTAACACCTCCAATTCCCCCCCCGAGTGACCGAAACATTTTTTTGTTAAAGTTAATAAAACCTTACATCGCTATTAACTATTAGTGACAGTGAGCGTGCATTGCAGTGTACTGTAAGTGGATATACAGTACATAGTTTACTGTCTTTACTGTAAGCTATATGGCTGGATGCTATGTTGAATATAAGCGTCACTGGCTGTTCATTGTAACAACGTTAACTCATTAGGTGGTAGAGAAATAACCAGATCTGTGGGAATGTGAGGCTTGTCTGTCAACTCCGGCCGGGTCACGAGAACTGCATTAAAACTCCAGGATAAAACAAAGTGCCTGGTAGCACTTTAATTTATATTTTAGCTACTCCTTTTTTCATCAAGTATGAGGTGCTACTCTATTCTCCCCAAGGGTGTCAAACTCAAGTACCAGAAGACCATGTGCACATTTGTCAAACTCGACTCTCAGAAGGCTGTCTGTATGCTAAATTTCATCCTAGTTTCCAGGCTTGACCTGTCAAAATGGGTTAAATTCTGTTTTGCCATATTCATTTGCAACTACTCCCCAAATACACTAATGTGAGCTACTTCTTTACCTCTACCTCTTCTCTACTTCTTTACAAAGAAATGAATTAAACTCTTGAGCTCCAGAGAAAAACGTTTGGGGGAAAAAAAGAAAACGGCATACATGCGACCCTTCAGGAATTTGACGTGACGCCTTGATGTGCACTGTTGTAAGTCTGAGCAGCATTAGTAGGGGTAAGGGAAATTATATATTTTTTATTTTATTTTATTTATTTAAAAGGGTCTTTTTAAAGAACATAGTAATCAACATATCCACAGAAGGCGCCAATGTGTACAATGCCAGAGTTAGCTCCAGAGCTAGTTTTCATCTGTAGTCCCTTGGCAGGTGAAACGATGGATGTTTTCTTGCAGCGAGGCTGTCCCTGTACCGCTGTGTGAGATGGGGTCGAGTTGGACACAGAGCTGGAAAGAGGAGCTGACTGTGGGGAAGCTCTACTTATCCCTGTCCACACCTGAGGTCCTCCTACAGCCTCAGGTACGGCACCACACATTCATTCAGCTAAAGCAGCTTTAGCCCCGAACCTGAACTGTCAACTTGGGACTGATGTATGAAATGTTTTGTGCTCTCTCTCTCTCTCTCTCTCTCTCTCTCTCTCTCTCTCTCTCTCTCTCTCTCTCTCTCTCTCTCGCTGTGTCTCTATCTCTATCTCTGTCTCTGTCTCTCTCTCTCTTTCTCTCTCTCTCTCTCTCTCTCTCTCTCTCCGGTAAGCTCTGGGTTGTTATCACCCTGGAATACTGCCTGACCATCTCCTCTCTCTGTACCCTGTTTGATTCTTTCTCTTTTTCCCATCTCTCTTTCTCTCTCGTTCTCTCTTTCCCTCTCCATCTGTCTGTCTCTGTTCCTTCATCTTTCCCCTTTTCTCTCTCCCTCTCCCTCTCCATCTGTCCCTCTATCTGCAGTGGGACATTGGACCACGGGCATGGCTGTTCTATCGGTTCTTTATGCTATTCTACACCTTCGGCTGGTGTGTGTACTCTGGACTGCTTTTCAATACACCCAAGTGGCTCATATTTCTCAGCCATCTAAGCTATTGCCTGATGGGGATTTACTACTTGGTGGCATTCTGTAACCTGGCAGGTGCCATTATTGTAGTGAGACTCTTCTGCCAAAAAGAGGCCAGCCACACAGGTGAGTGTTCACAGGTGTTCTCGTTTGCACAGGGTCTCTGGTTTCTGCTCAACTTTAATTTTCTGTTTCTATACAATTGGAAATTGTAAAGATGAGACAAAATGCAGTGCTCTGGTGTACAAAAAAATGATTTAGCTTATTTCTGCTTTTATTAGAAATAAACTTTGAAAGTGTTGCCACCTGGTTACTAAATCAAAATTAGCATTAAAATCGGTTTAAAGGAAAATCATGTAGACACTTAAATATATGGTTTCAATAACCTTAACTGATCAACAGGTTAGATAAAAAAATGTTTCAAAAAAAACATACACAGGATGACCGAGGTCTGAGTTCTGGAAGCTTTTCTGTGAAATGTTGTAGAATGGATTTAGACTCTTGAATCCTCCTTCCACCAGGGGGCAGTGCAGTGGGGAGCAGCAACGAGCGTTCAAAGCCATTTCCTCTTCCTACTGCACTTGATGCTTCTCTGCGCTTGCAGTGGTTCCTTCACACTGTCATGGGTTCCTTCTCTATCATCGTCTCCGTCATCTACTGGACCATCGAATACCCGATAGTGCATCACGCGCTCTCTGCCTTCAACATCGACTTGCACATAGTAAACTCCGCCCAGGTATTGCTGGACCTGGGCCTGTCAGCCACACCTATCCACCTGGCCCACTACCTGCACCTGCTCCTTGTTGGCTGTCTCTACGTCCTATTCGCCGTCGCCTACTGGCTTGGGGGTTTGACCAACCTCAACGGGAAGCCCTTCATCTACAAGGTGCTGGACTTTGGAGGGTGGCCCCTAATGGCAAGTGTGTGCGTACTGGTGTTTAACCTGATCTGCCTGCCCCTTTTCCACTTCCTGCTCTGGAACCTGTACCTGCTCAGGAGGCACCTGGCGGCCAGGCCCGGAGGCAGGCGCCTGGCTCTCCGCAGGGAGAAGTGGTGGTGGCGAGTCGGGGGAGGGGACGCCTCCTTCCCTGTAGCACTCCTTGACCCGGCCACCTCGGTGTTCGCACACAGGAAGAGCGCCGCTCCGGGAGGCCTGTCCCAGTCCCTGCTCGTAGTGACCACCTGCGGTTACAACGGGAACGCCGCCTTCCTCTGAGACGCGCAGGGTCAAAGGTGAAGCGAGCACTATCACCCTGCTGTAAATACTGTCTGTATGGTCTGATTTGATGGCGCAGTGAGACAATGAGGTGGCTTGGGGGTTGGAGTTAAAGATGAGAATTCAATGAATGAAAGCAAATGTAATTGTGTAATACACCTGTAAGAAACAATGTCTCATTGGTCATTTTGAGGAAAGAAAAGACTTAAGGAGCAGAAAAATTTGACCAGTTTTCTTCATTTAGAGGCTCTTCTAGTGGATAGCCTCTTAATGTTTTTAGAATTTGTTTTTATTTTTAGTCTTATGTGGTCTTTAGACAGCTGATCACGTGATCCAAACTAAAAGAATAATTGAAACTATCCACAAATCAAGCAGAAAGTGTTCCGCAGTGGCTCTAGAGTGACGGAATCAATCTTATTCATTCCCGGAATAACCTTCGTTGCATACTCACTGCATACAGCAGCACACAATGCACAGTAAATAATCTCAAGGCAACTTTGATTTTAGGGAGTCACACCATTAGTTGCCTCCAAGCCCTTAATTACTTAATATAAAAAGGCATGGGCTTAATTTGAAATAATTTGTTTAAATAATTGTGCGCTCAAGGTATTCATTACTTCATATAAAAAAAACTGCAGGGTTACAGCAGTATATTAGCTTAACCTAAAATCTTATGGTTGCAATAAACTGACATATGGACACAGATATTCTAATTACCAGCAGAGAGCAGCATTATCTTACAGAGTCTATGCACCGGACATCATGTGTCAAACAGAGGGGAACCAGTATCGTATAGCAACATGTGAGACATGGGATCAGGGAAAAGAGCACTGTATAGATCAGGCCTGGTTGTATAGACTATGTTTGTATGTTTCAATCCAAGAGAACTGAGGTATAACACAAATTGATAACTTCCATTACCGCCTCTTATATAACAAAGTATGGTCCTTTTGTTAATATTTTCAGATAGGTTGTGGTCTTAAACTGCATAATCTATTTGTTTTGTACATGCCCTTCCCAAGGGAAACTTGTGGATCTTATATTTTATATACGATCTATTTACACAACTGAAGCCGTTCGTGTTAAGTACCTTGCTCACGGGCGCAGTACATTATATATGGTGACGCTTGGTTTTGAATGTGTGATAGGCAATTTTTGTATCTATACTGGTGGTCATATGGTGGTCATATGATCTTACAGTATGCACTACGTCCGTGTTCGGGAATGAGCGGCCTGCAGGCCAGTTCACTAATGAGCGTGGCACAGCTGAGACTTTTTAAATATTCCATATGTTCACGTCTAAACTGTAACATGCACTTTGCATACATGGCTAAATGTAAAGATGAAAAGACTGGATCTTTAATTACCACAGTGAGTCAGGACCTTGATTTAACGTCTCATCTGAAAGATGGCACCCTCTACAGCACAGCGACCGCATTACTGCACTGGGGGCATTGGGATTTTTGGGGGTCCGGAGGAAAGACCGCTTAACATGCCCGCCAACATCACTTCCAGCAGCATTGCAGTTTTCTCAGGAGGTCTCCCATCCAAATACTAACCAAGCTCACACTTGCTTAACTTTAGCTTTCCAGCAGGGGGAAGGTGCATGACGCTGGCGAAAGGTGAAAGGTGTCAGCAGTTAACCGTTTTATTAAGGTGAGGGTCCTCGCCCACAGGGCGGTCCTTTTAGGGGGCCTTGAGATTAAAAAGGTTTGGATACCCCTGCATAAGAGCATCTGCTAAATGAATGGGAATCAAACCACCTGTGACCTCCTGGTTACACTTCCTTATCTGCTGTCCCTTGCTGCAGCCTTTTGTCTTTCTAATTAGGATATGATACACCAGGCTAGTCAAACTCAAGTCCCGGAGGGCCACATTGTCTTCACCTTTTTGTGGTTTCTTTTCACTTAGCAGCCAAGGTAGGGCTTGGAAGAAAGGTTTGCAGACTCTTTAATGCTAAATGCTGAAATTCTCAACGAAACAACAGGACTGGATATGACACCCCTGTTATAGGTTATTTACAGCTAGACTATTTACAGACATTGGTTTATTTATGTTGAAAGAACAGCATGTAATCCTCTGAAAATTATTTGTTTTAGGATTGCATTGCATATTTCTCACATTATTATATTTTCCACAGCTGTGCACATTACAGTTTTCTGGTTCATAGCTGGAATCTGCTGTGGCTGTACATACTGGCACAATGTTTGAGGGGGAAGAATGAATTCTGTGTCCTTTACTTTCACTGAGACAGTGATGAACATTTTCCAAATCTAATTTTATTTATTCGGTCGAGCTGAATAAGCATGTGCTTATTAACATAATCTGCTTATTGTTCAGAAATGTTTGGGCTAATGTGTGTTGACATTGGATGTGAGTGCTCGGTTCAAATAAAAGATTTAAAAAAACGAAACATTTAATTAGTCTGTGGCTGCTTTGTGAGGAACGCTGCTACAATAGTGAGCTTGAAGCAATTATCATCATTTGGAAGTGTGCCTCATAGATACGCAAGTCCATGAATGTGACTTATTCAGAGGGTTTACAGGTTGCAGGATTCTTTCCAGCTTCATACTGTAATAGTCATTACACAGAAGTGGTTCCAGTCAGGCGTGTCAGGTCAATGAGAGTGTGGCATGATGTGCACTGTGCATTACGTGAGGGGACCTCAGTACCTTGGAGAATATACAGTACTGGCAAAGCCATGTCCCAGAATGCATTTCAGCAACATGAATGGGAGTATACGGTGATGTTTTAAAGTTTGTGAACCTCTTGTGCAATCATAGAAATCGATTCCTTATTTAATCAGAACCAGTCTTTTCTTAACTGAAATAAAAGGTCTATATTTACCAATTTCATACATTATTAGAGGAAATTGTGCATATAGTAGAGCAAAAATATGGAAACAAGTATTAGTGAAGGTGCAAAAATAAGTGAACCTCCTGTTGCCTTAGTTAAATCAGATAACTATCAGTCCACTGTGAGACAAATAATATAGAAATGGAGAGCGTTTAACATGACAGCGACTCTGCATATAAGTGGGCGTCCTTCTAAAATATTACCAAAAGTGACAAGAAAAATAATAAATCAAGTAAAAAGCAACCCAAGAATAACATCCAGGGATTACAAGCCTCCCTCGCTATACCTGATGTCATTGCACATCCATCAGTAATAAGAAAAACGCTGAATAGAACTGCTAAGCAAAGGTAGCCAGGAAGAAGCCTTTGCTGTCTAAAAAGAACCAAGCTCCCCGTCTTAAGTTTGCCAGAGACCACCTGGACAAACCTGAAGGTTTCTGGAAGTCTGTTCTCTGGACGGATTAGTCCAAAATCGGGGGGAGGGTGAGCCGGCACGAACTTGCCAAGAAGCGTGAAGGGTGTCTACAGAAATAGGTGGGTGTGTTCCGTCTTGAGGCAGGCGGATCATCACTGGCCACAGGGAATTGGCTTGATCTGGAGCATGGGGGGTGGGTTTGTGGGAGAGGGCAAATCTAAATAAATAGAGGGTATAATTGGTTACTAAATTGGGAGAAAATTGGGGGAAAAAAGCCAACACCAAAAGAACCTTATTCCTACGGTCAAGCGTGGTGGCGGGAGTGTCATGACCTGGGGCTGCTTTTCTTTCTCTGGGCCTGGACAACTCAACATCATTAAGGGAACCATGAATTCTGAGGGATATCAGAGAATTATTGAACAGAACATCAGGCCATCAGAGAGAGCTAAAACTTGGCTGAAAGTGAGTGTTCCAACAAGACAATGATCCGAAGCATTCAAGCAAGTCTACCAAAGAATGGCTCAGGAGAAAGAAGTTTTGTGTTTTGGATTGGTCAAGTCAAAGTCCTGACCTAAATCCAATCGAGATGCTGTGGCAGGACCTGAAGTGGGCTGTTCATGCCAGACAGCCCTCAAACCTCATTGAATTGGTTGGATTCTGTAAAGAGGAGTGGGTGAGAATCCCTCAAAGAAGAGTCTGATCAGTGGCTATAGGAGACATTTGCTTAAAGTCATCGCTGCTAAAGGAGGTGCCACAAGTTATTGATTGAAGGCGTTCGCATATTTTTACACACAAGGATATCTGAGTTTTTGTTAACTAAACAAGTTTTGTTAAATTAACAATGAAAATATATCATATTTCTTTGTGTGTCCTTTTGACTGCACAGCCAAACAGAGCAGCAACCGCATCATTAAATTCGTGGACAACACCACATTGATTGGTCTGATTTCCTCCAACAACGAGTCGGCCTACAGGCAGGAAGTATCAGACCTAGCGAGGTGGTGTCAGGACAATAACCTGGCCCTGAACGTCAACAAAACAAAGGAGCTAATTGTTGACTTCAGAAAAAGAAAGGGGAGTCACTCCCCTATCATCATTGATGGAGAGGAAGTGGAGAGAGTCAACTGCTTCAGTTTCCTGGGGATTCAGATCTCCGATTAACTCGCCTGGACCTACAACACCGAAGCCATTCTGAAGAAGGCACAACAGCGTCTCTACTTTCTGAGGTGTCTGCAGAAATGGGGCATGAGCTCTCAGGTGCTCCTGAACTTTTACCGCAGCGTCATAAAGAGTGTCATGACAGGAAGGCTATCCAGAGGGTTGGAGGAAACGCACAGAGGATCATCGGTGTGGAGCTACCGGCCATCAGTGATCTCGCTGCCACAACAGAGCCAGCTCCTTCACTAAGGACATACACCAACCCGGCTGTCAACTGTTCTGCCGCCTGCCGTCAAGGGACAGATAGCAGAGCATTAAGACACAGACAACCAGGTTTCACGACAGCTTCTTCCCCCAGGCGGTGCGCATGCTGAACAACCATCAGTAGCCCAGCTGCCACCCAACCCCCTCCCCCCACTATCACCCTCCACCCCCCCCCTCTACCCCCTGGACCCTCTCACCTTCCCCCCACCCTCCCACTACTATCCCCACGGACAATTCACACCTCCACAACCATCCGTACTGGTCTGCTGGAGTCTTTGACTCATAGCCTACCACCCCTTGGCATCGCTGCTTACTCCACTAGCCACTTTACCTCCTTATATTTACTTATATTTTATTCTGTAATATGTACCTATTGTATTTTGCACCTATATTTCATTGCATTATATGGCGGGAAATAAATAATTCCAATGTACTAGTAATTGTATTTGTTGCAGATGGCAAATAAAACTCTTGAATCTTATTTGCGATATCTTCGTTAAGAATTGAGGTTTAGATATAGGGTCATTTTTTAATAATATATGAAAATATTTTATTTAATTTTATTTATTTTAATTGCTTATTTAACAGAGACAGTGGGCAAATACATGAATTGCCCCAGAGTTAGCAAAAAGTTAGCAAAACTTTGTGAATTGTCTTTGTTTATTTATTTGTTTATTAACCTTTATTTAACCTGGTAAATTAACCTGACTCCCTGAAACAACAATGTGGCTAACAGGCTACACAAGAAACAAGATGCACTGCAATGAAAGGAAACAGTGGCCCTCAGGAGGGTATTCTATTTGACAATAACATGACAGGTCCAACCAACCACTGTCTCTGGGTTTATGTGTTTATGAGTTCCAGAGGTCCCTTCCCAGTGCTGTCCAAGCAGATGTAACGGAGTTGGTTCTGCCCGCAGCGAGTTTCGAACCGAGGGATCTCGACGCGACAAGAGAGCGATTTAGCTCGCCGAGCTAAAGACTCATGTCCCGGGAACTAATCACACTCTTATCCACATCACTTTCTGTAGCGGACGCTCATGTACCAGAGATCATCCGCTACACAGACAAACCAAAGAAAGGAAGGGTGCATGACTGCAGCTTGCAGGTAGAAATATCTGCAGTGTAAAATGCCAGTGTCTCCCTTGTCCCTTTGATGGCTGCGTTTCCTGGTCAGTGACCTGGATCCAGCCTGTGCTCTCTCCCACCAATTCTGTGTGATCAGGACTCCAGGAAGGCTTTTGTGGATTAGAGTGATTTTGGTGGCAGTTCGTGACATCACAAGTGCTTTTCTTCGACTCGGCTTTGTGCTGCAGGCCAGCGGCCAGGGTTTATCCTAGTCTGTTTATTATTTTTTTTAAAGGCAAGCAAATCCCCCATCAGCTTTGTACAATCATATCAGGTGCCATGTGACCGGATCGGGGGTGAACCCAAGCTGGCCCGAGTCTCTTTTCCGATTGACTGATGACTGCGGAAGATTAACTGATATTAAAGTGACACATTGACAGCCGGGTTGGACATCCTCTTTGATTAATGTCACGGAGGAACCGAGGAGCATCTGTACTCCCTAAGACACTGACAGAGGCATTTCTTCGGCCGTTTATCATCCCACTACAATGTGGAACAGTACGTGTGCAGACATTTTTGTTCCCTGTTCAAGGCCAAAAGACTTGTTTTTAGGAGCATTGTGTACTCAGAGGTGGTTCACAAAGGTTTAAAAAATGACATATCGCAACAGGGTCTGATTGTCATGCCTGAGGTACTGTCGTCCACTGTGCTACTTTTTTTCCCTCCATATCATATTTTGCAGACTTTTGAGGATGATATATGCACTTAAATTTTTCTTCTGGGATTTGTCTGGATTTCTCATATAACAATTGTCTTATAAAATGACTCGAAATGAAAATGTCCTCTGCCCTGAAAATGTTTTTTTTGCTGTTGATTTGGGACTTTCTGTTTTTTTGCTGAGTTTTAAGCTCTTTAAATATTTTATTTCACAGTGTGTACTGTGAATAATAATTTATTACAATAGTCTATTAATACATTTTATTTCTTAAGCACCTTTCACAAACCCAATATACAATACTTAAATATCAACATATATACATACGTCTGCAAAAACACTTGTTTTTATGGTTGGGTCTTTGAAGGACCTAGTTAAAGTATACTGTAACACAAAGGGACACAAAGTACTTTTCCATTGATTTATTCCTGACAGGATTAATCAAACTTTTATTCTATCGGCAGTGTTAGTTGTCCATTGTCCTTCTGTTTATCAGACACCACCAATATTCCTATGCTGCCCATAGTCATACTGCCTGTCTTGAGACTTAGCACATAAGATATGAATAAATTGTACAATACACAATATTAAATATTGCTAATATATGCTGATAAATTATTTCTACTGTATTTACATAAGCCGTAATGGAATAATTTATGCGGACTGATGACACTTATAATCTTGGAAGATATCTGTGGCAGATAGAATAAGCCATGGAAAAAACAACGAACACTGGGGTGAGACAGTGGTGAGTCACAAGTTATTGGCCCTTACTCACCCTCTAGAATATGACACAGACACAGACAACACAGACAGTGAAACAGACCCTCCTGACATAAGTTGCCAAACAAACGTGTGGTAATGATGCGTAACAGGAACCCATGCACAGTAACAGGCCTAATTTGCCCTGTGTACTGTTGGTCTCCCCGTATAAAGGTAACCTGCTTATCACACTCTGCAGGGGTCATATAAAAAAACAACAACAACCCCCATATTTTCCCAATGAATCCAGACACACTTATTGAAGTTACTGTGACATCCTGGAATCTTTCAGACACTACACACTATTCAGTGTAAAGCATATCATGTACTTTACCAAGTGAACAGACTGGTGGTCAGAGTTCATTAATCAAGGAATATTCGGCGCTCGCGTTAGATGCAGCGGGGAAAAACATAAAACAAATAAATGCAGTCAAAAACATACAAAGGTAAGCTTTCGCTGATATACCAGAATATGGAGAGATTTTAATGGAAGAAAACAAAGAGCTGTACACCTTAGAAATAATAGAAATAGGAATAAAAAAGAACTCACACACGGCCCCTTGCTCTGAGGATTCTGAACTCGATCACTCTACAATGCTGCCTCTTTTACAGTACAGCATGTAGAGCTGTTTTCAGAGCAGAGCTGGCAAGGTATACTCTGATTCATGTCTCTTGTACTTTTCCATATCTTTATGCTGCAATATTGAAAGCAGATGTTGGAATCCATGCACGAGGGAGGGGGGGGGAGCGAGGGGGTGGGGGATGACATTCAACAGTACAAAGGGTTGCTCAGGACAACCGGTCAAGGGTGGGCCAGTGCGCTCACAGTCAGAGTGAATCGAAATCGCCTCTGATCTTCACCTGTAAAAAAGCAGGAGGCCGATGGACTGGCGTCTTAGCGCTTTTACAGAGACGCACAGGAGAGCTGTGTCGACTGTTTTTTGTCTTTTCCCTTTGACCTTTTGGTCTGGAGAATTAAATACGATGAATGAGAAAAAAGAATGGGAATAGAAAATGTATTGCTAGAGCTAACCTGTTAGAGTTAACTTGCATGTGGGAATGCAGTCTTAAGTATTGGTAATGGTGTTGATCATTCAGTCGATCATTCAGAGTCTTGAAGTGCATAGTCTGGTGTGGTGACAGCAGACCTCGTCGATGGGATCAGTCTGTACGGAGATAAAGACATGACTCAGTAACAGAGTAACAGGCACACCACTGCTGGGCAGCTAGGGGCCTTCTTCAGCTCATATGGATACACTTACCACTGTTGGAAACATAAAACGTACAAACATAGTAATATATGCCATTTAGCAGATGCTTTTATCCAAAGCATCTTACAGTAGTGAACGCATACAGTACATTTTTCAGAATATGTGGTCCCAATGGGAATCAAACCCACAACCTAAGCATTGTCAATGCCATGCTCTACCTAGTGAGCCACACAGAACCACATTTATGATGTCATTGTGAAATGACTGGAGATGAAGAGCTGCAGATATATATTGGGAAGGTCTGCCACCGGTTTTGGAAAAACTGCACGAACAGCATTTCTGTTTCGCTGTTTGTTGCGTTTGCTTACATTTTCCGAAAGTGTTTCTTCATCGCTTTTTCCTGGGGTCAACTAAATAATTATCCAGTTTTCCCCTGTTGGTTCTGGGTTTTTTTTCAACTACTTGTGAAAAATGATTTCAATTGAAGAGACAGGATTAGCACGCCAAGCTAGAGGTCATGATCCCTATCCACAGTAAGTAGGGAACAAATCGTACTCCAGGCTTCTGGCTCTAGGTGACTTGATCTTCTGTTTCCAAAATGCGCGTGGCCACCAAATTCTGCCATACAGTAATACTGATGGCAATGCATGCTGTCAGCTTCATGTTATGAGAATAGCCAAAAAACCTTTTACCCACCATGCCGTGTCTTTTAACTTAAAAGATTTTGACACACCAACGTCCCCTTATGTCATTTTGTGGGAGTCCTCTCACGACACCATGCACTTGTCCTGACACGGCTCTGGAGTTCTTGCACGACTCCTGGACCTTGAACATTTTATCCTAACGCTCTGGCCTCTTTTCCAGTGTAACAATATGAAACAGAGTAGCTCTATAACTCTGATGTTGTGGCAGGAGGCATCCAGCCATCCTCGGTCAGTGGAACTTTCCAGTCTGACACAATACGTCTGACTCGGCCTGACTCGTCTCTCTGAGGGGTCGGGAAAGAGCACACCCATTTGCTCAAGTGTGTTTGCTCTCTATTTTAAAAGGAGCGAATGTGGGATCTCATAACCAACTAAAACTAAAAACCAACTGGAAAACTGGAAAACTAGAGTGAATAAATAATGCTCAAATAAACATTAAATAAATAAATCAATGAAAATGGCAAACAGACACGTGCAATAATCTCTGCTGCTAGTTTGGATAGAAAGATCACCTTTTAGATAATTTTCTATTCGTTTTATACAGAAAACTCCACAGCTTGAATGCTGTATTGGCAGAGAAACATCTCTATCGCAGAAATGACTACATACACGCACGATTCAATATATCGTCATACATTTGCTCATATAGATTTTTTTACATTTGATGTTTGACATATGGATATAACAATATACAGTGCCTCTTTAAAGTCTACACCCTGTCTCAAATTTCACCTTTTGTAGCCTTACAGCCTGAAATTAAAACGAAAAAAATGTATCCGACTTTTTCCACCTTTTTTTCTACATTTTACCCGAAATAAATTCTCAAAATTTCTGAACATTAATTCAAAATTAAAAACGAGAATAACTTTTATTGATAAGTGTACACTCCACTGAGATATTACTTAGTAGAAGCAACGTTTGCTTGAATTACAGCCATGAGTCTGTTTGGATATGTCTCTACCAGCTTTGCACACCTAGATTGGCCAATGTTTTCCCTTCCTTACAGAACTGTTCAAGCTCAGTCAGATTGCGTGGGGACCGTCAATGGACTGCGCTCTTTAAATCATTCCACAGGTTTTCAATAGAATTTAGATCAGAGCTCTGACTAGGCCACTCAAGGACATTCACCTTTTTGTTTTTAACCACTCCACTGTTGCTTTAGCGGTGTGCTTTGGGTTGTTGTCATGCTGAAAGGTGAATCTACCAATTTCAACTTTCTTTCAGAGGGCAGCAGGTTTTCCTCATGAATCTTTCTGTATTTTGCTCCATCCATTTTCCCTTCTATCCTGACAATTGCCCCAGTCCCTGCTGACGAGACACACCCCCATAACAGAATGCTGCCACCACCATGCTTTACAGTAGGGATGGTGTTCTTTGGGTGATGTGCTGTATTGGGTTTTCACCAAATGTAATGTATTGCATTTTGTCCAGAAATGGCTATCTTGGTTTTAACTGACTACACTTTTTGCCGCATGGCTTCAGTGTTTTTTGCATACCTCAAATGGGACTGAATTTAGCCTTTTCTGAGAAGTGGCTTCCTTCTTGCCATCTATCATACAGACCAGAATTATGGAGAGCTTTCTATATTGTTGACACATGCACACATTGACCACTCTTTTCCATAAAGTCCTGTAGCTCCTTTATAGTTGCCATTGGCCTCTTGGCCTCATCGGCCTCTGATCAGTCTCCTTCTTGCTCGGTCATCCAGCTCGGATGGACAACCTGATCTATTCAAGGTCCTGGTGGTGCCATGCACCTTCCACTTCTTAATTATGGTCTTGACCGTGCTCCAAGGGATATTTCAGGCCTTTGAAATCTTTCTATACCCATTTCCTGATATGTTCCTTTCCACAACTTTATCCCCAACTTTATAACTTTTGAAAGCTCCTTGTTGCTCATGGTGGATTCTTTACTCTGAAATGCATTACCCAGCAGTGGAATCCTCTAGAAACTGCTGATTTTATTCTAAAGTAATCAGAATCACTACAATTGAACGCAGGTGGGGGGCAATTAGCTTGGTGTGTGATCTGGAAGGTGATTGGTTACCCTTGAGCTAGTTTACCAATGGTATGATAAGGGGTGTAGACTTATCAATCTAAGTTATTATAGTTTTCAATTAATGTTCAGAACTTTTGAGAATTTCATTTTCACTTGGAAGTTGTAGGGTAAAATGTGTAAATAAAGGTGGAAAAAGTCTGATTTAATATGTTTTAATTTCAGGCTGTAAGGCAACAATAGGTGCATTTTTTTAGATGAGGGGGTGGACCTTAAAGGGGCACTGTATGTAAGGCTCATTTTCAGTTTTTTTACTTTCATCATTGAAAAATGAATTGATATGACTGTGAGCACATTGCAACATAATACAAGTAAGGACATTCACAAAAAAAAGAATAAGAAATAAGAAAGAACATTGTCAGAAAAAAAAGATCTTCCAAGTAACACAATATGCATTTCATGTAGGCGAACCATCTCTTCAATTTAACCAGCTGTACAAACAGAAGACATCTGAGGTCAATAACTACTGAATAAATATACAACTGGTAACATTATATTCATTCATAAAGGATTTAGAATGTTTTTGTGCTTTAGCATCGATATTTTGCCCTGAAAACATTCTTACTGTAAATCTGAACACATGTTTACATTCATTTAAAATTGTTTTTCTTTTATCAATGCTTGCATTGTTATGGTCATGTTATGAAACCACTGTGCATTAGCCGACTGGGCTGCTCTTTAAGGATAGCCCTTCGTCTGCTTGGGAGGTCTGAAAGTTCCTCTGTAATTATGCTGTCATTATGTAGTGTCCCGTTTACAAACCCTGGGTACATACAGTGTTTAGGGAAAGTGCTTTTTTGGCCACTTTGGCGTGTCATTGCAGGTAATGTGTTTTGCTGAATTACTGAATGAATTGAAACTGCAGCCCCGTTATCCCATTCATTAACCACAGCTTAGCGGTTAATATGTACAGAGGCACAGAGAGGCATTCAGCACTAGAGATACAGCTGGAGTGGCGGGTTCTGACACTCTTGATATCCCGTGGATTCAGATGGGACGGCGAGTGTATGTATGTGTTGTGAATTAGCCTCCTTTGAGAGGAACAGCTGCTCTTCCTGAACCTGTTAGCTGCCCGCTGCCCCCAGTGTGCCCTGCAGTATAGCACGGCTTCCCAGAATCTCCAGATGCAGCCCCCAGTTGTTGGCAACATACACTCTAGTTCACAGCCCTCAAGAATTCCAGTCAGCGCGAGAGCACAACGTGTCTTTTCTTCAAGAGAATGCGAACAGCTCTCTGAATGATACTCAAAGACAGCAGTTTATCTCAATTAGCCCCTTCGAACGAATGTCCTTGGCCCCGTGTGTTTATTTACAAGTGGACAGAGGGTGCAAGATGAACTGCATTTCTTAAAGTTTTATGTATAATCTCTCCCAGAGCACGTCTTATTGAGCACAGCATTTTTCTTTTTCTGGAGCAAAGGTGACATGCAGCCACAGCAACCCTCCGTTCACAAGCCTACACCCCCACATTGCTGCTCCCTCACAATTCTGCCCTGTAATTGACAATTTCAAATGGAACAGCACCAAGAACGTGGATCCATAATGGTTCCATATTCCTTGTTATTTAACAAGAATAACACATTTGCCCAAATACGATTTTGTTAACATGAAAAAGTATTAAAAGTAGAAGTTTTTGAGACCTCAAATTCCTGTTTGAAAAAGAGCATGCTCCAAGAGTATTTCTCATGAGAGAGGTGTGACTACCTTCCCCCAAATTACACAAAATCCTTCCTGTTAGTGGAAGAGGACAAAACTCTGTTATGTGGATATGCCTCCATGTTTTGACAGCCAAACATCCTTTGGACTGTAACAAGTGAACATTTATTGATTTTACAACAGATGCAAAAGCCAACATAAGTGCTTAGGAGCACTCGTGGTGACAGCCCACAGTAATGCATAGCTCTCCATTTTCAATACAAATTATTGAATGGGCCTGGTGACCATCTCTGTGGGGACTGATACAATGCATTTGAAATGTTCTACTCCAAGCTTTCATCATTTTCTTTTTGTTTTCATCTGCTTTCATTTTTTCCCCCCACCTTCCCTAGGCCTCGTCCACGTGTTTACACAGACGAAGTGACACCTGGTTGGTGTGGCTTGTTTTTGGGGAATCCCTCCCGCCAAGATGAACAATGCGTGGGGCTCTAGCTACCAAGGCCGGGCGTTTGAGCACCACAGCGCAGGTTCTCTGATGAGCTGAAAGAGGTTGGGGGTGGGGATCGAGGGGGGCTCTGTGAACTCAGTCTGGGTCGAATGATCTCCGATCTTTGATATCTGTGGATGATAATAAACAAAGTTCCTCTGGAATGACAGATGCACTGAGCTGATAAACGCATCAGAGGCCCGAATGTCTACGCTGACCGGTTTTCTGTCATAAAACAACAGCAAATACTAAACCATTCTGTGCTTTCACACAGCAGCCTCATTCCAATGTGTCTTCCTCTATGTTCCCATTGTGAACACTGGGGTTCATGTGAAACCTGTGTGAGTCGTTCTAGCGCACTCATACAAAGGTGGACTGGCCAGAAATTCTGTTGTCTCCGCTCCCCACAAGATGCACACAAATCCTCCATCTAATTAAAAATGTCGTTGTGGAACTCTGTTCTTCTTTGTAAAATAGGGATGCGTTACTGTTAAAATATGAAATGTTTGTGTTTTGAAAAAAATTCTAATTGTTAGAATCTTGTAATATATCGGTAATATATGGCAAATTTCTTAGTGCTATTCAATGATTAAAAAAGAAATAAGAAATGTTACACTAATTAACTATCTTACACCTACCACACTATCTCCTGACACCTAGCATTGGCTGTGTAGGGTCACCCTGGCTCACCCATAAAAAAGACTAAACATGATTTGGCTGGGTTTCGGTAGTCCCATTGTTCAACCAAATGAGCTTGTAGGAATTATGTGATTCTGAATGGTGTAATTTGCTTGTTGGGAATAGTAGTTAATTATGGAATCTTTGTCATGAAGCTATATGGCAGTAAATTGCTAGCACGTAACCAATGTGAAACCAATTCTTGCACCTCTTTTTCACACCTAAGAAATATACTAGAATGTGATAGGCTGGAGTTTTAATGCCAGATGTGTAAGAGCTCTTTGCTAAGTACCAATGCGGGCCATGCAATAATAACAGGAAGGTTTGTTGCCATTGACAATGAAAAAAACTGTTGTCTCATCTGTTAACATATTGGTTCAGAATGATTCCAACCTCCTGTTTTACCCCTGCAAGCACTACAGTCAAAAAAAGATGGAATTCAAGTATGAAATGCCTTGGAAATAAACCCTGTGCTTATTTCACTCTTTCAAAGGGGGTTGAATTGAAGAACCTACTCTTCTGGGTTTCCACAATTTGGGTCATGGTCTGCGTTGTGTGTGCACATGTGTGTGTTCATTGGGGTCAGGTCAGAAAGTCCAATGGCTCAGTGATTCCAAGTAATCACTATAGTTGATGGGTAAGGTTTTCGCAGAACTCTCTGTTCCTGCGGTCTGACTGAATGTTTGAATGGCTGCCGTGTTCCTTGCCAGTGCAGTTTAAAGCCCCTTTCCCACATGGAATCCGCAACATTGCCGGGTTCAATTACCCAAGTAATATAGTGTATTTTATCGTTCCCTTATAGGTATCCTATACAGAGAAATTATGTGTGGAGTCTGTTCCCACATGACATGCTCGCTGTAATCATACAGTGAAAAAATGTATTCGTTGTCAATTCACGTTTTGGTACGGTCATGCTGCCGCTGGTACTGGCAGAGACCACCACAGCAGCAAACTCGCTTGCTAGTGATCGAAGCTAGCTAGTTAGCAGTCAAAGTAGACAAATGCAAAGACAAAGCAAATCATTTATTAATTTTCTTATCACTTTTTAGCAAATGTTGTTTGGAGGCATGTAGAAAGCATTTATATCCATGATATCGATTTGAACCAGGGTTGCCAGCCAAGAAGGGTCTGATTACAATAATCAAGGTGTTGTTATCAGTTGTTTTAGTGTTGAGCTGGAACAAAAGCCTGCACCCACACCGATCCCTACATCTCTCCTAATCTCTTCCTTACCTGGTACTAGCGGTTGACAAATAATAATTACAGAGGTGTACATGTTAACAACTATATCTATACAAAAATTATATGATTTATAAATCGATGTATTAAACAGAGTGCTGGATATCATAGCAAACAAGATGTACGTTTTGATATAGCAGAGGTTACATGAGTCAAGAAAAACTTAAGTCTGTGGGCATAATGATTTATACCTGATCGATATGTCAAATAGGGGGTCGATGTGCTGTTGCTTGGTGAGTGAAAAGGGATATGCGCAATAACTGGCCGAGACTCAGGGGAGGTAACAATATGCTGGCTAGGTCACTACTTAGGTTATTGCTAAGTTAGCTAAAATGGGAAATGTAGCTACATAATTATTGCCCTTCTATCGTAATGTTTGCAGTTATCTGCTAATGTAACTAACGGCTAGCTACTGAAGTTAACAATAATGGGGAGTTTCGGAGCCGCTAAAATGACTTAATTAGTTAGCAGTCCCCAAATCTCCAAAAACATTTGATTGACAAATCCAAACTCGAACTCATAACGCTCAGTTAATACTGTGAAATGGTCCTGGGTTTTTTTAAAAACATTTTCAAAAGAGAGGATGCCATTCATGTACACAAAAGGGCCAACAACACACTTTCCACAAGGACAGGGGCACAAAACAGCACATTCAAACATTCAAACAAACCATCATACGCAGAAGAATGTCGTAACCGTTTGCGTGCTTTATCCGGGAATGTTGTTGCTTTTGTTCCCACTAGAGCCTTGGCTGAAGATTTCCATAAATCTTTCTAGGTTC
This sequence comes from Aldrovandia affinis, assembly GCA_029706075.1. Lineage (NCBI taxonomy): Eukaryota > Metazoa > Chordata > Actinopteri > Notacanthiformes > Halosauridae > Aldrovandia > Aldrovandia affinis. The sequence goes on from JAINUG010000031.1 coordinate 5,800,022, forward strand.
TGAGCAGGGAAATTGCCAGAGCGTCTTACATGGAAAAGCGACTCCAGCTCCTGTTCCCACATGACGCCGACACAGAAAATTACAGAAACATTTATGGGTTAAGGTGCATGTGGGAAAGGGGCTTAAGACTGTTAATCAGGAAAGAGACCACAAATTCTACCTCTTTTCTTGGTATGGCAGTGTAATTCCTGTTATTATTTAACTATTCAGGTTATTTTTTTTGGTTATGGTTCCTTATTCAGGAACATAAATCTCAACATAAAACATCAGATATCTTGTACAATTGAGAATCTGTAGAGTTCCTTTGACATTCAAATGTGGCAGCACTTTAATTTTCAAGATAATTGGTGGATTTATACCATAATGGAGATGAGTGGTATGAATAATCATGTGATCACATTGCCACCATGAGCAGAACAAGGGTATGACTAGTTCCCTTGGCTAGAGACCTTGGTCTTTTACTCAGAAACCTAATGGTCTCCCTTGGTGTAGTATGCAGACAGTGAGAGCCATGAATAAATACATAGAGCAGACCTATTTCCCTTTAGGTATGAAGAGGGCTGTTTTATTAGAACATTGAATGTGAATTTCATAAGAATACAACAGATGATAATACACGTAATATTAATGTCTAGCTGTCAAATGACAAAAGACCATTGGTTATCTTTTTTTCTATTTTGGGGGCTAGGACTGCTCCAAAGCCTACTCAACACCATCAACAGTAAATTTGCCCTGAAAATCTGAGCCAGAATCAGCCTTATATATACACAGTTTTCAAATATTCCTGAAATGAAAAAAGCTTATAGCTGTGCTCATTCTACTTAATATTATTCTTGATGACTCTGGAGAAATATCACAATGAGACTGCCCCTCCCTTCAAGATATTCTCCTTGTTGATTATTAAAACCACAAAGCTGTTTGAAATGAAGTGGGCAACATGCCAGGATTTCAAATGAAGTGTTTTCCAGCATTGTGACTGAACTTTTTTTTAATGCGATTAAAATCAAGACTACCCCATACACTTTTGTAAAATAAGGGAAACGTGTGAGAGAATAGCCTCTTTATAGGTCTGATTTACACTCGAGACATGACCTCAATTAAATGGGAGATCAGGGAAGGTCTGTTTTATGAATGATTTGTAAAGGGAGTGCCTTTTACTGTGGTTCACACATAGTCTTGTTCATCACCATATCTCTCCAAGGACTTTTGATCATTTGGGATTTGTAACCTCACTTGTGAACTATTTTTTGACCCAGGAGCCAAAATGTCTGCACCAACTCGGTAGAGTAATGACATGCTTAAAACCACAAGAAGAAGCTTGCTAAATGTTTATGTAACTATGTATTTAAACCCTTGTTCTCCTCTTGGCCCATACAAATGCTCTACATCAGCTTAAACAATTTGAACCCGCAATCGAGGGACAAGAAGTAGTTTTGGTAAGGCTTTACATTAACTGCATCTTCATAATCGATGCATGGCACATTCATAAGCACTACAAAACAATGACATAGCAGCATTATACACCATATATTCACCAGTATTCGCCATGCCATACTGTACAGTATACAAACTGTATGCTTAACAGACCATGTAGCATATTGTACTACAGTAGGACCTCTGGGATACAAATGCACGAATGTAAATTGTTTGTAACGATTTGTAACTTTGAAAGTGATGTCAACATACATTCATTTTAATACTTTGAATCCTTTATTGATTGGAATTATTACTTACACTACTGTGGTACACTACTTTTTTATTTGTTGGCTTTCCAAATAATACATTCCCTTTTCAGTAACCTACTATATTTCACTTTCTTTTTCTAAATGCACTTGGTGCATGTCCATCACATACTGTGCACTTTTTAAATCATTAAAACATAAAAAAATCATTATTTATGAGGTTCTCTGTGAAGCCTGTAAATATTTGACTAATATGTTTTGTGGCATTTTCACGAAATTCTTATGAATATGTCATGTATGCTTTATGAAAATACAGTTAATATGAAGGGCCACAGTTGTTTTTCTTGAACCACTGTGTTAATATGGCATTTGCCCATTTTGTATCATTGTTGGTATTACTCCTTGTGCACAGACTTTGTTGCAAGGTTATAATTATCGGGTCAAGGAGCTCAGGACAAAAAAATGCTTGTTTGCATAATTTCATGCACACGGATACAGTTTTTCCTTGAAACATACATTTATCTTTAATATTATTATTATTATTATTATATTATTATTATTATTATAATCTGTTTAAACTCTTCCACTACTCTGAATATTTGTGATTATTATTGTTTAAATCTGTGCAAGGTGGCTTGCAGTGCTTTTGTGGAAACCACCCTCATAACTCACCCAGGGATAAAACCCCATTCATCTTTCCAGGTGTGAAACCACTATCCTCTGGACACACAGTGCCGCCCATGTGCTCCTAGTGTCCTGATAAAACCATCCTAATATCCGTAAAACTTTTGGATCTCCAGTTGTGAGCTGAGGCTGATCTGCTCTTGATGAGTGCTGTTGTATTGGGGCCCTGAATGTTAGAATACTAGAGTGGTATAATCTGTATTTTAACTTTAACTGGGTGAGAAAGGAGGAATACTTTCTCACCCCAGTGCGTGGGCACTTACATACTCAACAGACCCCGACTCTCCATACCCCTACCCCCAACCCCCACTGTAAATAAATTCTTCCAGACTTTGATGTGACGAGCGCCCTAGTGAGATTAGGCCCTAACATGCGATGGGTGTTAATTAAATTAAGGGACTTTTGTTCTGTTCTTGGGATATTTGTATTCCTTGTTTTCAGCGCATGTTGAGTCAGAACTCATACATCGTTACAGCCTCATCCCAAAAGGATGCATATACGCAACAGCATTGTAAAACCTACACTGTAGTACATCACACGTCACTCTTGAATGATTATGGTTGCACAGGGCAATTTGCCAGATTCTATCCCCGTTGACTTTCTGGGTGTTGCCGGATGATTACTGTATAAATATCCTTAAATTCAAAAGTAAGCCCTTCTGCCAAGAGCAGCATTTGCAAAACCCAATTTACAAAAAGACAGATGAAGGGACAAAGTGTATTTCATTCCAGTCACGTGATAGTATCAACGTCTGGTTCTTTTGTACTTTATCCAGTAGGTTTTCCAGTTCTCCGTAACGCATTATTCTCAGAACTGAAGAAGGTACATGGATTCAATCAAGACACCGATTCATTTAATCAGACAGTTAAATGCCCGGCTAGAAACTAAATCTACACACACTGTGACCTTCTTGGACCAGGACTGAATTCCCTTATGTTTGATAAAGCTTGGGTATATATGATTGTGCATACCATAATTATGTACAGCCATGCCCTCGATTCAAGAGTACCACGTACATGACTGTTATGCATTTGAATGTTTGACGATCAGATGATTCTTATCTGACTTTTGAATGTTGGCTGTGGCTGAACTACGAAACCCAACGATTTCGCTCACTGATGTGCAACCTTTGAACACACGTTGCCTTTTATTTACCTTGTTGACTTGTGTGAGGGGAGGATGAGGCCTAAAATGGCTCTATGCACAGCGTGGATTCCAGCGGATGGCCTCTAATCAATGCGACGAGAGGAAAGTAAACAGCCGTTAGCTGCAGAAGAGCTTTCACAATAACGTTTGAAGCTGGATCTAAATGATCCAATCTTTGAAAAGTCAACAAAATACAGTGAGGCCATTGTGGAGACCTTTGTTTTAAAGCTGGTGACCTGCTCACAAAGTTCACTTATTCATAAATAGGCGATGACACATAAATGAAAGAGATTAGACAGATGGTTATGCTCTGCATGTTCCACACTGCTGTACTGCACTATTTGTACTTCTTATGAGGCTTTGGTGGGGGTGGGTGCAAAAAAAAATGAGGTGCAACGCCAGTATGGGACCTGACCTGCATGAAAGAATGAGGAGAGACCATTCAAGAGATAACTCAATAATGATAGCTCTAATAATGATTTGACAAAGACCAATGAAACTCCCGTCGTGAAGCTTGCACATAATAATGACATTTATATTTAGAATGAACAAAGGTTGTTGCTGTCGTTTTTTTTTTTTTTTTTACAATTTCTTATGTCAGTTTCTATTTCTACTCTTAATTTTAATTTTACACTTCAAAGTGAAATCCACTGCTTGAATAAACCATCATTATCTTAATAACAATGAATCGGGGGTTTTACAGAGGACACCTAATTGGCTTTAAATGCTGTTTTTAGTAATCATTATAATGAGTGCTGTCAACTTGAATATACTGTGAAATGTTTACAGCGTAAACAGTACAGAGTGTACAGTTGCATGAAGAAGAAGAGCTACGAACGCGCATCATTCTAACTTTCAGGTGTGGCCAGATTACTGCGCTTCTGGCTCTTAAGCATGATCAGTTTATAGGATGTTCTCATAATGTTACCCGAATAAAAAAGAGAAGAGGCTTTTGTTCTTTCAAAACTGGATTGTTTTGTGCTTGTTGACGATTTTTTAAGATTTGCATTTGTTTCGGAAATGCACTCCAGTTGAGTGCAGATAATAGCCATTTTCTCTCGTGATGCGTCGCTGGTTTTAAAGCGTTGTGAGTGCACTTCAATTTGCCCTTCTAAACACAAAAATTAACTTTTTACAAGAGCAAGGGTCGCTCTTCTCTCTTCATTTGTTTACATGGGCCATTGTTATAGCCCCTTTCGATTTTTCCACCACCCACTGTCATCATTGAACCCTCCTAGCTCTCCAAGGCAGTGTCTCGTTTAATTTTACTTTGTTGCTTATGCATCAAATCAATTAACATATGGCATCTAGGGTCAAAATACAGAAAGTATTACATGAAAACTAAACATATCCCTCTAAACCCATAACTGGCCTGCATACCTCCCCTCCTTTGCTTCTGGGACCTTTTTAAGTAGTAACTACCTTACATTCTTTAATGACGAAACAGACCCACCAAAAACAGCTATAAGAGTATTGAGGTTTTTAGTGAAATTATTTTCAAAGAAAAGAGTGATCAGAATAATAGAAAATCATCATTACATTTCCCAGTGAGAGCAACAGAGAACTGTTTGTTCTGCTCTCCTCTCACATGTTGCAGAGGTCCTCGTATCCGTATTGTTCGCATTTCACGAGTGCTGCTTGAAAACATTATGCAGCTACAGCCCCTTGTGTGTCTCATTGAATTTCCAAGGGGCCAAGGAAAAAACTGACCTTAATTGAATTTGATCATAACATCTTACAACACAACAGAGCAAGACATGTTCAATGGGGTTAATTATCTGCATCAAAATACGTTTTTCCCCACTCCTCATTACACGCTTGGTTTGGACTGAAGGGCTGTGCCTTTCCATTGGTACGCTTACTGGGGGAGGCCCCACACCCACAACACTACCCCTTTGACTGCTTGATTGCATTGATGTGGGCCTTTATTGTCTTCAGGTTGGCACTGGCAACACTAGCGAATCTCACGTGTAGGGCAAGTCTCTCTCTTTTAGCTGACACATGGCATTCTCCTGTCCCATTTCCAGCTTCCATGACTGAGGCTTACGCCTTACTCCCAGAGCAGTTGTAGTTTGGACCACTGTGACACAAGGGAACAATTCACATGGAGGATTTTGAAATGGCTCGTTACCTCTTCACAAAGCTTCAATTTACGCTCAGACCAGGGCTTCCTTCTATCCTTGATTTTGTACAGATATAATGGGGGAGGTGACATTTTGTACAAACATTTGCAATTTTATTGTGTGCCGTAATGTTTGTTTTCCTCGCGAACGGGTTTCAATCGGGTTATTATAAGCTTCACCGAGAAAAAAAAAGGAAAATTGTGCTAGCAGCCTTCTTTGGATTGAGCTGAAGATTTTGACATTTTTATTTTCGAAGAGTGGTGTGCAAAAAGGGCCAGCTATTAGTTAACAGTTACACAGAACAGCACTCTCGTTGCCTAAATCTTGAGTTGAACTCCTGCATCTAAGATGGTCCGGCGCTTACATGGTCCTGCAGGCATCGTTGGTCACCATGTTATTGTGGTGCTACTTTGTGGTTTGATCTTTTGCAGAGCTCAATCAAAAATCTGGTTCAAGAGTCCCTGCAAGTCTTCATCTTATAAATAAGCCTATATAATTTGATAAATGGAAGTGACTAAGTAGAGTGGTTGCTCTGCCAACTAGTGATGAGTGGAGCTGGACAACTGTGTCACACTCGGGGATGGAAGACCACAGTGGCCTGAGATGCAGATGCAGAGTGGACAGAAATGTCAGGGCGCATTATTTTACTGATGCTGGACTGAAAAGACAGCTTGCCCTTAAGAATCAGCTGGTTGGAGAAACATTTCTGACTTATCTTTCCACATATGCGCATTATGCATATTTTACACTACAAAATCAAAGTTGTAGTCTTTTGGGTTAACACGTTGTCTCACATTTCATTTCTGAGAGAGTCTGAACAAGGCAAGTTGTGCAGCAGGAGGTAAGCATTCGGGAAAGAAGACAGTTGACGCTGGAAAGGTGGGTATCACTTCATTTACAGACTTTTGTTTGAAAAACATGGCTCTAAAATATAAAAATGCAAATATCACACATTTGCTTCCGGGCTTCATAAACAGTCATACCTGTAGGTCGGTGTTAAATTATTTGGTTTGATAGCTCTTTTTGGTGTAATACAGGCTACAGTAGGCTAAACACACTGATCCACTGATTGAATAAATCAGGGGTATTATATCAGTAGAAATCAAATAATTATTCAAGGACAATGGCATAGCTGTCAACTGGAGAAAGCAGTGGAATCATTAAATTATTCCAATTAGCTAACAGCCAAAATCGAGCATCCATCTTTCAGATTCATAGATAACATTTAACATTTATTTTCTAATACGGGTTCTTCGTCACATCCAGAAACATCGCGCGGTTAGGCATACAAAAACAGCTGGATTTATTGACTTCTGAAGCGGCATCCTAATGGCATGTTAGCAGATCAATCCGTGTTGCCTATAAACCAATCATAGTAACGGGTGCTGCTGAAGGCTTTCAGTCGCTTTATTGCGCGTTGCTTTATTGTTTTCATGCTATGACAGGAACACGAGATAAAGCGAAATTCGCATGGTGATCGAGAGTCAGGGGTATTCTGTGGCCTAGTACTTTTACTTTGGCCGTTTTTATGAATATTACCGAGCGCAAACAGTGTAATACACTGCCACTTATCACGGCAACACGATTTCTAACTCGTGAATATAATAGGCCTAACTGGATTGGTAATTAATACCGTCTTTGTATAACATAAAGCTTGTACAGGCTTGGGGGTAGGTCAATAGGGGTTTCAAATCACGGCCCTCGCCGACCGCTCTGCACAGTCTGTAGCGGACTTTCACGTGCGAACTCACGTCTCTGACCCTCGCTATATTAACAGCTGGCACCAAAAAAAAAAATGTATGCATGGTGGGGGAAACTGGTAGTTTTCTGAAATATATTGAGGAAAGCAGGGACAGGCAGGCTCAGGTATTGTATACTTATAGCTGGTGCGATGGCAGGCAAGTTGTGCGTGCGCGTGGTAAACAAACAAGTGGAAAAGAGGTGACAAGAACGTAGTGATATGACGTCACTAGGCCACTAGCGAACACAGCAGGCTTGAATGGCCCAGAAATGTACGCAAACACACATTATGGCGAGGGGCTGGAAATCTCCCCGTGACATCCCGGTGGAAGCTGTCTTCAACGCGCTCCATAACAAGCGGTGGTGCATTTAATATAGAACAAGAACTACCAAGCTTTGATCCAAAATAAATAAATGAAAATAAAACTGTCGGCTTGATCATGACACGCACGCAGTGTATTTTCTTCTATTCGCATCTAGCTGCCTGTATCGTTCCTTCAGTAACTCTGTACTAGGTCTCTGTCATATAAAAAGCAAACCATATAACTTACACCGAAATCAATGTATCAATGTATGATTTACACGCAACCCTAACATATACACATATATAATGCCAACATTAACTATCATGACAGATACAGTTGATTTGATAAATACAGAAAAATAAAACGATCAGACTGGTTGTAGCAGGTGTGTGAGTCTATATCATTCTGTTCACATCTGGTTGGTTGTATCCTACCTTCAGTAACTGTACTATATCTCTGTACTATATCTACTGTATGTAAAACGCAAATAATATAAAATGTAATCAATGCATGGCCATACATACCCATATATGTATTCACATGGAACACTGTTAAAAAGCTATAATGACAATATTAACCATCATGACAGACACAGCCAGCTTGTTGAAGGTAGCATATCATTATTATTTCATTTTGACTAGCTTGAGTATGGTATTTACAAAAATCATCCGGTCATTCCCGCATCGTGGCACCAGCAACTTGAAACGTGAAACGTGTTTCGTGAAAGCACAAAGAAAATCGTACCGATGAAAATGCCAGTTTCAATCCCTTATGATGTGCTAGTGGAAAATCCTTACTAGCGCTGGCAGGGTGGGCGATAACTGTGTCACTTTCTTGATTGGAGGGTGCGCACGGTAGGCGGAACCTCTGCGACCCCCATGATACAGTCCTGGTAGCTAGCATATTATTTTAGCTGTCGAAAGACAATTAGCCAGCAATCGAGGCAGAGCATTCAGAGGGCACTGTTCATTTAGTGCAGTATAGCCAAGTGGTATCCAAGGGGGGGAAAGCGACGGAAGGAAAGAAGAAGGTAGGAATCTCTGTACTCGCTACTGGCGGAATTATTACGGGTCCACTGTGGCAGTGTGGCACACTATTTCTCTCGTGACTGGTAAGAATATTTAACTGGTACCAAGCAAAGTGAGTTGCCAACATGATAATGATCATGATCGCCATGTGGCATTTTCTTGCTCGCTACATCTTTTCTGGCTCATTATCTGACTTACTTGCATGGTGATGAAGTGAATATTTTCCATCAGTCGCTAAAAAGCTATGTATTTATTGTATTTAAGTTGAGCGTCTCAGTATGTGCTAACGTTACGTTATAGCAAGAATCACGATGGTGCTTGCAAGAAAAATGTGTAACTTGCTAGCTAGCTTTCTCGCCAACATATCAGAGCAAAGTTTTCAACCTCTGCCTTGATTGTCAGTCTACTTTGTGCTGGCTGGCTGGTTCATTTGATTAATTCCCCCCGGGTATTGAGTATGAAAATTCCTAGTGTTTATATTGTATAAATCCAACTAAACAGCTCACTGGTTGATTTATGTCAATTGGAAATAACATTATTTAAAGCTTGCCAAATTGTCTAGCTGGCTGCCAAACGTTAACGTTAGCTTCGGTGTGGACATCGTTAGCTTCGAATGTGGACCTCATTTTGGAGAGCAGCTCGCCGCACCGCTACCAACACAATTTTCGTGGACAAATATGAATCAACTAGCCATTGATTACTGCTTTTGTAGGACTTTGCAACATAGCTGACGCGATGATAACGGTAATTGATTGTCTGACATCAGTATCAGAATTCACGATAAAATGAAGCTCAAATGACTTGTCTAGCGGTACCACGTGCTCCGAACTCACATATCAAATCATTGTTGAAGATTAACTCTTGAGTTTACCTTGGCACTAGATTTACTTTATCTACAATTATAATTGAGCTATAACGTCAGGGAAGTTAACTAGCAAACCACGCAATTTATCATCAGTATTTTAACAGAAGACGTGTATAGCTTACAGCCACCTTTCAGACTTCCCGGTGATTAGCAGCTCTACCTAGCTTCATTTGTCTTAGCTATAACAAGAGTACATAGTATTGTTCACTAGTTGTTATTGCATAGTATTGTTCGCAAAACTTTGAAAGTAGATACATTCGGAATTTCACTGTCCAGTTTCACTGTCCCACATCAAACATTGGGCGATAAGTAGATTTTAAAGTCTCTCCCCTACGAACGTAAAATGAAGTATCTACTCGTTATAGTAGGCAGAGTGAGGTCGTTTCGCACTGTTACGCGGACGAAAGTAACAAAACCGGCAAGAAAGAATCCTACCCCAACCAATGAACAAATAAACCGAATCAGCGAGACATCTTAACATTGTGCCACATTGTATTTGCTGTATTGTTGCAACTGGACAGCTAGCAAGCGTATCTACTGTGTACTGTTAAATGCTAGCAAGGAATAACACTGCCGTTTTAAATGAAGGAAGAATTGTGCAAGATGCCATTTTATAGCAGTAAGAATGTCAAGAGTAACGTTAGCCTACATGAGTCAGATGAGTTCATTGTCTCGTGCGTAAAACCCATTCACACTTCACAACTGGCCATTCCGCAACATACATTCCAGACAACACAAAATGCCTAAATGCTATAATTATAACGCACAGAAACCATTAAATAATTTTTCACACGCACATTTTCAAACTTATTTCCATATAGACTACGCCAACGCTCCTGAAACGACATATGAGAAAGGGTCAGTGAAGCGCGTGCTAGGATGTACATAATGCTATAAATAAAACTATTCCACGGGGGCATTGATGGTGCAAGTATTTTCAATTCTGGTTCGTAACTTTGAATTTACGATAAGTAGCATGCACCTTACTTAAATGGAAAGTAGATAAGTGGTTTCTACTGTATGCGCTTGCAATCCAGACTCTAAAGGCAGCTGGCCTTGGTTTGAACGAGGTGCATTAGCCAGCAATTGAAGCCTGAACGCTGCAGGTTTTAAGGCTGAATAATCCCTGAATCTTCTTCAGAATAAATAAATAATTATATCAACTAGGTGGTTGTCCATTTGTGTTCAGCGCACAAGACCCAAATGAGTATTTTTTTAAAATCTGCAATGTCAACTGAAGTGACCATCGTCATGGAATCCTGGATGCCTGTCCAGACGTGTCACTGTTGCACAGAACATGCCACTTGCTTTCCCAGGGACACCTAAGTCGTGCATAGTGTATGTGCGGTGTGTGGGCAGCAGGTGTGATTGATCTTGCTCGCTTTGGCTCTGCTGGATGGAGAGCACTGTCAGTGCGCTTGTGTTCGGGCGGTCTCGTTCTTGACAGGGATGCTGTGTCTTTTTTTGAACAGGCCAATGCCCTTGGCTCCGCGGAGCTTTGAGGTGATAATGCTGCCCATCGGGCAATGAAACGTGTACGTGTTTGGGAGGCGGATGCCAAAAGTAAATCAACCTGGCAAAACAGTGGCCTTACATTTTCTCTCTTGTTCTCTGGACAGAGAGTAATGAGGTAGTGCAGTGGTTCCCTGTCAGAACCCCACGACCCACCTAATGTGGGAATGCATTTTCTGTCGCCCAACCTTGATTAAAATGCAGTGGCCCGTCGACAATTTTGTAACACGTCAAAAATGGCATGTACACTGTAACCACTAGTGTGAATGTGTAATTTTTTCATTCGTCATCTCGTGACCCACATCAACCCCTCCCACGGCCTACCAGTGGGTCCTAGTCCACAGTTTAGGAACAACTGGGATAGCTGATCATCTGTTCAGCAAGCGTTGGGATTGGAGCCTGTGTTAGAGAACTTAATTAGAAGAACTGCTTAATTGGCATGAAAAACATACATTCCTCTAGCCAAAAGCACGTGCATAGAAAAGCACAGCCTAATAGCACAAAGTAAAAGAAGAAATGTAATAATGCAAATATATACAGCTAACAATTTTAATGGTAAGAATAAAGGCAAAGCATCAGGTGCTAGCCATAATGAAGTTAAGAAGATGCAAAAAAGGAGTATACACTTTTGTGCAGTCTCTTCTGGCCAATTATCATCATTTTTCACTAGACTAACCCCAGTAAGTGAATATAACCTATGAAAGTATTGGGGTAAAGTGGTGTTGTTCCTAACTGAATTGTAAGAAAAAAACAATGAGCTCATTTAATTAGAGAAAAGTTCTGAGATAAAGTAAAGGCAAATAAAGTAATATACAAAAAGTAAAAGGAACAGTAATTGTCATGAATAATTTGGATAAAAGCGTCTGCTAAATGGCGTATGTATGTATGTATGTATGAAAGTGCAAAGGTTAGACCTGAGGACTCTCTCTCTCACTCTCTTTCTAATGGCTGGCAGTGTAGTGTAATGGTTAGGGAGCTGGGCTTGCAACTCAAGAGGTTGCAGGTTCAATTCCCAGGTTGGGCACTGCTGTTGTACCCTTGAGCAAGGTACTTAACCTGAATTGCTTCAGTAAAAAATATCCAGCTGTATATAGCATCTGCTAAATGCCTAAAATGTAAATGTAAATGTAATGTCACTGGACACAGAACTATGACACATTCTGTTCTGGGCAACATTCTGGTTCTGGAACTGTGTAAAGCTAAAACATGAGGCTGATCGATTAACAAGGTATACACTGTAGCACCCGGCGACTGAAATCTAGATCTGTCAATGAGCACGGAATGAGCTTTACACGTGTTTAAAATGGCTGGATGTGCAGGCAACTGTCTATGCTGTCCGGGAATTGACTTCTACAGCGTAACTCCCTGTCTTGATCAGAACTTTTTTTGTCTGGGTCTTTCAGTCCAACCGGACGTGCTGCAAATGCACCTAACTAATTTGCCCATATTTGTATTGTATGACCTTACCTTCTACTCTATTTTTACCACATTACATAATTCTGCAATTGCAGCATGACTGCAGTTCAAGCGTAAATATTTATGACCTGTTGAGCTTGTTCCATAAAAACACTGACTGTGTTGTAGTGGTGCTATAACAGCAATGCAATGTCATTTAACTCTCAAAGATCATACTATATGACAATTCCATTCCATGAGTGAAAACTACAAACTAACATATTTCCACATTTCCACCATGTTTACACAAACACCTAAACTCTGTATGTGTGCAACTATTGATTATTGACGAATGTGTAATTGTTGTGAAGTACTGGATTCTACAGTCCAAAGAAACACTTTTCTCTGGTACCCCAGAACTGATGCTGTATCAGGCCAACAATTAGAAGTGACCTATATCAACAGGAAACCATACCAACTTGCATGATTCATTTTTGTAGTGTACACCATTATATAGGGATTATCGTATTGTATATGAGTCACATGTCACATATGTTTACACTGGGATGTTTCACTGAAGCTGTTCTGCTTGCTGAATAATACAATAGCAGTGCCCCAACTGGGATTTGAAACTTGAAGTTCTTTAACAAACCTGCCACTCTAACTAACTGTGTTCCAAACTGCCACTCTACACAATGCCTCTGTCAAGTGCTGAGGAGGGCAAAGAGAGAGTATTCTGTCAAAGAGAGGTGCTTTAGCAATGCAATTGATAAAAAAAACAACAGCAGCATGCTGGCTTCATAGTTTTTTCATGATCTTATGAAGGCTAAAGGAAATTCATCTCAAAGGTCTTTCAGATCATTTATTGTGTCTGAACCCCTGAGGTATATTGGCTTGTGTGTGCCCTTGTTTTTGCTGCACAGGTGAAAGTTAATCCTCTTCATCTCTATCATGTGTGGTATCTGAGGTCTCTGGCTGGAGAGACCTCAGATACCACACAATATAATCCATTTATATTAGTTGTATTTGATCACCCTATATTAGTTATTTGCAAACCGTATCCCCTATTTAGCCCTTAGGTCCCAGTTTCTTTATGCAATCCTAATTCCTAATGAAAAATAAACACACAGTGATTTGCGCTGGCGTACTATGCACGAGAGAAACATGTTCTGAAATTCTCCCCCTAACATTATCCATTAGAGACCTAGATTCTGCAAGGATATTAGCCACCGTCTGGAAATTCAGTGGAATGCAGTGATTAGTATCTTACCGGAGTTATAAAGTGATTATATGTCTGAACCTTTATTAATAAATGTATACAAATGCATATACCTATTAAAAGTTTGACATTTTGGGCTGCAAAATACAGACTTGAAACAGATTTGCATGGCTTGCTGTTGGATGTTTAATAAACACTGAGAAATAACTCACTGTATGTAATGTCATAAAATATAGGCTGAAGAAACTACTATCATGTTCATTTATTTCACAAATGAGAAGCAGGAGAAATGAAGGCTGTGAGGACAAGATATCTTTTTAAATGGTTGCCTGCAATTTACAGAAGCTTGTAATGAGAGTTCATCTGGACCACTGTGGACTCATTACCCCCAGAGTCAGTTAAGCCTTAAGCCTAGAACACACAGTACGATTTTAGCCTGATTGTGACCTGATAATAACTAGGGCTGTCCCCGACTAAAACAAATCTTGGTCGACCAACAGTTGTCCGTTTTTTCCGATCGATTGGTAGAAACTTTTTTTTTCTATATGACACACCCTATTCGTTTTAATAAATGCAACTATATGCACACTGCGCTTGTCTCATGTTTTATAACTTTCTTAAGTGAATGACACAAATTAGTAACAATAGGGTAATTACTTTATGGAGCCGGAGTTCAAGATTACCTGAAAGGAAAAAAAAGGTATCCGTTCCAAGCCTCCTCTTCATGCTGCCCTTGCAGATTCTGCCGTTGTGCTTGTGAAGTTGTGGTATGGCCACATAATAGGCTGATGCTTTTATTTGACCACAACCATAACACATTCTAATGCGTAGGCTATGTTTTATTGAATTAACCAGGTTGGTCTCATTGGGATTTAAAATCTCTTTTGCAAAAAAATAGGCTAACAAACGAATGATCACACATAGGCTAATGTCTTAAATTGTAGCCTAAAGCTGAACATAAAGTGGCTATAGCCTATCGAAAATAACTTACTCGTGTCGGAGACCATCTGATGGCCTACTTCTCCAGTCGTTTCATGTTATGGCACAGGAACACTAGCTTGTCCACATTTTTGGGCAAAAGGCTGCTCCTCGTTTTATTAATGATAAACCCTGCCTTGGAAAACGCACCTGCAAAGTTCCACTTTTTTTGGATCGTCCGCGACTAAAGCGAAATACTGCCATACTCCCGATTTTTTCTTTGACATTATGTTCTTAGGTTATATTGAAATGAGTAATTAAAGTATGGCTATATCACTAATCTTAACTGTAGGCAAATATTGAATTAAAATGCACATTTGCGTGCCTAAAACAAGAAGGATACAATATAGGCTACATGAAAGGGGGTGTTACGCATGTTAGTTATAAATATATAAACCATACAATTAACAAAACACATTTATTATAAAATTTTACTTTTATTAGTTTTGCTGAATTATTCACAACATTACTATTACCTTAACTGCCTAATATAATTGAAAGAGAACATATATAGGCCTAGCTATGTTAAGAGTGAAGGACTGTCACTGCCATACCCGCAGCATCCAGAATGGATTATTCTACTGACAAGCGCGCCGAACTGTGGCGCGAATCTAGGTGTCTCATGCCGCGTGGATAATTTTTTTCATTAGTTTCTTTTTTTGTGCGACTGCTCGACCAAAATAAATCTCGGTCGACCAACAGCCCATTGACCAAACAATCGACCAGTCGACTAAATGGGGTCAGCCCTAATAATAACCATTAAGAATTTGTTATGATTGTTGTCAAAATGAATCTATGCATGCTAAAATAATACATTGGCTTAATAATGGAGTGTTAGGTCCTTACGAGCTGTATATTACAATTACGACTACCTAGAGTGTATTCAGGAAGTATTCAGACTAGGTCTGTGACGGTATTAAATTTTCACGGTATGATAGTCATACTACTCAATTTCATGGTTTTCGGTATATCATGGTAGTAGTTTTTAAGCAAAAAAAAAGTATCACACAAAGTTTACAACTCGATAAATTAATCGATTAATAAAAAAATAAAAATAATCCAACTGAATATAGTTCACTCCTTGTAATTGTATATTTAAATCAAATTCACTTTGCGAATGAAGCAACATTTTGCTTTATCGCGTTATCAGCTTATCGGATCTAGTACTATTTTTAGCCACTCACTTTTTCCATTGTGGCATAATGTGAAGGATGATGCTCACGCAGGTGGAATGCAAGGTTTGACGTGTTCCCTCTTCTGGCCATTACATGTTTCCCACATTCTCTACGGATGGGAGATTGGTTCTCAACAACAACATCTTTTTTTTCTGAATCCAAAGTGAGTCCACATGGATGAACAAGTTCGCTTTTTGGGGGATATAATTCATCATTACAGACCGCCTCATCATCGGAATCAGCGTTGGACATCGCAAGTTTTATAAGGGACTGCAAACAGAGATTTATGCCGTGTAGCTAGCTAGCTACCTACCATGGTTGGGAAATGCGAAGAAGCTGTCTGCACATGCCCAATCACGTTGTAAACAAAACAATTTAAAGAGAAAATTTAACAACATTTTGTTATGTTACAGCCTTATTCTAAAATTGAATAAATTAATTTATTTCCTCATCAATCTACATACAATACCCCATAATGACAAAGCAAAAACAGGTTGTTAGAAACTTTAGCAAATTTATTAAAAATAAAAAACTGAAATATCACATTTACATAAGTATTTAGATCCTTTGCTATGACACTCGAAATTGAGCTATATATATGCCATTTAGCAGACACTTTTATCCAAAGCAACTTCAGTATATGTGGTCCCAGTGGGAATTGAACCCACAACCTAAGCGTTGCCAATGCCACACTCTACCTACTGAGCCAGAGCTCAACTGCAGCTTGTTCCCTTTGATCATCCTTGAGATGTCTCTAAAACAAACTTGATTGTAGTCCACCTGTGGCAAATTCAATTGATTGTACATGCTTTAGAAAGGCACACACCTGTCTATATAGTCCCACAGTTCACAGTGCATGTCAAAGCAAAAACCAAGCCATGAAGTCCAAGAAACTCTCCATAGACCTCTTGAGATAGAATTGTGTTGAGGCATAGATCTGGGGAAGGGTATAACAACATTGCTGAAGCATTGAAAGTCTCCAGGAGCACAGTGGGCTCCATCATTGTGAAATGGAAGAAGTTTGGAACCACCACAACTCCGTCCGGCCAAACTCAGTAACCGGGCAAGAAGAGCCTTAGTCAGGGAGGTGACCAAGAACCCAATGGCCACTCTAAGAGAGCTTCAGAGTTCCTCTGCAGTGATGGGAGAACCTAGTGGAAGGACAACCATCTCTGCAGCACTCCATCAATCAGGCATTTATGGTAGCGCAAAAGTTAAATTTTTGTCTCATCAGACCAGATAATCTTTTTTCTGACGCTCTCAGAGTCCTTTAAGTGCTGTTTGGCAAACTCCAGGCGGGTTGTCATATGCCTTTTACTCAGGAGCGAAAAAATGAATATAATCCATTTTAGAATAGGGCTGTAACACAACAAAATGTTGAAAAAGTGAAGGGGTCTGAATACTTTCCGAATGCACTGTACATGTGAGCTGTAGATTGGTTACGTTCCTCCAGAATTCCCTTCAATGTCGTGTTTGATAAAAATGGCTGCTGTGCGTCACCCAGGTGGGTGGTACACATTGGTGGTGGTTGAGGTTGAATTGAATCCACTTGACTGTAAATTGCTTTGAGATCCTAGAATTATAACTAAAGAAATAGCTTGGCAGCTTGATATAAATCGTAGGTGATTTATATGTATGCTTTGATGTTTTGCTGTTTAAACCTTATGGGCATACTAGCAAGGTAATATAATAATTTCAGCTGCATCCTGAGGGAGGGTGTGTGACACATACTACAACTCAACAAATTCAAACCTTCAACTCCCTTTCAAACCCCAACATCAGCAATTCCATTGTAGCCAACTCGCACTGTTTGAAAGGTACTGTACGCATGCAGCACACTTGTTTATGATTATTTAAAGTATGTTCTTGGCTTTACAGAACGGAATCTGATCTATAGCATCAGCAGATAACACCCCACAGTATAAAATTTATGGAAATATCTTACTAAGCTGTTCAGTACTGTATATCAATGAGACAACTCCTTGGCCATGGAAGGACTTTAAAGTGTCTTGAATGTTGAATGAACTCACGCACACACACACACAAACGCATACACAGTTGCACACATGCACGCAACCAGACACAAACACACACAGACAAATGCACACACACATACACTTAATTCCTGTATATGAAACGTTTGTGGAAAGTGTCCTAAGCTGCCCGTTAATAGTCGAATACGTAAGTTTCAATATATTTGGATTAGCTTAGCATTTGTGACAGAAATGAGGGCCTCCCAAATGGCTCAGTCACTTTCTCAGAGAACAGGCGGAGACCTAGGAATTGTTTGTTTGAGTCAGGTTTATGTCCTTATCGTAGGGTGGGTTTAAATTAGCCAGCATTCCTTAGTTTACCACTGCATATGCTAGCTAGCACTAGCTACTCACCAAGTGCGAATAGGCTACCAGTTGTCAGCAGTAAGAGACACCTCTCTAATGTACAGTAGCTCCCCTGTAGTACACTGTTTGGCTTGTAGAATGAAACATTCCCTCGCTCACAGGCAAGTATATTGGAGCAGGAAGTGCACTTATGGAAAAGTCGAAAAACGGGGGGAAATGTAAAAGAAAATGTTGAATAATGAGATAATGGAAAGTTAGCAAAAATGAGCGCGACGAAAACCTTTCTCAAAGAGTACACTCAAGATCATGAAACGCAATACGCTTTTTGCGAGCTAGAGATTAGTAGCTGAGCCACGTGTTAAAACCTTGGTTCCCTTTAGCATTATATCAAGGTATAGCTAACGTCAAATTAAATGAATATTGTTTTGCATGTTGAATGTAAATAATTTAATCCTGAACAGAACTGTTGCACTTTGTGTTGAACATTATATATAAGGTCGCATGTTGAATTGAAAACAAAGCCTTACATTCGCTAGCATTGTGTTGCCTCTATTCAGCCATAATGCTAAACATTAGCCAGCACTACCATTACTGTGCATGTGAGGGGCCATTTGCAGCCAGGGGCAGGTGCAAGGAGAAGTTTGGCATGGAACAGTTGTATTTATTCATTGGATAGTCAAGCAGCAACAAAATGAAACAAATGCTGCTTACTGTTAATGCTTATTAATGGCGGACCTTGTTTGCGATTGCTTGTTATTGTGAGTCGTGTTTGTGTCCTCTAGCTAGAGAAAAGAACATCCCATGATATTCTGGCTCGATGTTGGTTTCTGTCAATGCCACCATCGCAAATTCTGTTTATAGTTACGCTATGTCACACGTAAACCCCTACACCTATTTAATTACAAGTTAAACATGGCATTGATACTGCCATTGAGACGAAAAAAGCAAAAACAGAGCAGCAGCAACCTGTATTATGAAATGTAAAAAAGAGAGGGGGCCCATAGAGTTTTCTGTGTTAAAGATGCATGAAGGGTGAGCAGTGGCACAGTTGGTGCACAGTAGTCTTTTCCTCATTAAAATTCACGGGCCAATTGATTGACGACATCAAGATGCAACACCAAACACAGAGGGCCAGGTTTACTAAGATAGTTACAGCGCAAAGACGGTTGCTATTTTGTTGCGGCTATTTTGCGGTCGCAAACAGCGACACATTAACGACAAATTTAGTAAGGCCGGTTCTAATTATGCAATCAAAGAAATTAAACGCCCCTCGTTCACAATTTGCGGTAGGATACATCCATAAAAAGGGTCCGAAACAATGTGCACGCTCATACGTCGAGATCACGCCAAGAAATGACGTGACTTCAATTTGAATTTACAGATAAGGAAATAGAGGTATTGGTCAACGACGGACAGCGTCACAACACCATATTACAGCATAGGAAAACAATGGCAACGGAGAAGAAAAACATTTGGAGTGACATCACGAAAGAAAGGAATTCATTAGGCATAACAAAACGAACAGTGGTTGATGTAAAGAACACAAACATCCGATGATGTAAAGAAAATATGACACGGCATCCAAAGAAAAACTTTCCAACAACATAATGCAGGAAAAAGGCAATAGAAATCCTGCGTCCTTTCATATAATTTTTATTTCAAGTAGATAACATATTTAATATATTATTTTCTAGTAAATAATACATATGCTATATTAGAATATATATAGAGAATTCTGAAAGCTGTCTGTAGATATCCTACAGGTATTCCTGAAAATAAAGCAGTCATGACATGAACCGGGGTACTTTGTAACAACATTGTGATTATTTGTTTTGCATCGCTGGGACAGCGACTAGCACCTCGGAAAGCATAGTACAAAACGGGAATTGTGAAATACCTTGGTGATATCAGCGCTCATAAAATTCTGCCTGGTGTCAAGAGTTACAATTCAAACGCAAAGAGGAGAGTCACAATTAAGGCATGCTTTAGTAAATCAGAATACTTAATTGTCCTAATTGACAAAATCTCCAGCTTGTTTTACCGCGTTCACCCCAGGTATACGTATGCATGAACAGACTTAACTCACAGAGTGACTTAACCTCTGCAAATTACATCCTAATAGCGATTTGACCGTTTAGTAAATCCAACGTGGATATTGCGACTGTGTTGCCACTGCTTTTGCGTTGGAAAAGCAGACGCAATCCTTTAGTAAATCTGGCCCTGAGTACTTTCTGTTGTTTGCCTGTCTGCTTTGATTGTTACACCCAAGATCGCCTGAAGGTTTGAGGTGATGTTTTTGAGGCTGTCGTACGGGATGTGTACAGCTTGCATACTATGTTGTTGACGACGGTCCTACGATAGATTGACCTTGGAATTCTGTGTGTGAAGTGAGCCATCTGTGACCCTGCGCCAATTTCCTACACAAACAAATATAGCCTATGCATGTTGTAGTACCCATAGTACACTTTAGAATTGGACATTGTATTCCCTTTTTCACTTTGATCATAATTGGTTGGTACAGTAAGGAATGAGTAGGGAAATAATGCTATTCCTCACTATTAGGGGTGTTCAATGCATGCGTGTCTCAGCGAAGCAACCGTTTGTCATCAGATGCATGTTAAGGCTGGGCGAAGGAAGCAGGCCTGACACATCGCCTGTATGCGTGACTAACCCAAGGGCCCATGCTGGGCCTCGCTCGCCCTGGCACTGTAAACAAAATAAGTGTGGACACGGATGAGACACTCACAGAACAACATCTTGCTGGCACAACAACCAAGATACTGTGGGTTACTTGGAGACTTTCACCTTTATCAAACAACCATTCCATATTGTGAATATTCACAAGGTTCATAACGGCATTGTCATTTGAGAAAAAGACAGGGGGTGAGGGGCGTTGGCAGGGGCGGGGGGGTCGAGGTGACATAGCCCCAGCTCGGTGCCCACGTGCGGAGGGCCCGTGACTGCGCACCCCCCCCCCCCTCCTCCCCTGGAGGTGGAGGTTGGCGTCCGGGGGGAAGGGGACAGGGTGACAGAAGAGTATGGCCCTTTGTCTCGGGACATGTGATAGAGATAATGAGGACCTGGCACGGCGAGGCGTGGAGCAGCAGAGTGGGCCTTGTTTCCAGGCCGCTCTCCCCATTGTGGCCTGTGACATGCCAACACGTGGAGGTTTCCTCATCGGGCTGTGTGTGTCGAATCGCTCTGCCCGTTCTTTCTATCACGCCTCAGTCGCTTCCTCCAGAGTGACTTCATCTCCTTCATCGGAAGGGACTCACTCACCTCCTCCCGCCGTGTTCCGACAAAGTGCAGTGTGGAAAAAACACAGACACTACGGCAGTCAAATGTTGTAATAAAGCCTAGTCATAAATCTAAACATTGTAAACTTTCAAATGAAATCTGTTGTGGTATCGTATTTATGTTTCAACATTATAGGATTGTTCACTATAATGCAGTGATTAAAGTATGGTTGCATGCACAAGCTCTTTTAACTCTTACCTACAGACTCTTACAAATGTATAGATCCAGCATGGAATTGCAAACTGAATAGGGTTGAGAAGAGCTGAACAATAAAAACCTAAATGGACAAAGTAAGTGGATAAACTTTTTACAACAATAAATAGTTCTCGTTAATAGGCTCGTTAATGTCCTAAACATGTAGCTGGCTAGCTAGGTATCTGTAGCTGTCTTAATTCAGCTTGCTAGCTATGCAAATAGGAAGTTTCTGAGACGTTTTCTTGCTAGCTATGCAAATAGGAAGTTTCCTTCTCATCTTTTTGTATGCGGGTTGGAGTCATACACATTTTTTATGTTTTAAGACGCCACCGTCTTCGCTTTGCGTCTGCGTTACCGACACCGTCCTAATTCACCAAAATAGGACCCTGAGACTGAACTATTCCAGCGGTTATGAAAATGTGTAAAATATAGTATACATTTGTGTGAGCACATCGGATTGCTCTTTGTGTGCCGCCCAATGTCCTGAATAGAAATGTTTTATCAATATGCCGATTTGTTCATTTCTTAAGAAGGCAATGTTTCATCAGTCGTAGGGGAAGAATATAAACCCTGCATCTGTTTTCAGGTGGCGCGTCATACAAACCGCAGCCACTAATATGTCTTTCAGGCTGTGTTTTCACAGTTTGTCACACTGTTGATATACTGCAATCGGCACTGCCGAAGCAGATCTGGGTAACAGAGTGAACGAGTGTCGGCGGCCAACGGTCTGATGATGCTGTGGAGGAGAGGGGACGTTCTTCTGAAGCGCACTTCCTCGGCTGTACTCAGGCAGCTGCAGTGTCCACTGCGAGACCGCCGCTGACCAATGTGGGCAGCGTCACTCCGACATCCCCAGATGCCTACCCTGACATTTTGTTCACACTGGGCTAAGATGCGGTTACGAGTTCCCATTTTCCGCTCATAACACGGTCAGCGTGACACATAGCACGGTTACAAACAGGGCCGAAAATGCCTTGGTTGGATGCCTTTATCACTCGTATTTGTTTATTGACCGTTACACAGTGCTTGAGAGATTTTGAAAATCATATCGAAAATCTTACATAAACGGTTCCTTTAGAAACGGATGCTGGATCAGAATTATCATTCTCAAAATGGTTGGGTTTTGGACTGAGGTTGAAAGAGCTGATCGTTTTCTGTGATAGTGAGCCTATTTTTACATTGCTTTATTGATGGTCTGCAAAGCGTGTTATATAGCTTACTGTACACTTTCTATGGGTCCTTGAATTTGGGGGAATATGACCTTGAAAGAACTTGAAAAGTCCTTGAGTTGGTGGCATAGGTACACTATATGGCCAAAAGTCAGTGGACACCTATATGAGCTTGTTGGACATCCCATGGGCTTTAATATGGAGTTGGACCCCCCTTTGTGGCTATGACAGCTGCCACTCTTCTGGGAAGGCTTTCCACAAGATTTTGGAGTGTGTCTGTGGGAATTTGTGCTCATTCAGCCAAAAGAGCATCTGTGAGGTCAGGCACTGATGTTGGACGAGAAGGCCTGGCTTGCAATCGGTGTTCTAATTCTTCCCAAAGGTGTTCAATGGGGTTGAGGTCAGGGCTCTGTGCAGGCCAATTGAGTTCCTCCACACCAAACTCATCTAACCACGTCTTTATGGACCCCCAAACCGTTGCCACAAAGTTGGTAGCGCCCAATTGGCTAAGATGTCTTCGTAACCTGTAGCATTAAGAATACCCTTCACTGGAACTAAGTGGCCTATCCCAAACCCTGAGAAATAGCCCCAGACCATTATCCCTCCTCCACCAAACTTTACAGTAGGCACTATGCATTCCAGAAGGTAGCGTTTTCCTGGCATCCGCCAAACCCAGATCAGACTGCCAGATAGTGAAGCGTGATTCATCACTCCAAAGAACACGTTTCCACTGCTCCAGAGTCCAGTTGCGGCATGCTTTACACCACTCCAGCCGACGCTTGGCATTGCGCATGGTGATGTGAGGCTTGTGTACAGCTGCTCGGCCATGGAAACCCATTCCATGAAGCTCCCGACACACAGTTCTTGTGCTGATGGTGCTTCCAGAGGCAGTTTGGTACTCTAGTGAGTGATGCAGCAGATGATAGGTGATGTTTATGCGCTATGCGCTATGCGCTTCAGCACTCATTGGCCCCGCTCTGTGAGTTTGCGTGGTCTACAACTTCGTGGCCGAGCTGTTGTTGCTCCTAGGTGCTTCCACTTCACAATAATAGCACTTACAGTGACCGGGGCACATCTAGTAGAGCAGAAATTTCACGAACTGACTTGTGGCAAAGGTGGCATCCAGTCACTGAGCTCTTTATGAACCATTCTGAATTCTAAATGTTTGTCTGTGGAGATTGCATGGCTATGTGCTAGATTTTATGCACCTGTTGGCAATGGGTGTGGCTGAAACACCTGAACTCAATAATTAGTAGGAGTGTCCACTGACTTTTGGCCATATTGTGTAAGTGTTATTACCCTGTTATTAGCAACACGTTCATAAAATATGGCTAATGGCCTCTCTGTTTGCTTTGTGAATCCCACGTGCATCGCAGATACTACATCCACCATCAGCGAGAGTGGGGAAAGAAGTCGCAGGCTGCCTGCTCACTCACAGGCTTTGGTTTAAAGCAGGCACCGTGCAGAGATTGGCTAGGCTATTATTCCTACGAAATGGAAGTCTTACTCGAATCACCGGTATCTTCTAACAGCTCATCCTGGAGATTTGACAGCGGCTACGTTTCGTCAGCGCCCGCTTTAATCTCTTCGAATCTCTAACGAGCAGCCGGCGTCCATTTTGTCATTGTTTTTTTACACTCGTGTCTCGCATTATATAACTCGCCTCAGAAAATGCAACCCTGGTAGTCTCATTTCATCGCCGGCAGAACTGTGAAGCCTTCAGTGCTGTTCTGTGTGTAGGCTTGAGATCAGGAGCTGACAGGCACAGTGCCGGAGGATGTGAAAGTATGTTCCGCGCGCGGGTCTCGTCGCAGGCAGATTGTCTCCCTGGTTTAGTGTGACGCCTTCCTTTTGCCATGTCTTTTGCCCATCTGTGTTTCACCGGAGCCGATAGGGCTAAAGTGTCAGTCAGGGAACCCAAGCAGTGTCTCATTTGGATATTTGAACCCTGAGGCTCTGTAGGTTAAGGTACACTACTCCACGCAGCTGCCTATCCCCACCAATCTCTACGCAACCCTACTCATTCCTGTTCACCTCTACTCACTCCTCACAACTCCTGGCAATCCCTACCAATTCTTACCATTTTTTTTACACTAAATGCACTCCTGCTCACCAGACTACCCATCCCTGCCACTCATACTTATCCCATCAATCCCTGCCAATATCTACTCGTCACTGCCACTGCACGCTGGAAGCAGGATGCCCCGGGCACAAAGCGTCCAAAGAGAGCAAATAACCGGTGGCTTTGGAGTGCCTGCATGTCTACCCTGTCACAGAATGGCATCGAATGGGCCTTTTAGAATCCTGATATGCATTGTGCTGGTATAACTGGCATGGCGCGACGCTATCGTGAAGCAGAGTTGTGGTCGTTAACCCCCAAGGACTGATCAGAACCAGTCAGGACCAGTCAGAACCAGTGGCCATTAGTGCCACTGCCGCCATTCTCAGCCCTTGTTGGAAAGGATGAACGTTTCATATGGAGCCACTTCCTTCACCTTTAACAGTGGCAGATTAATGTGACAGCTTGGCACGGCTGTTTTCCCTTCTTCTTTTTTCCCTTTTGACATCTGACGGAACGACTTAGAGACCCACGTCACCGAGCATCAGAATCTTCAATCTGTCCATTGGCGGTAATCCCCAATCGCAGACTTGAACTTGACGGTACGGCGCAAGCTGCTTTCCCCCGAACCAATTGGTATCCTGTGATTAAGAGGCAACGCTGATGAAATATTTGTGAAATTCCTCCACAGATCCATATGTCACCAGAGTTGGTCAATAGAGCTGATTAACAATGTTTACTTTAGTGCAAAAATGGAAAAGTACTAACCTTCAACCCTCCTACCCTAAGCCCCCCTCTCCCCACCCCTCATCGCAGTGCTCGGTCCGGCAGGGGCGGGGGGGGGGTGGTGGGGGGATGGTGGGGGGTTGCCAATACTCTACTCCCCACTCTCAGAGACAGTTAGCATGGGATAACTCAGATTCTAAATGAGACCACATTGTAGCAGTTGCTGTAGACCAGGGGCGTGCACAGACATTTTCAGGGGGCAGTGGCTCAAGCCAAGAAAAAGGGCTATATAATATAATAACAATAACAATAATATGTATTTATTTGGCCCAGAGGGGCATTTCAGCCAAGGAGGGCAAAGGGGCAGTGGCTCGAGCCACTGTAGCCACCCCCTCTGCACGTCCCTGCTGTAGACGGTTAAAACCCTGCGTGCTGGCCGCATAGCTGCGGAACAGACCGGGAAGGGATCCGCTCAGACCCAGTAGCTGCAGGTGTTCCCCACATTGTGCCTTGTTCCCATGTGACCCGAACACCCCCACTACCGGTGCGCCCTGCGTCTCGTGTGGAGCGCGCGAAACCGAGGCCACGCAACAGGATGTGCTGCTGACTCTATAAATAAGTCACATTTTCAGTGACTCACCGCGAGCTCACGCGTCACCCTGCCCCGGGATACCCGAGTCGCCTCTCATCCGCCAAAAAAGGCGCGGGCGGCCTGGATGCTTATTAAAACCGACCCGTGGGACCAAACTGGTCAGAGCAGCTTAACGGAGAATCAAGATTTGTTTTTTTTTCCTGCCCACTTGCTGTAGTCTCGAGCTCAGACAGAATTGCAGCATCGGGAGCCATTAGGGACATTTCCAGGAAAAATTGTACTTTCTCACAAGATTTTGTGTAAAAAATGGAACGTTCCATTTGCTGCTATTCGCCGTAATGCCGCTCTACTGACATGTTCCTCTGTCGTACCTATCAGCCTGAATATGATCCCAAAGCCAGGCATTGTCACCTGAGCATCACAACTGTTCTTGAAAAACTCTGGTTTTCCAGTATCACTGTCACTCGCCACTCTTCCTCTGTCTCCCTCTCCCTCTTTAAAAAAAAAAAAAATATATATATATATATTTCTATGCTTTTTGCCTCCCAATTTTTATTTATTTTTATTTTTAAACATTTTTTAGCAGACGCTCTTACCCAGAGCGACTTACACAATTGACATTTCTTTACATACAATCCATTTATACAGCTGGATATTTTTACTGAAGCAATTCAGGTTAAGTACCTTTCTTAAGGGTACAACGGCAGTGCCCCCACCTGGGAATTGAACCAGCAACCTCTGAGTTACAAGCCCAGTTCCCTAACCATTACACTACACTGCCGGCCTTTGTAATGCCCAATGCTATTCTTGTAATTGTTGCCAAACTAAACCATTTTGAACTATGTCGGTCTGAAAATTACGTCTTCTGCATAATAATTGAAAGGCACTCGCATAGCACTCAACTTCGTGTAGGGAATGCTCATTAGCCTCCTAAGACCGTGCGTCCTCATATGGGGACATAATATTTCCAAATAGCTCGGGGAATTTAAAAATGCATACCAAAAAAATCTCAGGTCTCAGGAGGTTAAGTGAGCTGCTATGGCCATTGCAATAGGTAGGTAGCTAGCTAGCTGTCTGGGCCTTAAGTCTTGAGTTGATATGAGAAATGAATCTCAATGGGGCATGAAGGAAAATCGCTACACAGGTAACTCTTTCTGAATAAATATATTTTCCTATTTATATTGAATCCCATCATATTGTAATGGTGTAAATAAGTTCAGTAGTAATGAATGTTATTGTTGTTATGTGTTCAGTCTCCCATGATTCCTTGTGTGCCAGTTTCCCATCACCCCTTATGTCTGCGTCCGCTGTGGATTAGCGTTGTAACCGACACTGTACGTGTAAGAAGTGACCCCCATGAGTTTCTTGGGTTCTTGGTTCTACCCTGTGTATTTAAGCTTTGTTGTAATAAAGTTGGTAATGTGGTCTTGGAAAAGCAAACTTTCCTGAGTCGTCCTTCAGCAGTCACCGTTACAATATACAGTATGTGTTGATTTATATCCATACAACAGCATACCCACTTAGCCCCCAATGCCCCGCCTTCTGTCTCGTATTTGGATGATAGAAAGTTGGCAACTCTACTCTGGACCTAAATGTTTCAAAATGGGAAATTCTGAAAATATGATTTCTACAATTAAAAATCCCCTGACAGAAAAATTAAAAGTGTGTTTTCTTTCTGAAAAAATCTTGAACACTTAATTATTATCGGGTGCATAACACATATTGTCCATTATTAAATCATGAAACATATTGTAGCGGTGAACACCACGGAATCAAGAGTCGAGTGACTTTGCTTTTCCACTTATAGCGCTCCTTCTTTATTATAATAAAGCGTGAGGCACAGGGAAGTACAATCGTTTCTTGTCTTTCATATGGGAGTCATTCTACACACATACACACCCAATGACGGTGGACGATGTGACATACACTCATACAAACATCATTCTACGGAGGGAAAAGATGCTTTCACTCAAACAATGTATCGATTACCACATTTAAACATACAGTGAGCACCATAATTCATTGGACAGTGACACATTTTTTGTTATTTTGGTTCTGTACTCTAGCACTGAGTTTAAAAGGATACAGTGAGGTTGAAGTGCAGACTGTCAGCTTTAATTTGAGGGTATTTTCATCCATATCGGATGAAATGTTATTTTTAAATTTTAGCACCTTTTGTACACGGTTCCCCCATTTTAAGGTACTACAAGCATTTGTTGAATTGGCTTCACAGATGTGTTTCGTTAGGCAGGTGTATTCATTTGTGTCGTTAGTGAATGCAGAAGAGAGCCGTTGATGTCTAGTCTTGATTCTAGACTTTGCAATTGCCTTTGGAGATTGTTGTTAGGGTGTGACAACATGAGGAAGACAGCAGTGTCAATGCAAAATAAGCTGGCCGTCATAAGGCTCAGAAATGAAAATCAATCAATCAGGAACATTGCAAAAACCCTGGGCATGCCTAAGTCAACAGTTTGGTTCATCATTAACGAGAAAATAACAACTGGTGAACTCAATTATGTCAAAAGACCCGGTAGACCGAGGAAGACCACTGTAGTGGATGACCGGAGAATACTCTCTATGGTGAAACCCCCTGACAACAGCCCAACAGATCAAAAACACTCTCCTGGATGCAGGTGTAGGTGTGTCAAAGTCTACCATACATAGAAGACTACACCAGCAGGACTACAGAGGGTACACTACAAGATGCAAACCACTGATAAGCCTGAACAGAAAGGCGAGATTACAGTTTGCTAAAAAGCACCTAAAAGAGTTCTGGAACAAAGTCTTGTGGACAGATGAGACAAAGATTAACATGTACCAGAGTGATGGAAAGAGGAAAGTGTGGAGAAAGGAAAGGAAAGGAAATGTCCATGATCCAAAGCATACCACCTCATCCGTGAAACATGGTGGAGGGGGTGTTATGGCTTGGGCCTGTATGGTTGCCAGTGGAACTTGTCTTCATCGATGATGTGACTGCAGACAGAAGTAGAACAATGAATTCTGAAGTCTACAGAAATATTTTATCTGCTCAGATGAAACCAAATGCCTCCAAACTCATTGGATGGCACTTCATCATGCAACAAGAAAATGACCCGAAACATACTGCTAGAGCAACGAAGGGGTTTTTGATGGCCAAAAAGTGGAAAATCCTTGACTGGCCGAGTCAATCACCGTATCTGAATCCAACTGAACATGCATTTTACATGCTGAAGAGGAGACTGAAGGTAAAAAGTCCCCAAAACAAGCAGGAACTGAAGATGGCTGCAGTACAGACCTGGCAGAGCACCATCAGGTGCTGGTGATGTCTATGCATCTCAGACTTCAAGCAGTCATTGCATGCAAAGGATATGCGACCAAATGTTAAAAATGATTATTTTATTCTACATTATGTTAAACTGTCCAATGAATTATGGTGCCTGTGTACAAAAGGTTCTATCATTTCTAAACGGTTCATCCGATATGGATGAAAATACCCTCAAATTAAAGCTGACAGTCTGCACTTCAACCTCGTTGTATCCTTTCAAACTCAAAGTGCTATAGTACAGAACCAAAATAAATAAAAATGTGTCACTGTCCAATGAATTATGGTGCTCACTGTATGTGAATATAGCTAGCTATACATTTAGGGTTTAACCCGCCGCAAGGACACCTGGGACATATGGTAGTTCTGTAGCCTGCGGGTACCTAGCTTAGCCACCTTAGATGCTACAAACAAACAAGATGGAGGGCAGCTAGCATTACTGTGGCTAGGCTAGCTGTCCACTGTTACACTACCTCCCATTTTTAAAAATGAGCAGCGTCGTCGCTGAATCTGGCCCAGTCCCCCGGAACAAAGTTCGCGAACCACACTGGTGGTCTCCGATGCCTCCCACCCAGCCGTCGAGGTGGCGATGTGTGGCCGGGTTCAGGCGATGATGATGTTGGCGGTTGGGACCCGGCGGTAGGGCGGCGGTGACGAACCGGGGTCCAGGCTGCTGGCGGTAAGTCGCTGGGGAGCGGAGGTAGGTCAGCAGGCTGAGAGTCATTGTGCGGCGAGGATAGCCCTGTGGCGGGTGACGAGTGCCCCCTCCCCTCGGGGTCGAGGGGCATTCTTCAGCGCCCAGGTATGGGGCGAGTCGATCGCGGTGTAGCACCACTATCCATCGCCGTTGGTGAAGTTGGAGCTTGTAGACCATGTCTGGCAGCTGTTCCAGGACGAGACAGGGGCCTTCCCAGTCGCTGTTTAGTTTTGGCGACCGGCCTTTTCTTCTGCGGGGGTTTAAGACCCACACCCGCTCGCCTGCTTGAAACTCATGACCCGTGCAGCATGCGTCGCAGTTTATTTTCTGTCATCGCCCCGCCCCCTGCTGATGGACGCAGGCCAGCTGGTGTACGTTGCCAGCCGGTGTACACATACCTGGTGGGCGTACTCGAGCCCAGGCTGGCGGGGCAGTTCCGGGTCCGGCGGGCAGCCGAATATCAGGCTGACAGGTGTGCGCAGCTCCCGTCCCAGCATGAGGGACGCCGGCGTGCACTCCGTGGACTCCTGCACCGCCGATCTGTATGACCACAGAACCAGGGGAAGGTGGACGTCCCAGTCCTTCTGGTGCCTCAACGTGAGGAGAGCCAGCTGTGTGGTGAGGGTGCGATTGAAGCGATCCACCAGGCCGTCGCTTTGCGGGTGGAGGGGAGTGGTGCGAGTATTCCGAATGGCGAGCCTGCGACACACCTCGCCAAACACCTGGCTCTCGAAGTTCCTCCCCTGGTCGCTGTGCAGTTCGGCTAGCATGCCGAATCGGCAGAACATCCATTCCAGGAGATGGTCCGTGACTACTGAGGCTTCTTGTGACGGTATTGCATGAGCCTACGGCTACTTCGCCAGTAAAGCAGTCCATGGCTGTGAGGACGTAGTGGTTACCGGAATCTGATGCTGGAAACGGACCCAGCATGTCTATCGCCACTCTCTCCATAGGGGCACCGCATGCAGCTTGCTGTAGGGAAGCGGCCTAACGGACCTTTCTTTGCGGTGCAAGCATCACACCGGCGACAGTAGGCGATCACGTCTCATTGGCAACGCCCCCAGTAAAACTGCTCTCTGAGGTGGTGCAGCGTTTTGTTCATGCCGTATTGCCCGGACCCTGCGGTGCCGTGGACCAGGCGCAGTACAGTGGGCCGTAGCTGGAGGGGGGTGATGAGTTGGAGACGTCTCAGGCCAGGTCTGACCAGCGGCGGTACAGCATGTCATCGTGAAGGTGTAGCGAGCCGCACTGGGCCTCCAACTGACTGCTGGGGAGAAGGGACAGAGCGTGGAGTGGCTAGGCCTCGTCCCTGTTCTTAGCCATTGGAGCACCGGGCCGACCTCTTTGTCTCCCTCCTGGGCTGCACGGACTTGAGATGGCGTTAGGTTGCCTGTCGCCGTCGGGGGGTTGGTGTCAAGTACGGCAGAGGGGAACCTGCCAGTAGCTGCTGTGGAGATCCAGTGCTCTGAACCAGCGTCATCAATGCGAGGCAGTGGGTAAGAGTCCTTCCTTGGTGACGTCATTCAGGCGACGGTAGTCGACGCAGAACCGCAGGGACCCGTCTTTCTTACGAACCAGCTTGGCAGGGGAGACCCAGGAACTGTCAGTAGGCTGGATGATGCCTGCCGCCTCACGGCGCAGTCATCTCACTCGCTGTCGGATGGGGGCTGCTGCGCGGTTTCGATGTGATGCTGGACAACGGTTGTGCGGGTGCAGTCCTTGTCTTCAGCCGCGAATAAATACCAGAACTCAGCTAGGAGAGCGCGTAGCTGGCTCTTAACGCTCTCCTGCGCTAAGTCCCTCGCTGCTGCGACGGAACAGCTGTTTGACTCCGTCATTGGACCCCTCGTCTTTCGCCATTGGTGTGATTGGCTGTGGGAGCACTCGCCTGACCTTTTGCTGGCTGTGTCTTTTCGCTGGCTGTCGCAGCGGGTGCCTGTTGGCCAGGATTCAATGTGCGGCTGTGTCGATGACGGCTCCCACAGCAACGAGAGCGTCGAGACTCAGGATGCAGGGGTCGGAGACGTGGGCCCGGAAAAAGTTCTGCAAAGCATGTTTTTACAGCCCAGCATGTCCACTGTTTGCCCTGGTACCGTCTCTAGCCTGGTGTTTGCGAGACCAGTCCATGACCCGGGGCAGCAGCTTGTGTCGGATCAGGCTGATGGTGGAGTCGGTGTTGATCAGCGTGTTGACATGCTCCTCCTCAATGTAGCATAGCACGAATATGCTATGACCGCTGCTTTGCCGGCGGCCCACTCTCGATGCTGCGGGGCCTGGTGATGTACGGGCCTGAGATGGCCTAGCTGACGCGTTTTCTTCGTCGCTTTCTGCCTCTCTGCTGGCGTGCAGGCATTTCCTTGTCTAGAATCACCTCCAATTCCTCCGCCTTAGCTAAGGCCTCGTTCAAGTTGGTAGGGCAGGCGATCCGGACTTGTTGCCGGAGGCTTGCCGGTTGTAATCCCCTCAGGAAGGAATTGAGATAGAAAATTGTGATTGCCGTAAAGATACCTACCTTTTTTGTTGTAAATGTCTTTGTTTGGGTAGCCCTTTTCCAACATGCTAAATCCAGCTTGATATTCACATCTCTGCGGTACAGCATAAAAATGTAGATACCGCATTGGCTGCTGTTGTATGTTGCAGCAATATGCCCAATATGCTGCATGGCCGCCATATTGGTGCGGGCAAGATCTGCGTCTAAACAAATGCATGTGCATTGAGAGATATAGACTTCCCCTGATAAAATCTACTGTAACTCGCTTAATTGTCATCAAATTTTTGTTACATTTGGCTTGTTATAAATGTGAGCACTTTCTGCATAACTTGATTTCACACGCCCTTTTAACTGTTATACATGAGCCTAGACGCATCTGAACAGGGTGAATGAGGCATCTACATTTTTACATCTATGGATAGAACACCATGGAAAATAGAAAATACTTCAAACTGATTTTCAAACATCCTGGTAATGAAATAAGAATGAATGAATGAAATAAAACAATGAAAATATGCATTATTTTGAAAAACTAAATGTAAAAAGAATGTAAAAAAAGATCTCAGTGATTTATACTATGCATGATGTATATGTGATATTTTGGTTGTACTGTAAAAATATTTTTCTATTGCAAGAAATCTGTTCTCTGTTTGCTTGTGGTGTTGTTGCTCCATGTGATTTAAAAAAGAAACAAGCATAGGGGTCATTTCATGCCAGTGAAACCAGTTGGTAACTTTTATATAAAATATTTGTTCATACATCTTGCCAAAGTCAGGTCAGCCCCACTCCTCATGTTCATTACAAATGTAATGTCGTGGTTTAAAGACACTTGTTTTAATTTATTTGGATTGAATTGCTACAGGTCATGCCTTTTATTTAATCGATTTAATTTTGACCCGCAAGCAAGATATTTTGTTAATGACAGACCTGTGAGCATAGCGTTGGTTGATTTACAGATGCAGGATAACACTAACAGGTATGTGATGCCAAAACACTGACTATTTTATATATAATTTTTTCCTATGTACAGTGGCGAGAAAAAGTTTGTGAACCTGTCAGAATTGTCTGCATTTCTGCATAAAGTTGACCTAAAATGTGATCAGATCTTCATCTAAGGCCTTCTAAAAGATGAAGAGAACCCGATTAAACAAATGACACAAAAAAAAGCCTTTTTAAAATGTATTTACTGAGCAATTGTTTTTCTTAGAAAAAGTATGTGAACCTCTAGAATTATCAGTTCAATTAAGAGGGTAATTAAAGTCAGGTGTTTCAATCAATGAGATGACCATCAGGAGTGAGTTTGTAAAATATGTAAAAGACATATCAAAGTCTGGTCTTCACCACAGAGGTTTGTGGAAGCGTGCAATGCCTCGATCAAATGAGATTTCTGAGGACCTCAGAGAAAAAGAGTTGTCGATGCTCATCGGGCTGTAAAAGGTTACAAAACAATTTTTGAAAGAGTTTGGGCTCCACCAATCCACTGTCAGGCAGATAGTGTCCAAATGGAGAAAATTCAACACCAGTGTTACTCTCCCCAGGAGTGGTCGTCCAACAAAAATCACTCTAAGAGCAAGGCGTACAATATTCAAGGAGGTCACAAAGAACCCCAGGGTAACGTCTAAGGATCTGCAGGCCTCTCTTGCATTGGCTAATGTCAGTGTTCATGAGTCCACCATCAGGAAAACACTGAACAAGAATGGTGTGCAGGGGAGGATAGCAAGGAGGAAGCCACTAATCTCCAAAAAGAACATTGCTTCCCATCTAAAGTTTGCTGAAGATAACCTGGATGTGCCAGAAGACAATTGGGAGAATATTCTGTGGGTGGATTAATTGAAAATATAACTTTTTGGCTTAAATGAGAAACTATATGTTTGGCGAAAACCAAACACTGCATTCCAACATAAGAACCTCATCCCAACCATGAAACACAGTGATGGCAGTATCATGGTTTGGGGCTGCTTTGCTGCTTCAGGACCAGGACGGCTTGCCATCATTGATGGAACTATGAATTCTGGATTGTACCAGCACATTCTACAGGAGAATGTCAGAGTATCCGTCCGTGAACTGAAGCTCAACAGAAGGTGGGTCATGCAGCAAGACCCTAAACACACAAGTCAGTCTACCAAAGAATGGTTGAAGCAGAAGAAATTTTGTGTTTTGGAATGGCCGAGTCAAAGTCCAGGACGTTGTCCTTCTCCTCCACCCATAACTGCGCCGAACCACCTCTATTCACATTATGATCCAAAAAATCTTTATTAATTATATCCTCAGATTTATTATACTCCGCCCTGGTATCTTCCATCTGGGCAGTCTGTACCTCTATCCATAATACTACTACTACTAATTTCCCTCCCTGCCCCCAGTCCCTAGTTTAAATATTCCTCCGCTACCCTGAGCATACGCTGGCCCAATGCATCTGTACCCCTCCGGTTCAAGTGTAGCCCGTCCCACTTGTACAGGTCACCCCTGTTCCAAAAGGAGTCCCAACAGTAACTGATCAACAGTTACCGGAAACGTTTGCTTGAAGTCATTGCTGCTCAAGGGGGTCAGACCATTTACTGAAAGCAAAGGTTTACATACTTTTTCCGACAAAGACATTTAATGGTGGATCATTTTGTTCAATATATAAATGAAAAAGTATCATGTTTTGTGTGTTATTTGTTTAGCTGGGTTCTCTTGATCTATTTGTAGATGAAGATCTGATCACATTTAGAAACGCAGAAAAACTTTTTATCGCCACTGTAGTACCATTGAACTTTAAAAAAATCTTTATGTATATTAATCTGTTAATTCCTGCTCGTGTTCAAGTTGCTGCAAAGATCCTTTATAGGAAAGAGACCAACAATAATTTGTTGTATTATTATGAAACTAAATTATTTACCAGTATTATAATCATTGTCGGTCCAATGCTGCTTCAATGCTGGACGCAAATCAGGCGAGCAAAGATGCATCTGCTTATCATTATGCACGAACAATCACTCAGAATTGTACAGGATATAGAAACATTTTGCAGTGGTTTCATAGCTGCTCCAGTAGCCAGAACTGTGATTTTTCTCCAAGCCTAAGCACTGCTTACGTTGTTCAGATCAGTAAGTCCTGCCTGCTCCCTGTCAAAGTATGGCCTATTCTCACTTCCCGGAGAATTGTTGTAATACGATCTAATAAAAACAAAACGTACACCCTGATGGCCTATATGCAGGGGTGCACGTAAGTGGTACGCCAGTACGCATTCATGTCCTCAAACGTTAATCGCGTCCTCGACCGTTAATTGCGTACCAAGCAAGACGACAAACTTTTGAAACATACGCAACTTTTAAGTTTGATCAGTCCATCGCTGGTAAGCTCATTTTAATATGACGCAACTCTGAGCCATCTGCACAAGTCCACAATACCCCACCTGTCCGCCTGTCTCCCTGGGCCTCGGAGGCCTGGCAGGCTCGTTCCGGAGCCCAGCGCGGCGCTGACAGAGTGGGGCCTCTCTCGGCCCGCTGCTCTCCTGGGCCTCTCCCCCTTGGCCGGCAGCACAGCGATCCCTATCCTCAGCTGATCCTCGACAGGGTTAGAACCCCTGAACTCACACAGCGAGGCCTCGCACACAGGGCCAAGGCCGGCGCCGCCCACCCAAGGTCCAGAGTGCGGAAGTCCAAATTCTCGCCCACTCCGCCGCGTTCGCCGCGAACAGTGTCGCACTGTCGAGTGGAAAAGCGCTCGCTGCGAACAGTGTCGCAGTGTCGAGCGGAGCGGAGCAGCTGCCTCCCGCTCCTTCCCCTGTGCCGTGTGACGAGCGCGGGCGGATCACGATTCTGTGCTGCCTAATCCCCGGCGGCGGGCATGAAAGCGGCCTCTTGTTTTTGCCAGCGCCTCGTCAGAGCACCTGAACGGTGGCCAGCTAGCTCGTCGCCACGGCCACGGCGCCTGCCAGTGCATTTTTAAACGTTCGTCCACGTGTCTTTATTTCAGGGGCCCTCATAAATTCCCGGCATTCCCCCCTCCTCTCCTTTGGCCCCCCTTGTGTCATGAAAGACTGTTCTGATGGTGCTATTTTTACAAGCCGACGGGGATGCTGTGATGTCACTGGTGGCTTATGCCGATTTCCAGTGACATTTCCCCTCCCCACCCCAGCCACGCTTCTGTAAGTTATAAAAACGCCCAGATTCGGTGCACAGTTTTTATAAAAAATCGTACATTATTATTTCATTTTTTTACATCTGCCAAATAATGTCCCGGGGAGAGATCTGTCTATCAGCAACTCATCAGTTAATGGGGAAGAGCTTAATCCCCAAATCACGGGGAGGAGTTTAATCTCTCGAATCTTTCAGCTTCTAATCCTGCGTGGCGCGGCGGCGCGGCTACGCGTCGAGGGCCTCGCTCCGGAGCCTTGAAAAGGTGCGCGATGCTCTTTCTCTGGCTGTTGTGTTCCTGACTGCGGCCTCCTGACTGATCGCCATTCCAGCAGACCACCCAGCCATCTGCCCGAATGACTGGCAGTCCGCTGTTGCCCCCAACGAATGAAAGGACACATCTTTGCATTGCAGTCATGCGGCGCAGTGAAGGTCGTTTTGTTTGGCTGCGAGGCAACTACGCGTCTCGAGCGAAGGTCCCGATTCCCTTTGAACCTTTTAGGGTCGTCTGGATCGCCGCCGATCCGAGCAGCAATAAAAGTATATTTCCATTTCTGACTTTGCGAGATTTTATCATACACACGCGGCAAAAACATCGGCAGGAACCTTAGAATCGCGACTTTCCGAATACGAGATTTTTTAACACAGCATTTGCGACGGCGCAAAAATGTACTCTTTACGACTTGTGCGTTTGTAGATCTATTTACAAGCTGCATATGATACTGACCAAACTATTGATGGCATATAAATGTAGCTGTGATTGTCCTTCAAATAAAAAGATCAAACACTTTGGAGTAAGTGTGTGTTAAGTTGATGAAATTGAGATGAATGTCAGACGACACCAAAATCACAAAGCTTCTCTGAATTAAGCGTGGACCTGTGGGGGTTAACTCATCGAGCGGCCAGGAAATTGTGGCGGCAACTTAACGAGGCTCAGGGCTGGTCTGACCTCGGCGCAGTGAAAGAAGATTACTCGTGCCGCTCTCACGCGGACGCAATTGGGAGAAATCCGAGAGCCGGAGCTTCCCTTTCACACCGGGGGTGTTTAGGGGTCAAGACCCCGTGCCGAAGAGCATGCGCACAGGGAGGTGGGACGTGCTCCCGTGCCTGTTTAACCCGCCCCCCCCTGGCGTTACACAGGCTTCTGTCCACGTTACGGCAGCACCAGATACACAAGTAACCACGAGAGAACAGCCATTTTGAAACCAAAGGGCTACACTGCGGAAATTCTGCACGATTTTACATGAATATTAATGGTAGGCAATGGGCTAATGCTTTCTCGGTGTCTCTGAACCAGAGTGAACAGTTTGTGAATCGATTCGTTTAATGATTTGACGTGGAGGCCTTTAAAAAGGCAAGGAGCGTTTCATTATGCTTTGTCATTACGCATAACCTTCCTTGGCCTACCCAAAGGGGGCACTGCTTCTAATGCACATTATGCACGCCATGTCAGGAGTTATTTGATGTGGAAAAGGCATGATTCTGTATGCTCATTGGTGAGAACAAGCACGGCGCGGGTTCAGCCAGCCAACTCGCTTGACTAAACCTTCAAGATTGTGGCCTACGATTCACAGTAGTGATGGAGGTAGAAAGTACAGCAGCTGTGTAAGATTCTTACAGTGTCCAAGTTTATACCAATCGGTTTGTCTGCCTGCCTGTCTGTCAGTCAGGGGCTGCTGTCGGTTAACCCTCAGCTGACCTTTGCTCTCCTGCTCTCCTGAGTCATGTGATCCTTCTGTAGCACTTCCTGCCTTCCATCTGTATCTCTGGTTGCCCAAATCCACACTGGCTGCCATGAACTGGCGCAGAAGTGAACTGTGTTTTTCTCTTTTAAACCATTATACTGGACCTCGTAGACTATAATGGTTAGTGTTAATGTCCTCCTTCTTGATTTCTTCAGCTTGTTTGCCAAGGTGTTTACCACTGTACATGCTGATACACCGCCACCTAATTTACCAATAGAAGACTTCATTATAGGCCAGCGTACTGAGGAACCTGTTCCTCAACGAAGAAGCTTTTGTCTTACAGCTTCATATTTTTCTCCATTTGGGACAAACCTTTGACTTTCAGGTGAAGAAGAAATTGAAAATGAAATTGTGGCCCTCCCACCCTATTCCCATCCTTTCGCTCATCTCTTCTGCTTCACGATATTGTAAAAAAGTGCTTTCGTGTTTTTCACAGCCAGCTGAAGGGTGTCACGTGTTGCTCTGGGGAGTCAATGACATGACCATGTGTACAGTGACAATTGCTGAGCTGGTCCTCTCGGGCCTGCCCCTCTATCAGCCCCCAGTCCCCACCCCCCTCCCTCCTCCTCTCCTTCTCCCCCTCGCCCGTGGGTGCCACCCTGCCAGGCCTCACCAGTCGTAGATGCCCTCCAGGGTCATGCCAGGCAGTCACGTTTTCCCCCTGGGCTGGAGGGATTCTCAGCCGCGTGTGCCCGTGTGGCCCTCTGTGATTGGTCGCAAGGAATGACAGCTTGGAACGGTCGCGCCTCTGTCACCCACCCCCGGCACGTTGCGTGAGCCTGGGACCCTGGCAGCTGCTGAATTTAAGGTTGCCGTCTTTTCAATTAAGGAGCGATGAATTACCTTTTCAGCCCTGGAGTGCCCCGGCGAGCCATGGCCAAGGGGGCCCGTCGGTATAATGATGCTGCCACAATAGCGCCACTGTTCCCAGGCCTGTTCCCAGGAAACTGCACAACATGCGCCATTGTGTGCCATGTTTTGCTGCCCAACCACGTTGCCCAGCTTTAGCCGGGCAAACAGAAGCCCCTAGCTGTGCAGTTAGGCGCGTAACGTGGTTAGCGGGGCCCGGCAGTATCGAGCCGTCGATGGGGGAGGGGACGCGATAAACCCATCAGTCATTCACCTCGCGGAGCGTTTGATGTATATGAATAATTTCGCAAATGCATACATTTAAGAGGCGGAGAGGGGGAGGGAGTGGGGGTGTGGGGAGCGTGGAGGATATGCCCGGAAGAGGTTTAAAGAGCAGGGGATCTCTGCCCTTATGTTAAGCCCTTCCTAATTAAAGAAAAAAAACGAGAGCGAAAGAAAGACAGAGAAGCGGAAAGCTGAAGCGGAGGCACAAAGCATCTCCGGCGAGGGCCAGAACCGGTTCTAAGCTGGTCAGAGCTGGTTCTGCTGCTTTTCAGCTCCTTCGCAGGGCCCCACTCGCCCGCCCCCCCAAATTTCCCCCTGCCCAGTCAGTCCACCCTTTCGGCGCACGGCTGAAACAGGACCGTGGACGGGGGCCGCTGGAAGCACGTGTCACTGGCGCTTTCCCTCCGCCGCCGCACACCGGAATATTCTTGGACGCCACGCCTCGGGGGTCCAGGGACTGGCCGAGCCCCCCGATCTGACGGACGCCGCGGGGAGGAAGCTCACAAAGCCCCCCAGTGTCATCTCCGCCATTTGCATTCTCCGGAGAGCCGCGGGGAGAAAAGTACCTGTCAGCGAGGCGAAAGACGACTCAATAACGCGGAGGTTCTGTGGAGGCACCTGCTGTGTGCTGCGTAACTTTCTGCCTTTAGCTGTGCCACCCCCCTCCCTCCCTCCCTCCCTCCCTCCCTCCCCTGCCCCCAAAGGGGTCTAGCTGGTGGGTCTTTTTTCTCCTTAACGTGAGAATGAATTTGGATTGCGCATTTCCCTGCTTTTGTCGGGTCAAATTATTTCCGCAAAACAAAACAAAAGGTTTGAGAAAAAAAAAAAAAGTTTAATTGAGACGCATTTCCCAGGCACCGTTCTGAAAAGCGGGCGTTTATTGTTCCTCTCCGGATGCACTCTGCATCAGTTCACTTTCCCCCTCCGTCTCAGGTGTCTGTCGTGCCTTCGTTTGTCAGCGTTAAAGCTTTCCTCGAGTTCCGACTTCCGAATGGCGAAATAGCGATGGTGTTTCAACCAACCGGACCTTGCCCTCTCACCGACCGACTGGTCGTTTTGCAACCTGCCATGTAATGCGCGATCCTGGAATCCTTTCATAATTTGCATCACGATTCTCAAGGGTAGACGACTCCCTTTTTGCGGCGAACATATTTTCCCCACCGCAGCTCACGACAAACTTTCATCTGCGGAGAGAGCAGCCTCCCACAGGTCTCCCAGTGCTTCGTGATGCCAGGTGGAGATGTTTGAATTTATTTCACTATTATTTTCCGTCCTCGCCGTCGTGATCGTCGCTCCATGGCCACAAAGAGTCCCAGTTCCAATAAAAACGATGAGCCGTAGACGTTTGAGTTGAAGCGCTTCAGGACGTCGCCTGCATCAATCGCCGTTTAAATGAAGCCACACGAATGTCATTTAGAATGATGAAAGGCGCGCGCTTGGAAATAAAAACATGTTTAGCGGCTCTGCGCCCTTTGAGTGGAATGGCGTTGTATTTTCAGTGGTTTTAAATTCGGTTTCGGATGCAAATTATTCTTTGTTTCGGGGCCTGAAAAAATATGCAGGCTACAAGGTTGTGTGAGAGGAGAAAGGAAGTCCCAATCTATGAAAGCGATTAAAACCCATACAAAAATGGACATGCATTTACAATTTATACTCACATGTTCAGCGTCGCATGTTCTCACATGCATACACACATACAAGCATGCACACACACAGACACACATACTCACTCTCTCTCTCACACACACACACAGACACACATACTCACTCTCTCTCTCACACACACACACAGACACACACATTCTCTCTCACGCACACACGCAGACTCGCACATACTCTCTCTCACACACACACATGCAGACTCGCACATTCTCTCTCACACACACACACACGCACACAGACACACACATACTCTCTCACTCACACACACACGCAGACTCACACATACTCTCTCTCTTACACACACACACACACACACACACAGTGGTCCAGCCCCTACGGCAGTTCTGGCTATTGCTTGAGCATGCGTTTGAGTCTGGATGTGTTTCTAAGGCCATGTCCCTCCTTGTTGCAGATCTGTGAGGGACCGGAGAGAAGATCTTGCCTGCAGCGCATATACACACACACATACACACACACGCACACACGCACACACACACGCACACACGCACACACACACACCGGATTGGGATAATTGGTGCTTAAAGCATGGAGACTGCCCAGCCTGAGATGAGTATCATCCCTAACGGGAAAGGGCACGAAGTGGAGGACTCCATCCTAATGATGAAACCCCTGCCTGAAGACACAAACCAGTAAGTACGCTCACGACTCAAGACGCGCGCGTGGTACGAGGCGCCACTTACCGCGGTCTTACACCGCTTTACCCTACCCATCTCTTCTACTTCTCTGTCTTCAATGTCCTACATCTAGATATTAACCCTCCCAACTAACCGCCATGGTGTTTTTCGCTGTTTGTTTTTTGTCTCATAATGTCCCACAGTTGTTCATCGTCTTTGCCCCGCAACTAGCCTCGGTCATTCACCGTTGCCGTCTAACGCGAGCCCACTTTAAACGCGGTCTCGTCTCCGCACGGTGAGCTCTTACCTGGAGACCCCTCCCTGTCACGGTTCCTAACCTCGCTCGCCATCGTAATTGTTCAGGCATGACGTAAAGGTCACATTGCACCGGGTCGTCGTGTTCTTGACACTCGGTGACACAATCCCAAAGGGCTCTGGAAGCTTGCGTAGCGACCTTGAAAAAGCGATTTTAGCTTTGGCATCGCCGGTACAGTAGGAACGTGCGCTGAACAGTGACACGGACACGCTCCACGCCGCGTGGGGAACACAGTGGTGAATGCACCTTCATGCATGCCTGTCGTACGGACCCTTCCCTACACTTGCCTTTGTGATTTATTCCTAAATGTTGCCCTTTCTAGATGAGTGGTTGACGATAGACCTTTTCTCCTTGCATTCAAACACTTCCCCCTCTTGTATTCAAAACGCTTGCCCTTGTCAACCGGCTGATGAATTTGATTTAACATGTAGCTTGCGCCATTTAAAAGAAAGCGATGGCAATTTGCGCGGTGTTGGACTCAACACCGTCGCAGCCTTGTGCATGACGTTTATCCTCTGTTGCCAGCATTACTGAGTGTGTCCTTCTGTTGTTTTTGTGCTTCCATTGGACGATGGATCTTCATTTTTTCCACCACCTAGAAACTGTGCCCAAAATGTCAGGTACGTAATACGGGTGAGGGGGGACATTGTGTGTTTACATACACCCTGGCATAGATAACCCTTGATGTATTAAACATTATGAACATTGATTAATTCACCTCACTGTCCTCCTGACCCCTTGAAAGGCCATTTTTGACATGTTAATGCAAACCCAGTCTGGATTCCTGGAGTGGCTTGTTGGAAAGGGGGGGTTTGGAGCATTTTTGTGCCTGGTTTTGACTGTGTTTCCTCCGCAGATCGGAGGGCGGAGAACGCAATGTGGGGGAAA
The DNA here is from genome assembly GCA_029706075.1 of Aldrovandia affinis. Classification (NCBI taxonomy): domain Eukaryota; kingdom Metazoa; phylum Chordata; class Actinopteri; order Notacanthiformes; family Halosauridae; genus Aldrovandia; species Aldrovandia affinis. The sequence goes on from JAINUG010000031.1 coordinate 5,843,241, forward strand.
GCCGGGAGTTCCTGTCTACCACAGAGAACAAGAACACCACGGGCTTTACCGACGTGAGCCTGTTTAACCCGGCCGAATTGCCTCTTTAGTATTTATGTTTCTACATTTTTATTTTCTTCGTTGTTGTATCAGTTCATGATCTCGGTTGTTTTGTTGATAAGTGTCACAGCTCAAAGGAGGTTCAAAGTGTACTCATCGCTCTTGTTCCCCTTTCAGTTTGAGGGAAAGACGTCCTTCGGAATGTCAGTCTTCAACCTGGGAAATGCCATCATGGGCAGTGGAATTCTGGGATTGGCGTACGCCATGGCCAACACTGGCATCGTCCTCTTCCTGTGAGTCATTATATATGCAAATTACACTAACGCAACAATTTGGGGCATCTGAAAAATGGGATTCTGGGATTTGTATTTTGGGAACCTGATTTTTTTAGATTTGAATTTTGGGAAGCTCCATTTTTGAGATGTGAATTTTCAGAACCTGTATTTTTACAATATGATTTTTAAAGATCTGAATTCACACCCGACAAATTTGAAACTATAAAATGCACAGTTAATTAAAAACTGTTGAAGTGACAGTTACTACATTCAAAACTGTTCCTAAATTCTGATCTTTTTGGCACAAATTTTCTTCCATAGACCTGGTCATTCACCATAGATTAAAAATATGAAAGAATATGTTTTTGCACAAGTTAATCACCTTTGGTTGTAAACAGTAGCTGAGGTCCCAATACGGGGAAAATCTCAAAATCCCCATTCTTTGAGTGTGGAGAGTAGTGTTAAGAGGAAAAGGAATCAACGACTCTCAGGCAAAAAGTAGATTTTTTGTATAATGATGAACTTGCTCGTGGCCTTAGTGCATCTGCTGCTGCTGGATTCTACCGCGTTCACGAGTCAACCATGCGGTACGTTAAGGCGAAAATAAATGCTATTCGCAGTGTTTGCATTCACAGCTGTTTTCCAGAATGCATCTCATGAATTCCGTGGAATTGTTAGAGTAGAAAAATGCCACAAATGTCTCTTTGATTAAATCTGGTCCTGTGGCGAGAGTTTATATGAATGAGCTCTAATATACAATATGCCCATTTATTCCCATTCATACTGTTATTAACCAGATAATTATCCTCACCCAACAACTCTTTTCATGATGCAGGGGGACACGTGAGACTGTACGGAATGTTAAGAACATAAGAGCATAAGAATACATAATGACGAACGGGCCGTTGTGCCCATCTTGGCTTGTCATTTCCTCGTCTAAAAAATACCCAGTACCGCATCAAGCCTGGACTTGAACACCCCAAGTGTTTCTGCCTCTACCGCATAACCTGGCAAGCTGTTTCACGTACCGACAACTCTCTGTGTAACAAAATACTTCCTGATACCAATGCGGAATTTACCTTTCGCTAATTTCCACCTGTGCCCTCTTGTTGTGCTGACTGAACGTTAAGGTTCGACGTTGTGAAGGTCGACACACAGGGGCACAGTGTACATCAGAATGTACATCTGTTACAAATGTTATTTTCTGACCTCCTGCATCAGACTTAATGAGAAAAATGACACTGGGGTGCTCAAAAAAGCCTCTACTTTTTATTTTTATTTTTTATTTATTTATTTATTTCTGATTTTTTTTCTCCCAATTTGGTTGCCAATTAAACCCTCTATTTACTTCAATTCCCCACCCTCACGAGTCCGTCGCCCGTCCTCCGGGATTGAGACACACATTCCTGGTTGAGTGTTCCCGCCTCTTTCGAGACAGGAAATCTTCCACGGACTCCTTAACCTTCTCCTCGACGGACTTGTGCCGGCTCTCCCTCCCCCCTCCCCCGGAGGCGGACAGCCAAATGCCGCCTCCGATCAGGCTGACGACCAGAGCCGGTCTGGTAGAGACGTGGGTTTCGATCCGCGTCCCTGACGGGCAGCGCACACCACTCCGAAGTGTGGTGCACTAGACCGCTGCGCCATCCGCCAGGCCAAGACTTCACTTTTGGCCAGTTACTAAAGCTACTACTGGTTACTCAGTGCCGAAGAAATATGTTTAACAGCGACGCGAACATTTCGCTCGGGTCTTGCAGTGATCATATACTATCAGGCGCTAGGTATTAGGTTGTGGATTGTTGATATGCAAATCAGTTGCATATCAGTGAAAATTACCATAGCAACAGTACCAGCTATGATGACGCAGAATGTTCCCGTATAATACTACAGAGAATGGTAAATGTGAATTGAGATGAAAGTTTAGCTCTTGGTACTGTGACACGGAATGATTGTATGGCCTCGATGCCTCATCGCCCGTGCAGCCGTGCCAATGCGCCAGCACACTGATGTAATTACATTGATGAATGCTTACAAAATACCCACGATTGGCTGAAGGGTAAAGTCGTCTTTGCTACTGTGTTTGCTGGGAAGAATTGGAGTTCCTCGTTATCCGTCGGATTAGTCAAATAATTCTGTTACGTAAGGACTCCCTGGATTCCAGCAGCTGAAGATCTGGAGCGCTCCCCGTTGGCTGTGACTTCCCTGCGAGTGACAGCTGGATGGATGTCTTAATGCCACCCTTTTTTTCTCTGCCCTCATTTTCTGAGAACCATTCTTTAAGCGGAACAGACTGAGTGAGGGGGAGGAGCTTTGGCAGGGTTCAGATTTAAATGTGTCGTCAGTGAGGGGGAGGAGCTTTGGCAGGGTTCAGATTTAAATGTGTCGTCGGTGAGGGGGAGGAGCTTTGGCAGGGTTCAGATTTAAATGTGTCGTCAGTGAGGGGGAGGAGCTTTGGCAGGATTCTGATGGAGGATGCAGTATCTTTGAGAGGGAAAAGCTTTGACAAGAGGCAGACAGTGGGTGTGCCATCAGCTCGGGGGAGGAGCTTTATCTGGTGGCTGCAGTAACAGTAGACCGGAGCTCATGCTACAGTCCCTGAAAAAAGGGGACAGTGAGGGTCAGGGGATTGGGGGGCCCGGATGGTACAGGGCCTGCGTAGACCCCAGGTGAAAATCTCCCCTTTGTCACCCTTGCTATTTTTCAAGTGCACTTCTTTGTTGTGTGTCATCTCTAAAGACCAGCCTGATATTCATTTGACATTTACATTTGACATTTTAGGCATTTAGCAGACGCTCTTATCCACAGCGACTTACAACTTACAACTCGCTGCATTTATACACGGTATGATCAATCACTGTTCGCGCAGGGGATCAGTGTAGTAATACAGCGATAGACATCATTGTTGGCAGCTGCATATCGTGCCTGTAACACAGGGGAAGAATATATATTCATACCGTTGGAAAAATTGAGAATCCCCTGCACGGCGCAGGACAGAATTCACATTTACTGTTTCGGCAGGTCTGATCCTGCACCCCTCTCTCTGTTTATCCTTTTGGCATTGAGAGACAGACAGACGTACGGCGCTTAGCAGGGTTCACCTGGATTCCGGGTTCTGAAAAGCACGACCGATGAAAGCCGGCGTGACGGAGATCAAAATCTCCACGTCGTGCGGGCCAACTCCAGTCGGGCGAAACGGTCGCCGTTTCCCGCACACGCGAGAGAGAGAGAGTCCACACATTTCCGGCAGAAAGTCTCCCAGAGCAAAGGCGGTCGAAAGAAAACATTTCCACAGCACACGCTGTCCCGTCGCAGAGGTTAAACAAGGTCACGGGGATTGTGCATGGCCGCTTGAGTGCTGTCCTGTGAAACTCCTTTGGATGCCGTAAGCCTTTGTAATGCAGCTTTTATTAGAACATTTGGATTGCCCAGGGAGTGACCTTAAATAATATTACAGTAGGAGACGATATTACCGGGAGACAATGTGCGGTGGCAGTCTAATGCCGAAGCTTTCCAGGCGGAGGATATTTGAATTGGATTTATTTCTTTAATTTCGAGGTAGATATCTTTATCCGGGGTGATTTTCGTAGCTCAGATTTTACATATTGGCCATTTATGCAGCTAGATGTTTTATTAATGCTATTCAGACGAAGTATCATGCTCAAGGGCACAGCTCTATCGAGACGGCAACCTTCTGGACGCAAAGGCCAGGTCCTTACACACCACGATCACAGTGCCGTCTCATGTTGAAATACACGTTGCACTCGTCTCCCAACATAGCAGAGGGTGCGTTTGTTGAATCGCAGCATTCGGTTGTTGAGCTCCAATATTTGTCAAAGTCTGCCACGACTAAAATTAGCCCCCCCCCCCCCCTTTTTTTCATTTCGAGAACACATCCAAGCCCTGCGCCTGGAATCGTGTCCGCTCTGTTTATCCAGAGGGAGGGGGTGGGGGGAAAGCTCTTTATTTTAAGCAGGGTGTTGTGACATCTGTGGTTTCTCAGGCTGTGTGAAACAGCTGACTTTTGTGTGGCTAACTGCCTTGCACATGTTTCGCCTCGCTGGCCTGCGAGCCACGCACTTAAAATGGCCGCGTGACGCGACATAGGTTGTTTCCTATGCAGAGGATCCTGCAATCTTCTGCTTTCACTTCTGGCAGGCAGTGTAGTGTAATGGTTAGGGAGCTGGGCTTATAACGTTAAGGTTGCAGGTTCAATCCCCAGGTGGGACACTGCCGTCGTACCCTTGAGCAAGGTACTTAACCTGAATTGCTTCAGTTAATATCCAGCTGTATAAATGGATTGTAAAGAAATGTAAACTGTAAGTCGCTCTGGATAAGAGCGTCTGCTAAATGCCTAAAATGTAAATGTAATGTAAAATGTAACTGCTCCGTCACACTGCTGCCCTTACACGCGTTGCGTGATACTGAGCTGTGCGCATTTGTCATGTCCTCTGTGAAGACAGACAGCGCACACGCTGACCCTCGAATGGTCGTGTTTCCTAGTCGTGGCCCGACCAAGATCCGAGGAAGGAGCCGAGAGCGAGAGACTGATGGAGGGTGGGAGAGAGACAGAGAAAACAAAGTGAACGGAAAAGGCAGAGAGATACAGAGAGGCTGAGGAAAGAGAGAGAGGTGGAGAAGAGTGAGAGGGAGAGAGACAGACAGAGAAAAAGGAGAGGGAGCGAGGGAGAGGGCAGTCAGGCAAGCGCTCCAAGGTGATAACAGCCCAACGCTTCCATTTTCTGTCTCTCTTTCTTCCCCCCTCCCCCCCCCAACGCACCGTGTCACTGTAAATCTTAACTGCCGCTTCCCACGGGGGACAGCAGACCTACATACGAGCACCACGCGTTTTCACAGAACGCCATTAAACACACACATACACACACACACACACACACACACACACACACACACACACACACACACAATGGGTAGTAGTCAGTCAACCAGACAAACAAATATAAACACAGCCCAAAGGCACCCTACCCCCCACAGGGCTAACTCAGACCCCTTGGCGTGAAAAAAACACCAGGCCAAGAACGCTGGGCATCAGATGGAATTCAAGGCATCTACCTCTGGGGCTCTACACTCTACTGGTAGCCTTGCCCGTAGGCCTGGGTTCGGTGTCCCGAGAGGCCTGCTGACCGCCCTAACGGCTGAACGGGATTTATTGTGCCTCGGCGCAGGGGGATTAGGGACAGGAATCTCGAGGGCACCTCCTGGCACAGTGCGCGGGCTTCAGTTAGTGGCGTGTGGAAGTCATGGGACATTATGTGTGCCCCTGCTCTGGTCCCCCAGTGCCTGCCCCGCTGGGGAGCTGATCTCTGGAGAGTGGGGGACATCAAGGGGAGTCTTTTGGCCCCTCGAGATTATCTTTGAACTGCACACTCATTAGACACCTGCTGTACTACTGTGTCATAGGAGGAGTGCTGCACGATGCAGCTGTCTATAACCGGAAGATCAAAACAATATTTTTTGTTTGATCAAAACAGCGTGAAAGTCAGTCATGTTGTTTTTTTCCCCAAAGGTTTTTCCTGTTCTTTTTAGTCCATTTTAAATTGTGTATCTTTTTTCACTGGCACATTCCAAGCCCTCAGAAGAAGTACATTGCAATGATGGGAAAGTGTGTGTGTGTTTGTGAGAGAGTGCTTGTGTGTGTGTGCGCGAGTGAGTGTGTGTGCGCGTGTATGTGTGTGCGAGTGAGTGTGTGTGGTTGTGCATGCGTGTGTGTGTATGTGTATGCGAGTGAGTGTGTGTGGTTGTGCATGTGTATGTGTGTGTATGTGTGTGCGAGTGAGTGTGTGTGGTTGTGCGTGTGCGTGTGTGTATATGTGTATGAGAGTGAGTGTGTGTGGTTGTGCGTGTGCATGTGTGTGTATGTGTGTGCGAGTGAGTGTGTGTGGTTGTGCGTGTGCATGTGTGTGTATGTGTGTGCGAGTGAGTGTGTGTGGTTGTGCATGTGTATGTGTGTGTATGTGTGTGCGAGTGAGTGTGTGTGGTTGTGTATGCGTGTGTGTGTATGTGTATGCGAGTGAGTGTGTGTGGTTGTGCGTGTGCATGTGTGTGTATGTGTGTGCGAGTGAGTGTGTGTGGTTGTGTGTGTGTGTATGTGTGCGAGTGAGCGTGATTGTGTGTGTGTATGTGTGTGCAAGTGAGCGTGATTGTGTGTGTGTGTGTGTGTGTGTGTGTATGTGTGTGTGTATGTATGTGCGTGTGTGTGTAAGTGTGTGTGCGCGTGTGTGTGAGTTGGGTGGCGTTTGAGTCGTGGGCCCACACTGTCAGAGTTACTGTCCCTCCATCCCGTTGCAGCGCCGTAACCATTTTGCACCGCTCGCCCTCGCTGAACTCGGGACGTGGAGACAGACAGAGTTGAAGCCGAGGTGAACGGCGACTTGGCCGACGCAGCGAGTCGCGGTGTCTGTTGCCGGGAGTAACGAAACAAAAATAAGCCGAAGGAGTGAGGCCTTGCTCAGGGAGAGCCAGCAGTTCTGCTTTCCCTTGGCCTCCAGATTGCAGTGTTTGTTCAGATGCTGAGAACTGGAGGCAGGCGCAGTATTTTGGGATATCTGCGGCGGCCGCGGGCCTCGCGATTGGTCTTGTACTTTTCCTCTCTCTCTCGTTGTGTTTGCTTTTCCGCCTCGAATGCAAGTCTGTGGCCGCGCCGACCCCCTCAGAAGGCGAATTTGCGCCGTCAATATTTTCCCTTTAATTAAGTCTTATTTATACACGGATTCATTACGTTGTGTGGTTAGTGCTTCTTTTTTCTCAGCTCGACTTTTTCCCACTGCGAGGGCTACTTTCCAGGGCTATGTTAAAGCGTCTTGCGTGCATCTACATGATACGCCATCACGGCGGAGGAAGAGAGTAGTCATCGCTTCATCCGCAAATATAGAGTGCGGGTTACGTAAGATGATGATGATGATGCTGACGACGACGATGATGATGATGATGACGGTGATGAAGCCTTTACATTTCTTCTTCTGTAGGTTCCTCCTCACTGCGGTGGCTGGCCTTTCCTCCTACTCCATCCACCTGCTCCTCAAGTCCTCAGGAATTGTGGGTAAGGCTGCTGGGGTAGGAAAACATGGCCGCCCCCACCCATCCCTGTCAGGGCTGATCTCAGTTAGTTTCAAACTAGTGATGGGAAGGCGAGGCTTCGTGAGCTGCATAACGGGTTCAGCCATCATTTTATGCCATTTACTGATTCCCGAGAACCAATCAAAAGGCTTTTGTCACTATAGAAAAACACCAATAAGTGTTTTTCTATATAGCGTTTCTCCCCCTCCCGGAACAGAACCAATAATTGGCCTGCATGTTTGTTACTGGAAGCTCTGTTAATGTATTTTAGAGCCATTTCACATAATAAATTGCAGTGCTCATTCCTTGTGCTCAGAGCTCAGATATTGGGGCTAAAATGAAACCCTAGCCAATCAGAGGCATTTGAATTTCAAGCCTCACCAGGAGAAGTGGATTTGCTAAGGAATTCAATAGATAAAGCAGTCACGACAGGAAGTACTGTAGTCCACACTCCTCATGGTAGTGAGTTCCATTTGCGATTGTCCATCAAAACTATTCATAGCTGCTTGGGGAGCACACACACTTTCCCCTCTATATAGAAATATGGGTGCTTCTGGAAAAATGGATAATAAAAACATTTCTCCCAATTTGGTAGCCGATTGTACCCTATTTCTAATTCAACTATCCCTTTCCTCGTACTATGAGCTCGCCGCTGCAACCCTGGGACCGACAGTGACAAAGGTGCCGAACCGCCTCCTGTGAGACGGAACTCGCCAAGCTGTCGACCGTAACTCTGATACACACAGAGCCACTTTGCATGCGGCGAGCTCCTGCCGGCTTCCCTCCCCCCTCCTTCTGGGGCGGACAGCCAATCACCGCCCCCGAGCGGGGCTCCCGGCCAGAGCCAACTTGCACTCTGAGCGATTGCCTTTACCGTCTCACACCTCTTTTTTTCCCGTCTCTATTTTATTTGTTTTACAGCCTGCACTCACTGTGAATGCAATGCTATGTTATGTGCTACATGTGGAATACTGAGGGGCAGCGTGTGGAGGTGGTGTGGAGATTCGTACCAAGTGCCGTTTGGGTTTTAGGTATTCGGGCCTATGAGCAGCTGGGTTACAGGGCCTTCGGCACGCCAGGAAAGATGGCAGCTGGGATTGCCATCACTCTGCAGAACATTGGAGGTAAAGACCCTTTCCCGGGGCAATGAATCCACACATTATGAGAATATGGCACCAAGCATCCAGTCCCTCATTAGCTTCCAAAGGTCAAAGGTCGCCTCACCAAGCACACACTTTTCCACCCAAATGTCAGCATTGTGTAATGAAATGAGAAGGTTTTGTTTCGATCTGCCTTTATTCCTGTAATTCTGTCAGACAAATCGGCTCAATTTAATTGGCCGTGGCAGTGGAGCAAAGGTCAGGGAAATATTTCCATCAATTTTTTATTGTGTGTGTGTGTGTCTCTCCCCTTCTCTCTCATCTCTTCCACCTTTTCCCTCTCCCCCTCTCTCTTGGCTCCCTCCTCTCTCCTCTCCTCTCCTCTCTCTGTCTTTCATTGTTTCTGTCTCTAGTTGTCACTCTTTCTCTGTGACTGTGAAGCGTTAAGCATGATGTGAAGGCTGGGGGGGGAGGGAGGTGGGGGGGCAAGACCTATCGTGCGTTTAGCAGAGTTTGTGGCGCTGCATTTCAGCCCTGTCTTGTGTGTGCAGGTGGTGTTGGCAGCAGCCAGCATCACACCCTCCCGCTACTGCTGAGAGATTAAGCCGTGGGCATTTTAAAGCCACAGGATCATACTTAATCATTTCAGATTGCTTCATTGACTTCACAGCTCAAGGCACGCAAGACACTTGATTATAACACATATTGTGTAATAATTATATTGTGACACAATTTTATTTACAAAAGGGTCCCAAACCATAAAATTGATTACAAAGATTTTGTGAAGAATGTATTACGTGAACAGATTTGTTGGAGATGCAATTACTTTCTTATGTTTCACATTTTTGAAAAAGATGATTTTGAAAAGTGTCAAAGTGCTGGTAACTGACTCAGCTGTGTGTTCTATCCCAACAGCCATGTCCAGCTACCTGTACATTGTGAAGTACGAGTTCCCTTTGGTCATCCAGGCCTTCCTGGGGGTGCAATCTTCAACCAGGTGAGCATTGTCATTCTCCAGCTCCCTGACACCGTGTTCGTCAAAATAGCGCAGATAGCGTATCAGGGAATATGGCAGTGCTTCCATAACGGACTCATGACATAGTCCAGGACTTTGGAGGTTTTAAACTGGTGGATTGAAGGGAGAAAACAAATCTGGAACCCTTTGAGGACTGGAGCCCTGAATCTGTACTCAAGACCAAAATAGGAGTCATTTTTCATATACAATGTACATAATGTGCATGTATATAAAATAATCCTAACTGTTTTTTCTATATTGCAGTAGAAAAAGGAAAGTGAAGGAATAGGTTGAGTGCATCATGAATAAGGAACGAGCTTTGCTTCATAATAATAAGGATATTGCTGAGACCCTAAACAGTAACTTTGTTGAGAGCTTTACCAGAGAAGAGGTTACAAATATGCCTATAAGTACTTCTAATGTATAGAATGTTTTAGAGGACATTGAGATAAGGGACAGAGAAGTACTAGAAAAATTACAAACACTTAAGACAAATAAGGCAGCAGGCCCCGATGGCATATATTCAAGAGAAATCAAGGAACTAGAGGAGATTATTTATAAACCACTGACAGATATTTTTATGCAATCCCTAAACACTAGAAATATCAGGTGACTGGAAGCAAGATTGTCAAATTCAAATGTATAAGAAGGGGGAACTGTGGGCTTGTCAATTTAACTTGCATCTCAGGTAAAATACTGGAATGTATTATTAGGCATAAATTGGAGTTATTCCTTGAAAATAACAGTATCTCAAGGGATAGTCATCGTGGTTTTTGCAGGAGACATGAGTTATTTCGGAGTGGGTTTGAAATTGTCTGCAAGGGTGAATATTAAGAGTAACAGTAGGTGGGGTCATATCTGACCTAGGTGCTGTGGGCAGTGGAGTCCCACAGGGATCGGTAGTGGGACCTCTGCTTTTCCTTATTTTCCTAAATGATCCTGACACAGATGTTAGTAGTTAATTTTGCAGATGATACTAAACGTGGGGGGTTAGCAAACAGTTTTAAAGCTGCTAAAGTAATCCAATATGATTTAAACATAATCCAGAAGTGGGCAGATAACTGGCAGATGACATTCAGTATAGTTAAATGTAAAGTTATGCATGTGGGAAATAAAAATTGAAGACAGGAGTATTTTATGCTAGGAGAAATGTTTGAACTGACGTTAGTGTCAATATCAGTATCAATCGCTAATGTTAGCTAGCTAGCTAGCTAGCTGTGACGGAAGCCCTGACAATGGAGGAGGACTGTTTTACTAGTTTGTTAGCAACCTTTTCAAGGCTGGGTTTTAATGAGAAACTGGAGATTGTCCAAAGAAGAAGGCCAATGCCAGATTTACCAAGACTCGTGCAAGCTAGCAAGTCATTTCAGAGGCATTTCCAAGCTAGCAATTACAATTGCTATCCGTGACTAGCTGGGAGGCTGCAAACAAACAGGCTGTACTGCTGGGACTGTCTGTTATTCAGCGCGGAGAAGGGGTCATGGGCTAGTGCTGGTTTCAACAACCGTAGCTGCTTAACGAAAGCAGCCCTGCGCCACCAAAGTACAGCTGGACACCTGCAGGCCACCATCTGACTGAAAACATTTGGAGACATAAGAATAGATGTTCAGTTAAGTGAGCAGCTCCGAAGAGAAACGCTAGCACACAATGAGAAGGTGAGACAGAATAGGGAAATTCTGAAACGCCTCATTCACTCCGTTGTGTTTTTGGGAAAGCAAGAGCTGCTATTTAGAGGACATGATGAGAGCAAAGAGTCCTCTAACAGAGGGAATTATTTGGAGTTGCTTGACTTTTTGGCCAAATATGACAGCGATCTACGCTGCCATCTGACAACATCGAAAGTGTTCTCCGGCACGTCAAGTAAAATCCAAAACGACCTGATCAACACGGCTGTTGATGTCATAACAGATGCAAGGAAAGAGGAGGTGAATAAGACACCGTTTGTAGATGTTATGGTTGACGAGACAGCAGACATAAGGAATACAGCTAAAATGTCACATGTGCTGCGTTACATTACCGACAGTAGTGTGAAGGAAAGATTTTTCAGATTTGAAGATTCACTGAGGACAAGCGGGCAGAGGCCATTGCAGCCCGGGTTATTGGGTTTTTGGAGGAGTGTGGATGACTTCTAAAGTCGTGGCACAGTGCTATGATTATGGCCTCTGGTTTACATGGAGTATAAGTGAGAGTGAAAGAAACAATCCAGGCAGGCACTGTTCATTCATTGCTATGCACACATGCTCAATTTAGTGATGTCGCAAGGCGCTGCAAAGATGAAAGAGTGCAACAATTTTTTTTCACACCTCAGTGGCCTGGCAGCTTTTTTCGCGAGGTTGCCTAAACGGACAAAACTACTGGATGAGATATGCCAGCAAAGGCTCAGAGTAGCTCCAACGCAGTGGAACTTTAACTCATGCTTGGTCTGCACTGTGTCCGATAAGAAAGAGGAACTGAAAGACCTCTTTGAACACATTGTAGCCCACCGTGATGACTTTGATCAAGACACCGTTCACAGCGCAGATGGATACATTACGCACCTGGTGAGCTTCGAGTTCTGCTTCCTGCTGTCCACCTTCAGCTCCATCTTTGCGCACTCTGATGTCCTGTTTGGGATTTTGCAGAACAGGAGGTTTGATATGCAGTTCGGTTTGAACAGCGTTGAAGACTCGAGCTCCCGGAGGGCACAGGCACGCGGAGACGTTCGCACATGGTACCAGTAGCTGCACAGTGGGATAATCGACAACCTTCTCACTCAGCTCAGAGACAGGTTCAAGGAACCTTGAAAGGCTTATGTTCCTTGCCCTCCTAGACCCACAGCAGTTCGTCACATATAGGAAAAACTTCCCTCTCACAAGTCTTGAGGAAAGTTATGGGTCACACTTTGATCTGCCATGACTCAAAACTGAACTTGCAGTGATGTAGGCCATGTCAAACTTCGAGGGAAGGAGCCCAGCCGATCTCCTCCACTTTCTCCAGCAGAAGGGACTGCATGAGAGCATGCACCAGCTGTATCTACTCACCTGCCTGGTCTTGGCTATTCCTTTGTCCACTGCCTAAGTTGAAAGGACATTCTCATCCCTGAAAAGGATCAAGACATATTCCAGAAACACTACTGGACAGGTTCAACTGTCAGCCTTGATCTCAATCGAGAAGGAACTCGTTATGGATTTGAAGTCAAAGGACAAACTATACGATGCCGCCATTGCCCATTTCACAAAGAAAGACCTTGGATGGACTTTGTTTTCAAATGAGAAGGACAGCAAATTTGTCTGTTTTCAATTGAGAAGGACCAGTTGTTTTCAAATGATCTGGTGAGTGTCACTGGTTTGTATTGTTATTTATTTATTTATTTTCAGTGTGCTTGCTCTGGGCCTATGGTGTGTATTTGAGAATAATGCCTTTGAAACATTGCATTTAGAAGTTTTATCCCAGCCTGCCAGGCTACTGAAATGTATGATAATTGCAGTATGAAGTCCTATTTTTGGAAATACTGTGTGAGGTTGTGTTTTTCTGCCTGTGTGAGGGACTTATAATAGCCAATTGAATGAGCTGGTTCTTGTTTGATGCTGTGTGTGACAGCTGTCCATATGTTTTGTGTGCGCTCAGTGCAGGTGGTCGCTATCCTTTCAGCGCCACACGCACGTCATCCTCCTCTGATGTCACTGTTGTCACCTTTGGTAGGCCTGGTACTCGGAAAAGTAAATCAATCATAATCTTTTAAGCAACAGTTTAGTAAACATTCCATTTACACTCATTTAGATTTGATATTAACTTGATCTTGCGCTCAAATGCTCGCACCCATAAATAAATATTCGTACGTCAGGCATATACGCATGTGTGGAGGGCGTCGGTCGGTTCAACATGGGAGTGGCAGGGTTGCCTTTGTTTTTCCATGTTGTGGAGGCCTTTGGAGCAGGGAGACTTTCCGGGGGCAGGTTTGGCACTCTCACAGGGTGTGAGAGTGAACTGTTGCCCGGAAGGTTGCTCCAAAGGCCATAATTGATTTGATTATTATTTAATTGGTGTTAATTGGTAATTTATGTGGAATTAAATTGACTGATTGGGTTTATGTGTGAGAATGTGGATTGTTTGGTGTTGAGTGATTCTGATTGGGTGAGTGAATGATAGACCGGTGATTGCCTCACGAGTCCCCCCTGAGCCAGGCAGCAAGTAAGCCTATTTAAGAGCAGTAGAATCAGCTAGTCTTTTGTCTTTGTCATTTATGTGTGTGTTTCAAGAGAGTCTGTGTGTGTTTCAAGAGAGTCTGTGTGTTTCAAGAGAGTTAGTCTTGTCATTGATGTGTGCGTATCAAGAGAGTTAGTCTTTGTCTGGTCATTCGTGTGAGTGCGCGTGGATTATTGTGGAGTGCTTGATGTTTGATGTGACTCTGTCGGGAATGGTGGCGCGTGTCTAATCCAAGCTTCTGGGAGGCGGAATGAGGCTTCTGGAGTTTATGTTGAGTTCTGTGTGCGTTTGTTGAAAGTGACTGAGTAGAGTGTTTCCTGTGTGTGGGAAAGGGAGAGAGGGCGCACTAAGAGTGTCCGCCTCTCTCCCTCGGTGTAAAGAGAGCGAGAGGGCGCTCTGAAATAGGGTCCGCCTCTTGCCCTCGGTGTGATTGGAGAACTCGCACTTGGGCAGTGGAGTGTTTCTGGACCACGGCCCGAGAACTCTCACTGAAAGAGTGGAGAGTGTCTCGGGACTGGTTGCCAGAGAACTCTCCCTGTGAGGAGTGGCGAGGGTCTCTGTGTGTTTGGGGTAAAAGAGAACTCGGACTGAAAAGTTCGTGTCTCTGTGTGCATGGGTTTGGGAAGCACTTGAAAAGTCACTGGATATGTGTGTGCCTTGGGAGGTTCTAGGGGAACTCCGGTCGGAGGAGGCGCGGTGTCTTGGTGAGGTGTGTCGGGACAGTGCGTAGAGTTCTACCCTGTTGTTTATGTGTGTTAAATGTGGATGTATGAAGGCGGTGTGAAAAGCCGCTGGTTGTCTGTTCCCCCCTCGGAGGAGGCGGGCTTTTTAAGTTTTGATTCTTTTAGTTTGTTGTTTTAGTTAATTGTTTTTGCCCGAAAGCTTCGCGGCAAGTAGGGTGAAGACCTTGTGTTTGTGTTTTTATTTTAATCTGCTCTCTGCTCTCCCACTGTCTCTCTCCTGTGTCAGCTGCTCTGCTCCAGTCCAGGGATTGTCACGTGGCGTGTGACAGCATGTTTTATCTAGCCTAAATCACAAATGACAGAATTTAGAACTTGATCTGGTTGGAATTAAAGCTCACGTTTTGTTCAATGCACCGGCTAAACTATTTGTCGGAGAGACTTTATGAACGTCGCCATGGTGCTGCGCGAAATCCACATGAGAGCGCTTTGATTGTGACCGATTGATTTGAACACAATTGATTGATTGACCGATTGATTGATGACCAATTTACATAGGCCTACAGCACATTTGTTTTTTGTTGTGGTAGTATGGCCTACATTATACGGTGTAAAATAAAAAATATGCAGTTTAAAATACAAGGCCAGAGGATGTTGCACGGTCAGAGGGAGGAAGGCGGGGCGGTCTAATTTTACATGTTTTTTCCCCCCCCAAGTAATCAAAAATAACTGCCACTCCTAAGGTTAGTGACGTGAGTGACAATATACGCCAATATCGGGTGCAAGGGATACTGTTTCAGTTATTTTTATGATGAAATTGTGGGATTTTTGGTCTCACTGAAGGCCTATGTCCAATAGTCACGGTTCGCCACTGCTTGAGTGAATGAGGGCATAGTGGCGGCTCTATTATGGTGTGGGGTGCATTTTCCTAGCATGGTTTATGTCCACTCAGCCCCTTAGAGGGCTAGGTAAATGTCAATAAATACAAAGCCATCCTTAGTGATCACTTTCAGCCTATGGTGAAGCTTTTCTATCCTGATGGGTGTGGTCTATTCCAGGTGGAATAGTGATGTTTCATCCCTCCAATAGAGTTTCAGACACTTGTAGAATCTATGCCAAGGTGCATTGAAGCTGTTCTGGCAGCTCGTGGTGGACCAGTGCCCTATTATGGCATTTTTATGTTGGTGTTGCCTTCATTTTTGCAGCTACTTGTATATCAACACACAACCAGTTCTGTGCACAACCTCTTCACTAGTGTGGGCACCTGGCCTTAGCTTAGCTTAGATTAACCTGGATGATAAACCTGGACAAAGAAGGTGAGTGTATGGCAGGCTACTGTGATTGGTCAAATCAGGAAACCAGGTGACCTGAACTGCTTGTGTAACCTCAGTTGTCCTGACAACACTCCCACAACAGTGGCAGATCAAAGAGTGCGATCTGTAACTTGAGTGACTTCCCCGCTGTAGGATGTGGTCAGATCAAGTGGATTCTTCCCACCTTATTAGACGAGACATTAAACCGAGCGTCTGAGTCACTGTGGTTATTAAATGTATCACTAGACCTATCGAAATGAGTCGGGAATTCCCCCTTCTCCTGGCCACATTCCCAACATGGCTCTTCCAATCCAGCCTCAAAATTATTGGCCCAAATTATTGTAATTGGCTTAGTAATTCCCTCCCTCTTCACCTGATGTGGTGGTGTGCGTTCTGGTGCAAAATGACTGCCATGTATCACCCAGGTGGGCACTACAACATTGGTGGTGGCTGAGGTGAACTTCTTCCCTTCACTGTAATGTGCTTTGAGATTGTGAAAGGCGCTACATAAATGCAAACTATTATTATTATTATTATTATTATTATTATTATTACCTTCAACTCACCCCCATGTAAACACAGACATATGTGCCCAAGCTCATACACACATATTGTCATGCACAAATACAAATATGCACACCCAAACATGCACCCACACATCCTCAAAGCTACACACACACTCACATACACAGACTCACACAGAATAATGTACACACACACACACGCACACGCACACGCACACACACACACACAGAGACTCACACAGAAGAATGTACACACACATACTCACACAGAAGAATGCACACACACACACGCACACAGAGACTCACACAGAAGAATGCATACACACAGACTCACACAGAAGAATGAACACACACACACGCACACAGAGACTTGCACAGAAGAATGTACACACACAGACTCACACACACACATACACAGAGACTCACACAGAAGAATGAACACACACACACAGACTCACACAGAAGAATGCACACACACACACACACAGATTTATTCTCAGAGTGATCCTGACTGCTCAGGCACACAAAGCACAGTGGAGGTCAGGTGCAGAGAGTACAGCTGCGATCCTGCTTTCATCTGTCGCTAAAGTGTGGGTCACGCCACCAGAACAGTATACGCACAAGCACTTTGCTTTGCACTCCTCCACGCCAGGAAAAGAATAATTATTGTCATTACCCCTCTCATTCAGGAAATAAACCGAAGACAAGGTCTGGTTAACGCTCCGCTGGATAGCTCTCCCTCCCCCTCTTCTCCTACTTATTCTCATTCTTCTCTCCTTCTTCATCTCTTTTAAGCCTGGCCAAGTTCTGTTCTGCTCTGCCTAAGACCCATTTCCTTTGCCGCGCTGGCGTGGAGGAGTGCGAAGCAGAGCGCTTGTGCGTACACTGTTCTCGTGGTGTGACCCACACTTTAGCGACAGATGAAAGGGGAGGTTGAACAGCAGGATCCCAGCTGTACTCTCTGCACCTGACCCCCAGTGCACTTTGTGTGCCTGAGCAGTCAGGATCACTCTGAGAATAAAACTGTGTGTTTGTGTGCATTCTTCTGTGCGAGTCTGTGTTTGTACATTTGTGTGTGTGGGTACATGCTTGTGTGTGTGTGTCTGTGTGCGAGTGTGCATGCGTGAGGGTTTATTTATGTGTGTGTGAGCATGTTTTAGTGCGTTTATTTGTATTTGTGCATGATAATATGTGTGTGTGTGTGTGTTTGTGTGTTTCATCATAATACATTTTATTTGTACACACTTTTCATTAAAAGTACATCTCAAAGTGCTACAGAGTGCTACAGATGCATAGAACAAAAACAAATACAAAGATGCATAAAAACAAACACCAAGTTAAGAAAATCCTGCGTTGCAGTAGTCCAGCCTTGAGGAGATAAAGGCATGGACGAGTTTCTCTTGAGTGTTTAGAGTGGGACGGAGTTTGGAGATATTCTTGAGGTGGTCTGCTTCTTCTTTCGTGTATCGCTATCACTGACGGACCTTGACGCTCGATTGCGTTTTGGTCTGCCAGCTTGGCGATTTGGTGGCGACGTTAGTTTCACGAGCTGGTCTTCTTTCTCGTTACTTGCAGGGGAGGCCGCGTGGAGGCTGTAGAAGGATGTTTTGCACAGATGTTTGATGTGGTCATCGAAGGTCAAGTGAGGGTCGAACCTAACGCTCAGGTTGGAAACTGATGAGGAGAGGGGGATGTTTTAGCCAGAAAAGGTGAGGTGGGTTATGGGAGAAAGCTTTTCCTGGTGTGGGGTTCCTCGGTTTTGGTGCTGTTTAGCTGGAGGAAGTAGTTTCATCCAGCTCCTTATCTCCACAAGGCAGGTGGATAGAAGTGATGAGGCTGCAGAGGGGCTTGGGGCGGTTTTTAGGTATAGTTGTGTGTCATCAGCAGAGCAATGGAATGACACGGCCGAGGGGGAGCATATAGAGGGTGTACAGGATGGGGCCGAGACCTGACCCTTGAGGGACAGGTGACAAGGGGAGTGGGGTTTGCCAGTCTCCGGACCGGATCTTTATTTTTCTCACTCTCCCCCAGACACGGGAGAGCGAAACAGCGGGAGAGCAGGTTAAATAAAAACAAACACAAAAAAACTGTCTTCGCCCTACTCAGTCAGCGGCTGAGTCAGCAGCTTTCCACATCGCTTCCATGCATCCACATTTAACACGTATCGACACTTAACGGGACAGGGTAGAACTCTGCGCACTGTCCCAACGCACACTCATCACACATATCAACAGTATGTCCACTATAACCTCACCAGACACACACAAATTCAGTGACTTTTCAAGTGCTTTCCAAACCCATACACACAGAGTCACTCAAACTTTTCAGTCCGAGCTCTCTTTTCAACTCGGACACTCAGAGACCACGCCACTCATTACAGTGAAAGTTCTGCCAACCAGCCCCGAGACACTCTCCACTCTTTCAGTGAGAGTTCACAGGGCATTGTCCAGAAACACTCCACTTCCCTAGTGCGTCTTATAACACAATCACACCGAGGGAGAGAGGCGGACACCCTTTCAGTGCGCCCTCTCTCTCTCTTTCCCAGACACACAGGAAGCACTCTTCTCAGTCACTCTAGACAAACGCACACAGAACTCAACTCCACGTCCTCCGACACAGAAACCCCCTTGCGGGGAATACAAACACTTAACCATAGGTCACCAACAAGACCAACACGAACACTAGACAACACGCACGCGCAGGAATGACAAGACAACAACATTGAATGAACACCCATGAATGACACAACCAACAACTCAATACACACATGAATGACACGACTAGCAACCCTCAATACACACACATGAATGACAAGACAAAACAAACT
This sequence comes from Aldrovandia affinis, assembly GCA_029706075.1. Lineage (NCBI taxonomy): Eukaryota > Metazoa > Chordata > Actinopteri > Notacanthiformes > Halosauridae > Aldrovandia > Aldrovandia affinis. The sequence goes on from JAINUG010000031.1 coordinate 5,862,270, forward strand.
GATCCCCCACTTGCCCCACCTGCTCTTAAATAGGCTTACCTTCTGCCTGGCTCAGGTGGGACTCGTGAGGCAATCACCTGTCTATCATTTATATACCTAATCACAAAATACCAAACAATTGACAAACCGCACCCTCATTCTCACACACAAACAGGTAAGTGAATAATCACTTACCATCCATACCAATCAACATCAATTAAATAATGATTAATAATCAATTATGGCCTTTGGGACAACCTTCAGGGCAACAGTTCACACTCTGACAGTCTCACACCCTGCGAGAGTGCCAAACCTGCCCCCGGAAAGTCTCACTGCTCCAAAGACCTCCACAGCATGGGAAAACAAAGGCAACACTGCCACTCCCATGTTGCCGAGACCGACGCCCTCCACAGAGACATACTCAGCTCTATCAGACAGATAGGACTGAAACCAGTTCAGGGCAGAGCCAGATGTTGCTGTGGAGGCGCTCAAGGAGGATGTCATGGTCAACAGTGTCAAACGCGGCGCTCAGGTTGAGGAGGATCAGGAGAGAGGGGGAGCCTGCGTCGGCTGCCATCATCAGGTTGTTCTGGGATGCACGAGTTTACCATAGCTGATGCAAAGAGTCTAAAGCACAGGTGGAAGGTTTCATCTTGTTGATGGTATCCTCAACTTCTCTGTGTGACATCAGTGAAGCAGTGGAGAGGCTGGGAAGTCCCAGGCTGAGGGTCAATGGTAGGGGGAGGCAGAGAGGAGGAGCTGGAGAGCAGAGAGCAGATATTGTTGACCTTAGCTTTGAAGAAGTCAATAAAACTGTTACACTGCTCCTCTGTGGTCTCGGTTTGTGGAAGAGATTGCAGCTTTAGGAGATGGTTTATGGTGGAAAATGGCTTGTGTGTGTACACGTTTGTATGTGTGTATTTATGTGACTTGGGGGTGAGTTGAAGTTCATCTGTGTTTTGGCCATAGAGGGCTGGTGATCAGGTGACCCCCCTGGGGCAAATCAAAGATCCTTCCTGGGGGATATTCTGGCAGATGTGTGAAGTCATGGGGCAGCACTAGGGTAGTGCAGGGGCAGCTGGCTGGCACAAGGACACAGTGACTACTGGGATGGATCACTTCTACACTCTATCAGGGCTCCATGGGGGATGCTTCTATGTGTCAATCGGTCCTCACTTCCATTTATTCTGCTCTCCATCCTTCCCACAGCCCCCCTCCAAACTCTCTCAAAACCCCTGACACTGCTCAGCGTCATCCGCAAGGATTCAAGGGTTGCATTGAACCGACTTCAATCAATGAAACTCGCTGTCAGAAGCAGAGTTTCTGTCTTCAGTAGAGATTAAGGCATCGCGCTTTAAGAAGCGCATAGTCGGGAGAACCAGTTTCAATGAGCTGAGGGATTCTGGGTCTTTTTCTGGTTTTTGTGACCTCAGCAGGGAGGGAGAGAGGGATGGTGGGACGATGATGTGAGAGGGGTAAGGGAGAGAGCGATGACAGAAGACCAGGAGGAGAGCGGGAAAGCAGAGAGGGAAGGGGGAGGGGGAAGGGAAGGTTGGGAAGCAGGAAGAAAGATGGCACATTGGGAATAGTGTATAAGCAGGGAAGGGTCGAAGGTAATCTGGAACATTGAGGGGGGATATTGGAAGCGTTGGGAGGAGAGACAGAGAGTGAGAGGGATATTGGAAACGTAGTGGGGGAGAGAGACAGAGAGGGAGAGGGATATTGGAAACGCTGTGGGGGAGGGAGCATTACTTAAAACGTAGCGGGGGAGAGAGAGACGGAGAGAGAGGGATATTGGAAGCTCTTGGATAATGCGTAGCGGGAAGAATAGGTAATGGGTAAACGGGGATGGGGAGGGATATTGTAAATGCAGGGTCATTGCTGCATCATTACCTGCGGGGCAGCTGAAGCAATGTATTTACGAGCTGGATTCGCCAGCTTACGGAGCCAGATCTGCGGCAGACCGTGTCTCATCAGCCTGGGGGTCTGATGTTGGAATTTTTGTTTCATTCGCCTGGGAGTGGCTTTCTGGTCCTTCCTTGATAATCCCATCAATTTCTTGCGTAGCTCTTTGCAGCTACTGAATGCAAGGACATTCAGCCTCGGAGTCAGCGATGCGCCACTGCATCCCAGCCAACCTTCGACCGGACGGCCAGATGTTCAGGCCCTTAACGCTCACAGGAGAAGTTGCTGTCTGTAGTCGTTCACATGCAGGAGGGGTTAAGGGCTCGCGGCAAGCCATGGTCCTCTCTGTCTCTCAACACCGCCACCATCAACAACATTCAACGACCTTGGGGCCATGGGTTTGTTACACAAACCGAGCCAGGTGCCTACGTCTCTCAGGAATAAGGAGCTGTACCTTACGTAATTGGCTGCCACAGAGATTTGGGGGCATGTGATTGGCTGTCTCAGGGCTTCCTGGGCCATTATTGGGTGCCAACAAGTAGTGTAGTGTGCTTTACTGACTGTGCTGTGGCAGAGGCTGTGATTAGCTGCTTGGGGACTGGCTGCTTGTCGCGTCACTGTAGCTTGACTGCGCAATAATAGAAATGTCAGCTGCCCTTGCTTAAACCAAGAAAAACGGTCCTGTCAGTGGTGATTTCAATAGCTAGATTTCCTAGGGTGTAATAATAGGTCCTAGAGGTTCTTTTGATTGAGCGGAAGGCTTTGGTGACTGCACTTTCCCCTTTGTGCTCTGACTTAGTCCCGGAAGAGCTTTCGTTTGCTTTGTCTTAATAGGGCAAAGAATGACAGGCTTAGGGCCCTTTTATTTTTAATTAGGCTTTACCATGGGGATATCGCTCTCATTGGCTCCATGATACCACAGCTTTTGGAAAGTGATGGCTTTAAAGGCACTTTAAGTCCCCTCTTTGTTTGAACTGTTTGGTCACATTTGTAAAATGTAGAGCGCGGACAAGCCCTCCGATCTTTCGCGTGGCTAGGCCTCGTCTCGCAAAGGCGCTAGTGTGCCAAATCTCCTGGTTTAGGGACAGCTCTCTGCAAATGAGGGGAGAGAGGGGATACCAGGGGATAGGCAGCTTCTGCAGAGACTAAGAGACCACCGTCAAATACATATGATACTACTCTAGAACATGGTACTTACCAAATCATAGAATATGAAAGAATGATATTGGTGAAACTAGGTGTTTCTTTGAAAATGGTCTGAAATCTGCAGTGGTACTGGTGTCTAAAGGGTTAGACTATTTCAAATATTTATTTGACCCAAGTCTGGCTTGACCATGGCCTGGTTCATGATGCCCTTGGAGGCTGTGTGACATTGTTTCTGTAATGCATCCAGCCGTTAGCGTAGGGCAACAGATAATGGCATGAAAAATAAAAATTCCTCCAGTTCCTCCAGGCGAGACCAGTGCACAGAACTGATTAAATGTTCACCTCTCGAACCAAGAACTGATTTGTTCACCATCCTGCAAAGCAGATTCCAGTGTGTGCCGGGTGGATTCAGCTGCCCATTAGGAACATTGTTGAAAGAACTCTGAAGTGAGATTCATTAAAACTCCCTCAAAGGTCAAGGGCGTTCTGAGCCTTCTGGCATTATAGCTTATCAATCCAAACATTCAACACAGGAGCAGACGGTGCCCTAATGAAGCACACAGACTCATACACACGTACTGTGTACCGTCACACACACTTCTTACGCGCGCACACACTTTGCACTCACAGTCCTCCTCTTGGTGGGGCTGAAATCAGAGAAGACAGTGCTGGGAAATGCCGTGCGACACGCACGGACTCACACATGCTTTCAGACGCAAACAGGCACGCACGCACACACAGACACGCACACACACACACACACAGACACGCACACACACACATACGTGAAACGTCAGTGCGGCCGGCCATTATCCTTTGATATCAAGTAAATGAACTTAAAAAGACAGAGTCTGTTTCGCACGCGTCTGCACTCAATACGTGCCTCGCGTATCGTCGATGTGAGGGGAGTGAGTCGTAGGAGGTGTCAGCGTGAAACAGGCTTTTCGACGTGGCCCTGCCAGATCCAGAAGGAAAGGCGGCGGTGCTGCGCTCCGGCGCCGGTGCTGAGGCTGCCGCTCACGCCTCTGCTCGGATAAGCAGAGGGAGGAGCCGGGCTAAGAATAGCACTGCAGCCCCCGAACGTCTACGCAACTCGGGCCCCCGAGTGTTTTTCGCTGCTCCGCCCACGCCCACACCCCCATCTACGGAGAACGGCCAGCTGTTTGCCGGGAAGGGGAGAGGCCTCGCCCCAAGCCTCTGCCAAATTCCGGCCAGCCCTCGTGGGAACAGGTCAAAGAATCTCTCAGCACCCGTTCACAGTCCCCCAAACGGCGACTGTCATTGACTGGGGCCTCCTAAACCTTTGGTGGCCGTTTGTGTAACGGGAATGGAAAATGGTTCTATCCATACGCACAGTGGCGCCCGGTGAAAATGAAAGGTCCTGTCCCCTGATCCTCAAAGACAAGTCATCCGTCGGCCAAATGAGCCAGTCATTCGTCCTTGTGTGATGTCTCCAACTGACGAAGTGGGTAATCCTGTCTCTCTCTCACCCTTCTCTTTGTCTCCCTTCTCTTTCTCTCTTTCAGTGAGTGGTACCTGGATGGCAATTACCTGGTCATCCTGGTGTCCATCTGCATCATCCTGCCCCTCGCCTTGATGAAGCAGCTGGGTGAGTCTGTCAGTCTCAGCATTGTACCATTGCTGTCACCCTGTAACCCTGTCACCTTGTTACCCTCTCACCCTGTCACCTTGTTACCCTGTCACCCTGTCACCCTCTCACCCTGTCACCTTGTTACCCTCTTACCCTGTCACCTTGTTACCCTGTCACCTTGTTACCCTCCCACCCTGTCACATTGTTACCCTGTCACCTTGTTACCCTCCCACCCTGTCACATTGTTACCCTCTCACCCTGTCACCTTGTTACCCTCCCACCCTGTCACATTGTTACCCTCTCACCCTGTCACCTTGTTACCCTCCCACGCTGTCACCTTGTTACCCTCCCACCCTGTGACATTGTTACCCTCTCACCCTGCCACCTTGTTACCCTGTCACCTTGTTACCCTCCCACCCTGTCACCTTGTTACCCTGTCACCCTCTCAACCTGTCACATTGTTACCCTCACACCCTGTCACCTTGTTACCCTGTCACCCTCTCAACCTGTCACATTGTTACCCTGTCACATTGTTACCGTGCCACCCTGATACATTTTCATCCTATCACATGTAACCCTGTCACCCTGTTGCCTCGTTGCCCCGCCTCCACACGCTATCACAAGAGAACTCTCACTGGATTTGGAAAAAAATCTATTTGGCATTCCAAATTGGGAGAAACAGGGAAAACGCATAAAAAAACTACATTTTCATATTCAGGGGTTGGCGAATATGACCCTTAAGGGCCCTATAGTGTCCTGGTATTTTGTCTGTCTCATTTCTTTTGAATGAACTCTCCTACTGTACAATCCTTTATCCGTAACTTTTTTAATTCTCTTGCTATTATTTGTGCATTAACTTGAATTATTTGTTGTACATAATGAACTAAATTAGGTTGAATAGGGCTTCTGATATTGTTTTTTTTTTTTCATTTTCAAATTCAGTCTTTATTGTTTGCTATGTTCATGTTTTGCTCGTATAACTTAAAAATGTAGTAAACAGTGCTTTCACTTTTAATAAAATTAGATGTGCTTCAGTGTAATACTCTGTATGCTATTATTTAACAGTATAGGCTATGATTTAAACAGCTGCAACTCCTTAAACTCATACATTTCAGTTTATTTCAAATATTTGACACAAATATATTTTTGTATGAGTGCATGGAATACTATTAAGTTTAAACTCACCATTAATTAAATTACACCATTCCAATTTGACTGTTGATAAATTCTACTCTGGGAAAAATGAAATGACGTTTTATGATCGTGATCATTACTAAAATGGGATTTTCTTGTTACCATGTAACCTAAAATGTAGCCATGTAGCCTTTTTCCGGTTTAACCTGATTACATATGGGGTTTTATCTGGATTTGTCAGTTAAACCAGGATTCCGGAAGCCCAAATTAAGAACAAAATTAAGTATTCGTTAGCTGCATTATTCCAAATGTGCCATTCTTCTGTGTGTCCCGCCATTTGTCAAGAGTTAAGCTCCATCGCCTTCTAAGCGGTCAGGGAATCATTTCCAGTTTTCCCACAGTGCCTCAAACGTGTTTTTTGATTCCCTCTGGAGAATGTCAGCACTGTGTGCCGACCTGATTGTAAATGGTACTGTGCAAAATAAATGGATATTCCTACTCAATGGACAAAGTCCTGCAACACTTGCACTCTCCCATGACCCCTTTGTGGAGAATGGAACAGTGTAGTCCTACATGTGTGCAGAAATGCCACTTGACGTAGGGAGTACCTGGCCCTGTCTTTGATGTCGAGTAACGTGACAAACCCCGCTGCTGCAGCCTCAGGGGAACGGACTCAGAGAGAGATATGAGCGCTCGGCTGTGTGTGATAACACGTTACCGTCAGCAGCCCCGCAGCATCTCTTCTGACGAGCGAAGGCCATGTGCACTTCCGCTTCTCTGACCTTTGACCAGTGGAATAAAATGCGTAGCCTTTTATTTTTGGCCCGCTACTCGTGTGAAGTAGATTGAGAGGTAATCATTTGGCAGCGAGCGGTGCGTGTCTCTGTCTCGAATTTGGGCCATCTGCAGGTGTGTGGTATGTGTGTGTGTGTGTGTGTGTGTGCGTGCGCTTGTGTGGTGTGTGTGTGTGTGTGTGTGTGTGTGTGTGCGTGTGTGTGGTGTGTGTGTGTGTGCATGTGTGCCGTGCGTGCGCGTGCCTGCGTGTGTGTGTGTGCCTGTGTGTGTGCGTGTGTGGTGTGTGTGTACGTGCGTGTGTGGTGTGTCTGTGCGCGTGTGTGGTGTAGCTCTGGAATAGTCACGATTGTTGGTTTCCGAGAAGGGTCATGTTGCGTTTCCTATCTCTCTCTCTCTCTCTTTCTCGCTCTCTCTCTCTCTGGCAGAGGGATTTGTGAAGTAGGAGAGTGGTGGTGATGGGGGTAGCTGTGTGTGACGGTTTGGTCTTGCGCTATCAGGGCTGTAAGAACCCAGGGCCCGTTTCCGAGAAGGTGGAGCAATGTGATTGGAGCCAGAATATTAAAGCTCAGATAAACAATCGTGTTTTTGGAGCAGCGATACTGAGGCCACATAATTACACGCGCTCTTTATCGATGGATACTGGGAGTTTGACACGCCTGTCTCTCTCCCTCTCCTCTCTCCTCCATCCTGCCCTCTCCCTCTCGTCCGCCCTGTCCTCTCTCTCTTCCTTTCCCTCATTCACTCAATCCTTCTCACTTACTCACTCACTCACTCACTCACTCACTTACTCACTCACTCACATACTCACTCACTCACTAGCTCACTATCCAGTCCCTCACTCACTCCACCACCACTCCACTCACTCACTCCCACTCACACTCACCACCACTCACTCACTCACTCACTCACTCACTCACTCACTCACTCACTCACTCACTCACTCACTCACTCACCCACTAACTCACTATCCAGTCCCTCACTCACTTACTCACTCACTCACTCACTTGCTCACTCACTAGCTCACTATCCAGTCCCTCACTCACTCACTCACTCACTCACTCACTCACTAGCCCAGTATCCAGTCCCTCACTCACTCACTCACTCCCTCACTCACTCACTCACCCACTAACTCACTATCCAGTCCCTCACTCACTCACTCACTCACTCACTCACTCACTCACTCACTAACTCACTAGCCCAGTATCCAGTCCCTCACTCACTCACTCACTCACTCCCTCACTCACTCACTCCCTCACCCAGTCCCTCCCTCACTCACTCACTCATTCCCTCACTTAAGGAAATAATTTGGCGGGGTTTCTCTGGCTCTCGGTGGCTTTATTGGGGCCACTGTGAGGGCTTCTTACACAGTCTCCTGTCAGCAGCTTGACCAAGCCAGGGGGGTCGCTGATCACATCGGTAATGCAGCGTCACTCCAGCCAGAGACCAGTGAGATGCTAGACATTTTTAAAACCGTACAAAGCGCACACATCCAGATCCTGTATCGACTGCAGCTTCCAGCTCAGAAACAGCGAGGCCTCCTGTATCCTCTCCACAAACACCTTAGGCTGTTTTCTTAAGCATTATGAATTAATGTACTTGCATTACTTATTATTGCATCTTATTATTTTCTGCATGGAGAAGCACAGACGGAACTTTGAAACCTTGGCAAATTTGTTTGGCCCTCGGGAGCCAGCGTGCCATACTTTAAGCTGGTCTCTGAATGCTTACTCTGTCCGACCAAACACTTGTTATTTTCTCAGAACAGCCGTAGGTGCCTTTCAGGCGCTTCATTTTTCCATAAAATCTTTTCCGCTGCTCACTTATTGAGGTAATGAGAGCCTCGCGGGTGGTGTAACGGTAAGAGCGTCCGACTGGGACGCAAGTTGCCCGCTGTAGCCGCGGATCGAAACCCGCCGGCTGCGTCAGCCCCGGCCCTGACCGCTGGTGCCACTAGGGGGCGGCAATTGGCTGTCCGCCCCAGAGGGGAGGTGGGAGGGAGGGAGAGCCGGCACGAGCTCGCCGAGGAGCGGTAAGGCGACCTGGTAAACATAGTTGGGGCGAGTCCAGTCTCGAAGGAGGCGGATCATTGCCTCCAGGTATTAGCTTGTCCCATGGGGGGGGCCGGTGGCGAGTTCGTGGGGGAGGGTAAATCGAAAGAAATAGTAGATTGGCTACTAAATAGGGAGAAAAAAAGAAAAGAAAAAGAGGTATCGAGCTGTGGATTGGCGCAGGTGTGATTTTGAGCATGTGCAGGTGATGCGCCATGTGCTGGAACAGCGAGCGTGCAACAGAGAGAGCGCAGCCTCAACAGAGAGAGAGCGCAGCTGCAACAGAGAGAAAGAGCGCAGCTGCTGATGGTCATTCTGTTGTGTTCCCTCTCTCAGGTTACCTGGGCTACACCAGCGGCTTCTCCCTCAGCTGCATGGTCTTCTTCCTCATCGCGGTACGTTAACCTCCCCGTTTAAGGGCTTCGCTCATTCTGAAATGTCCAGGGAGCGCCGATGAGAAGCGTGCAGCGACATCGGGGCGGCAGAGTAGTTCCAGTGTGGAAATCATCGACGCTCAAACATTGTGCAAAAGCCCGCTGACAAATCAATTCCCAGCGCTGCCCTTTTGTTGTGTTTTATTTTTTTTTGCATATTTTTATTTTAAATGTTTTACATAAAAATATATATATAATAATAATTTTCTGCAAATTCGCAATGCCGGATCACATTTCCAGGCCTCTCCCGTTGCGGCGGCATCCTCCCATCGATTCGCGAGAGCGCAGCCTAGCCCACGCGTCCAATCGCCTGAGCGGCATAGCCATTTCGCTGGAGGACTGCACGACGTATGCAGGCAGGCTGCGGGCACCCGATCCACCACCGGGGGCGCTCAGCTGCGCTGACGAGCACTGCTCTGCGGACCCAAACCCTGCCTGAGTGAGGCTACGGCCAGCCGTGCACTGCCCCGCTGGGTTTCTGGCCACAGTTGACTTTGGGCACTGACCATTGCCACTGACCATCGGGCACTTCTAGGCGGTCGCGCCACCCAACGCAGGCCCGAAGGCTCCCCAAAGTGCTACAGTTTTGTTCCAGAATAAAGAGGCGGTGCTAGAGTCGACATTTCTGCCAGACGTTCGAGGGATGCGGTGGCATCGGAAGGCGACGTTCCTACCAAAACCTCGAGAACAAATGCTCTCAATGTGCCGCTAAAGCTCTTTGGATCCGCGGCTGTCTCCTTCCTGTGTCCCGTCCTCACCGGATGGTTTCACAGGGGGACTCTCCCCCCTCTCCGCCCGGGAATGTTTTTGTTTGCGTTTATTCGTTTAAGCCCACCTCTCTGACCTATTTTTCCCCTGCGCTCGCTAATCCGCGCACACTGCTCCCTCTCAGCCCGGGGGGAGCGCCCTCGCATTCGCCGCTCTTACGTAAGGGCCGCGTTAAAGCCGCTCGCCGCTCTGCCCCCCCCGACTGCAGGTCATCTACAAGAGGTTCCAGATCCCCTGCCCCTTCGAGGACTACGGCACCAACAGCACCAACACCAGCCTTGTGACGGAGCTGGCTACGGGCCTCCCCCAGGAAGCGGACAGCTTCACCTGCGCCCCGCGCATGTTCACCATGAACTCACAGGTACAGCACCGAACATTGCATCGTTACATTTTTACATTTCATTAATTTTGCAGACGCTCTTATCCAGAGCGACTTACGCAGTTGACATTTCTTTTACATACAATCCATTTATACAGCTGGATATTTTTTATATAATAATAATATATGCCATTTAGCAGACGCTTTTATCCAAAGCGACTTACAATAGTGAATGCATACATTTTTCAGTATATGTGGTCCCAGTGGGAATTGAACCCACAACCTGAGCGTTGCCAATGCCGTGCTCTACCTACTGAGCCACACAGAATTTACTGAAGAAATTCAGGTTAAGTACCTTGCTCAAGGGTATAACAGCAGTGCCCCACCAGGGAATTGAACCCGCAACCTCTGAGTTACAAGCCCAGCTCCCTAACCATTACGTGCACTGCGCTGCTACACTGCGGGAGCAGTTGAGAGTGTGGCCTCGACACACTCATGAAGTACTGTTTACAGACCGTTCACACTGACACTCCCTACACAACACTGTTTACAGACCGTTCACACTGACACTCCCTACACAGCACTGTTTACAGACCGTTCACACTGACACTCCCTACACAACACTGTTTACAGACCGTTCACACTGACACTCCCTACACAGCACTGTTTACAGACCGTTCACACTGACACTCGCTACACAGCACTGTTTACAGACCGTTCACACTGACACTCCCTACACAACACTGTTTACAGACCGTTCACACTGACACTCCCTACACAACACTGTTTATAGACCGTTCACACTGACACTCCCTACACAGCACTGTTTACAGACCGTTCACACTGACACTCCCTACACAACACTGTTTACAGACCGTTCACACTGACACTCCCTACACAGCACTGTTTACAGACCGTTCACACTGACACTCGCTACACAGCACTGTTTACAGACCGTTCACACTGACCTCCCTACACAACACTGTTTACAGACCGTTCACACTGACACTCCCTACACAGCACTGTTTACAGACCGTTCACACTGACACTCCCTGCACAACACTGTTTATAGACCGTTCACACTGACACTCCCTACACAACACTGTTTACAGACCGTTCACACTGACACTCCCTACACAACACTGTTTACAGACCGTTCACACTGACACTCCCTACACAACACTGTTTACAGACCGTTCACACTGACACTCCCTACACAACACTGTTTACAGACCGTTCACACTGACACTCCCTACACAACACTGTTTACAGACCGTTCACATGGACACTCCCTACACAACACTGTTTACAGACCGTTCACATGGACACTCCCTACACAGCACTGTTTACAGACCGTTCACACGGACACTCCCTACACAACACTGTTTACAGACCGTTCACACGGACACTCCCTACACAACACTGTTTACAGACCGTTCACACTGACACTCCCTACACAGCACTGTTTACAGACCGTTCACACGGACACTCCCTACACAACACTGTTTACAGACCGTTCACACTGACACTCGCTACACAACACTGTTTACAGACCGTTCACACTGACACTCCCTACACAGCACTGTTTACAGACCGTTCACACGGACACTCGCTACACAGCACTGCACAAGCAGAAAAAAGCAGAGAAGTGTGTGAATGAAGAAATGCCGTGTTCGGGTCAAAGGTGTTGGGCCAGGTTGGAGGTGCGGTAAGACAGTCAGCGGACGGAATGAAATCCCAGCATTTTGCGACTTGGGCCTCGCGCGGCAGGCATGCTGATCCAGCATGATCCTGGTCTTGCTGAAATCCAGGGCAAGTATTGAAATTGTGACAATAAAAAAGTAACAGTTCCATGAATGTGCGATTCAGAGTTGAGGTAAAACCGCGAAGGCTGAGTCCCGTCCACATGCAGCAGCCTAGCCGCACAGTGAGCGCACGATTTGGAATAATTTCCACAGGGGTTCACAGTTCACTCTCGCTCTGTTTGCGAAACGCTGGGGAAATTCCAGCCATGGAAACTTGCAGACTTTTAAACCTTGATTCGATGCTAATTTTATCCGTCGTCTTTCGCGCCGGCGATCCAAAACTGGCGTTTGGGAGAGGTTCACAAAGTACGCCTGGATATGACATAAATGTCACGGCGTCCCAGACAGGCTGACGGAACCACCATTAGTCCCGCGATCCAGAGGCGGAGGCCTCAGTACCGGTGCCAGAACAATATTCTTTGGTCAGTTTGATGTGCTCAACTCTACAAACAAAAACGGCTTTGAGCGCCGAAAGCCCAGGGTGATGCAATCCACAGATGACGTGTCAGCAGTCACATGGCTTTGCCCAAGAATACTTTTAACACATTCTTCTTTCGTTCTTCGCGCGTAGTCGACACGGACCCGTTTGAGCAGTCGCGTCTTCGTCAGCTTCCCGGATAACGTCTTTTAGCATTATTGAAAAAAGGCTCGCGGACGTGCCTTCCGGAAGCTGCCGCACAGCTGTTCTTCACCGCGCAGCAACATATTCCTTACAGCACTGTGACCTGGTGTCACACTTACACTTATTTCAGTCACGCCACGGTCGCTCTCTCGGTGTATTTCCGTACATGCTCTTTTGCCACAGCTTTGGCTTTCGCTACAGTGATTTGTTTTTCCACTCCCTTCCTCTCATTACTGCCATTTCCACAAACGCTACCTGGCCAGAGGAAAATGCCCTCCCCGTTACGGATATGCGCGCAGATGACTCACCCTTTTCCTTTTTTTCAGCTGGTTGCCGGCCAGTCCTAGTTAATTACGCGGGAACAATTAGCTCTCTGTAAAGAGCTGGGAAGGCTTAATAGGCTGTAAAGCAGTGGGCTGGTGGTAAGATGTCTGGGGCTGGCTGTACCGTATCCATGGTGACCCCGGTGTTGTTCTCTCTCTGTCCCAGACGGCGTACACCATCCCCATCCTGGCCTTCGCCTTCGTGTGCCACCCCGAGGTCCTGCCCATCTACACCGAGCTGCACAAGTGAGTCCTTCCGTCCGTCCGTCCGTCCATCCCCCCACCCCGCCGGCATGCTCTGCTCTGGGCCTGCGGACGCTCCCCCCCCTCCCTCTCCCCCCCCCGTCACAAGCGAAGGCCGTCATGCCAGCTCTGCTCCCCCCACTCATGCGCCTCAGTGTCACGATCGCGCCGCGCCTCTCTCCTGCGCCTAAATCTGGACCCCGGCTTTACTTTGGAGGGGCGGGTCACGCTGTTCCTAAGCAACGGCGGGTCCCGATCGAGGCGAAGCGCCGTCAGGCACCGCGGCTATTCTTGAAAAGGAGATAACTCCTGAAGCGATTGCTGCGTCACGCGTGCATGTCCGTGCGCATGTGTGTCTGTGCGCGTATGTGCCCGCGTGTGTGTGTGTGTGTGTGTGTGATGACATTTCCCAGCACTTCTTCTCTGATTTCAGCCCAACCAAGAGGAGGATGCAGCATGTCTCCAACATCTCCATCGCAGTCATGTACACCATGTACTTCCTGGCCGCTCTTTTCGGATACCTGACGTTCTATGGTGAGGCGGGGTCGGCCACCAGTCACCTTTGACCTCTCTGTGTCTGCGTCTCTCACCCCCCGATCCATACTGCTTAAGCTACAAGCTGATTCATTCACTGCTCGTGTGCTGATTCAAAAAATGTAAAGTCCATTCAAAACCCTGCAATTAATTTGCCATGATTATTCATTTGTTGGTACAAAGAACACATATTTATGTTGGGACACTTTTAACATTTTTGAGGTTACATTTTGTTACAAATCAGACACAGTGGCTACACATGAAGTGCACTATTGAACTATATTTTTAACATAAAGCTTTACTATTAGCCTTTTCAAGGGGAAAAAACATTAGCTGTCAGCTCCCCCTAGTGGTCATTTGTGAGTATGGGGGCATCATTGCCTTTGCTGTACTATGCAGATGTACATTATGCACTGTAGCTTGTGATTCTGAATCACTGGTGCTCACTGGCATAGCATTGCCAGGCCGCCATTGTAAATAAGAATTTGTTCTTAATGGCTTGCCTGGTTAAATAAAGGTTAAATAAATAAAAATAAAAGCAATTATCTTGGATTCAGATTTTGGTGTTTTTACATTTAAACCGATGCTATATACATATATATACACCATTTAGCAGACGCTTTTATCCAAAGCGACTTACAGTAGTGAATGCATACATTTTCAGTATATGTGGCCCCAGTGGGGATTGAACCCACAACCTAAGCGTTGCCAACGCTGTGCTCTACCAACTGAGCCACAGAGAACCACAGCCGCTAACCGAGCCGTCACGGGACAAACCAACAGTGGGTTACAGTGCAGTCACACATGTCAACAGCCCCGGTGAGACGTTCCGACCGCCGCGTTGGTGGAGAGAGCAGGGCGTCGGCGGGTCACCTTTCTCTAAGCCCCCTCCCGTGTCTCCACCCCTGCAGGTAATGTGGAGGCGGAGCTGCTGCACACCTACAGCCGCATCGACCCGTTCGACAGGCTGATCCTGTGCGTGCGTCTGGCCGTGCTCACCGCCGTCACCCTCACCGTGCCCATCGTCCTCTTCCCGGTGAGACCCCCCCCGCCGCGCCACACCGGGGAAAAAACATCCGAGACATGACAGACAGACCTCCTCGTCTCTAATGTGCTCGTTTGTGATGCGTTTTCAGTGCAGAGTTGCAGCGGTACGATGTGGGTGATATGGGGGTGTAGCAATGGGAGAATGAGGCTTCATATACTGAGAAAGGGCAGAGCCACAAAAAAGCACACTGATTTGAACCGCGACTGAGTTTATCTGTGCAGAGAAAAGCCTTTTGATCGGTTCAAACAGGTACACGGGGGAAAGCACGTTGTAAGTGTTACACAGACTCACAACCTCCCCCCCCCCCCTCGCCCCCACCAGGTGCGGCGGGCGATCCAGCAGATGCTCTTTCCCAACAAGACCTTCAACTGGATCCGTCACGTCATCATCGCCGTCATCCTCATCACCTTCATCAACATACTGGTCATCTTCGCCCCCGACATCCTGGGCATCTTCGGGATCATAGGTGAGCTGCCCGTTCGGCCTCTCGCCTCGCCCCAGGGTCACTCCCGGCTCGACGAGCTCAGCCACTTTTCTGCAGCCGTAGGCTCTGATCCGCTTTGCGCGAAATAAAACTCCTAGCTTAATAACACGGCCCTTATTGGGGAGAGCGAGGAGAATCTCGCTGCCGCGGGAGCAAAGCCGCCCCAATCGCTCGAGGAATGCGCGCGGTAAGTCTCTTTCGAGAGCCCTGTGAGCGCCGAGTTTATGAAGGGGGACTTTTTCCCAGCTCCCGTGACGCGTTTCATTTGACATTCGCCCTCGTTTTGAGACCGGTGTCCCCTTTCCACGCTCTCCCGTGCAGGGCACAGGCCGAACAGGAGGCCTTATGTTTGCCCGAACGCCGCACCATCCAAGGCCGTGCCTGAAAACAAGTCCAGGGCCTTGTGTGACCGGCCCCCTTGTTGACACACAGATAAAAGCTGCAGACCTGTGTCAATATTTTTTCACGGCTCCAAAAACCTCTCGCCCCTCTCGTGCGGCGCTCGCAGGATTAAACGGGGTCAGGGAACGCCCAGGGGGGGGGGGACATGGGTCCCTCAGACCCTGTTTACTGAGAGATGGGAGACCTTGGGGGCTTCACGGAAAAGAAGGAACACACGTGGACAGTAACGCGATCGGCGCAAGACATTTTGAACGGCAGCCCGCCGTATTCTCTCCTCAGATGTTATGTTTATGACGGCGTTCTGGATGTTTTCGTATTTTTGCGCAAATAAATTCCGCCACGGGAAGGATTATCTGCTTTGTCAAAGCACGCGGGTACATGGCAAACCATGCAGAAGTGAGGATTCAGTTCAAATGTAGTTACACAGAGATTTTATTTGGAGTGGAGCCAATAAAAGGTCACCCGAACTAGCATTACTCACGCTTCGTGAGGCGACTATTCCGGGGAAGAGGTTTTTAACAAACAATTTTCCGTGAGTGGTACTCCGTGGTACTATTTCACTTTTTTTTTTAGGAGACGGCGTGGAGGCCCGCTTGTTTAATAATATAGTGCCTGATAGCTACTGATGTAGTAGACTGTATTCAGATCAAACATCCTTCTCTGTGTTGGCAGGTCTGTAACACATTTTCAAATGAATCTACATGTTTTCTCCAAACATAAAACAGGATTTTGTTGTCATGTGACAGCCCTAACACACACACACACACACACACACACACACACACAGGACAACTGCGGCCCAATCCCAATCCATATCCTATGCGGTTGAAGACTAAAACAAGGTTTTTGAAATCTATTATTGACTTTCAATAATATAACACATTTTTTTAGTCCCTAAATAAAGACGGATAATGTCCTTTAATGTCCTTTAGCGCTAGGAGCCCCATGATATCTTTCAGGCATTTGGTGATTTTAAAATGAATGAAATTCATTTCCGTTGGGAAAGTCACATCACCTCCAGTCCCTGAATTTTCCTAAATATGTTTTATCGAGACACTTAACGTTATTTGAATTTAAGCATAACTAAAAGAGCAACTATTGTAATTCAATACTACAGTAATAGCCGTTATGTCTTTTGGGGCGGTGGTGCCTAGCTAACACAGATAGACACTCACTCCCACAAACATGTGGTAATGGCACATTGAAACTCACGCGTCCCACTTATTGTGTTATGTGTCACGCCACTAGTCTAATCGGTGAGAATGGGTGAGGTGAGGGGAGAGGACAATGTAACATGGTTGCGTAATTATCCATTATCAGTGTCAATAAAACTGGGCGGGCCAATATTGTGGGGGTAATTTAATGACATTTAGATGACATCTAATGACATTATTTCTAAACAGATATACAATGGGGGAAATAAGTATTGAACACATCAACATTTTTCCCAGTAAATGTATTTCCAATGAGGCCATTCAAGTGAAATTTGCACCAGACTTTGGTATTAACTCAAGAAATCCAGACAAAAAGTATTGAACGCACTAAGAAAAAGCAGTACACCACAGCAAGGAAAGGCAAGGAACCAGCTGAAAACCATAACTAATTAGGAGGCAACTCTACCTCCAATCTGTGCTAATTAATGTCAGCTGGGTTAGAATATATTGATGGGCTATAAAAGTTTTTTTTTTTTTGTTACCAAGGTGCCACACAAGAAACATCTAATGATGGGTAAAAGCAAAGAGCTCTCTCAAGACCTTCGCAACCAGATTGTTGCAAAACATGAAAATGGAATTGGCTACAGACGTATTTCACAACTTCTGAATCTTCCAGTAAGCACCATTGGGGGCATTATCCGTAAGTGGAAGCAACATCACTCCACCATCAACCGGCCACGCACAGGAGCTCCTCGCAAGATTTCTGATCAGGGAGTCAGAAGGATACTTAGAAGAGTAGCCAAAGAGCCAAGGACCACTAGGAAAGAGCTCCAGAAAGACTTGGAGGCAGCAGGCACAACTGTGACAGAAAGGACAGTAGGCAATGCACTCCACTGCCATGGCCTCTGTGCACGCTCAGCCCGCAAGACTCCACTACTGAAAAAAAGACATGTTGAAGCTCGTTTAAAGTTTGCCAAACAACATTTGGACAAGCCAGTGAACTACTGGGAGCATGTACTGGTCAGATGAGACCAAAATTGAACTTTTTGGCTGTCACACAACACACCATGTTTGGAGGAGAAATGGCACTGCACATCACCCGAATAACACTATACCAACAGTGAAGTTTGGAGATGGAAGTATCATGATACCTGTATCTGTTTCTCCTCTCGTGGTACTGGCAGACTTCATATCATTGAAGGAACAATGAATGGAGCCATGTACAGAGAGATTCTTGAGATGAACCTGCTGCCATCCACCAGGATGCTGAGGATGAGACGTGGGTGGACCTTCCAGCAGGACAACGATCCAAAGCATACAGCAAAGGAAACTCGCAATTGGTTTCAGAGAAAGAAAATCAACTTGTTGGAATGGCCCAGTCAATCACCTGACTTAAACCCAATTGAACATTTGTGGAAGCATCAGAAGATCCAGATTCACAAGAGGGCCCCCCGCAATCTTCAAGATTTAAAGACAATCTGTGTAGAGGAATGGGCCAAAATCACACCTGAATACTGCGGGCGATAAGTTACTTCATACAGAAAGCACCTTGAAGCTGTCATTACAAACAAAGGCTTCTCCACTAAGTATTGAATTAATTTCAGTTAGTGTGTTCAATACTTTTTTCCTATGTCATTCCACTTTATTACACATAACTTTATTTACATATGGACTTTAATGTTTCGATTTTTTGTCTGGATTTCCTGAGTTAATACCAAAGTCTGGTGCAAATTTCACTTGAATGGCCTCATTGGAAATAAATTTACTGGGAAAAATGTTGATGTGTTCAATACTTATTTCTCCCATTGTACGCTTAGAAACGGTACCAAGAGCGTCACAAAGATTTCTGTTTGTGCTGACTGCAAGTAGGGAATGGAGGCGCATATCACCGTGGCCACTATCAACGAATGACTCTTAGGCTATTTTATATTGACACTTACATGAACTTATACATACTTTTATTTTAAATTGCTTTACATTTAGTCTATTTGTTTCCTTTTATACCATCAATGGCTCTGGTGCTGAGAGCAAAAGAGGAGGAGAATCACTTTCATCGCACTGAAACATGGATATGCGCACAGGATATTTATAGCCTACTCTCGACGAATGCATAGTGCACGATTGACTTTTCTGCATTCGCAATGTGTGTTTAAGTAGGCCAGATTTTATAATGCCATTCAGGCTTTACATTTGTATTTAAATTGGCCTTCTTCCCAGTTGGCTCCCTTGCTGATTGGTGTCATATCAATGCGTTTCCTGCGTCTTTCGCTTGATTTTTGTTGTAAATAGAAGCTTTTACATATTCAATTACACATACTTTCTGTTCTATATTTTTAGTCGAAGATATCTTCAAATAAAATTGACAAGAAAATATGCCGTGTTTGTTATTCTTACAAAAATGAGTACGCAGTAGGAATAGTACACATGGTGGCATGCTGTAAAGTTGGTGAATATATTGCCAGGCCGCCATTGTAAATAAGAATTTGTTCTTAATGGCTTGCCTGGTTAAATAAAGGTTAAATGTAAAAATTTAAAAATACGATATGAATATTAATTAATAAAAAAGAAGAAGTTTAGGTATCCTAATGCTTCTTAAGGCCTGCCTGAACAAAAAACAAGTCATTATTTTGAGATGGCGTGCATTAAACTGACTACGTCTACTTTAAAATGCCAACGCGAAAAGGCATTGGTTGGCGTCTTCTTGTATGCCTGGAAGCCTGGTGTTAAAACCCAACCCCTAAAAAGAATCGTTTGCTTGAAGGTCGTTGGATTTGCCACTAGAAATGCATTAGGACGCGTTATGTCTTTATTAACGTGGAAAGGCCTCTGAGCGTCTCAGACACCTGCAGCTACACTGACCGCCGCCGTCCCTTCTCCCTGCAGGCGCAACATCGGCTCCCTGCCTCATCTTCATTTTCCCTGCCATCTTCTACATCCGCATTGTGCCCAACGAAGAGGAGCCCATGCACTCCACCCCCAAAATCCTGGTGAGCAGAACCCCGCCCCCAGAAGCCACCCTACAGAGCAGACCTCTATCGCACACTGACACACCTGCGATAGCCAGGGTTCCACCTCACGTGTGTTTTTTATCAGTCACACAGATGCTATTATTACTGCTGGCAGTGTAGTGTAATGGTTAGGGACGTGGGCTTGTAACTCAGAGGTTGCAGGTTCAATCCCCAGGTGGGGCACTGCTGTTGTACCCTTGAGCAAGGTACTTAACCTGAATTGCTTCAGTAAAACATCCAGCTGTATAAATGGATTGTATGTAAGAAATGTAAACTGTGTATGTCGCTCTGGATAAGAGCGTCTGCTAAATGATTAAAATGTAAATGTAAATGTAATACCATGGGTTCTATACAAACAAATTAATGACTTGGGAGTGCAGACTTTGAAAGGAAAACGTTTCAGAATGAAACGCTAATATCAAAGTTTTTGTAATTTGATGGGATTTATTACAATAGCATAATTGCGTATTGCATCTTAGAGAGACAGACTTGTGGACAGTTAGTGCGGGGGTTTCTAAACCGGGGTCCAGGAACCCTGGGGGTCTGCAAAGGAATCCCAGCTGGTTCTCAGAAAAATGTAAAATCATATTTCTTAGCTTTTAAGAATAGCTGTTGTATAGACATTTTTTGGAGATTTTTTTTTTTTAAACACATAATAAAATAAATGAATTGCATTGTGTGGAATGAAGTGTCCAATGTTAACTACTTAATGTTAACAGAGTTTCCTCTGTGTTGATGCAGTTGGGAGCGAGCGCGGGCGTGGCTGTGTCCACTCATACTCATTCTCCTCTCCTCCTTTCTTCCTTCCCCCAGGCCATCTGCTTTGCCTGCCTGGGGTTCCTGTTCATGATAATGAGCCTCAGCTTCATCATCATCGATTGGACGTCAGAGAGCAGCAAATCGAGCGGCGGACATTAGTCCCCCACCCCACCCCCACCCCCACCCCTTGGCCACGGGCGTGTGGGCCTTCTCTTCTTTTAGAATTGTACTTTGTTTTTGTTTCGGGTCTTCATTGTTGTTGTAAAGGATGCACTATCTCTTCAGACAGAAAGCACAGGCCAAGATGTGTGTGTGTGCGTGTGTGGGGCGGGGCCGGGGGGGGTTGCACTTTAAGGTGTACCCCCTTCCTCCCTTGCCGTCACCCCCCTCACCTCCCACCCGCCCGCAATAATGTCTCCCACTAAAGTGTGGCTATTTAGGGCGCAGTCTAGCTGGCCAGGACACAACAGGGTCCAGATCCTTTTATAACCCCCCTCCCTGAGCCCCACAAAGCCACAGTCCACAGTCCACAGACGGTGCTTCTGGCAGTCAGTCTCTTAAGTCATTTGGTTCTGTGTGGCCCAGTAGGCATGTATTATTATATTATATTATATTATTATTTGCGAGGAAGGGCAGATACTGAACATGATTACACCAAGGACAGAGACATTCAGGGTGGTGGGCGGGAAGGGAGGGAAGGGGATGTTTTTATCTTTGTTTTTAACTGGAAGATTCAGGGTTAGTAGACAGTACGGAAGTTTAGTTGGGTCACGACAAGATTTCAAGACAAGTTAACTTCCAAGGCCTTCTTACTAGCGACATATCACTAGAAATGCATATCACACTCGTCCGAATATAGACAAGTGCGTCTTTAAGCCATATTGACTGGTGTAAGCAACTCTTTATACATGTTCGTGTATTGACACTGCTCTTTAGCTGCTAAGCAATTCCAAGAGTCAGATTTATGTAGCGCCTTCTATCCCTGGTCGAGGATTGCAGAGTGCTTTGCGGTGATCGGTTAACTCGCCTCACCTGCCACCAGCGCGCGGGCCCCTTTGCGTTTTCACACCACGACGAGTTGGAAGTTTTGCGCATCGAGCCGCGAGTCGAATCGCGCGCTGCAGTTTCACTGGGACCTGTGGGTGCCGAAGCAAGGTGTACCAAAGTGTGTAGGAGAATCGGCCCGTGAAACTTTCAGGAATGAGAGATAGTGCATCCTAAGAGAAACAGAATGGAAATAGAAACTGAAGCTGGCTTGCTGAAACCTCTCCCCCCTTGCCCCCACCCATCTCCCTGCTCTCCCCCCACTCCTTCTCATCCTTAATCTTTGACCTCACGAACTACAGCTAGTACTGAACAGGAGCCATTTTTCAGCCCACGTTGGTAATTTAATTATAACAAGGAATTATAACGAGCGGAGCATTTTTTTTTTTTAGTATTTTCGCTAAATGCTAAAGATAAGTTATTTTCGAACTAAAACTGGGGAAATATACCGTGCAATAGCTGAGGTAAACCAGGCAGTGGAAGCTATTGAACAGGAGGGTGGTTACCGTGGCAACGCCACCAGCGGGGCAGGGATCACCCCACGCCCCACACACACTGCCGTTTGTCTCGATCTCGGCCAGAGGTGCTCTCAATGTTAACACTGTCCCTTCCTCTCCCACGTTGTCCATAAGAACGAAGCTTATATATTTTGGATATAAGATTACTACAGATTTAATATATGTCTTTGATCTTTTTTTTTCCTTTTTTTTCTCGCGTTTCGTCTCGAGAAATACGCAGGGACTACACAGTCTGCCCTTACTAGTCACGTCCGTCGCGCAGTACCAGAGCGTCTCAGTCGGTTTGGCTCTTGGGTTAAAGTTGCGTCACGGCGGTTTTAACACAGACTTTTAAGCGCGTTTCTGTTTCGTCAAAGCCAGCGGGCTCGTTTCCTGGAGACGGGCGTACGGGACGGGCGGGTGTCCTCTGAGTCACGTCACAGGTGTTCATCGCAGAGGGCGGCGGCCTCGTCCCAAGGCCGTCGCCGTGTCGTCTCTGAGCTTTTACCGAAAGTAATCGAGAGACGAGCAAAAAATACGAACACAAAAAAGACATAAGGAGTCCTCGCCGTACAAGGGGACCCGGGGACGATGGGTGTAAATATTCAGACGGCGGTACACGCTCCTGTCGAGGGCGAGTTTGGTTCTTAGTGGAGGCCGAGTCGCGTCGGTGCAGCAGATGCATCATACCGCCTCGGTTAGACCAGCGTCATTTTAACATTCCTGCAATGTAGGTGATTAGCTAGAGCTGAAAAGCACAATTTACAACATGGCAATTAATCAATTGACAGATTATATTTGTAAATGAATTAACGATTTAATGTCTTCTTTTTATCGTGCAGATGAACGTTTGAGCACAGGTCTTTGTAACACTAATCCGGAACATTTCGAAGATCACGCGATTCAATCTTGAGGAAAGTCGTACGCATGTACGGCATTCGAAAATATAACGGCCATGAAATCGTCGCGTAATACCGTACCGTGCATTCGCGAACGTGTTTTGGAACCTCGCCCTTCTTTGCGCACCACCGGGTCAGCATCCTGTCTTTGATACGAGCGTGGTCAGGCCGAGAGAAGAAACGTAGTTCGTTCGACGAGTGTCGTGTGTGGACCGTAGCCGTGCCTGTGTGTTGAGAATACTTTTGTGTGGTTTTTTGGGGAATAGTAGGACGTTCCGTTTTTTTCTTCTTCTGATATCGTGAAGCCGTCGGTGAATTGATTTGTTCCACGTGACTCATGAACGTCTTTGATCTCTGTCGGGATTAGGTTTTAAAAGGAACAGGAATCAGCACTCCGTATTTCAGCGTTTTCTGCAAAGACACAGGTTTGGGTCACACTCATTGCTGTTCAGGGAAATGTGATGAAATGCCAAGTGCTCAAATCTCGTCCGTGAGGAGGGCAACTTCTTTAATGAGGAAGGAACTGATTATGCATCCTGCTCCCGGATTCGCTAAGGTTCTCGGAAGGCAAACCTAATTCCACCCGAGTTAGAAAGCAAGAGAACCCCGATACCCTCAATAGCGGATTTAGCGATTAGATAGAGGCACCGTGATAAGCGTGAAAATAATTTCTCTTTCACGTGTCTGATTCATTATTTTAAAGGAGTAATGGTGTAAGTAACAATACTAAACTGCATAGCAGTTTGTGCCGGTCCAGGTTTTACTAGTACGTTCAGTGGAAACCACTAAGTGGTGAATTAACCTGCTTATGGTAAGGACTGGAATACCTCGAACTGCTGACTCGATCATTTCTTACGATCGTGACGGTGATAATTATATGATCATTTTTGTATTGTTATTAGTCCCCTTAATGTTTTGGACTGAAGCCCTTGCTCAGTTTGACAGTGCATTCCAGTGTCCTTCGCAGGATGCCATTGGTGTTTTACAATATCTCATAATGTATGCCTATAGGTGGAGGGGAAACCCTGGTGAATCCATGAGGCGTTTGCATCCAGACTGGTGTTATATTTAACCAGAATTGCGGCGATATATTCTAGCCCTTTAAAACCCTAATGCTGGCGTAACATCCCCCAGCTGTGCAAGTATCGGTCTTGTTCCTGGTTTCTAGTTAGAATTCTTCTCTCTGGAGATTTGTGATGAATTTCCGCTTTTTAGGTACAGTGGGTGCTGTAATATTGTATGTGTTTTTGTAGTCTCTCGTCAAACCGAATGGTTTTGAAGCACAACTCCCATGATCACTGACATTTCTGGAGAGTACTGTCCTTCATCGTTAGAATCGTTTGTAAATCGTCAGTATGTCAGTGAGTGTCTCCATCTTTGGAGGCCACAGCCCGTTTAGTAACGTGTTCTGAGGTCCGTCACCTCTCTGCCACGTTTGCCGATTGTTTGATGTCCTGCGTTAATGCAACTTGTTACGAGCAGTGCATTTTCAAGGAACAAATTAATGTTGGAAATATGATGTTAAAGTATTTGGACTTTCGGGGTCTCGGACAGCGCGGTTTGAAATCCGACTGCCGGACCGGCCCTGGCTGAGAGGCGATTGGCTGTCCGCCCCAGGGGGAGGGTGAGCCGGCACGAGCTCGCCGAGAAGCGAAGGGTGTTTCTAGAAAGTAGGTTGGCAAGTTCTGGCTTGGATCATCGCCGGCCTCGGGAATTTGCTTGCCCCGTAGTGACGGGCGGCGAGTTCATGGGGCAGGGGCGAAAGAAATAGAGGGTATAATTGGCTACCAAATTGGAAGAAAAACTGGAAAAAATCTGGAAAAAATAATAATAATAATAATTTGGACTTTGCACATTCATATGAAGTGCAGTTCTGCACTACACATTTTTGTGGGCTGGAAAACATATACAGGGTATATCCGCAAAGGATAAAGATATAGACAACTTGGCAACTAGTTTTTTCTCATAAGCCAGAAATGATATTTAGACACAGACATACAGTATTTAATAAAAAATGTCCTCTTTTATCTGGTTATTGTGTTTCATTGATTTTTGCAACAGTGTTTTTTTTTCAATTTCTCTGTACAATACCTAATCTTAATTTATAGACATTCTTGGAAATATCTGATCTGCACAGGTTTGGTCAGCTTGAGTGGTAAAACATTCTATTCAATTTCTGGATACAATGCGTTTGCAACAACCAGCCACTTAACTGAAGCTGTGATAAAGGGCAAAAAAACAAGCAGTGGTTTAAAAGGGTGACAAATTGGAAAATTTTTGAAATTGTGCATGGGAAGGCTAATTCAGAGGCTTGTGCTTAATAAATAGTCAGCATAAAAATCTATTTCAGTAGGTAACATACACATAACTCAATGCTAAATGTGAGCATTAGACATCCCAAACTGTATGGCTTTTGGTTCCATAAACATCTACTGTTGTTTCCTTACCTATCAGGTGGAATACTTTTCCTGATTTTGATATATCACGCCTCAGGTGTGTACACTCAGCTATCCAAGGTACTTCCTGGGTGTTAAACCTACACTCACCTACTATCACTCACCAAGAAGGTGGATAGCCAACCTTGTGGTCGAAATTTCACATCTGAGCAGTAGGGGGCGGCATCCTCAAACACGTTTGTCTGGTAACTGGGTCTTTACTCTTTGTTTTTATTTTCCTTTGTGATTTACTTAACAAAATGACAATAAGTGGATAATTAACTTGTGAATTTTGGACTTACATGGCAGCATTTATAAATAATGTATATAAATGTAAACCCTTTATATTCTCGATGCATATCTAATTGTGTAAATAGCCTGGATAGTTTTAGTTTGACAATAAAAGGAAAAAAATAAATAAAAATGATTACATATTTTTTCAGGTATAAAAAAAATTGTTATACCTTTGTTTTTTCCCTGTTCATTGAAATACTGGCAGTTACTGTACTGTGAACAATGTTGCAATAAAGAAAAATGGTTTAAAGAACAATCCATCTGTTTTAGATTTGCATAATTTGAAGAAAGTTATTTGGTTGAGGAGGAAGTACGTCCTGTGGTACCATTTGTTTTCCATATTTAGGATAATAAATTAGATACTGCGTATGAAGTGCACTCTTAACTGCAGGCACCCGATCGAACACGGAAGACTTACATGTAGTGATCCCAAGAGTTGGCATAACCGTAGTTACGGTGATAACCATCTTCATGTTTCACTTACTTGGATCACTACAGCTTGGTATCCCCCCATACCAAATCACTTTGGTGAGCTACGCCATGACCAGGTTGTAAGGGCTAGACCCTACTAAGCAAACCCATAATGATCAAGCACCCTTTGTCACCATGGGAGTAAGGGGCCACCACACCACATTGGGGGCACGAGAGCCACGTTGACACGAGAGTAACTGGTGCTGGAAGATGCCCAACAGGCAGCAGTACATGTCAGCTAAGGGGACTCCTTTGAGAGAACAGGCTCTGACCGGGAGCGCCACCAGGGGCGGCGATTGGCTGTCCGCCCCAGGGAGGGGGGAAGGAAGCCGGCATGACGTTCGCTGCGCATATGAGTGGCCCTGTAGTACCAGATTACGGTCGATACTTGGCGAGTGCCTTCTCGGAAGAGGCGCCTTTGTCACTACCGGTCGCAGGACTACGGTAGCGGAATCACATTACTAGGGGGGGGAATTGACATAGAAATAGCTACCAAATTGGGATAAAAATGGGATAAAAATCTGAAACAAAACAAAAATGGTAAGAGAACAGTTGTAGCCCACTCTAGCGGAGTGGGCTACAACTGCAGACGGCAAAGGGCGGCCTGCTAGCCGTTAGCTGATATGATGGTGTCCGCAATCCAATGCGACGGTCCGCTTTGAAACACGCATGCCCAGAGCTCCGTCTCCGTAGCAGGTGAACAGTTAGTCAGTGCTGCGTATTGCACGGGTTCGTGCAACACACACCTCCGGGCCCCTAGCAGGACACAGAGTGTGCTGGGTAGCTTCCGAACCATCTGCCCCAATGGGGGCAGAGAAAGCAGTCAACAGAAGGTCCTGATTTAGGCAGGCAGTATAGCGTAATGGTTAGGGAACTGGGCTTCTAACTCAAAGGTTGCAGGTTCGATTCCCAGGTGGGGGCACTGCCATTGTACCCTTGAGCAAGGTACTTAATATCGAACTGTATAAATGGATTGTATGTAAAGAAATGTAAACTGTAAGTCGCTCTGGATAAGTGCCTAAATGCCTCAAATGTAAAAAATGATTTACATGGTGAACAGACAGGACCTTGGATAGGAATAAAGGGTTAGGGCGGAGAGACACACTTGTCCTATCTGACTCCCATCTCATACATTCTGAACTCAGTGTGTAAATCTCACCAACCCTCTTAGTCAAAGTAATGGCCATTAAAAAGCTGTCTTCATAGACAGGTGTTTCAAAGATGCCAACTTGAGTGGTTCAAAGTGGGGTCCGGTCAGAACCCTCAGTACCACCTCAAAGTCCCAGGAGGGAATTGAGGGGGTCCTGATGGGGCGCAGGCAGTAAACACCCTTCATAAACCTCAATATCTGCGGGTGGCTACCCAGTGGGCCATCCCGTCCCTCATCATGACAGGCTGAAATGTCTGCAATGTACACTTTGTGTACAGGCTGATCGGCCAGCATCGAGCAGTGATTGGAGGAAATGCAGCATGGTTGGAACACCACTCGGGAACCACTTCATGGGACCTGCACCATGTCCAGAATACACGCCAGTGGGTCTCATAACTAGACACTGTGGAGGGGGCTCTGCAGTGTGTGGAGGATGGCATGCCTAGGTCAGACCATTTGCGCCATTCAGCGACCAAGCCCATAGCTGAAGAGTAGTCTGGGTGCCATGGGCTTGAGAGCGGAGATCTCGGGGGGTATGTATCAAATATCTTAAGAGCTTACTTTGGAGTGAAATCATTCTTTGCTTAAAGTGGTCAGTAAAATGTAGTTATCAAGTAGCTCACACTTTCTCATAGGTGTGTCTTGAAATATTCACAAGAGAAACTCTTGTGTGTTTTTGCCAGTGGTGGGCCGTCAGGGCCTGCAAGGCCTTCTCTGCTGGCCTAAAAAATATCTGAATCACAGACTGATGTTAATTATATTTTGTCCATGAATACTTATTAAATAATTCCAAATGGTCTGTCCGCTTCCTTTCATAGCTTTTCCCCTGGTTGCGCTGCGTCCAGACGTGTATTTTCATATTAAAGCATTTAACCAATCACATTTCAGCCATCATTTGTTGCCACGGTCAAATAAATCTGCCTGGAGGCCTTCACAATCAATTCTGAAGGCCCTGTAGCATAAAATAAGTGTTGATCAAACTGTTGCTTCAACCAATCAAATTTTGAGTTGGAGACACCAAGGCCTTCTAGAAGGCCTAGGTACATCAGCGTATTCACACCCTTTGATTGGATAGTCAGAGAGTGTCTGACTATGATGTAATGTGATTTTTGCGAAAGTCACGGGTGCTGCAAATGATTACCACATTAAGATGAGGTAATCAATTGCTGAAATTGCAGAGGAAGAACCAATCTGCTTTTGGAAAATCTGTATTCTTTGATGGTCAACACAAGTTTCCAATAAAGTTAAATAGAGCCTCATTATAAAAGATGCTTTGTTGGCTAATGTTAGGTTAAGCAAAATGGATTTGAAAAGAAAACCGAATTGGACTGTGGAGGAAACGGTGATGTTGGTAGAGGAGTGTCACACGCCACGTGACAAACCCTGGATCGGAAACAGAGCAGCCAGGAGACGGAGTGGAGTTTGTCGGTCTACAGACAGGATTTTTATTAATTTATTTTTCTGTCTCTCCCCGCAGACATGGGAGAGAGACAGTGGGAGTAGCAGGTTAACTTATCAAACCAAATTTATTTGTATAGCACTTTTCACAATTGAATTAGAACATAAGAATACATAATGATGAACGGGCCGGTGTCACAAAACGCTTAACAGAGGGGGAACCCAGGCCTAGACCCCCCCAAAAGCAAGCCTAAAGGCAACAGTGGCAAGGAAAAACTCCCTTGGTAGGGAGAAACCTTGGGAAGAACCAGACTAAAAGGGGGGGAGCCCATCCTCTTCTGGCTGGCACAGGGTGTGTCCAAAAAAGACCATGTCATGGTCAGTCCAAGGTGACTCAGGGCTGAGAGACTTTGCCCCTCCTGAGTTAGGTAGTCAACAGGGGGCTAAACCACACGGAGAGGGTCCAGATCCAGGAACTGGGGTTGGCGTGGGGGTGAGGGTTGATGGGGAAGCTCACACTTCTCGCAGGATCTAGGGCAGGTCAGAGGCCGAGGCAGAGAAGAGAACATGCAGTCAGAAAAAAAGCAGTGCTATAGCCAGTAGCATTATGTAAGAGCAGGGGAGCACAAGCATAGGAAATATACAGATAGCCCCGACAGGTGTAAGCTATGGCAGCATACCCATTAGGAGAGGGGCAGAGAAAACACGCAGCCATGAGAGTTCCAAACCATCCACACCTGAACAAGGATAAGCAGCATAACAGTGGTGGTAACACATTGAGGAGGTGACAGTATGGAAAGTTTCTCACTCCATAAGACACTAGGGCCCAGCCTTCTCCATCTCTCCACCTAGACTATGTTTGGCAGTAGGCTAGGCTGAAAAGATATGTTTTTAATCTACACTTAAAAATTGAAACTGTGTCCGAATCCCTAACATGCCTTGGTAAACTGTTCCACAACAGAGGAGCTCTAAAAGAGAAAGCTCTACCACCAGCTGTGCTTTTCAAAATTCTAGGGAGTAATAGATGGCCGGCTTCTTGTGAACGAAGCAGTCATGTTGGCTTATAAGGGGCAATCATTTCGGTCAGATATATAGGTGCAAGTCCGTTCACTGCTTTAAAAGTTAGCAACAGTACTTTATAATCAGCCCGATATTTAATAGGAAGCCAATGTAGTGATGCCAACACAGGAGTAATGTGCTCATACTTATTGGATCTCGTCAAAATACGTGCCGCTGTATTCTGTACTAGTTGAAGACTCTTAAGAGCTACTAGAGGAGACAGATAATAAGGCATTACAATAGTCTAGCCTCAATGCGACAAAAGCATGCATCAAGGTTTTAGCATCCTCTAATGACAGAATGTGCCGAATTTTAGCTATGTTTCTTAGGTGAAAGAAAGCTACTCTGGAAATGTTTTTAATATGAGTGTCAAATGTAAGGTCCTGATCAATAATAAAACCAAGGTTCTTAACCATTAGACTTGATGTAACTATGCAATCACCTGCATTTAACTGCAGATCCAACTTGTTCCTTAATTTTTTGGGGCCCAAAACCATAATCTCTGTTTTATCGGAATTTAAAAGCAGGAAATTTACTGTCATCCAATTCTTTATATCAGAGATACAAGCTTCTAATTGAGTGAGTTGAAGTATTTCACCTGGTTTCATTGATATGTACAGCTGTGTATCATCTGCATAGCAATGGAAATTCACACCATATTTACAAACATTACCCAGTGGTAGCAAGTATAATGAGAACAGTAATGGTCCCAGCACTGAGCCTTGTGTAATACCATATTTAACCTGAGAGTAGTCGGAGAACTCTTGATCTAATTGCACAAATTGAAACCGGTCTGATAAGTAGGATTTAAACCATAAGTGCCCATCCACGCAAACCAACCAAGTGCCGTCTCAGTGCTATAACAAAGACAAACACCAAAATCTTCACCCTACTCGCTGCGAAGCTTTCGGGTAAAAACAACAAACTAAAATAACAAGCTAAAATAATCATAACTTACAGGACACCGCGCCGCTCCATCCGGAGTTCCCTTGGAACCTCCCCAGGCACACACATATCCAGTGACCTTTCAAGTGCTTCCCACCCATGCATACTGAGACACTCGAACTTTGCAGTTCGAGTTCTCTTTCCCCATTCATACAGAGACACTCGCCACAGTGAGAGTTCTTGCAACCAGCCCCAAGACTCTCCACTCTTCCAGTGAGAGTTCTTGGGCTGTTGCCCAGAAACACTCTCCACTGCCGAGTGCAAGCTCTCTTTCAATAAAACCGAGGGCAAAAGGCCCTGACCCTCTTTCAGGCGGACCCTCTTCCCCACACACACAGGAAGCGCTCTACTCAGTCACTTTCAACAAACGCACACAAAACTCCACAAACATCACTCCACAATACAACAATCCACAACCATCCATAACAATCCACAACACAACATACGCGCACTCACACACCCATTAAGACAAAGACAAGAGACTAGTGATGGGACGAGCGACACTGGTGCGTCAGCACTGTGCCGAGAGCTCAAGAGTGAAACCCCGTATTGGTGCGTGTATTGCTTTAAGAAAGAATCACGTGACCGATACAGGAACTGTATCGTTTGGATGTGCCGCGCACACAAAAGTGTGTTTATAAGGAAACAAACTGTATCAACATGTCGTGGGTTTGTTGGATGGAGTTTTGCAGTTGCGTGATTATGGATCGTTCACCATCTTCATCTGTACCCTGTGAAAGAGTCTTTTCTAAGGCAGGGGAACTGGTGTCTAAGAGGAGAAATCGCCTTGGAGCAAAGACACTACAAAAACTTTTGTTCCTCAATAAAAATGCATAAACAAATCACTTTTTAGTCTTTTATTTCATATGATTTAACAGTTAAGTTAACAAAATTGTGTACATAAGTTAAAAATTGTAACTCTGAATTGTAACTCAAATTTGCTATATTTTACATACCAACTCAGTTTAGCATTTACACAAACAAGGAATTTCTTTACCTGCAATGATTTTATAACTACTGCAGGGGTCACTATTGGGTGACCAACACAGTATCAATACAGTGCCGACACAGTTTGTGTAGTGTGTCAATACACTCCTTGAGGTATCATCATCCCATCACTACAAGAGACTAACTCTCATGAGGAAACATCCATGACAAGACAAGACTAACTCTCCATACACACAAACAAAGACAAAATACTAACTGATTCCCCACTCGCCCCACCTGCTCTTAAATAGGCTTAGTTTCTGCCTGGCTCAGGTGGGACTCGTGAGGCAATCACCCAATCACAATCATTCACTCACATTCTCACACAGACACCCAATCAGCCAATTGACTTCCATATCAATTGACTGATTGACACCAATTAAATAATTAAATAATAATTAAACCAATTATGGCCTTTGGAGCAACCTTCCGGGCCACGGTTTACTCTCACACCCTGTGAGAGTGCCAAACCTGCCCCCAGAAAGTCTACCTGCTCCAAAGGCCTCCACAACGTATAAAACACAGACAACCATGCCACTCCCACGTGGCCGAGACCGACGTCCTCCACAAGGAGGTAGACCCGAAAAAGGAAATAATTAAGGGAAGATTTAGCCCCACACTTACAAGCGGAAAAAAAATGGTACAATGTTCTATCCAAAGCGCGTCAGGAAAATCTCCGCTTTCAAGAAGGCAACATCTGGCACTGGCTCGTGAATGAGACACATTTGTTTCATATTGCAATATTGCTGATGAACAACAACAGTTATTGCAATTATTTTGACTATTGAGCTACAATTCTTTTATTGTAGTTGAACATCCGCATCCTCTGAGAAAATGCCACAATCAGTGGAGTGGGCAACTGTCAGGATTCTGGACTACGCAAACTGCAGATCGTATTAAGGTTGGTACTCAATTATAAAAGTAGCTCAATACTCAAAATAATTTGTGAATAAAACATATATATAACTACATAATACATATAAAATGATGTCAGGTGCTGTCACAGTTTTGCCACTACCCTGCTGATGGTGGATTGTGATGGTCACAAATCATCAGCATTACATAATTGCATTTTCCTTGTGGCTAGGAAGCGCAGTGTTAAAATAACTTGCATCTCTGCCATAACTACGCTACGTCTCAAAGTTGCTGGTGATACTACATCCCACACAAGATCAGTGACACAGACGATTCCCTGAAGATCTAAGCGATTACGTTTGATTAACTATGCATCATCAAACATTTATAAAACATTCTTCGTCTTGGAAGGTGCGCGCACGTCTCCGTCTTTGCAACTGTGCCGTCTTGCCTACTTCCAGAGGTTCAATTCAACATTCCTTTTTTTGGGGGTTTCAACACTTGATATTGATATTTGCTTACAAACCTTTTAGTTTTGCTCACTTTTAATGGGACAGATGTAACTCCATACTTGACCAATGAGTTTGCTCATTGCAAAATACATATGCTGAAGTATTAGTTTTTTTCTTTTCTTCAAAACTATAATTTTGTCAGATGCTGTATATATGCTACAAAGAGGAGAGTGTACAAATGGACTGTCTAGCCACACATCCTAGCTTCATTTTAAGCCATGTACCCCTTACAGAACAAATTCTGTGGTGAATTAAATAAGTGTACTAAATATAGTGCTTATATTTATGTTTTTCAATGAATTGCTTTGATTTTGAATTGTGTGATTACTTGTCTCAGGGGACAGGGTCTATTCACTTTCCAGGTCTCCATTCTCAGTCATTCTCGAAAAATATTTTTTGGTCCACATCATTTTTTTTAAGCTAACATCTTAAACATTCCAGAACTTTTCTCTCATGCCAAGTAACTAACTAGCATCAATATATTAGATAAAACAACCAAAATACATATCTGAGATCGTCTGATCTCCACACAGTGTGATGCCTATACATTCATGACTTTATACACTATATACAGCTAGACTGGACTTGTATGAGAATGATGACATATCACAGAAAGGAACGGAGCTCAACTTTATACCTACCGTCTTTTGCAGGGGTGTCACATTGTGTTGAACATTGGGGGGGGGGGTTCTCCCCTAGAAAACATTTACATGATAAGACATCAATCTGCCACATTCCTAGTGATTTCTGAGCAGTAAAACCATGATTTTGTCAGTGCATGATTTAATTGATTTAAATCTTGAGAACTTCCCTGCTCTGCTGTAAGAGCACTAACTGTTTGAGCTGTTATTGCACGAAATTATGAGCTGTTATTGCCAACAGAATTCAGATTAGGCGTAACAGAGCCTGCCCCATCATTGTATGGGATACATTTAAGGCGTTATAGAAGGTGTAAATACATATTTCTTTCTTTATTACACACTATTTCATGTCAGCTATTTATGTGGCACCTTCACAGAAAAAACTGTGTTTAGTTAGCTACTGACTACTAGCTAACATTACCTTACTGAACATTAGCTAACTAGCACACATGTAACACGCTTGCTACACAACAGGTGGTTTTAAATTGGGGGGGTATTCACGATCTTTAATAATCTGAAACAATAGACAGACACACACTGTAAATACAGCTCACACTGAATCAACATATTTTATGAATGACAAATGCCTAGCCTGAGCTCCCTTTCTTTCTAGACTGTAGCCATTGTAGTATTTCTAATGTTAGCCATCTAGCTAAACTTAGTGATGGTTTAGAGTTCTCCAATTTATTTGAATGAAAAGGTCAATGGAAACATGAAATCCAGCAAGTACCAAGACATTTTGGCCCAAAACCTTTTTTCCCCCTGCCAGAAAGCTGAAACTTATCACAAATTTGTAAAATGTCTTTCAGCAAGACAATTATCCAAAACATATCTCAAAATCAACAAAGAAATGATTGACTGGCCACAAAATTACTGCAATGGCCATCTCAGTCTTCAGACATTAACCCAATCAAAAATGTGTGGTTTGAATTGAAGACGGCAGTCCACAAGTACAGACCAAAGGATATGAAGGATCTTGAAAAATTCCGTAAGGAGGAATGGTGAAACATCCCCCAATATGTTAACCGATCTCATAAAACCCAATAGAAGATTGTTAATGCAGTTTTATTGTTAATGCAGTTTAATTTTTTCTGGATTTTATTTAAAATAATTATTAGGGGTGCCAATAATTCTAACATACTTTTTCCAAACAATTGTATTCGTAGTAATACAATATTTTAACGAACTTCACACAAATATATGCAGGTAAAAATTGCTCCTGCTACACTTCCAAATGTAGGGTGGGTTGAAGTTTGGGTTCATTGGGTTACAGCTACATTAGTTCCTCCCCACAACATAGCAGGCCCCCACAGGCTACCAGTTGTCATCAGTGAGAGATACACTTCTCCTGCAATTGGTGCTAACTCTCTCCTGTAGTACTGTGTAGTCTGTAAGTTACAAAATAGTAACTGCCTTGCAAGCAAGTGCATTGGTGTAGTGGACATACTTCAGCTGCAGTGGTCCTCACGTGGGTAGCATAGCGATAACTTGAAAGGCACAATTGGTGATTACTATGTAAGCCTATTCAGAATATTGTTTTGATATACGACAGATGGGAACATAGCAGTGACATGTCATGATGGAGGTTGAAGAATGTCAGATCCAAAACGTAATCACCTACCAAGTACAGTTTCTTTCACTGGCGGGACACATGTCAGATTTACAGCTATTGCTTTCTTGTTGTCTGAGGCATTACAAGGCATTATTTCCTCTCAGTAAACAAGAGATTTAATTAGCATAATTAAATTTCCAGAGAATCGCAGTATTTGGGAGCAGTTAAATAATTCCAGAGCATGATTTTATGATGAACTGTCGAAGGGTGTTTCCGACCTTCAGTTTTCATTCATTTTTACTGTCCACTGCCCTTTTATTTTCTATTTTTATTTTTCTTCATTTAAGAGGTTGTTATAATTGAAGACATAGCAACTGTTTTACAATTATGAACAAATGTGTTATAATTATGTAAGAAAAGGAAATCTTGTGCTGGAACACACGCAGTTAATTATGTGAAACTCATATGTATATTATAAATTCCATTCAAAATTAATTTCAGTTTTGGCCACTATATTAAATAATCATGATAGCAACGTACTTTACTTACACAGAAAAAAAGATTACATTTTAAATAAAATCTGTAACAAATGCCTGTTACAATCTGTTTTAAACCATTCCCTCCTGGACTGGTTTAAAATTCTAGGTGAATTCATTATCAGAGTTCATAATAGGCTAGTGGTCACAAAGATAATGTAAATATGAAATGTTACTCAGCGTGCTATAAGGTTTACGGTTGGTTTATGGCTGAGGTGATGGGATTAATGAGAGAACATGCCTCAGCATAAACCGCGAACTGGCCCCTCGCATAAATAATAATAATAATAATAGATTATTGCATAACTGTAACATGGTATGTGTTCAGTAATTATGGACGCGAAAGCCATTTCACGTAAAGCGAGATTGCGTTTTTAAGAATTGTTTTTATTATGATATTAAGTAAACCCTAAAATCTAAACCAGCTGCCCACATTGGAAAACCTTCGGATCATACTGTAGCCTACGTACAAAAATAACAACACATGGGGGCGCTATGGAACGTAAGCGTCAGAGCAGTCAATCTGACTTTGATACATTTTCCTCAGGCTATTTGCCAAGCACTCTCTATAATGCTATGGTTAACGTGAATGTATGCGACATTTATTAACACAATTATGTTCAAACATTGGTTGAACGAATTGGTTTGTTTAGACTTATTTTATGTCATGTAACATCACACTTTTAGCATGCCTCTGTCAGTGTTTACATAAAGGTCGCCAATTTCCATACGGGCCTATAATTAAAGTAAACTTAGTTTATGAAAGGTAAATATGTGTAGAGACTACTGTACATATTCCAATTCACAGGAGGTCAAACAAGGCAGCGCATACATTAGAATTCATGTGAATTGGATATTTCATATTAGCCAACATATAATTAGGAAAAAATATGTCTTGGATATGAATTCGAGAATATATACGCTTAATGACAATAGGAATGATGTTAAGTAGCCTACCTCGTATAAATAAAGTTAGAGAACTACGATCATAAGTCCCAAACAAATGCCGTTATTTAAGTTATTTAAAATTAGAGGTGAAAACTGTCAAAATTGATGACGAAGATCGTTAAAATATTAAATAACGTTTAAACACATACACACACACATACACATACAACAACAATAACAGTGCATGAAAACCCCTATATAACCGTTGCAGATTGGTGATTAAAGACTACAATTCCCATAAGGCAAATTAAGTGGGCGTTCAGGCGGTCCGCACTGCTGAGAAGTTACAGATCGTCTCCTGCTTGTCAGGCAGAGAGGAACTTCTTAGCGGGTTCGGGTGTGGCGTGAACTGAACGTTGTGTGAACTCCAGTAGAAGAAAAATATATATCAGGAACGATACTTTGTAGGTCTAAAGTCGTGCTCTGGACAGACGTTCAGGGACCGTGTTGAAGAAAGAAGAAACAGACTTGCAGTAGATTTGTATTTTTAAGCAGTTGCTGACACGGAGGTTGGACGATTTTTTTTGCGCTTTGACATCTAGCTAGCTATCTCTAGCTCGCTAATTTAATCGAATCGTTTAGTGCTGTCCTACAGCTGGAAATACTCACCTTAGTCGCGCTGTCCATTTCCTCATTAGCCTACCTTGTGGCCAGCACAGGAAAGGCAACACTAGCTATTTAACTCTTCTGGATTTTAATATTTTTTCCCAGGATAAACTTATCACTCACAAGTCTGTCGAAGTGAAGACCAACTCGTCTGTTTCGTTCTTTCCTTTCGTCTTTGGCGTCTATTTTCTTACATACATTGTGTAGATTTGACATAGGAAGTTCAGTGGATTTCCCATACAGCTCAGTTGATGGGAGTATTTGCCAGCTTGCTTGCAACATAACTTGGCTACAAAGTGGTAAATAGAAAACGCAAGACCGCTCAGAAAAGGACGCTGGACATCCTGAACGGGGAACACTTCTACCAGCACGATTTTACGTGCGTGCCAGTGGATGAGGCTGCCATTTAACTAGCTACATTTTTAAAACGCTTTTTTGTTGTTCTTCAAAAGGGAAGTTGCAGCAGGCTATACGAGCTCGAAAGACTAGTCAAGAAGCACAAGTGGTCCGAGGCAAAATATCTCGAATTGATATTTTCATCGTTTAAAAAGAACTCTTTAAAAACCAGCCCTGAAGCGTGCACTTGGAACCATGGGGTGTACAGTAAGTCAGGAAGACAAGGCGGCCGCCGAAAGATCCAAGATGATTGATAAAAACCTTCGAGAGGATGGAGAGAAAGCTGCGAGGGAGGTGAAACTGCTGTTGTTAGGTACGATGCGTTTTCCCCTTTCCAAAGAGCGTTAAACGTGCATGTGGCAAGACGCGAAAGTTACCCACGGCCGTTTGCTGTCGAAATTGTATTGCGGATTGTACTGATGTTTTGAGCACGTCAGTTACCAGACGAAAGATGAATACATAAATAAATATTGTATATTATCACGGCGTAGCGTGTTACAAGACTTGGAATCGCGGTGTGTGGTGTCAGGAAGTAAATTAGTTCATTAGTAAATGAAGACTTTTGAGTAGAAAAGCTATCGGTTGTGATATTGCGGGCCAAGGTAAAGGCACGCAATCTGTGCGTGTCTTCAGCATCCTGCACTGCAAGCGAAACTGAAGCGCTTCTCTCATCGAACGCTCCAGCGATCTAAATCAAATCAAAATCAAACCATTAGCGCATTTGTAAACGAGGAAGCATTTACGGAAAGAAACATTGACATGTTCTGATTTGTGGGAGGGGGAAACATGCACGTGTTTATAGCTTAAATAACTATGATAACTGTAAAAGGATACAGCGGAACTCGATAGCTTATAAGCTACAGTAGCTACGGGGGCTTCAACGCATAGCCTACGTGCATAACGTTTTGTATTTCATGCGAGTCATTCATTCATACGAATTGCGAATTACATTGTGAACAAATTCTGCAGTGTTCGATGGGAAATGCATGGGATCTCGGTGATTTTGATTGTTAGGTAGATACTACATCAAGAGGGAATACTTTTTAGTTTAGAATCTCAATCGGGATTGAAGATTTATGGAAATCTATGCATAGGCTATAGGCTACATACGAAATGCATAATATGTAACAAACGAGTTCTGACAAGTTTGTCAGTAATTCATTTACAGAGTGGTTACCGGACGTTACAGTTGTGTTTAGACCTTCATTATCGAGCCAAAGTCCTTAGTTTGTGCTCCCAGTTGCTTCCGCACCCCTCTAATTGTGCCCATCAATGACAGCACTGAACCAATTTCCAGTCAGTTATCCCAAACTCGCGATGTAAAGTGTCAGACCCCATCTATTTGTATGCCTCGCTAATGAACGGGAATTGGGTATATAAAGGCCAAGGCCCACGCACTGAAAACCGTGGCGATCCGATCCTCCAGGGTTGGCAGCGCTCCACATAAAATAACTACGATTAGTGAACAAGAATGTCGTGTTTGTTTGTTTTTTCGAGTTGGTGACACAAAATGATTAAAATAAGAAAAAAAGGAATTTAAAAAGGTGCAATTTTGCTTAAAAAATGTTTTGATAGTGGCTCACGTTTAGGGGTCCAAGCCCTTTCTATTTTGGCTTTATCCTTTAGTTTTTGGTCGACCCTCAGAGAGCACTGGCACCTGTTGCAATAACACACAGGCTCAAGCACACACACCCCATGTTTAATGGTTACCTTACTTGGCAGTAAAAAAAAAAAAACAGACCCTGGAGGGCTGAGCACCAGGTGTTGAGGGGGAAAAGGCCTGTTTACCGTATTAAAGGTGTTGTGGATTTGCATGCGAAGGCACGGTGTCGCACCGACTTGACCTTTAATGCCCCTACATTTGAGAAAATAGGATAAAAGGAAACGGGAGTGTGATGGCACTTTCTTTGGCGCTTCTGCTAGTTGTGGAAAGTTTTGACAGGGTCCTGGCTACCCTGCCACTCTACCGGTGGCGACGAGTGACGGTAACTCTTGCTCGCAGCGCCCTTTGCCCTCGGTTGGACAGTGTTTTGACAGCAGTGCAGCAGCGCAGTGCTCCCGTTGCGATTGTTTTTAAAAAGATTGGAGGCCAAACGGCAGGTCAAGGCTGCTTTGCTTGAGACAAAACAAAATGGCCCTTGAGAGTGTAGTCTGGCAAATGGTGAGCTGGAAGTATAGTGTGAGAGATAAAAGCTTTTCTGTACTTCAAAGAATGTGTGTATGTGTGTGTCCTACTTTTGTGCAGGTTTCCTGTCTTTCACTCTTAGGGTTAATTGATGTACCCTCCTTGACTGTACAGGTTTTCACACGTTTCTTTGAAGGTGTTTATGTGAATCTTCCAGGAAGGCTGATTGTGAAGAGCGCTGAGATTTGAGCAATGTTTTGCAAACTGC
The DNA here is from genome assembly GCA_029706075.1 of Aldrovandia affinis. NCBI lineage: Eukaryota > Metazoa > Chordata > Actinopteri > Notacanthiformes > Halosauridae > Aldrovandia > Aldrovandia affinis. Next base: position 5,902,389 of record JAINUG010000031.1, read on the forward strand.
ATTTAACAGTCGTCAACTGGATATCAAACTTGATGAGCTAGCTAACACGTAGCAATCACATTCTGTTGTTCTGCTGCAACCCTAAAGAGTAACTAGCTATGCGAGAGAATTTTGCCTGAGTTGGGTGTTATAGAGCGGTAAGAGATATTGCAAAGAGGAGGGCCCCCCATGATCCTCCTATCACAAGCTCTGTGATTGCATCCATACACAAATAGCAGATCCTTTCTCCACCATAGCCACATCTATTTGAAATATTTGTTACATTGTTTGTCACCTATATATATATATATATATATACATACATTCAGTGGCCACTTTATTAGGTACACCTTTCTAGTACTGGGTAGGACCCCCCTTTGCCCCCAGAACAGCCTAAATTTGTCGTGGCATAGATTCAACAAGGTGCTGGAAACATTCCTCAGAGATTCTGGTCCATGTTGACATGATCGCATCATGCTGTTGCTGCAGATTTGTTGGCTGCACATTCATGTTGCAAATCTCCCGTTCCACCACATCCCAAAGGTGCTCTATTGGACTGAAATCTGGTGATTGAACTCATTGTCATGTTCATGGAACCAGCTTGAGATGACGTGTGCTTTGTGACATGGCGCATTATCCTGCTGGAAGTAGCCATTAGAAAATGGGTAGACTGTGGCCATAAGGGGATGCACATGGTCAGCAATAAGACTCCGGAAGGCTGTGGCATTTAAATTATGCTCAATTGGTATTAAGGGGCCTAATGTGTGCCAAGAAAACATTCTCCACCATTACACCACCACCACCAGCCTGAACCGTTGGCACAAGGCAGGATGGATGCATGGATTCATGTTGTTTACGCCAAATTCTGACCCTACCATCTGCATGTTGCAGCAGAAATAGAGATTCGTCAGACTAGGGAACATTTTTCCAGTCTTCAACTGTCCAGTTTTGGTGAGCCTGTGCCCACTATAGCCTCACTTTCCTGTTCTTAGCTGACAGGACTGGTGGTCTTCTGCTGCTGTAGCCCATCCACTTCAAGGTTTGACGTGTTGTGCGTTCAGAGATGCTCTTCTACATACCACTGTTGTAACACGTGGTTATTTGAGTTACTGTTGCCTTCCTGTCAGCTTGAACCAGTCTGGCCATTCTCCTCTGACCTTGCCCACAGAACTGCCGCCCACTGGATGTTTTTTGTTTTTCGCACCATTCTCTGTAAACTCTAGAGACTGTTGTGCGTGAAAATCCCATGACATCAGCAGTTTCTGAGATACTCACACCACCCCGCCTGGCACCAACAATCATTCCACAGTCAAAGTCACTTAGATCACATTTCTTCCCCATTCTGATTTTTGGTCTGAACAACAACTGAACCTCTTGACCATGTCTGCATGCTTTTATGCATTGAGTTGCTGCCACACGATTGACATAAAATGAAAAATGTGAAATCCATTAAATCACAAATTATTATTATTATGTTAAACAATATATCTGTCATCAATATGCCTCATCTTGTGATTTATTTTGCTTCGGAAAAGAAAGTACGTTTTAAGTGAAAAGAAAAAAGGGCCAATCAGCTTTTTTCTTTTCGTTGTCTCTGGGTAGAACAATCTAGCTAGAGTAACTGTCACCTTCAGCCTTCAGTAGCCTCGATTGAAGGCCTCTGCCATTGAAGTGCATCCGGGCAGATTTATGGAATGACAGGTGGATTAGCCAATCATATTTTGTAGTGTGGGTGGGACATTTTTTCAATACATTCCCGCCACTTCCGAGCCTTCGAGAAGGCCCTGGTATACGTCACTGACTATGAAAAGATCTAAAGCATTTTCCAGATCTCCCCTTGACAGTAGCAGCGATTGAGCACCGTATAGCTACATAAACTAGAGTGAGGTTTTGTGTCTGTATATTAGCCATGATTTTGGTATTTTACAAATTAATTATCACTATTTTATCAACTCCCGAGTAAAAAAATAAAATAATAATATATATATTCTGTTAAGTGAGTCAATGTAAACCACATCTAAAACACCTTTTTTACGATAAATAAGTTTGAACTGATGTTATTGTCACTATCAATATCGATCGCTAACGTTAGCTAACTGTGACAGAAGCCCTAACAATAGAGGAGGACTGTATTGCTAATTTGTTAACATCACCTGTTTCAAGGCTGGGTTTTAATAAGAAACTGGAGATGGTCCAAAGAGGAAGGCCAACGCCAGATTTACCAAGACTTGTGCAAGCTAGCAAGTAATTTCAGAGGCATTTCCAAGCTACCAATTACAATCGCTATCCGTGACTAGCTGGGAGCCTGCAAATGAACAGGCTGTACTGCTGGGACTGTTATTCAGCACGGAGAAGGGGCCATGGGCCAGTGCTGGATCCAACAACCTTAGCTGCTTAACGAAAGCAGCCCTGCGCCACCAAAGTACAGCTGGACACCTGCAAGCCACTATCGACTGAAAATATTTGGAGACCCAAGAATAGATGTCCAGTTAAGTGAGCAGCTCCGAGGATAAACAATGAGAAGGTGAGACAATAGGGAAATTCTGAAATGCCTCATTCACTCCGTTGTGTTTTTGGGAAAGCAAGAGCTGCCATTTAGAGGACATGATGAGAGCAAAGAGTCCTCTAACAGAGGGAATTATTTGGAGTTGCTTGACTTTTTGGCTGAATATGACAGCGATCTACGCTGCCATCTGACAACATCCAAAGTGTTCTCCGGCACGTCAAGTAAAATCCAAAACGACCTGATCAGCGCGGCTGTTGATGTCATAACAGATGCAAGGAAAGAGGAGGTGAATAAGACACCGTTTGTAGCTGTTCTGGTTGAAGAGAACCGACATCAGTAATACAGCTCAAATGTCGCATGTGCTGTGTTTCCTTCACACTACTGTCGGTGATGTAAGATTTTTCCGATTTGAAGATGTCACTGAAGACAAGCGGGCAGACGCCAATGCAGCCCGGGTTAATGGGTTTTTGGAGGAGTGTGGATGCATTTATAAAGTCGCGGCACAGTGCTATAATGGCGCTGCTCTTATGGCCTCTGCACTGCTCTGATCTCTCGCGTGAACTTTGATTGTTCCTACCATGTATTTGTGCACATCTTGTAAGTCGCTCTGGATAAGAGCGTCTGCTAAATACTTAAAATGTAAATGCAAAATGTACATGGAGTACAAGCGAGAGTGAAAATCCCGCAGGCACTGTTCATTCATTGCTATGCACACATGCTCAATTTAGTGATGTGCAAGATTCTTTTTTCACACCTCAGTGGCCTGGCAGCTTTTTTCTCAAAGTCGCCTAAACGGACAAGACTACCGGATGAGATATGCCGGTGAAGGCTTCCCAGAGCAGCTCCAACGCGGTGGAACTTTAACTCGCGCTTGGTCTGCACTGTGTCCGATAAGAGAGAGGAACTGAAAGAGCTCTTTGAACACATTGTAGCCCACCATGATGACTTTGATCAAGACACCGTTCACAGCGCAGATGGATACATTACGCACCTGGCGAGCTTCGAGTTCTGCTTCCTGCTGTCCACCTTCAGCTCCATCTTTGCGCACTCTGATGTCCTGTTTGGGATTTTGCAGAACAGGGAGTTTGATATCCTGTTCTGTTTGAACAGCATCGAAGACTTCTGCATCGCCATCGAGAGGGAGAGAGGGAGCTTCGGGTCAATCTACGGGGCCACAGTTGGCGAGACCGGTGTCCCGAGCTCCCGGTGCGATAAACGACAACCTTCTCACTCAGCTCAGAGACAGGTTCAAGGACCATGAAAGGCTTATGTTCCTTGCCCTCCTAGACCAGCAGCAGTTCATCACATATAGGAAAAACTTCCCTGATGCTGCGTTCACAAGTCTCGAGGAAAGTTATGGGTCACACTTTGATCTGCCACGGCTCAACACTGAACTCGCAGTGATGTAGGCCATGTCAAACTTTGAGGGAAGGAACCCAGCCGATCTCCTCCACTTTCTCCAGCAGAAGGGACTGCATGAGAACATGCACCAGCTGTATCTACTCACCTGCCTGGTCTTGACTATTCCTGTGTCCACTTCCTCAGTGGAAAGGACATTCTCATCCCTGAAAAGGATCAAGACATATTCCAGAAACACCACTGGACAGGTTTGACTGTCAGCCTTGGCCTTGATCTCAATCACGAAATAACTTGTTATGGATTTGAAGTCAAAGGACAAACTATACGATGGTGCCATTGCACATTTCACAAAGAAAGACCGGAGGATGGACTTTGTTTTCAAACGAGAAGGACAGCAAAATTGTCTGTTTTCATTTGAGAAGGACCAGTTGTTTTCAAATGATCTGGTGAGTGTCACTGTTTTGTATAGTTTTTTTGTATGTATTTTTTCAGCATGCTTGCTCTGGGCTTATGGTGTGTATTTGAGAATAATGCATTTGAGAAGTTTTATCCCAGCCTGCCAGGCTACTGTCTTTTGAAATGTATGATAATTGCAGTATGAAGTCCTATTGTTGGAAATACTGTGTGAGGTTGTGTTTTTTCTGCCTGTAGTGAGGGCATCTGCTTATAATAGTTAATTGAATGAGCTGGTTCTTGTTTGATGCTGTGTGTGACAACTGTCCATATGTTGTGTGTGCGCTTAGTGCAGGTGGTCGCTATCCTTTCAGCACCACACACAAGTCATCCCCCTCTGATGTCATTGTTGTCGCCTTTGGTAGGCGTGGTACTGGGAAAAGTCAATCAATTTTTTAAGCAAAAGTTCTCACAAATCTCAAAATGTGAGTAGGCCTATGATTCATGAAATACTTGCACCCATAAATAAAGATTCGTACGTCAGGCATATGCACATGTTTTATCTAGCCTAAATCACAAATGACTAAATTTAGAACTTGATCTGGTTGGAATCAAAGCTCACGTTTTGTTCAATGGCTAAACTGTTTGTCGGAGAGACTTTATGAAAGTCGCCATGGTGCTGCGCGAAAGCCACACGAGAGCGCTTTGATTGTGACCGATTGATTTGAACACAATTGATTGACCGATTGATTGACCGATTGATTGATGACCAATCTACATAGGCCTACAGCACATTTGTTTTTTGTTGTGGTAGTATGGCCTACATTATACGGTGTAAAATAAAAAATTGGCAGTTTAAAATACAACGCCAGAGGTTGTTGCACGGTCAGAGGGAGGAAGGCAGAGCGGTCTTTGCATTTTTAATTCGACATGTTTTTTCCCCCCCCAAGTAATCAAAAATCACTGCCCCTCCTAAGGTTAGTGATGTGAGTGACAATATAGGTTGATATCGGGTGCAAGGGATACTGTTAAAAATAACTGTATGGTGAAGTTGCAGGATTGTTGGGAAGACCACTGCATCTCTGGGCTGCAACTGCAGGGATGTAACTGGCTGAATAAGCCAGAAACAAATGCAGGTGAAAGACAGACAACGCGTTTGGTCGTCTCTGGAACCAAGGCCAGGGGTTTCCCAACCTTCGTCTCAAGGTCCCCCTAAAAGGACCCACCTGTGGCCTAGGACCCCTCACCTCAATGAAATGGTTAGTTGTTGACACCTAATGTAATTTAACATATGCCATTTAGCAGACGCTTATATCCAAAGCGACTTGCCCATGAGATCCGCAGTTTCTGAGGTTACTCACACCACCCCGTCTGGCACCAACAATCGTTCCACGGTCATAGTCACTTAGATCACATTTCTTCCCCCATTCAGATTTTTGGTCTGAACAACAACTGAACCTCTTGACCATGTCTGCATGTTTTTATGCATTGAGTTGCTGCCACACGATTGACATAAAATGAAAAATGTGAAATCCATTAAATCACAATATAATTTATTTGTTTTTTTTATTCCTTTAATGTTTTATTCCTTTAATCTGTCATCAATATGCCTCATCTCGTGATTTATTTTGTTTCGGAAAAGAAAGTACATTTTAAGTGAAAAGAAAAAATGATGCATTAATGCGCAGGTGTACAGGTGTACCTAATAAAGTGGTCTCTGAGTGCACATGCCGTTTAGCAGACGCTTTTATCCAAAGCGACTTACAGTAGTGAGTGCATACATTTTTTCAGTATATGTGGTGCCAGTGGGAATTGAACCCACAACCTTGGCGTTGTTGGCGCCGTGCTCCACCAACTGCACAGAACCACCGTTAATCAGCACCCACTACAGGATTTAATGCACAAGGAAGCGTGGATAGAATGGGACACGTGCACAATATATTTATATCAAACGTGTATTTTGTACTACATGAATTTTCAGTATTCTTTTATTACAAGAAATTACAGTGATCATAATATTACCAATTATATGTCAAGACAACAGTGCATTTTGTTTGAAGGCCCAAAACACTATGTAATTTATGGAATATGAAAATGCAAAGCAAATATTCTAGAGGGAGTATATTTTTTGTACATGTTGCTGAGGACACCGGGGGACTCCTTTGTAGTCCCCGGACCCCCGGTTTAGAATCCGTGTGATGGATGTGACATTTAGTTCAGTCAGTCAGTCAGTCAGAGGGACAGACGGAGGCCATGCGCGCAGCCTTTGTGTTGTGTGTTTAAAAGCTGCTGTGAAAGCAAATTGCACATATGAATCATTGATGGTGATCTTTTAAGGTGGGCTTAACCATATACTTACCTCCGGAAAGTCTGAGATGAGGTCACATGGGCGCCTCTTAGCACTCGGCTGGCGCTGGAATTGGCCGCGCCCCGCACGGCGTGTTTTTGTTTGCTGTAATGAGTGTCTGGCACAGCGTGCGGGTTGAGACGAATGCTCAGCAGACACAATATTTGAGTCACGGTCTTCATGGTGACGCACGCGTTTCTTGTGGTTACCAGGGTAGCAGGAAGGAGAAAGCCACTGAAGTTCTCTTTCAAAATGGAGAGAATTTGGGTCAGGCTCACTTTTTAAAAATGTAAACATATATATACGTATATATTTTTACATGTTGATAAACCGTTTCCCATGCTCATTGCGGCGTAGTGTAGCGATGGCCGGTTCATAATATGTCTGCTTGGATAAAGTGTCAAACGTCCCTGTGGCTTTCTTTTTAATACCTGTGTCAACTGACTGTGCGCTATGCAGTAGCACTCGATGCGACCGAAGGTGTGCCCAGTACCTAACTGCTTAAAGATGTGACGCCAATGAAACGACTGTTTTTGCCATCACTGTTGTGGGGCAAATCCATGGGCAAAAATGGCTAGTGCATTGAATACCACAAACGCAAGCTTGTGTGCAGCATTCACAGTGCCTTTAAGAATGTGGTTAGTAAAAGCTATGTTCTTCTCAAAAGTTGCCTAAAGTGAAGCTTGCAAGCACGGCATTATGCTGGGAACGAGTCTGTCTAGCCTCTGAAACGCGCTACATCCCGCCTCAGAGAGGCCACGGAGACTTAAGATCTGCTGCCGTGGAAACGTGGAGAAAAGCCGAGAGCGGCCTTGCACTTCCTTTCGGCTTCAAGCGCCAGGAAAAAGAGAGCCCGCAAAAGAAGGTGGTTACGTTTCTCTCTGCCCTGCGCGGAACTTTGCTTTGTGTAAACTGAACAATGTGCGCCGTGCTATTTTGGGGATTTTGGCAGATGCGAGGAAGTGATTGATTTCACGCACTTTCGAGAGCCGGGCCCACATCTGTGATTAGTCACAAGGAGAAAATAATTGATTATCCCGTGGGTTCAACTTTTCAATCGCATGAAAGCGTCCTTTGATGGATTGTTAAAAGTTGCGGACTTTGCTCCAGGTTCAGTCCTTCCAGCGACTCGATCCTCACTGAGTTCAGACGCTCGGATCAGTTTATTTTTTCTAACCGCACATTTTCAGTCCTGCTTGAATGGAAATTTCCTTTTCCTTGGGCCTTCTGTAAGAGTACCCTATATGAGCAAATACACACACACACACACACACACACACACACACACACACACGCGCACACTCCTACAGGCACACACACTACATATGCACGTATACACACACACGCACACACGCCCCCTGACACTTGAAATAGTGTTTCTTCTGCGTGCACCGCTCACACACGATTCAAATATAGCATCCACTGAGTGCAGGGTATGAGGCGGGATGTGTAACTCCCAAGTTGGAACAGATCATCAGCAGAGAACCAGGAGAGCCCTCTGTGGCCGCCCTCCTGTTTGAAATGCGAACGTGTCAGATATGGCCTACATGCACTTGACGGAGTGTGACGGCGGTATTTGTTTTTGAGATAGCGCCGTGGGTACAAGACGGGCGTGACAGCGCCCGGGGTGGGTGAAAGTGACAGGAAATGAATCCCACGGCCTCACCGCTACGGTGGCAGCTGTCTGACGCGGACAGAGCGGGATTAGCGGAAACGGGCAGAAGAAAGCAAAGCACCCGTCTCCAAAGTGTATTGCGGTATGACAAGCGCTGTTAATCTTTTCGACGGAAAGATGAGGTCCACCGCGCTCCCGAACATCGTCCGATTAGGCCACGCTTATATCCGTTTGTCTTTTTCTCCCCCCGTTGATGTCTGCTGGAAGGCAATTTGTTTTGTTGTAGAATGGAATTCTGCCTGGTACATGCGTGGTTACAGCCCAAGCAGCGCATTTATAGAGTTGGCTTTGGGAGGTGGTGACATCACATCACTTGCTTCTTTTTTTTCCCTCCCAGTTTAGTGGCCAATTATATACCCTCTATTTCTTTCGATTTGCCCTCACATTAGTATGGAGGGCTTATTCGAGTGCGGCAGATCAACAGCATGGGAAGATTATTTCCCCTCATCTTCAGCCTAGCACTCCCTGCCAGGGATACAGGCTTGCCTGACACCTCCATTTGGCAGAAAATGTACCTTCTGCTGGAGCTTGTGACTGACCGTATGGGCCCTAGCATTGAACTTTTGTGTTCGTGCGAGCATGCATGCGTGTGTGCGTGTGCGTGCGTGCACCTGTATGCGTGCACCTGTATGCACGAGTGTCAGTGTACATGCGTGTCAGTGAGTCGATCGGTGAGTGTGTGAGTGTTCTTCCTCCATTTCCCCCAGTTCATTAGTGACTAACGGACGGCGTGTCGCCAGCAGCCGTGGACCTCGTGAGGAGGCGAGGGCCTGCTTTTGTTGTGCTCACGGTGTCATCTTCTCCTGACAGAGCAGAGATAATCCCGGCTCCTCACAGAACTAAATTTGACTTTTCCGTGAAAGCGCTCCCTCCTGCTGTCATACCTGTGACTCATAACCATACCCCAGAGGGACACGGGCAGTGATGGGTGCTGGTGTGGGGATTTGGCCTAGCGGGGGCTGTGAGCAGCCGGAGAGAGCCTGCAGGTAGCTTTCGCCCTCACTAAGCTCAGCCTGCTTACTTACCTGATGACTTGATGACAGTTAAAGGGAAATTCCGCACAGATGTTAGGACGTTTTTCTTTGCACAGAGAGTTGTCGATGCCTGGAACAGCTTGCCAGGTCGGGCAGTAGAGGCAGAAACACTTGGGCTATTCAAGTCCAGGCTAGATACTCTTTAAATTAGGACATGGATCAGTTGCATGGATCAGTTGGAGAATATGGATGTCGAGAAAGAAAGATTTCAAGCAAAATACAACAAGACACATTATGTAACGCTGTTTGTTAATGAATAGCCACATGAAACAGAAATCCATAAATTTTTAATTTATCTAAACCAAATTTCTCTCCGAAAAAAATACACAAGACTTCTTATTACTTACTGTTCGCAAATTTCCAGCTCTCTCTCTTGAATAGCGACTCCAAAATTACATTAAATCATCAACCCCGAACACATTTACGCACTCAAAATTAGCATGGAGATCCTGCACTGTTGTTTTGGAAAAAGCTTCCTTAGGACCACGTAAAACACGAGTTAACTATAGCAATGCTTGAACTGTCATTCTCATATCCTCAGTGTTCTTTTGGTACCAAATGTTCTTGATTTCTTGGTAAATAACCAATTTAACATTTTCTCTTACCCTGAACACATATTTTGATCATCGATAGCTGTGGATTGTTGTGGTGGTATCGGTTTACACATCAAGTTAGCGTGGTGAATATAAAATGCTCGAACTCTCAAATTGTTCTCCTAATCAAGGTTTACAAATGATTGATGTCCTGATGATTAATTGGTGACTTTGTGAAGTTGTCATTTTTTCCTTATGTTACACCTTTGCACCCCTTGGACCATGACCTACTGATCATGACAAACCTAGATGGGCTGAACGGTCCGTTCTCGTCATTATGTATTATTAACCGATTGAAGCCTTCCGTTGGAGCTGCAGTATGCCCGTGTTGAGGATGCTGGCGTTGGCAGTACAGCCCTGGGCTGGGGGTCATTCGCTGGCACGGTAACGGCGTGGACTGGGGCTAGTCCGGCCGTCTGTGCTGAGGGAACAACCGCACACTGGTACCAGTCTGGGCTGCCGGGCACTTTCCGGATTGATCCGGGTACAGCACAATGTGTGCTCACGATGGTAGTGTCCCCCGCGCGATTCAAATCCACGACCCAGTGGCCGCGATGGGGGTTTCCCCTCTCCCTGACCAACTCTATGATGTCCTAAAGCTTGGGTGTGCTCCTGCATTGGGGCCTGATTCCTTCCTGAAAAAGACAAAATAATCCCTTGAAAACGGTTTCGTACCCTCTATTAATCCAACGAACGTTTTACCGAATCCTGTCCGACTTGACGTAAAAAGGATGTTGATGCCAGCAATTTGCGACGATCTGCTTTTCAAGAGACTGTTTGTCACTTCAATGGTTTAAAAGGGCAGATATTTACAGAGCTAACTCGCTTCAAATGTGGCAGCTTTGACGCATTTGCCTGGGCTATTTTCTGCCTGGTTCGGAAGGTGAACAAACAGCTCACCGTGTTTCTCTGAAGGATGTCATTGTGTTGTAGAGGCTCAGCCCCCCCCCACACGCGTTCCCTATTGATCTCCGCCGTCTCTCCTGCGTTTGTGAGGCGGTATCGAGCCTCGCGCACAGTGACTAAGTGCATTCTGTTGAGCCGTCTACATCCACGGTGGGTATTTAAGTACGAGCAGAGGAGGAGAGGAGAAAGACGGTGCGATCTTTGGATGGGTGTAGCTCTGTGGTCGGTAGAGACAAGAGAACGGGTGGTGGGTTTTTGTTGACTTCTCCCCTGTGAATGGTGTTTTCAACTCGTATGCCATCCACCGTTATGGGTTGGCAAGACTTGTTTTTCTTGCGGACTACATTGTTACCAATCTTCCAGTACCCCAGTGTTATTAATTTTCTCCATTGGTCAGTCCTATCTAGATAGCCTGACCGTACGTATCTCCTTCAGCCAATAATAACATCTGTTCATGGTTGCGGGACATTATATGTACATTACTGTGCATATCTTTTTCTTCTGGAACGTGAATTGCAGTAAAGGGCAGTTAAATTTAGAAACGGATAAAATACACTTCTTGGCTGGGGGACAAGTGATATTCCAGATGTTGGATGTGGCTCTGCAGCTGGTTTCGGGCTTGTCTACTTCCAGAGCTGAAGCCATGAGCGTTATGTCATCTGTGCCGTCTATGCCAGTCAGCCAGCCAGCCAATGGAACCTTGCGGTGGCCCAGAGGGGCAGAGTTATGTGGGCATGCTGGTAGAGAAGGGTGACTGACACACAAATCAGCCACGCCACGCGATTCTGATATCGCAAAAGGGTTTATTTTACTTAATTTCTTTGCAGGTGGGCTTTGGGTTCGGCGGTCGAGGTGAGCTTCCACACGCGGTGCGCCCGAGCCAGTCTAAGAGGAGCTATACTTTTCTTCCTTTTCACATTGCAGTGAGCGCTGTTGGTGTCTGAGAGAGACGTAGCCCTCGGTAGCTGCGGCGGTGGGCAGTGATTCAGGCGTAATTACACCTCTGTCCTGATTACAGTGTTGCCGCGTGGCAGACTGGATCCAGCCTGACCTTTCTCTCCCGGCCCGAGCATCAAAATAACCGCTCCGACTCGTCCCGCCTCCCGCCAATTACACGCCTTTCGTTTTAATTTTTACACGTCGACCAGTCGCAGGGCCGGATATTTCCGGAAGCAATTCGGGTTAAGTGTCTGGTTCAAGGGCACAGCAGTGCACTAACGTGTCCCGTAGACACCGACTGATACAGTCTGACCCACGGTCCTCACCAGTGTTATTTATCGTTGTGATTGTTATGCATTTGTTTTCACTTTTAAAATGACGATTGTCATTATCAGTGTTATCTTTATCGTGCGGCTCACGGGCGATTGGTACATTTAAGAGCAAAGTACAACATACAAGAGCAAGTAGCATGGGCAATAAAAAAAACTGGTTTAACAAGTACCCGTAATACCTTGAAATCTGGGAAAGTTCTGTGAACTCATTCTATCCGTGGTTTTTCAGGCGAGTTGATGGTTTCAATGTTTGGTCAGACACGACCTGCTGTTTTATCTGGGGTCGGGCCAACTTTCAGTCGGTCAGGGTCACTTTGCTATTGAAATGCCTTGGGCTTGCCTCAAGTATTGCATGTGCTGCTATGGCGAGTCAGTGGAAAAATGGCATTGGGTCTCTCTCTCTCTCTCTCTCTCTCTCTCTCTCCCCTGTCTATTCCCTCCCCTCTTCTTCCTTGCCTTTCCTTTCCCGGGCCACAGTCGTGATTGATGTGCTAATTTCTGGCAGCTAATTTGAGCCTTGAAGGGTGCTAATTGGTGTGCTCTGTGGGGTCTGGCGCATGAAATTGGGGGAAAAGATCAGAGGGTAGACTCTGGCAGTTGGTCTTTGAGCGCCGTCAGTCCGTTAATATTTGACTGCGACACAGGCCTGTACACAGTCCAGCCTAACATGGCTTTAGGGAAGCTGGTGATTCAGTCAAGTCCTTGACCGCAGCGATGATTGGGTGCGCTTGTTTGTTCGCTCCCTCTGGTAAATCATTCTTTCATTGTTGTTTTTTCTTCTATTTTCTTTTTCCCCTCCAGCACATAAATCCTCAAAGCTCCCAGGGCCGCTGCAGGCCTGCCAAGGCTGGTAATAACAGAGGCCACCTCGCATTGTTTGCGGGGGTAAATATTAAAGCATAATCCTGCTTCGTGTAATTCATGAATACAGAATGTCCTGACCAATACCACCAAGATTACATTCCTAGAGCTGTGATGAAGAAAGCGGAAAAAGCAATCCTGTTTAGAGTGGGGGGGGGGGGGGGTGGGAGCGAGGGGTGGGCGGATTCGTAGACGACGATTACGGGCCGCGTGCCCTCATATCCGTGACCTGTTATGGAGATGTCTCCACTTCCACCTGTAGAGTGTATGGCCTGCACTTATTGCCTGCGCTTAAAAGCTTCTTGGCAGGAACGTCACAGCGGCAAAGGGCCCAGAAGACCATTCGCCAGATCTGTCTGTATATATCCATCATGTATATATACACACTTATACATACATATATCCGTATTTGCTTTTAATCGCTGACACTCAGAGCATGGTCTGAAAGCACTGTTGAGAGTGAGAGTGATATTGGGTCAAATTCGATGGCAATGCATTGAGATTCTGCCTGCAGCCCCTCGACAGAGCCCATAGGCTACAGACACTCACCTCCATGCCCCTTTATGACATCACCATGGTCTTACGGGAAGAGGAAAAGCTCGCCTGTGGTCCAGACCCAAAGTTACGACCATGGACACAAGCGATCTATTGCGTCTCCAGACTAGAGCTTGGGCAATGTATTTTTGGCGGGACTGCTACCAGCCGCAGAGCTATTTACTCCCATGTTCTTTGTAGTGAGTGTGAGTTTTCCTCATCAGATTATTAATGTCCCTAGGATTTACCCTTGGGGAACGTCTAGCCTTTTTTATCAATTCATTTCAAAGCACGTACACACCGTGTACATAATGTGGATCCCCCCGGGCAGTAAGAACACCTCACTTCACTTCAGTGTGTTCAGCTATCCTCCATGGAGTTTCTTTTCAGAGAAACAGTTTGACGCTGTTATCCTCCAGGGAGAAAAGCACTTCGGCGTACAAGAGCAGTATGAATGAGTCTAAATCAGGCCCCGCTCTATGCAACAAAATGTCAAACTGTCACAAACTGACAGGCCGACGGAGAGGAGGAAAAGAAAAGAAAAAGGCAGGTACGGCTGCAAGCACCCCCCCTCCCTCAGGAATAAAACTAGGCTAAATAAAGTGTTGACGTTGGCTCTGCTGTCTTAAAACCCACTGTTTGATATGCAGTATTCCACTTGCCGTACATTGATAATCACTTGAGCGGGACCGCATTGCTGAGACTCCTGTTTGCACAGTTCGCACCGTTACATTTTCCGCTCCTAATTCCGTCATCTAGACTGCCTTCCTTTGGCTCCGTCTAGGTGGGACTTTTGTTGATCGGCAGACACGTGGGATTAAGCTGCTCGCCGTGAGTGTATCGACTGTGATGTGACGCCGTCGCACGCATCGGGCGCTCCGCGTATTTCAGTGTGTGTGTGCAATGTGTGAAAATACCTGAGCCATTTTTATCACTGGCGGTTGTTGATTTTCGAAAGCCTTCCAGTTCTTAACCTGCGCCGACGTGTGATCTCAGACACCCTCCCCGGCTGGTGAAGGTACAGTGCGAAGGAACTTTGTGCTCAGCATGTTGTGGGGTTGCGTCGAGGAGTCGTGATCCTGGAAGCGGGAGGGAAGGAAGGAGGGAGGGAGGTTTATGTCACAGCTGTAGAGCTGGAGGGGCAGGTGATAATTACTGACTGGCGCTGAGCCTACGTCTGATTCCCTCCTCCACCCCCCACCCTCTCTCTCTCTTTCTCTCCTCTCTCTCTCTCTCTCTCTCTCTCTCTCTGTCCTTTCCTCGCCACCGTCCTCTCGCTAAAAGCTCACCGTCTCAGCACTCAGCTGCACTCAGCAGCTTTTAATTGCGGTCCGGGAAACCCCCGGAAAGATCGCACGGTGTCACTTTTCGGCCCAGGCCGCCCGCGGCGATGCGGCGAGAGTGCGAGCGCGCCCCTCCAGAAACGCAGAGCCCAGTAACGTCTGGCGGAGCCCAGGAATGTCTGGATTTGAATGCCGCCCAATTATTTTGGCGCAGCTGCGATGTGTCCGTGACAGCGCTGGGCACTGGCTGACCCTGAGGGGACACAGTGGAGCCAGTGTGGGGTCGGAGGAAGGGGCGGGGTTGCGGAGCAGCGGCATCTGTGGAGAGCGGAGCTCGTGGCTGCTTTGGCCTAGTCATCCCACTGCAGAACTGCAAAACAAGTGCAGCATTTTTTTTCTTTTCGTTTTTTTCCCTACAGGGCCGATTATTTTTAGTTGGGCCGATAGTTTTTCAGAGGGAAGACGTATTTTCTCTGTGTTGTGTATGCAGTTAGTGGGGGGTGTTTAATTAGTCTCTGGGATTTTCAACAGTACCTATCTAATGAACTGCGTGCTCACTCCAAGGGGACTTGATTATGTGGATTTTATGAAGGTTGACAGTTATGAACAGTGTGGACAGTATTTGTGAAATTAGTCTGCAGTGCAGATACAATTTTGAAAGTACTCTGCTTTAGATGGTGCAGATAGTATTGGGGAAGGTAGTGACTGCGACTGCCACTGTATCTCAGGCCCTGGGTCAGTAGGCCTGCCCGGAGAGTGTCAAGCCTCTCTTTCCCAGACCCACATCGACAGCCACTCATCACCCGTACCCTGCTGGGGGCATGTACACTTTCAATTACACAGCTGCCTTTTTGCTATAAGCTATAAGCAGACAGCGCACAGTATAGATAACTACTAATATAAAGGAAACGCCAATATAAAATGTCTAGTTGTTGGGCCACCAGAACAGCTTCAATGCGCCTTGGCATAGATTCTACAAGTGTCTGGAGGGATGCAACACCAGTCTTCCACAAGAAATTCCATCGTTTTGTGTTGTTGATGGTTGATGGAAAATGCTGTCTCGGGCTCCCATAAATCTCCCATAACTGTTCATTTGGGTTGAGATCTGTTGACTGAGACGGCCATGGCATATGGTTTACATAGTTTTCATGCTCATCAAACCAGTCGGTGACCACTCGTGCCCTGTGGATGGGGGCATTGTCATCCTGGAAGTGACCACTCCCATCAGGATGGAAATGCTTCACCACAGGATGAAGGTGATCACTCAGAATAGCTTTGTATTTATTGCCATTTACCTTGCCTGCCAAGGGGTTGAGTGGACCTAAAACATGGCAGGAAAAATGCACCCCACAGTGGCAGAACAGAAGCGCCAGAACCCTTCATTTACTCAAGTGCTTCCTTTATTTTGGCACTTACCTGTACATGGAACATTCCAGGCAGATATATACACACGAGGTACATCCGACCGCGCTCTGTCCCTGTTTGTTTTGGAATGACCCCAGGACCCTGTGATCATTGGAATGCACGCTGGAGTGGGCCGCCTTCTCAGGAGGGGTGCAGCACCACCCAACCGAGGGGGGGGGGGGGGTGGTAATTCGTTTGGGTAATTCTGCCTAACTACAGGGAAGGATTTTCCCGTGGTCCCTTCAGGTGAAGGCTTCCATCGCTCATAGATTTTTGTCTCAGTTAATACGCTTTGCAGTCGCGCTCAACACTTTCTCAAAGCAGCTCGGCCAAAGGTGGTTTGACGCCACGCTCTTACCCATTCACTGGGCAGGGGTTGAACGCGATCGTTTCAGCTAAGGCCGCTCTGCTCACGAGCGATGCAGCGACAGCGTCCAGCACAGGGTCCCGTCCAGGGTTTTCGGCCCCTGCGGCCGTCTGAATCCGAGCCTCCGCTCCACCCGGGGGTGGCCTAGCGCCTTGCTCCTCTCTGACCGCTGCGCCTCATTGCTGAGCGAGTTTCCTGCGGTGAGTTTGGGGCTCCATTAGAGGCAGCGGCGGCGACTGCGAGGAAGGAGGCCTTTGGAGGTACAAACGACACGAGTCGTGGACCTCAGAGGGGGGTCCCACGGGGCTCTCGGGGGAGGGTGCCTTCTATGGGGAACGTTTAAAAAAAAAATGTCTCCCAATTTGGTAGCCAATTACTCCCGCTATTTTCAGGTCAATCCCTCCCTCGTAGTTCGCTGCCGTAGCACTGTGACCGGTAGTGACAAAGGTGAAGTATCGTCTCCTCCGAGACGGCACTCGTCATGCTGTCGACTGTAACTCCGGCACCCCAGAACCACTCCTGTTCGCAGCAAACTGTGTCGGCTTCCCTCCCCCCTCCCTGGGGCGTACAGCCAATTGCCGCCCCCGGTGGTACTCCCGGCCAGAGCCGACTCTGGCGCGTTGGGGAATCGAACCCCGGTCGCCGTGGCCAGCATCGGACGTTGAAACCACTAGACCACGCGGGAGGCCAACGGGGAACGTTTTGAGTGTAGATCAAATGGTGGCTTTCAAAGTCTCCCTCCACCTTGCGAAAAATCCAAATAAACGTAACGCTGCTCCCTGCACCATGAAATTGGATCTGTTTTCCCACAATGCTTTGCCACCCGCCTCTGAGAAAGACGGCAGCATGTGGGAGGGGGGAATCGGGCCTAAAGCATCCCTGTGGATTTGCATAAATCACACAAAGTGGGGCGCAGCCCCTATGGGTGCCCCACTTTGTCAAAGGAAGGCATCGTGACGTGTGTGTGTGTGTGTGTGCGCGTCTCGGATTTTTGCCCCCACACAGGCGCTTAATTTCTGCACAGGCTTTGTCACCTCAGCTCAGACCCGAATTATTCGATAAAAAAATAGAAATGCCTGTAATGGAATTTTTTCTCAGTAAAGTTCTCAGTAAAGCACTGTACATTCTCGCATTAAGACGCAAATCACCGCAGTTGGCGTTTCCTCCGGTCGCCCGGGATCCAGTCGTAAAATTGTCAAATTGAAAGTAGATGTGTTGTTTTTTATTATGTGTATCGTTCTGACGCATGCCCTGACCCGTGCCCTGTAAGCCTGAACCGGATTGTCCTCCTCCTCCGTTGGCTGGCGTCGGCCGACCTGACTGCCAGCCCAAAGCTCTTTGTTCCTGTGAACAGAGCGATGCAAAAATGCCGTCAGGGAACAAGCTGCTTTTTCCACGGTTGGCTTTCCGATCACTTAAAGATACCGAATTCCCATAGAGTGCGTCCAAGTGTGACGGCAATTTTTTTATTTTTTTATTCGGTTCGTGGTTGGGGATGCTTGGCCGTGCCTGCGACGCTGTGTGTTACGATGCTTCTCAAGTGTACATGCTGAAGCACTTTGCCCA
Source organism: Aldrovandia affinis (assembly GCA_029706075.1). Taxonomy (NCBI): domain Eukaryota; kingdom Metazoa; phylum Chordata; class Actinopteri; order Notacanthiformes; family Halosauridae; genus Aldrovandia; species Aldrovandia affinis. The sequence continues at coordinate 5,920,467 of JAINUG010000031.1, forward strand.
CTGCTGGAGCGCTGTGTCTGGCCCTGGGCCCTCCTGTTGTTTTGGGGATGATGCTGTTTGTGTACTGGCCAAGGCTCTCTGTCTATGTCCAGACACACTCCCCCCCACCCCCTCTCTTCCCCTCTCTCTCTTTCTCCCTCTCTCTATCGCTCTCTCTCTCCCCCTCTCCCTCTCTCTCCCCCCCTCTCTATCTCTCCCGCCCCCTCCCCCTCCCTCTCTCTCTCTCCATCTCTCTCTCCCCCCTCTATCTCTCTCTCTCCCTCTCTCTCCCCCTCCCTCTCCCTCTCTCCCCTCCCTCCCTCTCTCTCTCTCCCTCCCCCCTCTCTATCTATCTCCCTCCCTCCCTCTCCCCCTCTCTCTCCCCCCTCCCTCCCTCTCTCCTCTCCCCCCTCTCTGTCTCTCTCCCTCCCTCTCTCTCTCCCTCTCTCCCTCTCCCTCTTAATTAAAGGGCACGAGATGCATACCATTTGTTCACAAATCCAGCGGTCCATTACGGGCGACACATGCTCGAGCAGTGCAAAGCTTGCACAAATGAAACTTTTGCAGTCAAAGGTTTGAGTACACCTTCCATCTGGACTACGGCTAAGCGGGCACTCCTTCATTCTTGAGCAAGATAACGACCCGAAACACACCTTGAAGTTGTGCAAGAACTACCTGGTGAAGGGGGAACGTGAAGGACAACTCAAACTAAGGACCTGGCCTGCCCAGTGTCCAGATTCCTCAAATCCCATACAACTTGTATGGGATGAACTAGACAGAACAGTCAAAGCAAAGCAACACACAAGTGCCTCTGGGAAGACATATCGGGTGATTTCCTGCTGAAACGTATTAACCGAATGGCCTGTTTGTGAGGCTGTTATCACGGCAAAGGGTGGCTATTTTGAGGAATCCAAAATTCAATTTTCAATTCAATTTTATTGAACATTGCTTTGATGTTCCTTTTGTTTATCGTTACATGTGTTTTTTTGTCATTTTCAAGTATTTAAAGAAACTTATATGGTGTAAAACATTGTCAATTATGAGGTAAACCTAGTTTCCAGCAACTTTTGACTAGTACTGTATATATATATATGTAACATAGCAGTTATGTAATTTTACACAACTCCTCTCTCTATGTTGTACTGGCGCTTGTTGGGGACTTACCCTACGTCATGGGATGTTAGAACACATAAAAAAAAGAAAAAAAGAAAAAAAATGGAACACAATTTAAAATCACATCACAGGCACTCTTTTGCTTTGTCTCGACAAAGTTGTTAGCAGCGTGCCAGGTGCCCCCCCCCCCCCCCCACCTCTGGCTTCCTCTTTATCTAGCTGCAGAAGTGAAGATTAACCTCTCGGGTGCCTGAATCAGGAAGCCAGCACGCCCATCCTGTGGTGCTGTGCTTTGCTTGGCCGTGCTCCCCGTGGGCCCGACAGCGAGCGACCCAATCGCTCGATCAGCGCTGTGACGCTTCTCACCCTGGGAGCTCTTAACCGCACAGGAGGTTCCCTCTCTGAAGTGCCTTACTGTTGAACCCCCTCACCTCGCAATTAAACCACACCCTCCAGACTCATATTCCCGCATTACGTTTTGTATTCGTGTCCGTAGACGCCCGTCCAGCTGAAATCGTACACGTGATCCATGTTCACCACCGGGTGTGATATGTTCAGCTTGGCTCATCGGCGCGGCCGCTCAGCCCCGTTTGGGGATTCAAACCTGCAACCTTCTGGTCGGCAAGTCCATCGTCTTATCAACCGGTCCAGATCGTCGTCCCCGGCGCGGCACCAGCCCACATCAAACCCCTCTGGATTCGAAACCCTTCTGCGCCAAACCGGCCCTGGCGGGGGTCTCGATCGGGGGCGGCGTTTGGCTGTCCGCCCCAGGGGGAGGGGGGGAGGGTGAGCCGGCACGAACTAGCTGAGATAACTATGCTGAGTGCACAAGGGTGTCTCCAGAACGTGGGTGGGCGAAGTCCGTCTCGAAGGAGGCGCAGTTCGCCGCCCTCTGAGAATTGGCTTGCCTCGTAGAGACGGGTGGCGAGTTTGTGTGGGGAGGGCAAATCATACATCATGAAAAACTCAAAAGTGCTCCCGCACTCTAGTCTCCCACATTAATATGGCTGGCAGTGTAGTGTAATGGTTAGGGAGCTGGGCTTGTAACTCAGAGGTTGCAGGTTCAGTTCCCAGGTGGGGCACTGCTGTTGTACCCTTGATCAAGGTACTTAACCTGAATTGCTTCAGTAAAAATATCCAACTGTATAAATGGATTGTATGTAAAGAAATGTAAACTGTAAGTCGCTCTGGATAAGAGCGTCTCCTAAATGCCTAAAATGTAAATGTAAATGAAATACACTATCCCCAGAGAGGGTTTGAGCGCAGCGACGCGGCCAGGGCTGCGTAAACTCCTCGACCTTTACCTTTACAAAGCAGCAAGCAGACGTAACCCAACGGTTTCTCAGGCCCGTTGCCGAAATACAGGCCCCTGTCAGCCTGACTTGCCCGCGGTGGCGCGCGCATTATCCCCCCCCTTCCCACCCGGATACGGTCAAGATACCATACAGACTGTGGGTGCGTGCCGGAACTGAGAATGAGAGCACCACCTCGGAGCCCAATGACACTTTGGCATTTTCAGTCAGGCAGAGTGTGAGCCATACCCGGAGGGGCTTTCTGGAGGGGTGTGCGGCTTCGAGAGACGTGCGCTTCCCCCCCCGCGTCACGACGGGCCCCGTCCCTGCCGTTCATCGTTTGTGTTTTTTTCGCGACTCGTTTCTGGGATTGATTCGGACGTTCTCGCCGCATTGCAGCGCGCCGACGCGGGGGGACTGTGTTCCGCCCGCCGCTCGTTGGCACCGCGGAGACGAAGCTTCGTGATTAATGTGGACGAATACGGAACGGGGCGCCAAGAACGGCCTCGGTGGCCTGCACTCACTCCATTATGATCGCTTTCCCCTCGTTGTTGTAATCTTGATATTATACCGTTCCTCCTGCGGTGTCATTGTTCTCCCCCCCCCCCCCAGTACTGGCGCGCACAGACGCAATCCCCGTGCGCATTGTGAACGTGCGCATTGTGAACGTGGATTAAATTGGGGGGAAATTCCGTGCGGATTGTGGAGGTTGGCACTCTTCTCTTTCTACAAAAAAAAAAAAAAGGCATGCATTCAGTACTGTAAGTCACTTTGGATAAAAGCGTCTGCTAAATTGAATATGTTATATATATATTATATTACATTGTGGCCCCCTAGAATGTACACCAGCCACTTCCACAATCAACTTTTGCAGGGACCTTGCAACAACATTAACGTGGGGGGCACAGCTGGCTTGGTTTGGTGCGGCTGTGTGGGGAAATGTTGGTAATAATATTAGTGATATCTGAGCAGTTTTTTGGGGGGGCTGGCAGTGTAGTGTAATGGTTAGGGAGCTGGGCGTGTAACTCAGAGGTTGCAGGTTCGATTCCCAGGTGGGGCACTGCCGTTGTACCCTTGAGCAAGGTACTTAACCTGAATTGCTTCAGTAAAAATATCCAGCTGTATAAATGGATTGTGTGTAAAGAAATGTAAACTGTGTAAGTCGCTCTGGATAAGAGCGTCTGCTAAATGCCTAAAATGTCAATGTAAATGTAAGCTCTGGCTGTCGCCCTCTGGCTGGGGTTACATCCGAATCAGCCCCGACGCCTTCCCACAAACGCCGATGGAGCCTCTACCCATGGGCCCGGCCGGCCAACCGAAGGCTCGGGGCTTTAGCTGGGAAGACCCGGCCCTCCTTCACACGGGCGCCTCTCCGCACGGCTCCTTGAGGCTGCGTGCCGCCGACAGTTGTGTTAATTATGATAACGTGCAGTGATTTCCTTGTGGGGCCTGGGGTGCCTCTCTCCCACTCCTGAAACGCCCCGCTCCGGTTTGGAGTGGCAGACCTACAGAGCGAGACCTGATACGCATTACCCTGCACTTTTAATTTTTCCTTAAAAAAGATTTCCCGGCCTCTTATAAAATCCCTGGTCCCTTCCCAAACAGGCAGCAGTGTCGGTCTGATGGCTGGTGTACGGATTTGCTCTCCTTCCGATCCCGGACTCATTCTTGGCCTACTGCACTGTGGAAAACTCATAATTACTATGAATTTATTTTCATCAACACTTGGTTGTCTTTTTATTTTTTATTTTTGCAATATATGTGGTGCTGCTGCGCTACTGTGCAAATATGACACTTTGATAAATGAGACGTTGCACTCTGGCACTCTGAAAATGAAGGGAGAGGGGGACAAGTGAGTGGGAGAGTGAAAGTGAGATAAAGACCTAGAGGGTTGGAGAGCAAAGGAGATGGAGGTACAGAAAGAGAGAGAGAGAGAGCGAGAGGGAGATGAATGTTCCTGAATTTTTTGTAGTTTGTTCTAGCTGGGGGAGTTTTGGAAACTATTTTGAACATGATCATGTGTGTGTGTGTGTGTGTGTTTTATATCCTGAGTTTGTTCTTCACCCCATGAGGCAGACTGAGTAAAACAGCAGCATTAGCAGGCAGAGGCAGCAGCTTTACAGATTTGCTTAAATCAAAGCACAGTACTCAGAAATGCATCAGTGTGTGAGAGTGTGTGTGAGAGTGTGTGTGAGAGTGTGTGTGAGAGTGTGTGTAAGAGTGTGTGTAAGAGTGTGTGTGAGAGTGTGTGTGTGTGTGTGTGTGTGAGTGTGTGTGTGTGAGAGTGTGTGTGTGAGAGTGTGTGTGTGAGAGTGTGTGAGAGTGTGTGTGAGTGTGTGTGAGAGTGTGTGTGAGTGTGTGTGTGTGAGTGTGTGTGTGTGTGTGTGAGTGTGAGTGTGAGTGTGTGTTGGTGTGTTGGTGTGTGTGTGTGTTTGTGTTCGTTCGTGTGCTCGTGTGTTTGTGAGTGAGTGTGAGAAAGACAGAGAGAAGGAAATGACGCGATGCGCGTGTCCTCGCCACTTTAATCCTTCGATCGCGAGAAGAAGAAGCTCTCACATTTCTGTGGCTGCGCCATCCCTGGCGATAATGCGCCCGCCCCGCCCACCTCCGTGGCGTTATCGCCAGCGCCCCTCCCCCGCGGTGTAAAGGTCACCCTCCCCAGGGTTCCCTCGGTGCTCCGAGCGCCGGGGCCTTTGAAGTGCCTCACAAATAGAGAGTTCTCTCCGGTGCAATTAGCCCTCTTGCCCCCCCACCAAGATGGGGGAAGCGAGAGGCATGGTCATGGGCCTTCAGAATTCTGTTGAGCTCTCCTTTGAACCCAGACTAGCAGAGCGGAACCCCACCCCCCTCCGGGTGTTGAAACGTGAGCGAGCGAGCGGCTGTGTCCTCGGGCCGTGCTCCATCCTGTTCATTGTGCACGGTGTCATTTTCTACACCGGCGCGCGAGAGCGCAAACATGGCTGCCCTCTCAGCCGCTGGAGCCGAGACCGCCGTGGCTACGGCTCCCTCCCTAACCACGTGAACTGCCAGACTCCTGAAACCTGCCTCGTATCGGTCCAAACGTCATTTCCCCCCTCCTCCTCCCTCGTTCTTTCTTTTGTTTCTCGTCCTGTCGCTTTTTCTCAGGACTGGGAGTGGCACCTGAAAAGAAGAAAAGGTTGACATTTGAGTGTGAGAGTAACAGCATTTAAAAAAATTTGTTTCAGATTTTTTTCCCCCCCGTTTTTCTCCCAATTTGGTGGCCAACGAGCCCGCCACCCGTCGTTACGGGGCAAGCTAATTCCCAGAGGTCAGCGATGATCTGCCTCCTCCGAGACGGAACTCATTTACTCTAACTTTAGTGTGCTTTTACACGGACGCCCTCCGCGCTTCTCGGTGAGCTCGTGCCGGCTCTCCCTCCCCCCCTCCACCTGGGGCGGACAGCCAATTGCCGCCCCCCAATCGGGGCTCCCGGCCACCTTAGGCCGGGTTTCGAACCACGGCTGCAGTGGGCAACTTGCATTCCGGGTGAATGCTTTGACCTTTGACCGTGGCCCCAGTGACAGGAAGTTCATGTTGTAAGCTGGGCACAGGTCCAATTCAAATCAGTGCTATGGATTTTGGATAGGTGGAAGTATGATGCCATTATTGCTGTTACATTCGCTTGTGTCTGAATTGTTATTAGGCCTAATACAGCAGTGTAACATAATGCAAACTCGCAATAATTGAACATTACTTAACTAGAAGGAGAAAAGGCAGCCAGTAGGCTGTGACCAAACAAAGCTAGTCCACCCCCCCCCCCACAAAGCTGCTCCCCGCCCTCATGAAGCTACCCTCCCCCTTGAGCGTTGTGTTCAAGGTGGCGACAACCATAAAAGAGCTGTGGGTTTGTGTCACACCCTGTGTGTGTGTGTGTGTGTGTGTGTGCGTGTGTGCGTGTGTGCGTGTGTGTGCGTGTGTGCGTGTGTGCGTGTGTGCGTGCGTGCGTGCGTGCGTGCGTGCGTGCGTGCGTGCGCGTGGTGTGTGTGTGTGTGTGTGTGCGAGTGTGTGTGTGTGCGAGTGTGTGTAGTGGCTCTGCTGGCTTCATTACTCTATTATGATATTATAACACTGTGAGACTGAGTGTCAGGGCGTAGCAAATCTGTCAGTCAGTTCACATTGTGGCTTTAATCCAAACTGAAATATGCCCACACATTTCAACCCCCTCTTTCCGACTACGTATACACACAGACACACACACACGTACGCGCACACACGTACACACACGCACATACACACGCGTACGCACATACACACACACACACACACATACACACACACATGTACACACGCACAATGCCCTTTTGCGAGTCGGCCTGGTCTTCTACACGCCGTGAATGTATCCATTATTTTAGCCTTTGAAGGCCTGACCTTGCGTGCAGGTTTATTCAAGGTCCGGGAACAACCCCCCATTGAAGAAGCGGACTGGATTTGTGTCGATGCGAGCGCGGGGAACGGGAATGAACATGCGCCGCGATTGTTCACCTGCTCCGGCAGGAAGTGTAAACGCGCGGCCTGCGGCCCGCCGTTCCAGCGCCGCCTCTGCGTCGGGAGTCTAATCACGGGGTTGCGAACACGGAGGCGTGGAATGCCTAGCAGCTGTTGCAGGAGCACAGAGCCGGCCCTGTGCTCTGGGGCGCTGCCAGTTGCCGTTTCTTGGAATGGGGACCGTTCGCTCCCGTGTCCCGGATTGAAAGCCACCGCTCCGTCACCTGGCGCCGCAGAACCGCTCGCTCTGTTTTCCCCGGGAACGGGGGCCGTTTGTTCTTCCGTCCCGCTGCCACGGAACCCGGCGAGTGAGAGGCCGGTCGGCCGGTCGGTCGTCCGGGAAGCGCAGAACCGCTGTGTGGTGTTCCAGCTGTGCGGGGGCGGGATCGCTCTCTCTGGGCGTGAGCTGCGCAGGAGGCCGCTGTGCGTTTGTTGCGCAGGTGTTCCTCGGTTGGCCGGGGTCGTGCTGAGACGCGCTGCTGTCGCCCCGTTTGGCTCCGGAGCCCGGGCCTCTGGGCGACGTGCCGCTGCGCCTCCCGAAGTGAAGAGGGTTCAGCTGTCTGTGCGGAGAGAGAGGCGAGGTGGATTCAGCCCTGCTCTCTGTGGTTTAGTCAGAGGAGGAGGGAGGAGGAGGAGGGAGGAGGGAGAGTGGGGGGAGAGGGAGCGGGGAGAGGGAGCGAGGAGAGGGGGGGAGGAGAGAGGGAGGAGAGAGAGAGGGAGAGTGGGGGGGAGAGGGAGCGAGGGAGAGGGAGGAGAGGGGAGAGGAGAGAGGAGAGAGAGAGGAGAGAGAGGGAGAGGGAGAGGGAGAGGGGAGAGAGAGGAGAGAGGGAGAGGGAGAGGGAGAGAGGGAGAGAGGGAGAGAGAGAAGGAGGGAGGGAGAGAGGGGAGAGAGAGAGAAGGAGAGAGAGAGGGAGAGAGGGAGAGAGGGAGAGAGGGAGAGAGGGAGAGAGGGAGGGAGGGAGGGAGGGAGGGAGGGAGAAAGAAAGAAAGAAAGAATGTTTACACAGAGAGAAAGATGGAGGTTGAGAAATCGGGTGCATCTCCCTGTGGTCTGTGTTTGGCTCATAAGCTGTCTGTGCGGAGAGAGGCGAGGTGGATTCAGCCCTGCTCTCTGTGGTTTAGTCAGAGGAGGAGGGAGGAGGAGGAGGGAGGAGGGAGAGTGGGGGAGAGGGAGCGGGAGAGGGAGCGAGGAGAGGGGGAGGAGAGAGGGAGGAGAGAGAGAGGGAGAGTGGGGGAGAGGGAGCGAGGGAGAGGGAGGAGAGGGGAGAGGAGAGGAGAGAGAGAGGGAGAGAGAGGGAGAGGGAGAGGGAGAGGGAGAGGGAGAGAGGGAGAGAGAGAGAGGAGAGGGAGAGGGAGAGAGGGAGAGAGAGAGAAGGAGGGAGGGAGAGAGGGAGAGAGAGAGAAGGAGAGAGGGAGAGGGAGAGAGGGAGAGAGGGAGAGAGGGAGAGAGGGAGGGAGGAGGGAGGGAGGGAGGGAGAAAGAAAGAAAGAAAGAATGTTTACACAGAGAGAAAGATGGAGGTTGAGAAATCGGGTGCATCTCCCTGTGGTCTGTGTTTGGCTCATAAGCTGTCTGTGCGGAGAGAGAGGCGAGGTGGATTCAGCCCTGCTCTCTGTGGTTTAGTCAGAGGAGGAGGGAGGAGGAGGAGGGAGGAGGGAGAGTGGGGGAGAGGGAGCGGGAGAGGGAGCGAGGAGAGGGGGAGGAGAGAGGGAGGAGAGAGAGAGGGAGAGTGGGGGGAGAGGGAGCGAGGAGAGGGAGGAGAGGGAGAGGAGAGGAGAGAGAGAGGGAGAGAGAGGGAGAGGGAGAGGGAGAGGGAGAGGGAGAGAGGGAGAGGGAGAGGGAGAGGGAGAGGGAGAGAGGGAGAGAGAGAGGGAGAGGGAGAGGGAGAGAGGGAGAGAGAGAAGGAGGGAGGGAGAGAGGGAGAGAGAGAGAAGGAGAGAGAGAGAGAGAGAGGGAGAGAGGCCTCTTCCCCACTGTGGCCCTCGCCGACGCCTCAACCTGGGGGGCCCGCTTCCTTTCTCAGAAGAGAGCGCACACTTAGGGTAATTACCGGAGAGCGCTTGCCGTGCCCTGCACCGTGAGCAACCGTCAGACGTGGCCCTGGCGCTCCTGCCTCAGAGAGGTGCTAGGGTGCGGGGTTTCTCTCGGCTCGAAATATGCACACATTGGTGTTTGTATACGAGCACGTATAGGTCTGAGAACATGCGTGCTGAGTGGCTGTTGGCCAGTGGCGGTGACAGTGATGCCTCTCTGGGTAGCTGTGTTTCCCAGCCCATTGATTGTGATCATTTATCCTGCTTTCAGGGGACTTCAGTAGGCGCGCGTTTGTTGCGTATCGTGACCCCGTGGATCTAATGTTCCGTGTCTGTGTTCTTCATGTCCTGTGAGTCTGCGGCCTCTCCCCCGTGTGGCTGACATGAGACTCACGGAGCACTTTAACTCTGCCCTGTGTGTGTGTGTGTGTGTGTGTGGGTGGGGGTGGTGGGGGTTACCAAAAAATGAAAAATAATGTAAAAAGGCCCAAAGCCGCAACAAAATCAGAAGACGTTTCTGAGAGTGCGTGCGTGCGTGCGTGTGTGTGTGTGCCCATATCCACACGGCCTCCACCCCTTCGAAAACACCAGGTCATATCACGCCTGGCCCAGCCCGTGTGACTGATGGCACTGTATTCCGGAAAGTATCGACGTAAACTCTCTGCTGACGCCCGGCTCTTTTTACCCCCAAGAGACTTACTGGTCTGTAGAGAGGGATCTGCATGTTTGTGTGTGTGTGTGTGCGTGCGTGCGTGTGCCCAGTCAGCGTGCGTGGTGGATCTGACGCCTTTATCAGGAGGCTGGTGAATAGATCGTCGGGGGGGCAGATTGTAGTGGATCTCCGGTTCACTGAAGGAAGGAGACGTTCGTTGTTTTAACGCGATGCTGTTTAAAGTGGAGGACAGCGGCCCTCGGATAAATGTGTGGCTCATGAGAAAACGCGGGAGGCACAGGACGGGAGGAGCTGTGCTGAAAAGGATGGGACGGTCCTCCAAACTGCCACTTAAAAACGTATGCTTTCCTCTCCCTCTTTTAATTGTTACAGTGTGTCCTTTAGAGAGAGAGAGACAGAGTGAATGTGCAAGAGATTGTGTGTCTGTGTAATACAAGGAATATATATATATATATATGTACAGTAGCAGTCAAAAGTTTGAGTACACCTTCCAGCTGGACTACGGCTAAGCGGGCACTCCTTCATTCTTGAGCAAGATAACGACCCGAAACACACCTTGAAGTTGTGCAAGAACTATCTGGTGAAGGGGGAACGTGAAGGACAACTCAAACTAATGACCTGGCCTGCCCAGTGTCCAGACCTCAAATCCCATACAACTTGTATGGGATGAACTGGACAGAACAGTCAAAGCAAAGCAACCCACAAGTGCCTCTGGGAGTTGCTGCAGGAGAGCTGGGAAGACATATCGGACGATTTCCTGCTGAAACGTATTCACCGAATGGCCCGTGTTTGTGAGGCTGTTATCACGGCAAAGGGTGGCTATTTTGAGGAATCCAAGATTGAATTTTCAATTCAATTTTCTTGAATGTTGCTTTGATGTTCTTTTTGTTTATCGTTACATGTGTTTTTTGTAAGCTTCGAGTATTCACACAAACCTATACGGTGAAGTAAAACATTGTTACTTGTGAGATAAACCCAGTTTCCACAACTCAAACCTTTGACTGGTACTGCACGCACGTGCATGAATATGTGCAGATGGTGCAGTCCGCCGGGCCCCGCCCAGCTGAAGACTTTTTCCGATCGCAAGCTTGCCTAGGACACGCGCTGCATTTAGACGCTGATGCGCTGTGACCGCGGAGCAGTCTGGCAGCAGAGATCAGGGAAAAGAGAAAGGCCCATTAAAAACTATGAATAGGTCTCCGCTGCTTATAGTTTAAGGCCCGTGCGAATGAACAGAAATACCTTGCGTTGGAAAACCATTAGCGGCACCGTTCGTGAGGGGGCCCGAGATCCTCAGCTGTGATTTGTATGGGGCCCAGGGGTGGTCCTAGGCCCCCCCCACCCACACAACGGCTCCGTGCAGCAGCGACCAATGGCGCGAGACGACTGAGAATCACCGCCGCATCCCCAAGAGGGAGCGTTAACCCCCACGGTGCCAGGAGGCTCTCACCGCTGGGGGGGTGTTTGCGTATGGAGCTGCTGCCACTCCCACGTGCTCGTCAGACGACGAGCTCATCGACGCGGACGCTCGCGTTTCAGCCGCCGATTGAAGGCCTTGGTTTGACCTCTCGCCGATTCGTTGTTGGTGGACGACCCCCCCGGTCACGCGATCTTTTTGTCGTCGACGCCGCGCCAATGCGCACAGCCTCTCCGGGGATTGCCATTGGCTGCTCTTCATATCCCTGCTGCCGTTTGAACGTTATGCGGTGTGTGCGCAAGAGGAAAACGGTTTAAAAAATCAACATAAATAAAAGTAGGCAGCAGGCGGGGGGGGGGGCAGAAGCGGCGTTGCGCGGAAGCTGTGGGCGAGCGGAAGAGGGCTCCGGTTTCCCGTCGCTCGTGCGGACAGATAAAAGACCCTTTATTCTGGGCCCGCCCCCCGGGACGTCCCACTGGAGCGATCCCCTTACCCACCCGCCGCCGCCGCCGCTCCTCCAGCCCCCACACATGCCCCTCTCCCGGAGCGGTGTCGCACGACGGACGTGTCCCGACAGGGAAGCAGAGAGATCGACGCGGGGGGGGGGTGTTGAAGTATGAAACGCTCTCTGGAATGTCGGCCTGTCGCCGTCGCTGTGCAGGCCGGCAGCTGTTTCCCCGCAGAATTAAACGCTCTCTGCGTGTTAATTATTAAAGCCGCGAACGAACGGGGGACAGGGAGAGGCCTTCGTAATCTCCTGTGTGACCCCGCTGGGGCGACTGGCCCCTAGTGCATGTTCCACATCGCTGCCCTATTGATCTGGGCCAGGCTATATATGGTCTTGCTTACGTCTGGATCTCGCCAGTGTTGTAATGCGCGGTGTCCATTTTGATCCCTGTAACATTTGAAGTGTGCACCCCTCAAACCTTTTCTCGAACTCCTTCAATGCGTATTGCGGTGTGCAGCATGGCATCGCTTTGCATTGGGGGATTTAGCATGTAGCGTTATAGCACCATGTCACTTAGTATTCTATGTCACGGCGTGTAGCACAATGCTACTTTGTGTGGGAGGATTTGGCACATTTCAGTCTAGTGCCATGTCACTTTGCGTTGGAGGATTTCTTCCAAAAAGCAGCGTTGTGCCGTATCACCTCGCATCGGAGGATTCTCCCTGTCGTCGGCACCGTAGCTGAGTGCTCTGCGATTGAGCAGAACCACAGAAGCGGAGGGCGACGGCTCAGTGCGTTCGCAGTAAGTCACGTGTTGCCGGCCTCGAAGGACGGAGGTTTCCCCGCCCGCGCGCTTTCTCAGATTTGGGCTCTCTCGCGCGCGACGTTAACGTTCTGCCCCGTCCTCCGCGTTGCCGCCTTTGGACCTTTTGGGATTCTGAGGCCTGGAGTGTCGGTCTCTCCCCTCTCGCGAGATGTATCGGGGACCGGGTTGCGGGGACCCCCGCCTGCACAGCGCTCTCACGATACCCAACGGCCGGCAGTGTAACGGCGTAACCGTGGATACCGGCGCGAGCACGCTGCTGGGTCTCTTCAGCTCGGCTCAGCTGCGTTGAGCGGCGGTGGCATTTACACCATTTTCTTTTTTGGTTTCACACTCCTCCCCCCCTCCACCGCCGGCAGGTCACAAAAAGCGAAATCGGCAGTCAAGTTCCCTTTCTCTGCACTTGTGGGAACGTGGGAGGATTTTGACCGATGCACGTTTAGTGCACAAAGCCTTCAGTCGTAGCTTGTGTAGTTCTGGTCACATGGTCTAATGCGATCATCTGCTGTTAGGGATTGCACACATAGGTGATGGAGCATGCCCTACCTCCCCCCCCCCTCCTCCCCCTCGACAGTCAGTTTCATCAACGCACCTGGTACCCTCATGGAACAGCGGCTGCTCTTATCACAGGTTATTCCGGGCTTTGCACGACTCGGGCACGAAGCGCGAGGTCAGCATGCACATACGGTAAACGGACTCGTCCAACAACGATTCTCGCTACGCTCACGAATTGCGAATGACTATAACCATTGGCGAGAAATTGGATGTTTGATATTAATGTGGCTCTTTTACATTCTCACCTGCGAATACGCAGACAACACTGGACTGTGTGCAGCTCTGCTAATATGATCGTAGGCTCGAGTGACCTTGACTTCAAAAGGACCTCCTGGCCGGTACATGAAGGACCCATCCGAGCTGCCCGCTATGCCTGTCTTTAAATGACATTGTTTACAAAAGGCCACTAGATGGAAATTACCGTGGAAAATAATGAACTACATGTAAAGAAATAAGAAAATGGCAAACAGGATGACTACTGTATATGAAAAATAGATGGTTGGGTACCCTGGATCCTACATTAGCACATTAGCAATGAAATAGGCACGCAGAGGCAGAGCTAACTAGCTAACTTATTTGTAGATGTTTTTATGGCATGTTCATACATTTTGTATCAACAACATTGTGAGGCACAACAGAATATTTTGTTTTATCGAGCCTCGAGTTGGGGTGGCAAGTGGGGTGTACGGCTCATTTCAACGGTGGCAGCTGCCACCCATGTGGACACGCCGCTGAAACACCCTAGGCATTAAACACTGTAAGCTGTCAATCGAAATAAAAAACTGAGCCTCTTAAAATCTCATTCAGCTGACTCAGTTCAATATCCAGAACCTCAAAGCGGGCTGTCTGGCGTTTATCCTTCTTGGTGCGCAGAGAAAAAAACATTCTGTTAACTTTGAAATGAAGACGAATGGCGATTCTATGCGAATCCTAGCAGAAATGGAACTCTCGTTGCTTACTGGCCAACAAAACTTTGCTAGCGGAAGAATGCACCTTATTGTCCGTTAAAGTTTTCAGTTTAAAAATGCTCTTACTTATACAGATATCTCTACATGGGTCCGTTTTATAAAAGCAATAATTGAAGGTGTGTTGTAGCGATTATTTAGCCCCGCTGTGATGCCGATGGTCTTATCAGGCCGCATCAAGCTGTGCCAATAATTGCTTCAGCACACACTCTCTCATGTATTATTGCTTTAATGTTACACAGATTTGTTTATTATCAGAAAGTACATAAGCAGAAAGCAGGCATCACTACAAAAAAAAGAAGAAGATGTCTTTGGTAGGAGTTACTGCGGTAAGCCGAATCTGTCTGGAATAGAAAATGGATTGCAGTCTGTACAATATATATCCTATCATACATGATCTATGATATATCATATCATATCAAATGCTATACTATCTTACACACACACACACACACACACACACTGTGTGTATGTATACAGTCAGTGGCCAATTTATTAGGTACACCTGTACACCTGCTTGTTAATGCAATGATCTAATCAGCCAATCATGTAACTCAGTGCAGGCTGGCAGTGTAGTGTAATGGTTAGGGAGCTGGGCTTGTAACTTAGGTTGCAGGCTCAATTCCCAGGTGGGGCACTGCTGTTGTACCCTTGCAGGTTCAGTTGTTGTTCAGACCAAAAATCAGAATGGGGAAGGAATGTGATCTAAGTGACTTTGACTGTGGAATGATTGTTGGTGCCAGATGGGGTGGTATGATCTCAGAAACTGCTGATCTCATGGGATTTTCAAGCACAACAGTCTCTAGAGTTTACAGAGAATGGTGCAAAAAACCAAAAACATCCAGTGAGCGGCAGTTCTGTGGGTGAAAACGCCTTGTTAATGAGAGAGGTCAGAGGAGAATGGCCAGACCGGTTCAAGCTGACAGGAAGGCGGTAGTAACACAAATAACCATGCGTTACAACAGTGGTATCCAGAAGAGCTTCTCTGAATGCACAACACATTGAACCTTGAAGTGGATGGGCTACAGCAGCAGAAGACTACATCGGGTTCCACTCCTATCAGCTAAGAACAGGAAAGTGAGGCTACAGTGGGCACAGGCTCACCAAAACTGGACATTTGAAGATTGGAAAAACGTTGCCTGGTTTGACGAATCTCGATTTCTGCTGCAACATGCAGATGGTAGGGTCAGAATTTGGCGTAAACAACATGAATCCATGCATCCATCCTGCCTTGTGTCAACGGTTCAGGTTGGTGGTGGTGGTGTAATGGTGTGGGGAATGTTTTCTTGGCACACATTAGGCCCCTTAATACCAATTGAGCATTGTTTAAATGCCACAGCCTACCTGAGTCTTGTTGCTGACCATGTGCATCCCTTTATGGCCACAGTCTACCCATCTTCTAATGGCTACTTCCAGCAGGATAATGCGTCACAAAGCACACGTCATCTCAAGCTGGTTCCACGAACACGACAGTGAGTTCAGTGTAGTCCAATGGCCTCCACAGTCACCAGATCTCAGTCCAATAGAGCACCTTTGAGATGTGGTGGAACAGGAGATTCGCAACATGAATGTGCAGCCAACAAATCTGCAGCAACAGCGTGATGCTATCATGTCAACATGGACCAGAATCTCTGAGGAATGTTTCCTGCACCTTGTTGAATCCATGCCATGAAGAATTCAGGCTTTTCTGGGGGTCCTACCCAGTACTAGAAAGGTGTACCTAATAAAGTGGCCATTGAGTGTATATATATATATATATATACTGTATGACTGAGGAAAAGTAATTATATTATAGTAGGATGTGAAAAAAGAGTTTGAAGTAGTGTGAAGGTGGCTTTGGCTGCTGGTCAGCATGGCACTCATGACTTCTTTACCACCCCCTGACGGTTTGTGGTGGAGATGATTTGCTGTGGATCACCTAAGCCTGTGGCTAACGTTCTGACCATCGGCGGGCTGAATCCCAGCCGGACAGATTTTCGCCCCAGCACACCTGCCTCTGGCCTTTGGGGAAAACGTGCGTCGACCGGTGGAAGGTTCAGCAACGTAGCTTTGCTACCGAAGTTCACATACGGTTTTCACTCCCGCACCAGCTTGCGGCTTCCCGATTCGAGACGCACAGCACAGTAGCATTATGCCTATGTCCCCCCCCTGCCACCACAACAAATGGATGGCGTTCCGTTATGCCTAAGAAATAACTTGGCGTTCCACGAATAAACACGTTCCGTGTTCCTCATATCGTTCCTCATACATGTTCCAACGTAGCGCGTCTTTCCCAAGGACTCTTTTTGTGGAGGGATCACGTGATGTTTTGTGAGCCAATAGGATGGCACTGACGTCGCCCCCGGCCCCCAGCCTCCGGGCCTGCTCCTACAGGGGAGATAGGGCTCTTGGTAAAGACCAAACTGTTGCATCCAATCCACTTCCAAACCATGCAGCAGGCGCAGAACATACCCCCTTTCTGCTGCCGTACACTTTAATAAAGTGTGTTGTAGTAGAAAGACCGCTTGCTGCTTCTGCGCTCCCGTGACGCATCTTAATTGGCAGACGCACGTTTCGGTCCACGTGGATCTTTGTCACGTCTTTTGTCCCTGAGACATGCGCACAACGCCAGCGCAGTGATTCAAATCAATCAAATCAAATCAAATGTATTTGTATAGCGCTTTTCACAAATGAATTGTCACAAAACGCTTAACAGAAGGGGAACCCACGCCTAGACCCCCCCAAAAGCAAGCCTAAAGGTGACAGTGGCAAGGAAAAACTCCCTTGATAGGGAGAAACCTTGGGACAAACCAGAGTAAAAGGGGCGGAGCCCATCCTCTTCTGACCTCAAGCGCCACACAGCTGTATGTGGGGATGTGTGCATTGCACTTCCACTGCGTAGCAGTTTGAGGCATTCCGGGTCTTCAGTAGAAGCAGGCGGACGCACCGAGTGGAAGCCACTCCACAGGCGGTTACGCTAACACGCTTCTGGCCCAGCTCAAACCGATGTGCGATGGGAGCGCCGTTTCCGCGCCTCGCCACCAAGCGAGCCGGCCTTACGGCGCAGTTGAGTTCCACCTCCGAGCCCGTCCCTTTCCAAGCACCGGGCTACTCGGAACGTTCAGCGACGGGCGAGATTCGTCTCGATGTAGTGAAAGAAAGGGATTGTTCTCCCACCCGTGTTTATTTATGGAAGTGATGGAGGGTCCCGGTCTTCAATTTGCGTGGCCTCTGGTCGTGCGAGTGGCCTGGAATTGCAGGCTGCCGCTTCGGAGCGAGTATTTTGTTAACATTGTCACTGTGCAATTACGCTGCAACCCCCGCTCCCCTTTTTTTGATCCTAATTCTGCAGGGGACCATACTGACTTTCTATTTGTAAACGCAGTAAAGCACCAATATAGTTCTTTGTTTCCTAATTGCTAGGTGCCGGTCGCCAGAGAGCTGCTGGCTAAGGAAGGGGAGCAAACCCGACTGGCACCCTACGCTGGGTTTCTCTTGCTCTCGTTCCTCTCCTTTTCTCGTTCTCTCTCTCTCTCTTTCAAACTTCGCTGTGGATGGATCGAATGAAAGAAGGGAAAAGTACAACCCCCCTTCGTGGAGGGCACTACGGGAAGGGAGTGCGAGCGATTTGGTGTGCGCGTCCCATCCCTGCACATAGCGCAAAGTTAAATACTCATTATTTTAACTGACTAAAATACCCACGAAAGGACATGCTGCTTAGGCTCTAGTTTTCTCTTCATATTTTGTTCCACTCCACCCATCTGTCAGTCTGTAGAAGCAGGGGGGGGGAATGTTCTCTCTCTCTCTCTCTCTCTCTCTCTCTCTCTCTCTCTGGAGAGAGGCCACACTCCGAGCCTGCCAAAAGAGCCGGCGAGCGAGGTTTGTTTTTCCACAGGGCCAATCAGCTCTTCCCATATGCTGTTTTTACAGGATTTGTGGGGATCGTTGTCATCATTATTAGTGTTATCGTAAGCAGCAGTGAAAAGCAGTATTGTAAGCTGCGTCTGTGCTCTCTACAGTAGCAGTGGTGTTCTACAGCAGAGGATGACTTGCTCAAAAAGGTGAAAAAGAAGCCTATTCAAGTCCATATCAAATGGGTGTGCCAGATGCTTAAGTCCCAAAGTAATAGGCAATCATTTGTAGAGGAATGGGGCTCGCGCACTGAAAGAACACAAACTTAGTTCATTTGGATGATACATATTCTTGCTTTATTTTCCGATGTACATTAAAAATGCAACAGAGAAAAAACGTAGAGCAGGGACTATAGCCGTAGCCATGCTGGCGTCATGGCAGCAGTTCAGCACTGGCACAGGGAGCAGGAAAGGACGGTCCCAGCCCTCTGAGGTCATTTCCTGTCAGCCAGGAAGTGATCTGGGGTTGACCCACAGGCAGAAATGGAGTTATCGCTCCAAATCAGACGCCAGACTCCCCACTCACCAGACTGAGGGACAGGAGACAGTCGAGCCCCGCCCGGTCCATTTCTGTTTCTGTGGTTTCTCATGGGACAGTTTTTTTTTCTTGTTTTGATTTGTTCAAAATCAAAAGTCTGTTTAACAACCAGTCCGAGTACTCCTATGGGATTATGTGCACTTGCATTTAAACTCCTCTGACAATCATATTGTTCTGACGAAGGTCCTTGTGGTATTTAAACGTTAACCTATTCAGACACACGGTTTGAATAAATCTGTTTTATTTAGGATCATAACAGTAATTGTGCAAGTTAAAGTTTTTTGTATGTATTATAGTCACCACATGATGATGATGATGATGATAATAATAATAGTGGTTCTGTGTGGCTCAGTTGGTAGAGCATGGCGTTGACAATGCTAAGGTTGTGGGTTCGATTCCCACTGGGGTCACATATACTGAAAAATGTATGCATTCACTACTGTAAGTCACTTTGGATAAAGGCAACTGCTAAATGGCATATACACTTAGTGGCCACTTTATTAGGTACACCTGTACACCTGCTCCTTAATGCAATTATCTAATCAGCCAATCATGTGGCAGCAACTCAATGCATAAAAGCATGCAGACATGGTCAGTTGTTGTTCAGACCAAAAATCAGAATGGGGAACAAATGTGATCTAAGTGACTTTGACTGTGGAATAATTGTTGGTGCCAGACGGGGTGGTGTGATCTCAGAAACTGCTGATCTCATGGGATTTTCAAGCACAACAGTCTCTAGAGTTTACAGAGAATGGTGCGAAAAACAAAAAACATCCAGTGAGCGGCAGTTCTGTGGGTGAAAACGCCTTGTTAATGACAGAGGTCAGAGAAGAATGGCCAGATCAGTTCAAGCTGACAGGAAGGCGGCAGTAACTCAAATAACCATGCGTTACAACAGTGGTATCCAGAAGAGCATCTCCGAATGTACAACATGTCAAACCTTGAAGTGGATAGGCTACAGCAGCAGAAGACCACATCGGGTTCCACTAAGAACAGGAAAGTGAGGCTACAGTGGGCACAGGCTCACCAAAACTGGACATTTGAAGTTTGGAAAAACGTTGCCTGGTTTGACGAATCTCGATTTCTGCTGCGACATGCAGATGGTAAGGTCAGAATTTGGCGTAAACAACATGAATCCATGCATCCATCCTGCCTTGTGTCAACGGTTCAGGTTGGTGGTGGTGGTGGTGTAATGGTGTGGCACACGTCATCTCAATCTGGTTCCACGAACATAACGATGAGTTCAGTGTACTCCAATGGCCTCCACAGTCACCAGATCTCAGTCCAATAGAGCACCTTTGGGATGTGGTGGAACGGGAGATTCGCAACACGAATGTGCAGCCGACAAATCTGCAGCAACTGCATGATGCTATCATGTCAACATGGACCAGAATCTCTGAGGAATGTTTCCAGCACCTTGTTGAATCCATGCTACAAAGAATTCAGGCTGTTCTGGGGGCCTACCCAGTACTAGAAAGGTGTACCTAATAAAGTGGCCACTGACTGTATATACATACACTACTGGTCAAAAGTTTTAGAACACCTCAATTTTTACAGTTTTTATTGAAATTTACGCAGTTTAATGTTTCAATGTACTCTGAAATTAAAGCATAGAACAAATAAACAATTGGAGATAAAAAAATAAATCATTGAATCATATGGTTTAACAACATTTAATCTAAAGTTTTTACTCATCAAAGTAGCCACCTTTTGCAGATATAACAGCCGAACACACTTGTGGCATTCTTTTTACAATAGAAATCAAATGTTGTTAGGAAAGTTCTTCCCAACACTGTTGCAGAAGTTCCCACAAATGTGTTGCACTTGTAGGCTGCTTTGCTTTCACACTTCTGTCCAGTTCATCCCAAACCAGCTCGATGGGGTTTAAGTCTGGAGACTGTGCTGGCCATTCCATGATTTGAAGCCTACCGTCTTGTTCTTTTCTTGTAAGGTACTTCTGACATAGTCTGGAGGTATGTTTTGGGTCATTATCTTGCTGTAGGATGAACCCCTGACCAAGTAGGCATAGACCAGAGCGTATTGCATGGCCCTGCAAATGCTGTGGTAGCCCTTTTAGTTCAGGGTGCCAGTCACTCTGTGCAAGTCGCCGACTCTGGATCCAGCAAAACAGCCCCAGACCATCATGCTTCCTCCTCTATGTTTGACAGTTGGTGTCACACACTGAGGAACCATCCTTTCGCCTACTCGACGGCGAAGTTGGGACACCTGTAGGAATTGTTTGCATCAACTTTCAAGGCTTAATTTACTTCCATTTCTGCAGAACAGCTATAAGTTGTTAACCCATTACTTGTTCCCTGAAAAGGACCTTTTTTTATAACTCTGAAATGTACATTATTTTTTTCAGTTTTTGAACTCTGCAGTTTACTGCTTACCTTTGTACCATTTCAGGTTATTCACTGGACTTCAACTTTTTAAATTTCAGTAAAAACGGGAAAAATGGGGGTGTTCTAAAACTTTTGACCGGTAGGGTATATGTATAGAATATCCATAGATTTTCCCAGTTTGAGTAACACCTCCAGACCACTGATACATACCACTCATACAGGAGCCAGTCCCGTTATGTTATAGGTCAATGCTCCAGACCTGAGACCCAAATCGAAAAGGGGTGAAGATCTTTTCCCAGTCAAAGCGGCTGGGCCAGACTTGACGTGCATATCCCAGGGGGCCTGTTGGCTGTGGAAGTCCGGCGTCACTGCAGTGAGCAGTTGCAGTCGTCATCCTGAAGGGCGCTCATCGACCGAAGATGATTGGTCGAGTCTTTCTTTTGATAGCACTGTCAGGAACGGCTTGTCAGGGAAATGAAAGGAAGGAAGAACGAAAGAGAACACAGTGAAGGATGGTTCTGTTCTGTGGTGGCTGTGGCTCAGCTGTTGCTTGGCAGTCTGAGATTAATGCTTTTAAAATGATAACGCCGTTCTCTCCACTATCGAGTTTAATGTGGGGCTGGCACATGGGATCTCTGCGTGGGTCAGGCAAAGAGGTGTAATATAAAATACACAGGGAATATTGTGTGTACAGTACCAGTGAAAAGGTGAAGGTGGAACGTGAAGGACAGCTCAAACTAATGACCTGGCCTTACCAGTGTCTAGACCTCAATCGCATAGAACTTGTATGAGATGAACTGGACAGAAGAGTCAAAGCAAAGCAACCCACAAGTGTCTTTGGGAATCGCTGTAGGAGAGCTGGGAAGACATGGCGGCTGATTTCCTGCTGAAACTTACTAACCAAATGGCCCGTGTTTGTGAGGCTGTTATCAAGGCAAAAGGTGGCTATTTTGAGGAATCCAAGATTCAATTTTCAATTCAATTTTCTTGAACATTGCTTTGATGTTCCTATCACGAGCACTCATGCAGTCTTGCACAAGATGCACACGAGAGCTTGGCAATATGGCCAAAAAATAATTATTTTATCAAGCAAGTACCAAGCATGATATGTTGACCAAGTACTTTGATACCGGTATTGAAGCGATAATTTGTTTGTGGAAAAGCTGAGTATATACAGATATTCAAACACAACTTTATTTAACATTCAATGCTTTTATGTTCAGGCATAATTTCAAGTATAAAGTTTGCACTTTGCGTAAACAAATACAAAAATGTATATACTCTATATGGCTGCCTTTTCGCGTCTGCAAGTGATTTTTTGCTTGCCAGTTTTCCTCTTTTTTTCACCATACATTCTTCATATTCCTCTTCATGATAACTTCTCAAATGATGGAAGATTAGACTTATTCCAGTCGGCCGCCAGGACCGTAGATATAATTACGTTATTCTGCCCTCGCAACTGCGTTCTGAACGGGCTAGACAGATCGCTAACAATAACTTCAGAAAGTCGTTTTCTTCCAAAGAGTGTGGCTTTACTGAAGCATCTTGTTAGCTATCTGTCTAGTTCTGCACAGAACGCAGTTGCGAGGGCAGAATAGTAAAATAACTAGTGGTGGGACTCGATTAAAAAAATTAATCTAATTAATTAGAGGCTTTGTAATTAATTAATCGAAATTAATCGCATTTTAATCGCATATCAATATTTGACACGAGAAGCAACATTTTTCAATTCAAATGGATTTTGGTATACGAGTGAATCAATGAATAGACATATACATAAGTTTAAGCAGCAAAATCTTGTTTATTTTAGCTACTACACAGACCAGTGCAATTTTTAACAAAGTGCAGCAATTTTAGGAATATGATAGTGCAAAGGACCTTTGGAAGAAGCTGCTGGATTTTTTTCGAAATTGTCTTTCTGCATGGCAGTTCATAAATTGTGTCAGACGACGCAATCTGTAGCACCTTTTCTAGCCCCTTATCTTCGACCACCGAAAGTGGTCTACAGTCCACGGCAATCCAGTGAGCCAGTGAGTTGGTTACTTTGTTAGACGTGGTCTTACTCATCTTGGCTCTGAACCCCGTCATCTGGTCGAGTGTGGGTTGGCGACTCTGCTTGCTCGTACTAGGACTAACGTTAGCCTGATCAGCGTTAGCTCTGGCTTCCACGCTAGCTGCAACATGTTTAGCATTGAGAAACGTTCCGTGGTGTCTGGAGTGCAAAAATATAGTGCGATTAAAATGCGTACATTTTTTAACGCGTTATTTTTTCTGTAATTAATTAATCGAAATTAACGCGTTAAAGTCCCAGCCCTAAAAATAACATATTTACTCCGAGGCTCAAGAAAGATTGAGAGCATGCACACTGCAGGCTGCTGTTTGTACAACAAAGTTAAAATAGAGACATATATTTCCAATGCCTAAGAACAGAAAGGAGAGCTTGCAGAACGAACCTTTCAACTTAAAAAAAAGAATGAACTGAATGAACTGCGGTAAGACTCGCGTGCCTAACTTAAGACTACAATTCCCAAATACCACTAGCAGTCACTTATGAATAGTGGGCAGCAATACATAGATGCCTCAATCACACTGTTCAGATGCGTCTGCACAGCCGATGAGTGGATGGACGTCTTACCCCTATTAAATGAGCTGTCAGACATTTTTGAGATTCATATTTCTTCAAGAGCCAACAAGACACCAAAATAGGGTAGTTAAGCAGCCGAGATAAGAAGAAACGTTTCGATAATCTTACTGTTATTCTCTGTACATGTTATGTACTTATTATACTTTGGTCCACAGTTATCAACACAGGTCTATAAATGTGGTCTGATGAAGAAATTGTATAACATAAATAACTTCAATAATGTTTAATATCACATTCTAATTTTGCATCTCCCATTAAAGGATTCTGCATAAAAAATTAAAAAAGATGCGTCTGCATGGCCACCAAGATCCGCGTCTAAACAACTGTGTATTGAGAGATGCAGACTTCCCCTGATAAAATCTACTGTAACTCGCTTAATTCTCAACCAATAGGGTATATGTCGAGCATCACGTGACCAAACCGGAAGACGTGCTTACTCACTTCCGCCAGTCAACAAGGTCAATGTGATAATTAAATAAAAACAATAGCACGGGTTGTTAATACTGTACCTTATAGTGATCAATTTTATTTTGAGAGACCTGATGAATAACATACTATTATGCCACTAGATAATCAATGATTTACAAGAAACTATAATACCGTTACCCCAATAACCTTGCCTATACTAGTTTTTCAGCTGAAATGTATTAGACCGAACCAACAACACTGAACTTGAACAGCTGTTATTTTGGACTGATGCCTTTATCAGACTTCTCAAAATGAGAATGCTGGTATAAGTCGTGCCTTTTAAATCATGACGATTAGATAGTCAAGAGGGTCCTGATCGTATTGCCAGATTAGCCTTGAAACCTTGAGAAGATTGACATAGCGTTACCATCCTTGAACTGGAACTATTGGTGAACGTGAACAGATCAACCTTATGCTAACCATCCCTACTCTCAGGCTGTGGGGCTTCTCGCTCTTTCGCATAGACCTGTGACAGGCTGCCCTGATGCGAACATCGGCAGTCATCCTGTCTCTGTTTGACACTGGTGAAAAATGAGGAAGACAACATAAAGATCTACATAGGTAACTGTTATTGAGCAACCGACCAGCTAACGCCAACGCTAGGTAATAGACAGCAGGCACAGGTACTTTAAAAATGTCATTAGTACTAGCTAGCTAACACTAGGTAATAGACAGCAGGCACAGGTACTTAAAAATGTCGTTAGTACTAGCTAGCTAACGCTAACGCTAGGTAATAGACAGCAGGCACAGGTACTTAAAAAAAAAAAAAAAAAAAAGTTGTTAGTACCCTCATAGTCATGGATATAGGAGGAAGCGTATAGCTTAAACCCCTTGTCCTGTAAACATCTTGTATAGAACAACGCCATTATCTCGTCTACCGGAAATGGCCAGTCACGTTTAGCAAAACACGGAAGTCTGTTGCGCATAACCCCCATTGTCATGAAATTGGGCTTGTTATAAACTTGAGAAATTTCTACGTTTATATTTTATTTCAATTAAATGTTATATTTCTCACGTTTATAACAAGCCCAAAGTAACCCCACGCAACTGACGTGCAGCTTTTTTTAGGTACAAAACTCGGTTTGTCTTCAAGGCTGGCTGTGTTTTGTTTGTTGGTTGGAAAAAGGCCAAAACAAATGCAGGAACTATTCTCCTCTATGCAAAACAATGTTATAGCCTAACCATTTGTCAACGTTTCTAAATTTGCGGTTGATCATTGAATTACGATAACGATGTAAAATGCGGTTATCGCCGTAGGGTGCTGTTTTTGTTGACACTCAAGCAAAGAAAATGTTGGCTGTGTGGGCCCATTGCAAGGTGTCGGAGAAAGACAACCAATTCGCTATTTGTAATAAATGCTGCAGTGAGATTTCAAGAGAAGGCCACTCAAGAAAGAATTTTAATACATCGAATCTGATAAGCCATTTACAAGTAAGACATGTAGCACAGTACAATGAGTACGTGAAAGAATGTTACAATACAAGCTCTTCCATAGATTTGTATGATTGAATTTGTGCTCACTGAAAAGTATAATGATTTTTTATTTTTTTTGCCAGGGCACAAATGGGACAATAAATAACAAATTATCAGTATCGGTACAGAATTTTCATATTGGTGCATCCCTACTTATATGGCGTAAAACATTGTCAATCATGAGATAAAGCTAGTTTGCAGCAGGCGTACTCAAACTTTTGACTGGTACTGTGCATGCGTGTGTGTGTGTGTGTGTTGTGAAATTAAAGCAATAATCTGGATTGTTCTGAAGGGTTCGCTGTGGAGGAGAATGATCGGAGCGATTGCACAGGCAATAACACCATGTGAGCAGGTGGGGGAAGTGGTCTATTTTTAACACGTCTGTTTGTGTTTACAGTCCAGTGGCAGGACTGCATAAACTCACTGCATTTCTCCGTTGGGGAGTGGAGATCTGCTATTGCCCTGGTCATATTATTCCGTTTTTTCCTTTTTATTTCTGAGCCTTTTCTATTAAAGGATTTGGTTCACATTTAATCTGATATAATTTTATATAAACTAATTTCAGCGGACGTGCCCAGACACGTGCGTCATGCTCAGTCATGCTTCTGCCCTTTAACGCCGTTTGAAAGTGTTCTGATTAACTCTTCTGTAATGGTGCTTTGAAAGAGCAGTGAAGACGACGACTCTTTGAAGAACGGAACGAGCCGAGCGTCGTGCCCAGCCTTTTATCACGCAGCCTCGGAAGGTCCGTCGGCTGAGCGTGGGCCAACCAAAAACCTTCCCCGGATTTCATTTTCTAATGCTTATTTAGCCCCATTTCACCCCAATCCCCTGTTAGACGCACAGCACTATGTGTCAAATGTTAATGGTGTTAATGTTCATCTTAAACTAAATGTCACATTTTTATTGCACCGAACACACTTTGACTTCTGTCGCAGCGATTTGGAGCCACGTTCAGAGAAATGCTCTTGTGACCAGAGGGTTGCAGGTTTAAATCCGGGGGCGGCGGTACAGTTTTTGCACCCGTGACGGTTGGTGCGGCTTTGGGGCGTGGCCTGTATAAAGGCGTAGCCGAGCGCATCGGAGGTTTCGTATCGGTTTCACAGTCTCTGCGCTCGGTCGCCGCACGCTTTGCTCACCCCTAACCCAATTGTGCTATCTTGGTTAATCTGTGCTCCGTACTGCGAGGTTATCAGAGAATGTTCTCTTGCAGTTTGAAGCAGTTTCCTGTTTACAAAGCAGGAAGAGAGAACGGGGAGAGGAGCTATTCTCTCGCCTCCCCACCCCACCCCCCACCCCCTCCCCCACATACACAAGCTGCTGAAAATACAGAACTGCTCCCACAACACTCGGATATTTGGCAACAAAAAGATTATTTCATATTTATTTTTTCATTTTATCTGGTATTCAAGCAGCGTATGACGTTCTCCGCTGCTGAAATTGACTCGGTTACTGGTATCAAATGGGGTTTTTTGAAAGCTCATTGTGTCTGTGACCGCAGACTTATCACGGACACCTTTAAAATAGGTCTGTTTGTGGCAGGGCTGTTTGTGGGGGTGCTGTTGCAGATATAGTGGTTTGAGTGCCTGCAAGCACTCACCGTTTTCTCAGTTGTCTCCCGGTGTAATGTTTAGGTGCAAAACGAGGTGTAAGACCTTTCGTTTGATTTCACACTGGAATGCATATGAGGAATTTTTATTTATTGAATTTTTTTACTAGTTACGTCAGCACCTTTGCGTGTGATAAAAAACGAATGTAGCAACTGTTTTATTTTTTTAATTTCTCTAATGACACTGAGAAAGACTATTACAGTATAACATGGAAATTATAGGGTTGCACAGGGAGTCTTGCTGTCCATGCATGAGTTAAGGAGATTGTTTTAAATGAAGAATTCCGATGTATTCGAAACTAGGAATCGCAACCCGTTTCAAACTTTTGAATTGAGCAGCGGGGGTAGTGTCGTTCACCCGTCTCGTATCGTGACACGCTCTTGCGGTGGCACAGAGTCGATGTTCCTGGTTGTACTTCTGCCTTCGCTTTGCTCACCGACGCAACTTCCTCCTCAGACGGCTCAATCCCACAGCTTTTCTTTCTCTTAAAGTGGCTTGCCCTCCACCTCAGGCCCACGTGCCCTTCCACACACACTTGAACATCGACGCGCCTCGTTTCACGGGTTCGGGCATTTATTTTCGTGACAAAAGAAAGGTGGAGAGCAACAGTCGTACAAATGGGGTTGTGTTCCTTTCATGCGGTGTGGTTTCCTGCCCATGGTGAATGCATTTGTATGCACTGGTTAAGGGGGAGGCATGAAGCAGCATGGTTGCACTGTGCAGAGACCAACTGAACTGGCGGGCAGTCACGAACTGTAGCGTCTACATATCTACGTCCTGTTTGTCCTGTCAAAATGAGAGGCCTTTGGAACCCACCCCCAAAGAAAAAAGATGAGTGGAGCGAGGACTGGTAATCCCGGGAACCGCTAATCAGTTTGATTTGAAAAAATATGCTACACACAGCCTGATCCAAACAGTGGGCCTCTTCGTTACGACTTCCTTTGATTTAACCCTCTGAATATTGTCACCGTCGCCCTTTCTGTATTCGTTGCCAAGAAGGCGGTTGGCATAAGAGGTAGCCTAATTGGCCGCGTCACCTCTCCGGTTTGAGTGTTTGGTCGGCGTGGTTGTTCCAGGGTTCCGGCTGTGTGTTTGTGCGTGAAGGGATTAGGTGGGCATGGTTTTATGCCCGTCGCCATGGAGTTTATCAGCTCCTCTCCCGCTGGCCCAATGTTTTGAAGGCAAACATGTCTGTTTGGGCATTAGTAGGCAGAGAGGATAGTCTGTGTAACGTGAGATGGGCAGGCAGGGGAAGGGGGGGATGGGTTGGGGGGGTTTGAGGATGTGGTGGTGAGGGGTGGGGAGTGGGGCGTTGGTGGCTTTTCATGGTTGGCTACTTTTGGCACATTAGTGCAATCTCCCTTCCTGACTTCCTGTCATTTGCAGTAGCAATGACCCAGGTGGAGAGGTTGTTCAATTGTTCTGTCCCCACCGCCACCACCACCCCCACTTGTATCCACACAATCAAGCGCGTGCACACACACACACACACGCACACTCTCTTTGTCACTCGCACACAAGCACAACGCACACACACACACTCAAAAAGCTGGGCTAAAACGTACGACGAGTCCATCAGAGTTAATGGGTCTCCTCGCCACCCCTGCTGCTGCCGCCGCTGCTCCACTTTCTCTCAGCTCTCTGTCACGTGACTGGGCGATCAGTAGAACGAGGGTAAACTTCCATCAGTAGCCACACCGACCGGCCCACGCATCTGCCCTGGAATCGTGTGATTTATGCTCAATTGTGACTGCGATGCAGAATGCGAACGCATTGCCGCCGTTATGAACTGATTTCCAGCCTAGGGTTGACAGTGACTCAAACTCAAAGGTCATTCAAGGACATTGAAAAAGGGAAAGCTTTGTAGTCCGTGCACGTGCCACGCCTACGCGGAGTGCGCCACGCTGCCGCACAGCGGAGGTGCGCTCTTCACACCGTCGGGTCAATCCGATCGATCCGCGCACACCCACGGCCTCTCTTTAAAGGCTGTCGGTCGCGTCTGACGGGCCCGGTTGTAGGAGTCGATTCCATCGATACGTCACCCTCTTCTTCTGTGGCCCCGTGGCGCGTTGGCGCCGTTACCCCCTTTACTCCCACCGTCTCAGCGCCTTTGATCCCACTCTCCCTCTCCCCCCGTTCCACCTTTGTTTGTTTATTCATCTAGCCAGGGCCTCTCACAGAGCATCACAGAAATCCCCCCCCCATCGCCACACGGAACCACCGCGTCCATTTTAAACACAAATACGTAACGTATGCAACGCGATCCCGAATGGCTCAGAGCTGCAGTTCTGGCCTGCTCAGAAGCCCTGGTACAGGGCTGCAGTTCCTGCCTACTCAGTCAACCATGACGGGGTGTGTTTCTACAGTGAGGAGAACAGATCCGGCAAAAAAAAACACCCAAAGCGGTCTGCTAATGTCGCTGTGATTTTAGATGCACTCAAAGTTTAAAACCCTTATTTTTTTCTTATTTTTTTTTGCTCGCTTCTTTGAGCCTTCGCTCAGCTGCGTTGCATTTTAGAGATCACAGGAAAGCTTCCCTTTTTTCCCCTGCAGTCCCTTTTCCATCCCGTCCGCCGAGTCCCCCGGCACCGGCCGCTTGGTACGGTCCTTTATAATCGCTGACCCCCTTTTTTTGATTTAGGAGAAGCCCCCCCTTCCTGGTGTAGGCCCCCCGATCCGCTGAATACACGCCGGGCACCGCGGCGCAGCTGCTGCCCCCTCCCCTCCGTTTGGCCGTCCAGTCAGCTGCAGAGAGGGGGTGAAAGGGAGGGGGAAAGAGCAAAACTAAACAAAAAGAGAGGGATTGGAGGACATGGGGTGTAAAGGGGGCAGCGCACTGGGACAAAACGCTCTTTGTTAAACCTCCGTCAGAACTCCTTACATATTCCTGTGGCGTCCTGGAGGAAAGTCATTCTGAAGGGAACTGCGCTGGAGGCCGGATCGCGGAATAGCGCTCCTGCGATCGGCTTATTGAAGGACCATTTCTGTCCTTAAGGTGAAACCTGGCGAGGCCACGGATTACGTAACATCGCAGTTTAAGAGAAACCATGGCGCCCCTTTTCATTTAACTCTAGCTCGTTTAATTCTGTAAATTCCTTGGATGACTAACTCCTTTCAACGCAACGACCACGTCCTTTATCTTCGATAAATGACTCCTTTGACTCGTTTAAATCGGATGACCAAGTCCTTTAACTCAATGAATAACTCCTTGAATGTGACGAACGACTCTTAACTGTGACTCCATTCATTCGCATGGCCGACTCCGTGAACAGCTTATTGAAATCGGAGGAGTAACTCCTGTGAGTTGACGACCGGTGCCTTTGCCTTTATGAACTACTACTTTAGCTTGATGAAAATGTCTAACTCCGATGACCAACTCCTTTAACCGAGGTGACCCACTCTTTTGGAAGATTCCACTTTTCATCCTCTCTTAAATCACTTCCGGAACCCCCATCTGGGGTTGGTAAAGGAAGGCAGGTGATCAGCCAATAAGCAGTAAGCCCCTCCCACTGCACTTTTCCAACAGGAGATAATAGGATCTAAAGGGTGGCAGTGTAGTGTAATGGTTAGGGTATGGGCTTGTAACTGACGTGTTACTGGTTCAATTCCCAGGTGGGAGCACTGCCGTTGTACCCCTTGAGCTAAAGGTACTTAACCTGAATGGCATCAGTATAAATGGATTGTATGTAAAGAAATGTAAACTGTGTAAGTCGCTCTGGATAAGAGCGTCTGCTAAATGCCTAAAAATGTACATCTAATAAAGGCTGCCATGTCGAGCCTGCTGTTCCAGAGGTCCTCAGAAGAGCAGTTGCGCCCGTGGCTCCTCTTTCCTAATTTACGGTCGTCTTCATTGCTCAGTCAGCAGCAGATTTCACCCCCTTCCCCATGCGAATGTTGCCTGGCCGGAACATTGACGGTGGCTCACGATGTCACCCAACACAGAACAGAGCCCCAAATGGGCCTTTTTCCATTCGGCTTTTGTAACGCGCCGCGTTTCTGCAAGGCTTCAACAGAGGCTAAGTTCATCTTTGCTATCACACGTCGCCGCTGCCTTCATTCGGACGCAAGTGCCATTCCTCTTTAAAGGAGCAGAGAGACGCGGCTTATTGAGCGATGCCGATGATGTTGTGTTTGGCGCTTCTCCCTCAGTGCGGAAGCAGGTGGCCTAACTGTTGTGGTGGTCAGATGACGGGAAAGATAAACTGAGATTTATCGTGGCGGAGCCGCCGAGGGACCGCCGGATGCCTCGCGAGACGGGAGGCGGAAAGAACTGAATTTGCGACGCTTTTGAGCAATCTGCGTTGCCCGGCACATCGACACGTGGGCCTGTCATCTCTACGCGTGTAACTGCATAGGCGAAGCGTGACGTCGTTTCTCCCGGCATCGAGAGACCGAGGCGAGGAAAGACCTTCCGGCCTCAAAATAAATGCTATCTTGCAGACAATTGCTGCAATCGCAACCCAAAACTCGGGTCTGCAAGTACCTGCCAAGAAGTATGCATCTTTTAAGTGTG
Organism: Aldrovandia affinis; assembly: GCA_029706075.1. NCBI lineage: Eukaryota > Metazoa > Chordata > Actinopteri > Notacanthiformes > Halosauridae > Aldrovandia > Aldrovandia affinis. Next base: position 5,951,752 of record JAINUG010000031.1, read on the forward strand.
GCACGGAACACTCTCCAACACTTAAACACTTTCCAACTTGTGCTTTATTGTCTGTTTGTTCTAAGCTCCGGTTTCAAGCTGCAGGCTGTCATCATTTAGGCCGAGTATTTATGAGCTGAATCCTGGCAGGAGTTTACTGTGCTCCTGGGCTCAATTTGGGCACAGCTGCAGCGGGAGAAACTGTGGACCTCTTTCTCGAGCCGTCACCGGAAAAGCCATGTTGTAAGAAAGGAGAAATAAGTGCCGTTTGAGAACTAGTTACGGTGGTGATGTCATCGTGATGTCTGTCGTGCGTTCGAGCGTGTGCTCGGAGCAGAGTTGCATCACAATGGGCTCGTCCGTGACTGTGCCCACACAATAGTGACATCATAGTGCCCATTTCTGCACGAGAAGAAGCTGACGCGTTAAGCTTGCGCCAGATCGGTGAAACGGTACTAGAACTGGACTATCAGGAATGTCTGCTTGCACTTGCTTTTGAGCATGCTCGGAGTGGAGTTGCATCAGAACCAGATTGTCCACGTCTGTGCCCACGCAACACTGACATCACAGTAGCCTTTTTGTCACACGATGAGAAATGCACTTGAAACTTGAAAGAGAAGGTACACCATACACAAAATGGGTGGCATATGTCTGACTCAAGCGAAACTTTCCACATTGTTCTTTTTGCTGTTCTGCCAGTCATGTATTCATTCATTAGTTAAGCACTCAGCTTCTTGATTATTTGCCATGAATAATTTATTGTAAGCATTATTAAGCAGGCTTGCCTTGGCAGGTGGGCTGTGATTAAATGCTGAAGTAGATAAATCCACGGCCTCACTCCACCCCTCTGTCGCTCTTCATTTCCTGTGGTTTTTTTCGTGGCTTTTTTTAAACAGATGTACTGAAAGGTTGCCATAGCAACGTGACGACGGATTCACTTCCTGTGCGTGGCCCTGTGGTTGTCTCCAGGCCTCTCGCACTTAACTTTCTGAAAATAATTTCTCCTAGAAGCTTGTCAAAACGTATTGATTTCACTTCCAAAGATTTTTCACAGTCACGTCAATTCAACGTATGGGTACATTACACTGCATTGTTCACTTTTGAAGGTTAGTCAGCAAAACACAACGACGAGGAATTTTGGATGCACCACGACTGTTGTTGAGCTTCGAAGTCAGAACTGAAAAGATGACAGTACTTCCTCTTAGTTGAGCCCTTCGTTTTCAGTGTGTGGTGTTTCCCTGTCCCTTCATTTCCATCTGCTTCCCAGACCGGCTGTGGGTTTGTACAATTCCAGATTTAGGAATAGTAATTATGTGTGCTGGTTTTCTGTCACTGTGGCCTGCCCCACCTAGAGCTTGGGCGAGCACTGGGTTAAAATAGTAGTACCAACCTGTTCCTCAGTCAGACTGTTCCCTAGGTGACCCATGGTCACATAAATTGTTCATTTAAACTCATTCCACTATCCTTTGTCTCTTTTGTCCACTCTACTGGCCTCACATTGATTAATGTGACGGGTTTGGCAACAGCTATTTTAAGCCGTCAGATCAGCCTGTACAGCTGGGAATATTGGCTACTGGGGGAGCACCTACACCCCCACCCTCCACCCAGCCTGCATGAGCCCACCCCACCCCACCCCACCCCACCTCCAGTCTACTAACTCATTTAAAACGGCTACACTACGTTTTATTAAGGAATGTATATAACACATGTATAATGAAGCTTTATTCAGTCATCTCAGACTAAGATAAAAAGGTTTTCTTGGAGTATTTGCTTTGCTTCCTCCTCTGTCGGCTAGTTCTTGGCTGTCTATGGAGGATTGACTGCGCTCCAGTTGGATGTAAACACATTTGCGAGTATGCAATTCGACCGAAGGCAAGTAGGCCAGTTCACAGTTCGCAGCGGGCCGCACAGTGCAGTTCAGCGGCTGCAAATTTACCATGTGTAAATTTACATGTTCCAGGAACGCAGTTCTCATCTAGAAGCGTAAAATCCCACGTCCCTCTTAGCTTCATTCCTGTTCCTGCCCCGGGGAACTTCCAATGCTTAAAATTCACCTGCGCTGTCCATTCGGTGCTCTTTCGTAAGCAGGGGGAGGAAGGGGGGGGAAAGGGGGCCGGGATGTAATGATAACAATAATAATTAATCATTAATAATAAGAAAAGTTCAGTATTCTTTGCTCGTAATCTGGCGTGAGCGACCCGAGGCCGTTAGAAGGAGAGAGGGAGACGGAAGAGATTCCCGCGGGGTCGCAAACTCATATCGTGTAGATAAATGTAATGAAAGACAGCTGCCGGCTGTGGAAATGAAGCTTCTGTAAATGAAAGAGGCTTTTTTTTTCACAAATCTAATGACTGCTGGGTGGGTTCTTACATAAGGTCTGCAGCGCGTGTTCTGTGGAGGGAGAAAAAAAAAGGACTTGGCTTTCAATTCCCGTCCATATTAAAAGTAGGCCCGTTAAATCCCACAAATTTCTGTTAGCGTTTAAACTCCTGAAGCGGAGGAAGTGTTGACACGCCGTAGCCTAAATGTGCAGCAGTGCAGCTCCGACCTCAGCTTTTTGAATGTGTTTCGCGGTTTAAGTACATCGGTTCCAGTCTGAAATATTTGGCACGTGCTGGAAGTCAGAACGAACGTATTTTTAGATTTTGCCACCGAGGTAAATATTTGTAATCGGTCATTTTCTTGGTAATGGGCTTTGTGTGTGGCCAGTCCGGTGTCCTGTTGTTCCGACAGCGGTGGCAGCCTCTTTATAAACATTGGAACGGCGTGTATTTAACATTCCCAGTTTAATAGCAGCTTGCGCATCGATGCCCCGTGCGATTAAGGGCCACGTCACGCTGCGAGCGCTCTCTAAAGCCTTGTCGGCCTCTGAACGTTTCTCTGAGGAAATACGGCCGGCGTACACTTTCCCCTTTTACCGCTCTCCGAGCACACGGGCCCTGTGCTGCACTTCGATTCCGGATTGACCCACGGCCCTCGGTCAATTGAACAACGGGAGGGCAGAGAGGAGAGAATCCTCATGAATGTATTTTTATGGATGTTAGGGCTGAAACCCCCCTGACATCAACCATAACATAAAACACAGAGAACCAACTTTTAAGGTGGAAAAATATGACTCAATTAAATAAGGATGATATATGAATATAGGTAAAAAATATAGCAAAAATATATATTTTTAAAAGATGAAGAAAAACTGGCACAATTTGAAAAAGGTCTTTAACAAAATCCGGTGGATGGCTCCCGTAACAACCAGCAGCCTCGACTTAAAAGAAGGGCCTGGTTTTAAAGCCTCCTCCACAGGTGCAAACAGGCAATTAGGTAATTGGATGCACCTGGGAGGAGGGAGAAGAGATGGAGAGAGAGGGGAGGAGGGAAACAACCTGTAGTCGTCACAATGGAGTTCTGGGATTTGAGCGTAGGGTGATTGGCGCCCCGTCGCCTCTCAGGTCCTCGTGGGCCTATCGGCTGACGCTACAGCTGAGCGGCTGTACCTTCACGCTACTGTGCGAGGTTCTCTCAGCGCATACCAGTTTGATCCACTCCTGGTTTTACTACAAGCTGGGGAGCATCCTGAATGGAAGTCGCCTGCTGGTTGATTCCAGACAGTGCAGTAACCTGCTTACGGTAAGACGTGGAATGGCTCAAACTGCTCTGCGGCTTGAGTGCTATTTCCATCCCTGGTGGCCTCTGTGGCCGTCGCGTCCACCACACTGTTCCTTTCCTGGTGGTCTTTACTCACTGCCTGTTATTGGTTGGAATGTGCTGGCTTCCTTTTCGCCAACTCTGCCCAGCCAGCCGTCGGTCACCCTCTGAAATGCGGGGTTGCAGAGCAGATGCTTTCTGATTGGTTGATCGATTGAGTGATGTATTGATAAGAAAAAGCTCCTTGAGCTTGCGGAGAGCATGGCATCTGCATATTAGTCCTCTTTACTGTGAGCGGGGTGTGGAGAAGCAGACTGCCGGCTGTTCACAGCGCACTGCGGGAGAGCCTTGGTGATGCGGTGAGGTCTGGTCATGCAGACACGCTGAGCTGATGTGACCTGTGAACTGGACTCATTGAGCCAGTGATAGCAGGTTTGAGTGAAGAGGTTGAGCGTCTACACCCAGTTCTTCCGTCTGTGTGACGCCCGCCCTCCGAGGAGACTTTAAGGAAGTGAAGGTTTCTTATACAGCATAGCGGTACAAGGATCCCCTTCCAACCTCCTTTTTATACACACGCCCTGGATTCACGCTCAATTCCAGCATCCGTGACCTCCGTCTCCGTGGTGACTGCCGTTGACGTTGAGGGCTCGCCACTGTGCTAGGCCTCAGCCTGTGCCACTGCACACCTTGTGGCCCGGGTCAGAGTGCTGCCCAACAAGCCCTCTTCTCAGTAAACGTCCTGGGCTGTACCTAGGTCAGCATATTGTTCAACTGGCCCCGTTGTCAGTAATGTCCAAGCTAGACCCAGATTAGTGTACTGACCAATGGGCCCCTCTCTCCGGTAAACTCTGACCGCACCCAGATCAGCGTATTGACCAATGGGCCCCTCTCTCCAGTCAACTCTAGCTGCACCCAGATCAGTGTACTGACCAATGGGCCCCTCTCTCCAGTAAACTCTTGACTGTACCCAGATCAGCGTACTGACCAATGGGCTCCTCTCTCCAGTCAACTCTAGCTGCACCCAGATCAGCGTACTGACCAATGGGCCCCTCTCTCCAGTAAACTCTTGACTGTACCCAGATCAGCGTACTGACCAATGGGCTCCTCTCTCCAGTCAACTCTAGCTGCACCCAGATCAGCGTACTGACCAATGGGCCCCTCTCTCCAGTCAACTCTAGCTGCACCCAGATCAGTGTACTGACCAATGGGCCCCTCTCTCCAGTAAACTCTTGACTGTACCCAGATCAGTGTACTGACCAATGGGCTCCTCTCTCCAGTCAACTCTAGCTGCACCCAGATCAGTGTACTGACCAATGGGCCCCTCTCTCCAGTGAATAGTACCCAGATCAGCGTGCTCTCAGGCAGGCCTCCTTCCCCGTAAGCTCCTGGGCCGTGCCCTCCCGCTGGCACACAGCTGTGGGACTGGTATTTCAGAAGTGCCTGCCATATCTGTCACCAGCCGACACTGGCACGGGAAATTAACGCAGGCCAGTGATACCCAGGCCCCGTAACTGGCAGGGACACCCGCAGAGAGGCCACGCCACGGCAGGAGCCACATCGAGATTGCCACAGCGATGGCCGCTTCTGTCCGTCCGTCCGTCTGTCCCCCCGCTTTGCGCCCAGACCCGTGTCCGATTCTGATCCTCGACACCGCAGCGCGGTCTCCCCCGCTGAAAACCAGCCTCATCGGGAGGCAAAACAAGCCACTCTTGTGGGAGTCGGTGTCTTGTGTCTTAATTAAATTGATTACCTGCTTTTTATCCTGCTGGGCGTCGCATCGCTCATCAAGAGCCTTCGTACTCTCTTTACGCTCGCACGACTTTTCGAAAGAGAGTCACATTCGGATGACGTTCCTTCAGTAGGTTAAAGGCTTCGGGATGCGTTTGATGAATCGATCGTTCACGTCTGACCGCAATGTGCTGCGTAATGCGCCTTTGACTTGCATAAGCACTGCGTCGCCTCATCAATCAGAGGGGGGGTTGTCGGGCGTACGTGATGGGGCGGCTTCACCTGCTGAATGTCGTGCCTGGCTAAAAACTGAATACAGAAAGGATCCTGTGTGTTTTGCTTGTTAGGAGAACAGCAGCTTTCACATTGCCAGTTCCACTACGTTGGGTAAATCTCGCTCTGAATTTGAATCCTAAATCCTTGTGCACGCATGTAAAAATGGGTATTTCCAATGGTTGCGTGTGCCACACATGCACGCGGTTTTGTTGATTAATAGTTTTTCTTATAAATGTGCGCACTTGGTTATCGCAGAACACACGCTGACACAGAAACGTCATGTTTTACCTAACTGATCGAACTGAGTGTATTTATGTCAAACTTACACCAACACTGCATATGTCGATTAGGTGTCACGAGATGTGTTGATGCGTCTTACTCGTTTCATGCGTCCGTCACATCGTCTTGTTAGCCGACCATACGGTCACAAAATGGTGGTCTACTTGTGCTAATCCGTTTATTTTATAGGAGTTTGTGTAATTGAGCGTACGCACAGTTCACGCACAAATCTGCGCGCGCGTTCGCTTGGTAAATAAATGAGGCAACGTGCAGGTCACAAGCAAGCGTGCCACTGTCATCAGCGATCAGGTTAATCAATAACATTTAATCAAGCGTCTTCTATATGTATACTCTAGGGATGCACCGATACGAAAATTTGGACTGATACAGATAATTCAAATAACACAATCGGCCGATACCAATATCGATATTTTGTTATTTATTGTCCTATTTCTGCCCTGGCAAAAAAAATCCAAGATTCTACCCTTCATTCTACTTTTTAGTGAGCACAAATTAAATCATACAAATGTATGGAACAGCTTGTATTGTAACATTATTTCACATACTCGTTGTACTGTGCTACATGTCTTACTTGTAAATGGCTGATCAGATTCGATGTATTAAAATCGTTGCTTGAGTTGCCTCCTCTTGAAATCTCACTGGAACATTCGTTACAAATAGCAAATCGGTTGTCTTTCTCCAACACCTAGTAATGCGGCCAAATTTTACACCGTTATCGTAATTTCAATTATCAACCGCGGGAAATGTACAAATGTCGATGATTGCGGTTAGGCTATGACATTTTTGCGTGGAGGAGAATAATTCCTGCATTCGTTTCGGCCTTTTTTCCATTCCGTCTTTGGGGTTTATATTAAAAACGGTACTGTTTGAACTTTGGAAGCTGCAGCGAATATCAGATTTATTTTCCTATATTATAAATGAGGTCATTCAGAACCTGTTTATTAGTCTGCGCATAAAACATGCCAAAACCATTGTTATCTTTGATGATTAATGGTGATTGTGGTTGTGGTATCCTAAAAAACGATCTCCTCCTATTGCTTTGGAGTTACAGGTGCAAAACTTTGAGCTATAGTACCATATCCAACCTGAGAATTGCTTTGTCTAAATTTGCTGATAAACGTTATAATGCATTTAAAAATTACATTTCCCCATTTACTAACAGTCATGGAATTATGGCCCAAACTAATTGAAAATGTAATTTTTTTCCCCCAGTATCTGTTTATCTGTGGGTTTAGACCGCAGCTCACGTTTCTCAGACGATGGCTACAGCTACATTTAGCTTATCTCCCAGTGCTGTGTTCAGAATCATGGAGATCTGATCTGAGACATGAGTTCTGTGATACTGGCTATCACAGAACTCATGTCTGTGATGTGAAAACTATGACGACGGGGGGGTTGTGGTGGAAGAGGGATGGGGGATCAGTGACGCAGTCACAGCAGCTGTCGGACAGTCCAGCGCTGAGGGGGTTCGTCGAGCTCAGGCACGTAGGCCAGGCCTGCAACCCGGGGGGCAAGGGGGCGGCGTGGGGGTTGGGGGGGAAGTAGCACCCAGGAGTAGAGGAGGGCTTCCGATTGGCCGGCTGTTTGGACCGCTGTGTTGGCAAGGGAGCTCTGAGGCAGGATGAGGAGGCGACGTGTCTGACGGCAGCGCCGATCAGCCGGGACAGCTTGAGAGAGAGAGAGGGAGAGGGAGAGAGATGGAAGGAGAGAATGAGTGTGTGTGAGAGTTATAGACCGTTCAGATCCCTGATAGGCAGGTTTGCGCCATGTGTCTGCTATGCTCATGATAAGGCTTCGCTCTCCCTCTGCGTTCTGGTCTCGAAAAGGACAGCAATCTGGGTCTGTCCTCGATCCAGAGGACAGCGGCAGGGGAAGATGTCTCAGCGCTGTGAATAGAAACATTTCCACTCCCCCCTTCTGTTTTAGCACACACTCATGGAGGACGCACACAGTGCACATACACGTGAGCGCGTGAGTAGATAATGCGCAAACATCCTCTCCCAAAGGGTTTCAGAGACTGCGTCTCCCGCATCGCCTCGCCCATCGCCCGTTTCAGTGGCGGCGTTGCACGCCTCGTATTAAAGGTGAACCGCCGCGCCGCTCGTACGTACGTTCATCTTTGAAAGGAAAAGCCCTGGATTCGATGGGATTTGACCAAAGCGCCAAGCAGCTAATCCGATGCACCGTGCGCAGCAATTAAGGCCGCGGGGGAAAGGAGGCCGGCGCTCGCGGTTGGGAACGAGCTTGAGTAAGAGGAAAGTAGTGGAAATCTCCGAGTACACATTCAACGTTCCTCTCTAGACCGTAAAAAATGTAGTTGAATGCACAACGCACATTTTCCGTAGGATTAAGACGACGGCCCTTGTCTCTCGTGCGAAAGACGGGTTGCTGACTTCCGACTGTGCTACAGTTGTGAAGTTTAGCTATTTATTGTCCGCCGGCCTTGCATCTGAGCCTGGTTGTTAAGGAACCTGCAGCCTACAGTCAGGAAAACGGAAGGCCCTAGATTTTTCTTTTGGGGGGTCTTGCATTTGAAGGCTTCATAGAGGCTGCCATAGAGATGAAAAGGTCTGTGAAGTCTTTAGCGTGCAATTGGTGCTGTGATGGAGGTGTGGGGAAATATTTAGCTCTACCTTTTTTGTCGTTGCCGATAACGGGAATGAACCCTTTTGTAGACGGTGTCCATAACCGTCTCCCTTGATGCAACTTCGCATGTAGGAGAGGGAGAGAAGGTCAGCTGCGGAACAGTTGGGTAACGGCCTCAGGTGTCACGTGCCTGGACCGTCACCCTGGACACACTTCTACTAGAACCAACTGGAAATGCACGAGTCATCTTTTAAGGGCCAATCTACAAAATGTCTGCTGTGTCCAACCAAAACAAAAACGTCATAAATTTGAATTGGTGCCTTTTATACGTAACGGCTGTCTTCACTCTTCGTGGGTTCACCTGGCCTTAGCCCTGGGAGTTCAGACAGAGCTGCTTTTGAGCGGCTCATTTGCATAACTTACGTCTGACAATTGAAGGGCATCAGCCATCAGCTTGGCGCTGCCTCGGGCTGGCGTTTCCTTTCTTCTCCCCTGGAGCGAGGCGTTCGTTTCCCCCCCCCCATCCCCCTGTGTGCTGGCGGCCTCAGCCTTTGCTCTTTCCTCTCTGATCGATGGTGCCTCAGTCCGGGTTAATTTTGTTTACGATCCGGAGAGGTTGGGGGGTTTCGGTGCTGAGGGAGGATTCTACCAGGGGACCTGCTTACCAGGGCCTCCAAAGGTTGCTAGGTAGAAAACAACAAAACTCTTTAGAAAGAGCATGATGGGGGACTCGGGTGGCGTGGCAGTCTAAAGCATTCTGCCCGGAATGCAAACTGCCCACTGCAGCCTGCGGCCAATTGGGGGTGCGGGGAGGGAGAGCCGGCACGAGCTTGTCGAGGAGCGGTAAGGCGACCTGGTAAAATAGTTGGGCGAGTCCAGTCTCAAAGGAGGCGGATCATTGCCTCAAGGTATTAGCTTGTCCCGTGAGGGTGGGGGCGGCGATTGGCTGTCCACCCCAGGGGGAGGGGGGAGGGTGAGCAGGCACGAGCTCGCGAAAGGGTGTCTGTAGAATGTAGGTGGATGAGTTCTGTCTCAGAGGAGAGGGGATCATCGCCCACCTCGGGGAATTAGCTTGTCCCATAGTGACGGGCGGCGATTTTGTGGGCGGAGGGTGAATCGAAAGAAATAGTGGGTATAATTGGCTACCAAAAATCTGAAACTAATTTAATAAGAAGGTGTAGGAGAGTTTATGCGGATACATGAAGAAGTCTGAACTCTGCCTCAGTGTGAGACACTTGAATGATGTCAGTATTATTCCTGCCACCACAGTGCTTTCTGTTTGGTACAGTGAAATATTCTTGCGGCAGTTCGCGTTAATAATGTAGCATGTGATTGAGTAGAACACATTGAAGAAATATTATGCCCCTGCAACGGTTTTAATATGTTTCCGTCTAATACTGTAATAACAGTTCATTGTGTTGAGGGAAAGAGTCGAACGGCCTGAAGTAAATTGTGCTCCGACAATCTGTGAAATATTTATACTTTTCCACTTCCCAGCCTGACACAGAGCGGTTTGTACCGCTCAGATGTGTCCCTTTATCCATCTCTACGTTTTTCTACTTTGAGTGTGTGAGCATGAGCACATGTGTATGCCCGGAGTGCGTCCTCGAGCGCGAGTGTGTGTTTGCGCGTCGTGCTGTGTGCTGCGTGCTGCGTGTGTCGGCCTCGCGAGTGTCGCGTGCGAGCACGCATTTGCACGCGAGTACTTTATAACGTCCGAGCAGGAGTGCTGATCCAGGATCGGGTCGGCCGGCACTGACACCGTGGCAACTTTCTCTCCCTGTAAGAGCGAACTTAATCAGCGCTCCCTCGTGAACAAGTCTCAGTGGCGGCGTCTGGCTGCCGGGGTGTCCATCTGCGCTGTGTGCGCTCGTGGGCAGCCATCTTCAGCCCCCTGGGTACACAGCGCTCACCCCGTTCGCTGCACATCACACAGGCAGCCCTGTCCTGCCGTCATCTATAATTTACAGCAGAACTCACTCCGGAGGTGGGGAATGCATTATGCAGAAGACCGCCTAGCCGAACCAGGGCCAAACTATGCCACTGTGATGTCCCCACAGCGCTATGACAATGTGTCCCCACAGCGCTGTGAGAATGTGCCGTGTCGGCCGATGGCCGCCGTGACTCCCCCCACAAGGCTGTGCAGAGGTAAGGGGAGGAGAGAGAGAGAGAGAGTGTGTGTGTGTGTGTGTGTGTGTGTGTGTGTGTGCGCGCGCTCGGCTGTCGGCACTCTCAGATCGGCGTACACTAATGGCTTATATGCCCACTTAACAAGAGGCATGTTGTTAGTGCTCCTGAAAAGTAACCTCACCGGGGGGCGGGTGCGGGGGGCGGGGGTGGGGGTGACGCTCCAGAAGGCTTCTGATTGTTGAGAGCCACATCGGAAGAGACACAAAGTGCCTCAGTCTCCGGAAGAACACAGCTCGGCAATGGCTTTGTTCCTGGCATCGAGGCTCGTTCAGGCCACGACTGTGAAACACTGCCCATACTATGCTGGACTGAGGTCTGCAGCCTGATATCGAACAACATTAAGAACACATTCAGGAAAACGTGTTTCGTGTTCTCGGGCAGCACGTGAAATGGCAGATTTTTTTCTTTTAAGCCTAAAGTGTGGTTTGTCTCGTGTGTCATATATATATTTTATGTATTTATTTGGGGAGGGGGGGGGGGATCTGAAGCTGATGCTAATTTTGTAAGTCTCATAGTCCGATTGACGATATAGCCTGGCAGTGTTTCAGATTAAAACTTTTTTTTTTTTTTTTATTGCTCTGAAATTTTTTCCTTTTTGACAGCTGAACATTAACTTCTATATTCTCTAAAAAAAATCCTTTAGATTTAAAAAATTAATTTCCAAATGGATGGGCAAATAACCTTAGTTTAAAATCACACAAAGAATGATTGTCTGAAGATTAGTTGTCTTTGGGGGGAATGTGAACGTTATGGTGTGACTCTTTCTTTTCATACTCTCCAGTAAAGTCAAGTATATATATATATATCAAATGCACGTGTCTTATTTGTTCAAGTTACAGACAGAATGAACAGACAGGTACACCCAACTCAAGTATTTAAAAAATTGTATACGTGCATAAATTATTGGAGCATATTGGTGTCATAAGCGTCGATACTGACCGATCTTTTCAAAGCCAAATATTGGTATGTATATACATTAAACCCCAAAATAGTGAGGTAATGGTTGGTAAATGCAGAAAAATACATTTACATTTTAAGCATTTAGCAGACGCTCTTATCCAGAGCAACTTACAAGATGTGCATTAACACATGGTAGGAACAGTCATAGTTCGTGCAAGAGATTAGTGCAGTAATACAGCAATAGACATTGTTGTAGGCAGCTGCATACCATACCTATAACACTGGGAACGATTTCTTTATTAAATGAGAAGGCAGGGATACATATACAAGAAGTGTTGAGCAAGTCTGCAGTGGTGATGACAATAGGCTAGATGTACAGAATTTAGTGGTAGTGGAGTCTGAAAAGATGGTTTTTGAGTCTCTTGCGGAAGAACAAGAGACTCAAAATCAGTAAAACTAGTTCATAATGAGCCAAGGAGAGCAACGTGTGTGTGTGTGAGTGTGAGAGAGAGTGTGAGTGTGAGTGTGAGTGTGAGTATATGCAAGCATGCATTTTTGCTATTGATTGTTAATGCAAAACTAATGATGTTTCTGGAAACGGTGTATCTTGGCGGGAGTGGTGAGGGCAGTCACCAGATTGCTCATACAGCACTTACACGCACACACAGTCTCTCCTGCCCCCAGTGACGCACCGTACGTGCCAGTCTGGGGTCAGGAGTCACAGTCGTTAAAGCAGGAGACAGTCTGACCAGCTCCCGGGAGAGGGGGTTTGTACGAGGCACAGCTATTTCATTTTTTGTTCGTTTTGAAAACAAAACGGAAACCATCTGAAACGGGAGAGTCCCCTACTCTGTCAGTGAAACAGGATGTCAGATGACCTGTGGCCTTCTGACTAGAAACTACATGTGCGTGTTCTGGAAACTCTGCCTATTCCTGCCTCTGTAAACTCAGGTGTTGGCTGTTATCTCTCTCCCTCATTTCCCTGGATCATCACAAACTAGAGCGCCGTTGCTAGTTGGTCGAGGGGTGTCTTTAGGAGACCGTCGTGCGGTGGTTGGGACACGGTCGCAGGGTAGTTTGGAGAAATCTTTCCTCAGGGTCTTCTTTCGCTCTCACTTCCTCTCCCTCACTTCCTGTCTCGCCATGTTAAATCCTCACAGGGGCATCGAGCGATTAAGCGGGGAAAAGTCGTGCGACAGGTTTGTAAATCGAAACGAATGTTGCTACTTATTGCTACCATATCACAAGGTCAGTTGAAACATTGGCCTCCGCTTTCCTCTGGAGCGATTTGGGGAAGATGGTCCCGACAAACCACACAATTAACGATATATATATAACGCGGACGTTTGCTTGCCCCTGTCCCTGTAACAGCCATATAGGAGTCGAAGGGCTCCATCTCTAGGACCCACGTCATAGAAACCATCCCATGGTGAGCCTGGTACCCTGAGATTCCTGACTAAAAGCGTTCACTTTCTGTACACAGTACAACTACTAAAGATACTCTACGTCTGGGATGAGGCAGGACCGACTACGCAGTGCAGTGTCTTACTACTTCCTTTATACACCTCTGACCAGACTAGACAGTACACCTGTTGGTTGTTCTATAAATGGTTGTTGAATGACAGGACCAGTTGCACACCTTAAAAATAACATCATTTCCCCCCCCCCATATTCCATATTTGACCTGTTTACTGGGTTTTTTGCAGGACCCTGGGAGCGGGAGGGGATATGGGGGTGCCCCCCACTGTGAGTGTATGTGGATTTTACTTCACAGGACAGTCTAAAAAATCCTTTTGATGGCTGCTAGTTCCTGGGCCAGCCATTTGTCCGATGATAGGTTATCCCCAGATCCCACAGAACTACAGGGAGAATTGCAGGAAGAGAGAGAAGATGGCTGTCATACACTTTCCAACACGACACTTTTCTTTTCCATTTTTCAAAAAATAGGCTTCCGGTGTACTGCAATATGTCTCTTTCACATGAATATGTTATAAATATAAATGAGCAATTATTAGTTAGTGCTTTTGAAAAATGGATTCAGGGGCTTAACAGTGGCTCACCTCCCCCCCCGACACACAGCCCTCTCTGCCCCGTTCGCTGTCCAGAAGGATGAGCTCCCGACCGAAACCACACACAGCACCTACGGTGTTCAGAAACACAGATTATTGTCATCGGTTTGCATTTCTTAAAGTTAATGCAAGTCTTTGTTGGTCAAGTCACTCTCACTTGTGGGAAGAATACCGTCTCAGGAGAAGTAAAGTATCCATCTATCCATCTCTTTATCGGTCTATGTGCTCCCCAGGCAGAATGTTCTCTGCAAGGAGTTCCCTGTAACACATCGCTCGGTTAACGCCCATCAAGGGCCAATTATGACCTGACAAGCATTGCCCAGATGTTCTGGGTCATTGCTAAAAGCTTGCTCTATAAATTAAAACACATTTTTTTTTTTTATATTGCCATTCGGTGATTCCAGTGACAGCTGCTGCAGTAGACTGTAAACATCTATCATCCGTTACATCCATCTGGTTCTCACGGAATCGAGAGATGTGGGGACGGAAAAAAGGCGACCCACGCACGTAACGCTGAGATGATGCGCGCGAGGCCGTCCGTGTTGAGGTGGTCGAAGCCCCCCCCCCCCGGGGGGGCGCGACTTCACGGCTCGTGGGCGGGAGCGTTGCCGTGGTGCCCGGAAGCTGGACGCCCCTCCCCCCTGAGGCCGTGGCCCCTGGCAGTGTTGCTCGTCTGCTGTGTGCATAAGTGGCCCCCGGGGGTGTTGCTGCTAGCATGGCATGCTCCGCCCGTGGCAGGATCAGAGCCTCCCGGGAGAGTCGGGCCGTGGGGTGGATTAGTGAGGACCCGCCGTGGGGCGCTGGAGCTGGACGGCCCATCTCCCCCCGTTCTCGGTCGGGGAGAATTAACGACGGACTTTACCTCGTATCGCCACCCTCGCCCACCAGCGTCGCCCTCTCCCGGTGACGGAGGCCAGGCGCTTAATGGGCATCGCCTCGTTCACGTCCTCTCCGCCGATGATTTAGTTAGAGAACGCTTTCTCCTAATCGCACTAACGGGGCCACCGAGGGGCTGTGGCTGTGGGTCTGAGTGTGCACCGTTAAAGAGGAGTGTGAGTGTGAGTGTGAGTGTGAGTGTGAGTGTGAGTGTGAGTGTGAGTGTGAGTGTGAGTGTGTTTCTGTGTCAAGCACCTCATCACACTACCTAGCATACAGTCATGAAAGTGCACTGACTAATGCTTTCAATCGCCCTGTTTCACACACTCTGGCGCACGCGCGCATGCTGGTCGCACAGGAAAAAGACGCGTTGAGCAGTCATGAGACGGGATGCTTTCCTGAGTCCACAACCCCGTTCTCACCGCCGAGACTCACCTAACCTGCTCCCGGAAGCGTGCCTCACTCGCTCTCTTTCTCTCTCTCTCTCTCTCCCTTCTCTCTCTCTCCCTCTTCCTCTCTTCCTCTCTCCCTCCCTCTCTCTCTCTCTCTCTTCCTCTCCCTCTCTCTCTTCCTCTCCCTCTCTCTCTCTCCCTCCCTCTCCCCCTCTCTCTAGCGGTCCCGTAGAGCGTTGGGTCACTCTCATGTTTGCACTTGTTTTCCGAGTCAAACCGCTTGAACCCGGCGGCTGGCGGTGGATGCAGAACTAATGCAGAGGGAAGGAGAGAAGGTGAAAAGGAAAGCGGCTGTCGGGGCACATCAGAGAGCCGCGTCTCTCCGTCCAGAGGCGCCCGCTGCCCCCGACCTCCCGTGTGAAGGCAAATTGAAAAGGACTCCGAGAGCAGGGAGAGCCGTCCGAACCCATTACCCGCGCAGTGCCTGATGCGCTTCTGCTCCGTGCGCGGGTAAAGTGAGCCCGGCTGCTGCGGGAGTAATGGGCTGGCAAATTACTGCGGGGAGAGAGCCCGGTCTTTTACCTGGGCGTGTGGATCCCCCCCCCTTCCCCTTTCTCTCCCTCCTCCTTGTTCTTTCTCTCTCAGCTGGGTGGGTCCCAGGGTGTAGGTCCCGGGGTGCAGGTCCCGGGGTGCAGGTCCCGGGGTGCAGGTCCCAGGGTGCAGGGTGCAGGCCCCGGGGTGCAGGCCCCAGGGTGCAGGCCCCAGGGTGCAGGCCCCAGGGTGCAGGCCCCAGGGTGCAGGCCCCAGGGTGCAGGCCCCAGGGTGCAGGTCCCAGGGTGCAGGTCCCAGGGTGCAGGTCCCAGGGTGCAGGTCCCAGGGTGCAGGTCCCAGGGTGCAGGTCCCAGGGTGCAGGTCCCGGGGTGCAGGCCTGCAGGGCAGGACTCCATGGCTTGACCTTGGAGTGAAAGTCTTATTGATTTGTACAGTCTTCCCCTCTGCCCTTTTTCACCACTTTTCAGTCTCCGGTGTCTCGGGCGAAACGTGAGCCTTCCACAGGTCTGCCCTCTCTCCTCCTCGTCCATCACTCTCTCCCTCTCTCTCCCACTGTCCCCCTCTCCTGCTCTTCACAGACGCACCTGTCAGGCCAGTGACCAGACCTCATTATTACCATGGAGACGGTCCTAATTACCTGTAGGGTGGAAGGCTCCTCCCCTTTTGTAGAATGCTAATAGACCAGGGGGTGGCCTGGCATTAGATCCAGGTGTGTGTGTGTGTGTGTGTGTGTGTGTGTGTGTGTGTGTGTGTGTGTGTGTGTGTGTGTGTCTGAGTGAGTGAGTGTAATATTTGAAGGAGAAAGCTCTGTCGAAACTCTGTCGGTCTCTGGGATCTCGCTACACTCAGGGAACATCTCATTGGCTACACTCAGGGAACATCTCATTGGCTACACTCAGGGAACATCTCATTGGCTACACTCAGGGAACATCTTATTGGTTAGCCGGCGCAGGGTCATCTGCCTCCAGCTGCTCAAGTCAGGCCTTCCCACTGTCAGAGGGTGCACAAGGTCTGCTTCCCTTCAGAGCACTGCAGCATGTCTTGTCCTGGGGAGGGGAGGGGGGTGTGTGCTGTGGAAGTAAGGGTTGTTATTGTTGTTGGGAGGGGGTTAGTGCTGGTTTAATTACAGTGGAGACCTGCCTGTACAAAGCCACGCTCCAAGCACAGTTTTCTCAGCGTGCTCAGAAGAGCGACGGCCCTTTCTCTCACAGGAACCGCTGGAGGCCTCCGCTGCCAACTCAGCGCTTTTTTTAATAGAGTTCCCCCTACCACACTCCCCCGTCTGTGCGCGCGCACGCACGCACACACACACACACACACACACACACACACACACACACACACACCCTGCTCGATTCAGTTTTGTCAGAACTGGCGGATCGTACGAGAGGCCTCTTCTGCCTCTTCCACAACCCTTAAACAGCATTTGAAGTCCATCGCGTGTGCGTGCGCCCGTCCACGCATGCATGCAGTGTGCCTTTTCCACCAGCGTAAAATGATTTGTTATCGTCTTGTTTTCCTGTGTATTCCTGTTCGTGTACGGTGCAAAACAAAATTCAAGAGGCTATTAACGAAGTACGAATTAAAATGCTTGTTTCTCTAGCTTTGGTTTGTAAAAAAAAAAAAAAAAAAAGAGACATGAGTAAAATTCTCATTCTCAAATAGAGAATTCTGGGATTTGGAGTTTGTAAAGGAATTTCACCTGAGCTGGTAAAAGTCAAAGAAACAAATCAAACCTGGCAGCAAGGGATCTTAGCTGAGCTTACATGGCGATCTGCGCCAATGTCTTCTGAAAGACTTACACAGGCAATATTACATTGAGGCAAGGAGGCATTACTGAAGAAAAACTATACTCGGGTGAAGTATTTTTTCCTTTATGGGCGATAAGACGACAGCTGCTGCTCTTGTACTTTTTGCGAGACGTTAGTGCCAGAAATGCACGCGTGTGCACAATGCGAAATTACAGCATGCTATTTCTCTTTAACACAGCTCACAATGCGGAGTCGCGATATGGTTTTGCGAGGACTGTGGAATAATTATTCTGTGGAATAACCTGACTAAAATAAAAAAATATAAGACTGCACAGAGGATAAAGTAGGTCCGAAATAGAAAGTACGACATGTTTGTTCGTAACTACGTCATGCGCAGAGCCGATGGCATCTCTTGGCTTTGACGGGCGCGGTGAACGGGACCCAAAAATAGGATCTTGTTACGGAAAAAAATCATTTTGGTCTGCACGCAAATTGCTACGTCGCTGTGGCGCAGAGAAACCGTGTTTGCGTGCCGGGTTATGCGTCGACTTCCTCCGCTGCCCTTTCTGGGAGTGAGTAAGTGACGGTGGTGGTCTGTGCCTTTCTCTGGCTCCGCTCCGCCACGTTGCCTGAGACCGAGACGGGGGGATACGCAGCACAGATGGGCCGTTACCTGCCACTACCCACCCTCTGTCTTTGAGCTTTAATGCTGCCACATTTTACACCCACGCTCCCGAACTTCATTGGGCAATCTCCAGATTTTACGATAATGTGCTGATCTGTGATTTTGCATTATTTAATGCTCATGGCTGGGCACTCTTCTCATTCTGATGCCTGGGACACATCTGACACTGACACCGTAGCATTGAACACTGACACTGTAGAATTTGGCACATTTAACACTGACACTGTAGCATTGAACACTGACACTGTAGAATTTGGCACATTTAACACTGACACTGTAGAATTTGGCACATTTAACACTGACACTGCAGCATTTAACACCGACACTGGCACTGCAGTTAGACGCGACAAAGCAGAGCGCTGCTATTCTCGCATCTTCGGCGACGTCGATGATGCTTAGAATGGGAAGAGTGCCGCTCGGGTCAAACTCCACGGGGAAAAGCGCTACCAGGAGCTATCGTTGGACGGCTCCATTCGTCACGGCCATCGGGTCCCCAGGCGCCACTCCACACCACTGGGGCACATTATCGCCGTCCGACGAAACGGTGCGAGCTCGCAGCCACACAGTCGCCACCGCCGCGCGCCTAATATGTTTGATTCGTCGCATTGAGGAACGGGGGCCCGAAAAGCCTGGCCATTCACCGAGATCTCGCTAAGCGCTCGATGAAAACATGGGGGCAGAGCGAGCCGGCTGTTTCGGACTCTCGGCCGGCTCCTTAGGACCGAGGGACTCCACAGTGAGGGCGTTAAGCGTGCGCGAGTGTAAACGGGAGGACATTGCTCCGCTCTCCCGGACAGAGGAGCACATTGGGAGTGCAGCGGAGGGTTGGAGAGATGGCGTTTCCCTGGCTCGACGCCGTTAACGCAGGCGGTGTTAATATTTCCCTCTCTTCTCTCTCTCTCTCTCTCTCCTCCCTCTCTCTCTCTCACTTTCTCCCATCTTATTTATCTCTCTATCCCCCCTCTCTTTTCTTACTCCTCTGGCCCTCTCTTTTTCTCTCTCTCCCTTTTTCCTCAATCTCTCTTCTCCTCCTTGATATCTCTCTCTCTCTCCCTCCCTCCCTCCCTCTCTCTCTGTCCACTGTTGTGAGCCGGTAGAAGCCCCCTGCTCTGCCAACGGCCCGAGAGGGAGGAGCGGGGGGCCAGGTTCGGCCGCCATTGTTCGGGTGTGAATGAGCGTGACCAGAAACAGGCCCGGCCCTGTGCCCCGGCGCAGGCCTCACAGTGGGGCCTTTGTGACGCGCTCATCAATCCCTGCCACCGCCTCCCCCCCCCCCTCCCCCGCCCGGCCCGCTGACAGGCAGGCGTCAGATTCACAGCGCCATCGCCGCTGCTGCCTCTGCAACCGAGTGACAGAACCCTCAAAGCCAGAGGAGGAGAAACCTCGGCGGGACCTCCGGAGCGGTCACACACAGGGGAGGAAGTGCCGAAGGGAAGAGGAAGCGGGTCTCTCCTTCCTTTTTTTGTGCGCGCACGGCCGGCCGGCGTATGACATCACCCCTCCGTAAATAAGCCCAGTCATTAGCAAAGAAAACAGTCGCCCGCGGCCTGGAGCGGGCGGGGGGGGAAGGGGGGGTCCGCAGCGCTGGCGTAAGGAGCAGCGCGCGAAACAGAGGGGCCCGTGTTTCCAGTCCGCTCGCCGCAGAGCGAGGTTTCCTCATTACCCGCGCGGCATACGGAGGCTTCACGGCTCGGTCGGCCTCGCTTAATGAATTGTCTCGTCGGACGCGTAATTGAGTACCCGGGACCGGCGCGCGTCCGTCGGGAGGCTCGTTACGCGCCGCGCTGTCGACGGCTCCCTCGCGGGGAATCGCGGGGCGGAGCGGGAGGAGGCGTTCCCCCCTCCCATCGCTTGGCCTCGTTCCCCAGGCTGCGGCGACTGGCCGCCCGTCCCCGAATCCCAAAGATCGCCCCCGACAGACAGCGCCCCCCGCTACCGCCATTACGGTCTTCAGCAAAAGCCTCGTAAACTTTACCGCTTTACACTTTTACTTAATACCACCAAGCCTGTTTAGCCCTGAAGGCCAGCATCAGAGACTAGCGTCCGGCACCGCGTAGCTCCGAAATCGAGTCTTGGGGTGGTGACGCGCGCCACAGGTGCACATGGACTTATGGACACGCGGACATGTTCATGTACACTACCGGTCAAAAGTTTTAGAACACCCCCATTTTCCAGTTTTTACAGAAATTTAAGCAGTTCAAGTCCAGTGAATAACCTGAAATGGTACAAAGGTAAGCGGTAAACTGCCAGAGGTTAAGAAAAAAAGTTTAGGTTACCAAAAACTGAAAAATAATGTCAAGTTCAGAGTTATTAAAAAAGGCCCTTTTCAGGTAACAAGTAATGGGTTAGCGTGGGTTAACAGTCACTCTGTGCACTATGTCCGCCCGTGGGAACTCGTGCGCGGTTTCCACAAATCCTCAGGCGCGTGCTCCGATTGAATATATACCATTTTTAATAATATATGCCATTTAGCAGACGCTTTTATCCAAGGCAGTAGCGAATGCGTACATTTTCCAGCAATGTGGTCCCGATGGGAATCGAACCCACGACCCAAGCGTTGTCAACGCTACCTACTGAGTCGCACAGAACCACATTTAGACTCCAGGATCGTGTCCCGATTCATCGGGTGACTCTGAGGACAGTGTCCTCCCTGTGGGACTGATATCTGCTTCTGAAACCAGCGCGCATCACAAGTACTCTAGTAATCCTTTGTTTCGCATTAGCGCTGCATTGGCATTGCATTAGCAGGTATTGGTGGCCATTAGCGCTGCGCTATTATCGCTTGAGTAAATTACCGTTGCTTTGAATTGACTGGACCGTATCAGTTTGAGTCTGGCCCAGTTCATAAACAGTTTAAGTGGTTTATATGTGGCCCTCTGTTCCTTCCTGTACGAGCAAACGAGCGACTCAGTCTTCACCCCACGGCGGTTCGTCGTCCGTCGTTCACCCGTGTGTTGTCTTTCGCTTCATCGCGATGATGACGTCGTCAATCAAGCCATTGGGGTTCGGTTCTAAGACACAGTGAAACTCAGTGAAAAGTGTTTGGTTCTACGTATCGATTACCTATAGATGCACACTGAGGACCGTGCACTGGGCAGGCGTGTGACATGTCCAACTAAATACGTTCACTAGGGTTACATTTCACATAATTAAAAATATATATATTTTCCGCAGATTAATTTGATTTATTTTTCTTATTTTAAATGCCAACTGTGAGCTGAACCACAGGTTTTTTTTTCTTCCCCAGACAATAAATTAGCCCATTTGTAAAGTATAATCCAGTCATAATCACCATGCATTTACCCTCTCTCCTAGTGACCTCTAAAAACAAATAAGGTCACTGGGGATGACTGGAGCCGTGTGTTATTAATGAGGGTTTCATCCAGCAGTAGGGGGAGGTTGTGGGAGGATGGAGAGGGCGGCACAAGCTGAACGTGGCCGGCAGATGACTGTAGGTCTCGATTGGCCTGCCCAGTTTGCGTTTTGAGGTTTGGGTTTTGAGCTTTGCTTCCCGGAACAGGAGCAGGAGCCCAGAGAAGGCGTGACCTGTCATCTCTCAGGGTGTTCCGCTCCGATTCTGGCGCATTTGTGCCTCAAAAGTAGTATCTCTGCCTCACCCTGAAGATGAACCTTTGTAATGCAGGTTTGAATGACAAAGGTCAAAGGTCATTAATCAAACCAAAAGGACAGGACCCTCCCCCCATTTTATCCTGGATTGCCTAACTGAGAGTGTGTTATTAAGCACGTGTGCGATCATCCCTGAGTACATACCTCGGTTTGGAATTCACGGTTCAGTATGTTTGGGGGGGAAGAAACGCAAAACATAAAATTGCTTTTCATTTATTATGAATTTTGTAAATTGGCCATCATTTACTGAACAAAGTAAGGCACGTATCTTTCTTTCTTAAATAAAATAAAAAAGTCTCAATACTGCTGCAACCGCACACAAAAAAGTTCCGCACGTGCGCTAGTGGTTAAAGCAAGCTTGCATTCGTTCGGTTCACAGCGCGCCCGAAAGTCCTGTACCTGTCCTGTACGAATACGTGTACCGTTACACCCCTAATACGCATACATATATTTATATATATATATGCAATTTGTTGATGTGGCCCTCATCGGTTCAGCGATCTCTGACCTGCGTTTGTTTATGGCACACTCGCATTTATTATTATAATCTTTGTCCCCGTGTGCGTGTTTTCCATTCCGTAAAGCCCCAACAATAACATGCTCAGGGCCATGAGGTGAGTCCCTTGTAATACAACAATAAGGGCAGCCTCATTTGCTAATTAAACTGTGTTTTTTTCATTAGCCGAGCACAGTCGCGTTCACCTCTGGATCAACAAATAGATAATCATCCCCCCCCCCGGCCCGGAGGGATCAATTAGTCCTTCCTCGTTAGGAAGCCATTAGCAGGCATTTGTACTGTAACCTGTAACCGCTGGAGAAGCCGCCTCCTGTCCTCCGGTCCCCTGTCCCGGTTTATTGGATAAAGGCTTTCATTTTTCTCTGGCGCCGCACATTGGAGCACAGGCTGGAGCCACGGATGTCACGCGGCAAATCTAATCTTCAATATTGCGCTCGACGGGCCCCCCGTGTGTCTGAACCGCGCCCCGGGCCCTCCGCTCGATGCGACGCGTGCTTTTCGTCGGCCTCCCGAGCTGGCCTTAGCGACGGGTCGGACGTCGTCGAGCCCTTTCCGGCTGCCTGGGGGGACGGCCTCGCAGGTGCAAATGTTTGGCAGTGACCAGAGAGAGAGCTCTGAGGGATTGAAAGTCGTGATCGTCCGTCGGAAAATAAAAGGGACTTAATCCTCTTTCTCCCCTCCAACCCTCCCTTCCTGTGAATTCGGTAGGGCATCGCGCCCACCTGTCCCCCAGCGAGTCGCCTACCCCCCGCCCTCGGGCACGATCGCGCCACGCCCGTTTAATAACGAGAGCAACGTCCCGTCTTGGCGCTCGGGTCAGACCGAGGGGAAAAACCACCCCCCCCTCCCCACTGCTGAACTCGGCTGGGCACGCAGCAGCCCTCTCTCCTCCAGCCGCCCCCCTCCTGTTTAATAGATGGGAGGTAGAGGTGTTGCAGGCGTGAGTCAAATACAGATCACGCTAATCTCGTCGGGAGAGCGCCGGGGAGAGAGAACATTTTCTTTCCTCCATCTGTTATTTTTTCTTTTTTTCTTTTTTTTTTTTTTTTTTTCTTCCTTCCTTCCTTTCTTTTGGCCGGGCCTCCACACTCGCCGCGTCGCTACGCCGAAACGAACGGAAAAGACCGCCCCGGCCGCCAGTTGCTAGGCGCCGTGGAATATTTGTTTTCTCCATATCCCGGGAATCTCTGGGGTTTCTGCAAATGGAGCATGGCACCTATTTTTGCCCCTCCGCCCGTGTTTTATTTCGCTCTGCGTTACTCACACGCGACAGCCCCTCTGGTCAGCGGGTCGAGTGCCGTCATCAGTCCGCCCACGGGGATTTGCGCGTGTGCACTGCGATGCGAAATGCACTCACCCTCCCAAAGTGCTTCAGAACCTTCCAGAGCCCCGTGGGATTCGGACCTCGCCGCTCCGTAAAGCTTATTTACCAAGTGGGGCGCTCTCCGTTAAAGGCCGAGTTCCGTGCGAGCTCCGTGCCATGTCCAGATCTGAGCCGGCACAGCGTGAGCTCCCTCAGCCCGCTGGGCCGCTCCAGAAGGCCTTTCATGTCCATCTCCCTTTCTAATCAGCGAGGCGGACTTCTGCTCGTCCGTTGAAAAAGGGAAAAGCCTTTCAAGGAGGGAGATTGTGAAATGCGTTTCGCTGTCAGACCCCCCGCTCGCTTCGGTAGCCGTTAGACTGAACAGCGTGTTCCCACGTCTGTGCTCTTGCGTTTACACTTACATGTGTTCACTCAGCCAACGCTCATCCAGAGACGCTCCCCTCTGGACTCCTGGTCTTCGTCAGACTTTCCTCTCTGACCTGCCCCGTTTCAGTAATGGAGAAGCCCTGCCCCGCTTCAGTAATGCAGCAGCCTTACCCCGCTTCAGTGATGCAGCAGCCCTGCCCCGCTTCAGTAATGCAGCAGCCCTGCCCCATTTCAGTAATGCAGCAGCCCTGCCCCGTTTCAGTGATGCAGCAGCCCTGCCCCGCTTCAGTAATGCAGCAGCCTTACCCCGCTTCAGTGATGCAGCAGCCCTGCCCCGTTTCAGTAATGCAGCAGCCCTGCCCCGTTTCAGTGATGCAGCAGCCCTGCCCCGTTTCAGTAATGGAGCAGTTTAGTGAGCATTTTCTCCACACCGCAGTCCTGGCAGTGTGAGTGGAGCATTACCCAGAGTTCTGTGCTCCAGTGCAGGCACTGTAATTAAAAAAGGAGTGGTGTGAATGGTCAGGAAAGATGAACAGCTGTTTGTCTCTGGTGCGGCCTCGTGGGGGTTGTTCGCAGAGCAGTAATCTCTCACTCAATTACCAGCCAGCTTTTAAGTTGATTTATTTTCTTGGTTATCGGAGGCTGTTGTGATGAATTGGCCCAGAAGCCATTAGCCCTCATGTCTCTCTCAAGTGGATTTTTAAACTATGGTTTGGCCCCTCGCCCTGCCAAAGGACCCCCAGTTGGCATCCAGTCGTTGTGCCACCTCTCCCAATAGTTCCAAAAATTTTGCCCTGCACACCTGGATCAATATCAGTGGCGATACGCACATCACTTTATGATAATTTAATGTTTAATAATCAGACGCTGTGCTTCTGAAGGGGATTTGTGGTTTCCAAGACACTGCCCCCCACCCACATGATCAACGATTGATGTAAGACGCTGTTGTTGTCAAATCCAGTGTTCAGTTTCCGTTGGCCAGCCGCACGTCAGTTGGCATGGTACCGAAGGAGATCTGTTTACCATCGTCTGCCAGCGGCTCCAGTGGGCTAACGTCTTCTGCCTTCCACTGCGCGCCCATGCTAGGCTGTCGGCCGCACCGCGCTGACCGTCCTGATCGGGACCGCGGCAGAGAAAAGAGGACACTGCGGTTGCTTTAGGTTGAATGGCACCGGTCGTTTCGCGACGGTTGCGTCCGGTCCACCTCCGAGACGACGTCCGCTGCGCGGTGCCCCTCTACCCCTAGTCTGCTCCTCACAGTCCAAGAGTCCCGAAGCAGACCTCGCGTGGATCCACCTGGCGTGGATCCGTCTGGCCACAGCATCTCGCGATGAGGTGTGGTTCCGCGGGGGCTACTTCTGAGGGTGGCGGGAGCGTGAAATGTTTAAGCCAATCGGGACAGAGCAGGAAGTGCGGTTTGACAATGGCGCTCCGTCCATCGCTGATACACCCGCGTGATCCCTCTGCAGCGTCGTGGCCGGTCCGTTTCCTGATGCGTGCGCGCTCTGTGGGATTTTGGTGCGGGCTGCGTGTGTGTGCGGTGTGCGTATGTTTGAGCATGAATGTTTTAATAGACTAGCAGACAGAAGTCTGTAAAGAACGTTCGTAAAAAAGTGTTGGCGGTACGTTTCGGGAGCTTTCCTCTCGCGAAGGCATGAAGTCGAGGCGGCGGCGGCCCATCTTTCTCACACGTGCGCTTAATAACAGGAAGGATTAGGCTAAGGGCGCGCACGGGAGTAAATGAATAATCGTTCCCTCGTGGCGGCCGATCCAACAATAGACTGTGAAACTCTGAAGACCGCGGCTCCCTCGTAATCGCTGCGTGTGATCTCTGTTCGAAAGACTCCAAAGGGCATGTTTATTACTGCTCTTTGTCAATAACCAATGGGGGAAGGGCAACAGGGGGAGAGCTGCCATCGAGAGGCTCCGATTGGACCGTCTCTCCTGCTGCACTCTGATCAGGTGATCGTGTTTGTGTACGCAGGGCTGAAAGCTCCTGCTGAGCACAGCATGTCACACAGCATGTTGTGGGCAAGTTTAGGTCAACACCAGCAACCGCGCCCCCCGTACATGACGCACTGGGCCTGTCTCCCATGTACCCCTGTCCCATCTACCCCTAATTTTAAAGCTCCCGAATTTTCGGCCTTCCGCAACGCTGGGCCAATTTCCCCTGGGTTTCACAAAGGCAGTCGCACTCCAGTGTAGTTAATAGTGTCTTCTGCACCCCCCACCCCCCCATTTTTGCTCTGGAACGTTCTCCTGTTACGCAATCGCGTCGATTCCCATCTTGTCGCTGGGCGGTTTCTACTCGGGCAGGAATGCGTTCGTTACTCAGGGGCCGGTTCACCGACCTGCCCTCGCCGCTCTCCCCTGCGCCCGTCCCCCTCCCTCCACCGATGAAGCGCATCCCACTGCAGGACTGCGGCCACTGGTAAAAATGTAAATGACGCGGGAGCAAGTGGGGACCTCATCACGCTCACGTGGGAACTGTCTCCTCGGGGAGGTCCGGACACTCCAGGCATAAACCCGATCAAACGCAAACCCGTCTGCTGGCTGGTTCGTCGCTGTCGGCAAGGACGCTTCTTGTACCTGACCGTGGGAAGGCACCGTTATCCCATTTTCTCCCAATTTGGTAGCCAATTAGACCCGCTATTTTTTACGTCAATCCCCTAGTAATGTGAGTTCGCTGCCGTAGCCCTGCGACCGGTAGTGACGAAGGCGAAGCGGACGCCTCTTCCGAGACGTCACTCGCCAAGCCGTCGACCAAACCCGGTACTTACAGGGCCACTATACGCAGCGACGTCACGTCGGCTTCGCTCCCCCTCCCTGGGGCGGACAGCCAATCGCCGCCCCTGGTGGCACTCCGGCCAAAGCCGACACTTGGCGAGACGGGAATTGAACCCGGTCTCCGTGGCCAGCGTCGGACGTTGTAACCACTGGACCACGCTGGGAGGCCCCACGTTGCCACTTTTTCCACACGATCCATTCACCCAGCAGCGTATTGACTGAAGAAGTCCAGGTTAAGAGGCTCGCTCGATGGGGATGTGGCTTCGCACCGACTGGGAGTCGAGCCTGCGCCCTATTTGTCGCGGGCCGTTGGCCTGAGCCTCTACCGCCGCCCTGACGGTCTTCCGGCTCTTCCTCTCTCGGCGCGGGCTCTGGGGTCACCGCGGGCTTAACGGGGGCGGTCAAATGGCCGATCGGCATTTTTAGGAGACGCGAGTGGAGGTCCGACAGCAGGCGGTGGACCAGAGTCACGGCCGGGGACCATAGGAGCGCCTTGTTCTGGTCACAGGTCATCTGACCCCCCGAGGGAGCGTGGGCCGATTGCTGCACGCGTGGAGTGAAAGGTTGATGTCGGAGGGGGGGTTGGGGGGCTAAGTGAACCGTGCAGGGTGAGGTCTATCCGGATGGCGTCTTAAAGCTCCCCCAGCGCTCATGGTCATGGCGACCCTGCGTTGACGTTCCGCTGCGTTCGGACGAGGCGGCGCTCTGCAGATCGGTGCGCGCTCAGCGGATGGTGACTGACGAAGACGTCACCGCCTCTGGCTTTAGAAAACAAGCATCAGCGTTATTCGGGGAGCGGAACGCCCCGCTCGTCAAGCCAGTGGAACACTTTCATTACCAGCTACTAATGATAATAAACAACTCAGTGCCAGTGTGACGGCCGGGAGATGGGAGAAGGCCCTATTGTGTCAGCCCATAAAGTTCTTGCCTGTGTGTGTGTGTGTGTGTGTGTGTGTGTGTGTGTGTGTGTGTGTGTGTCTGTCTCTGTGTCTCTGTCTCTGTCTCTGTCTCTGTCTCTGTCTCTGTCTCTGTCTCTGTCTCTGTGACTGCTTGTGCTTGTGCTTGTGCTTGTGCTTGTGCGCGCACGTGTTTGGTTTTGTACGTGTTTTTGTGTTTAGTTTTTTTATAATGCTCTGACAGTCTGTGTAAAGGGCACCCTGAGCTGTGCTATTGACCTGTAGCTTGTTTTCTGGCTCTCGTTTAATATGTATCCCATCAGAGCATGAACTCCATGTTTTATTTTGAGTGTTTGACATGAACTCCAGGGAACATGTTTCATTTTATGTACCGAGTTAAATAGCCCTTACTCGGCCCAACCAAACTATTTCCGCGGGTTAGTTTTTCACATAGAAGCAGCTTTTTCTTCCCTGCTGTGTCCATTTCAACACACTCTGACCAAGGGCGGTCTGGGAACCACTTGAATTTGCAGAAGACACAAGCGGGAGCGATGATCTGAGATCAGTGAGTGACAATGACCGGGGTGTTGTCTGACCTGAGTGAGAGTGATCCTAGATGATCTGAGATCAGTGAGAAAGTAGTTTTTTTACCTGGGAGTGAAGGAAAAGTGATTCAGATGGACCTGAGAACTAAATGAGAGCGAGTGAATAAAAGCAGCCAGAGAGATTCAAGGGTGGAATGTGATTCCAGGCCAGGGGGGTGCAGTTTTTTAATTGTTTCAAATTTTTCCATGTTTTTCTCCCAACGTAGTAGCCATTTCAACCCTCTATTTATTTCGATTCGCCCTCCCTTCACGAGCCCCGCTGCCTGTCCTCCGGGTCAAGCTAATATCCCGAGGCCAGCAATGATCCGCCTCCTCCGAGACGGAACTTTGCCCACTCGCTCGCTCTTTTACGAACGCCCTTCGAGCTCCTCGACGAGCTTGTGCCGGCTCACCCTCCCCCCTCCCCATGGGGCGGACAGCCCAACGCCGCCCCCGACCGGGTCTCCCGGCCAGAGTCTGGCTGAGTGGTTTGCTGTAGCGTCTAATTTGAGTGTATTTTTAACCGGTCTGTTTGTCCCTCCTGCAGGTGCTGGCGAGTCGGGGAAGAGCACCATTGTGAAGCAGATGAAGTGAGTAAGCTGTTCTCCTCTGGACTTCCTGCTATAGTTCCCAGCTAACGTGATTATGCTCTGACAACATCGCAGTAACAGATGCGCATGCCCACAGCCATATGTAGATACAACACGCACACGCACACAGGCACGCACAAACATTCACACGCACACACACACGCAGACACACACACACACAGACACACAAACATTCTCACGCGCACACAGACACACACAGACACACACACAGACACAGAAACATTCTCACACGCACACACACAGACACACAAACATTCTCACACACACACAGACACACACACAGACACACAAACATTCTCACACGCACACACACAGACACACAAACATTCTCACGCACACACACAGACACACACACAGACACACACACAGACACACAAACATTCTCACACGCACACACACAGACACACAAACATTCTCACGCGCACACACACCCACCCACACACACAGACACACAAACATTCTCACACGCACACACACAGACACACAAACATTCTCACGCACACGCATGCATGCGCACACACGCGCACACACACCCACACACACAGACACACAAATACTCGCACGCACGCACGCACATACGCACACACACACATTATGTTACACTCGGCCCTCTCCAGCTGTTGGAGTCAGCCGGCAGTGAGCGCAGGCCCGCCTGGTTTTGTCTCAGCCGATCTACAGCTGCAAATGTGCGCAAATGTCCTCCTGCAATAATGAACGATTTTCCCAACGAATACAAGAATCGGTCTGTTAGCCAGTAACTACCCGAATCAATCATTTAACCAGTGAATAAATGGCATACGTTATATTAATGCAAGAATCACTCTGTTAGCCAGTGCAGCAATGCATCTGCGAGCGAAGAGGCCACAGCTCGTCGCTGCACTTCAGGCGCAGTTTGTGTAAATAATGCAATGCTGCACGGTCTGTTTGCGGAGCCGTTTGCACACGGCGGTCCACCTCCGAGGGCCTGGCCCTGTGCTCTGTGGATCTGGCTAACCGGATATCCAAACCAATGGGCAATTTCTGCTAGGTCAAATAAAATGTAAAAAAACTGCATTCTGTCATAGCGCCAGCAGCCGTACCACCCTGTGCCCTTCTTGTGTAAAAGCTAAGCAGGTGTGGGCTTGGTTAGTACTTGAGAGATGGGAGACCACCTGGTAAAACTAAGCTGCTGCTGGAAGAGGTGTTGGTGAGCCCCCTGCTGGCACTATTTCCTCTGGACCAAATATAATATTTTTTTTACATTTGACATTTTAGGCATTTAGCAGACGCTCTTATCCAGAGCGACTTGCACAGTTTACACTTCTTTACATACAATCCATTTATACAGCTGGATATTTTTACTGAGGCAATTCAGGTTAAGCACCTTGCTCAAGGGTACAACGGCAGTACCCCACCTGGGGATTGAACCTGCAACCTCTAAGTTACAAGCCCAGCTCCCTAACCATTATGCTACGCCATACAATACCCCAGCACAGCGACGGGGCACGGTAGAAGGTGCCATCGTTCGGGTGAGACATTAAACCGAGGTCCAGACTCACTGCGGTCTTTAGAGATCCCATGACACTTAGCACAAAGAGTAGGGGGAGGGTTAACCCCATTCTTAACCAAATTCCCACAAAACTGTCTCTCTACATCTGGCCACCTACTCACCCCCCTGAATCTGATTGGCTACTTGCAATGCAAATGAGAATCGAGTTCTCTGTAGACTTACCTGGTTAAATAAAGGTCAATAAATGCATAAATGGCCAATGAGGTTTCCCCACACCAGCTACCGCCGTCGCCATGTCCCTGCCCTCGGTCACCTGCGGTCACCCGTCTGTCGCAACGGTAGCTGTCGTAAACACAGTGTCGCCAGCTGGCTTAGGCTCGGGGCCGCGTAATGCTGTGCTTGCTTTAACTTGCAGTCTTGAAAGTAGCATGACCGTGCTGTGGTCTTACGGTGCTTTCAACACTGTGGTTACTGTACTGCCCTGGTGTTCACACAGCCCTACTGTACACACACACACACACACACACATCCTCTCTCTCTCTCACGCACTCACTCTCTCACACACACACACACATCCTCTCTCTTTCTCTCTCACGCACTCTCTCTCACACACACATTCTCCCTCTCTCTCTATCTCTCACACTTACTCTCACACACACATTCTCTCTCTCCTTCTCTCACACACCCACCCACTCTCTCACACACACACACACACACACATCTCTCTCTCTCTCACGCACTCACTCTCTCACACACACACACACACACACACATTCTCTCTCTCTACTGTATATCTCTCACACTTACTCTCACACACACACACATTCTCTATCTCTCACACATTCACTTTCTCTCTCACACACACACACACACATTCTCTATCTCTCACACACTCACTTTCTCTCTCTCACACACACACACACATTCTCTCTCTCTCACACACTCACTTTTCTCTCTCACACACACACACACACATTCTCTATCTCTCTCACACACACATTCTCTCTCTCTCGCACACACACACACACACACACACACACACACACAAATTCTCCATCTCTCACACACTCACTCTCTCACACACACACATTCTCTCTCTGTCTCTATCTCTCACACACTCACTCTCTCACACAAACACACACACACACACACACATCCTCTCTCTTTCTCTCTCACGCACTCTCTCACACGCACACATACACACACACATTCTCTTTCTCTCTCTCACTCTCTCACACGCACACATACACACACACATTCTCTCTCTCTCTACTGTATATCTCTCACACTTACTCTCTCTCACACACACATTTTCTATCTCTCACACACTGACTTTCTCTCTCACACACACACACACACACACATTCTATCTCTCACGCACACACACACACACACACACAAATTCTCTCTCCATCTCTCACACACTCACTCTCTCACACAAACAACACACACACACACACACACACACACACATTCTCTCTGTCTCTCTCTCACACTCACTCTCTCACACACACACATTCTCTCTCTGTCTCTATCTCTCACACACTCACTCTCTCACACACACATACACACACACACAGACACGCACACATTCTGTCTTTATCACTCACTCACTCACACACACACACACACACACACACACACACACGCCTGGGCCTAGCTCAATGGCTTAATTATTTGTCCACATTCCTGTGGGCAAACCATGCTTTCAGATGGCCTTTCATCAGAGCTACACTGCAAAGCCTGGTTATTAACAAAGTCTCACAGCAATGGAAAGTCTGCGAACGTTTGTGCGCAGTTTTGATTAATGGTGTGGAGGTGCACTGTAAATGGATATTTTGTTGTCCACACCTTAAGATTAATCACTGTTCATGAAAAAGACCACCAACACTGGACTGCCTCTCATTAAACCTGATGTTCTATTCAATTAGACAAAAGTGTTTTTATTCCCCGGGCCACTCTGGCCTATACACAAGTTTCACAAAGCTTTACTGAAGTAACTACCATAATATTTATTTTATATCAATGAACAATATGAAAGGGCACCATTGTCGGAGTGCCCTGAAAAGTGATTTAAAACCGGAGTCTCGGCAGTAGCAGTGAAGCGAAATGAATAGACTTCTGTGCATGTGTCCTTTAAATCTCCCTGCCCCCCCCACTTGCATTCCAGAGAAATTTGATGGAGAACCTCGAACAACCCAAAACATAAGCGCACAGTTCCTCTCACAATCCTCCACGGTAGTGTTAGAGAAGTGATCCCAGGCGCTGCAGAAGTTCCTCCATTCATCTCGCGTCCATGGAGGCCCCCACTGTAGAAACGTTTCGTCCTTTCTTTTCACGTTTATTTTTCCGATTTTACCCCGTTT
This sequence comes from Aldrovandia affinis, assembly GCA_029706075.1. Lineage (NCBI taxonomy): Eukaryota > Metazoa > Chordata > Actinopteri > Notacanthiformes > Halosauridae > Aldrovandia > Aldrovandia affinis. The sequence continues at coordinate 5,984,245 of JAINUG010000031.1, forward strand.
TTCTCCCAGTTTGGTAGCCAATTGCTAGCCCGCTGTGCTTAGTTCAATCCCCTGCCTCGTAGTTCACTGCCGTAGCCCTGTGACCGGCAGTGACAATGGCTAAGCGCCGCCTCCTCCGAGACGGCACCCGTCGTGCTGTCGACTGAAATTCAAGCACCCCAGAACCACTCCTGTTCGCAGCGAACTGTCTTGGCTTCCCTCAGACAGCCAATTGCCGCCCCCGGTGGCACTCTCTGGCGCGACGGGGAATCGAACCCCGGTCGGCGTGGCCAGCGTCGGACGTTGAAACCACTAGACCACGCCGGAGGCCCTGAAACGTTTCATACTTTTTAACATTTTTTATTCTGATCCAAAACTGTGTGTAAATATCAATGCTGCGTTCGCTGGCCGCCTGGCTCTCCACAGGCTGCCCGCCAAGCTCTGACCCGTCCAGATTTTCACGACGGGGGCCAGCACGATACACGCCCTGCATTGCGGCTTGTGTTAAGTGGTAACAAAAGAAAATCTTTGTTTGTCTGGATAAATTGTATTTGAATTGCCAGACCAAGACTACATTTAGTGATTTTGGACGAACAGCACAGCAGGGAATTCTATTTGTTGCCTTTTTAAATGCAGGGATTAAAGTGTGAGGACTTTAGGTGACCTGTTCCAGGATTTGGTACATGAGAACGTGAGGAGTTACACTACTAAAACAGACCATTTGGCCTATTGCACATGCTCATTTGACATAATATGATATAATATATGCCATTTAGCAGGCGCTTTTATCCAAAGCGACTTACAGTAGTGAATGCATACATTTTTCAGTATACGTGGTCCCAGTGGGAATCGAACCCACAACCTAAGCGTGGCCAACGCCATGCTCTACCTACTGAGCCACACAGAACCAGACACATTACCTGCAGCCGTAACCCCCAGTGAACCTGTCGGCGTGACACGTTTGGTCTTGCAGGACCCCACAACCTCTGACTCCACCTCAAATGCCTTATCCCAGCAAGTTTTAGGCTAACCGTGTCTTAAAAAGTAGCTTCTGCCCCCCTGTGCCAGGACATATCTTCCAGGACAATGTTTTACGTTATGTTGAGGGGATGAGCAAGATGTACAAACTTAAAAAAAAAATGTTTTGGTTTATTTGTCAGGGATATGGCAAAAGGCATTGTTACAATCAAATTCTCCACTTGAGCGTGCGTTTCGGTGTGGAATTTGATCTCTTGGACACTATCGATTGCCCCACTCATCACAGTCTGCTATTTTTTTCAGTATAATATTTTTAATATGTAACCATGACGACCGTAGAAAGGAGTGCTCCTCATGAAAGTTGACTGTGTCTGTGTCTGTGTCTGTGTCTGTGTCTGTGTGTGTGTGTGTGTGTGTGTGTGCGTGATGTTTCTCTCCCCAGGATCATCCACGAAGACGGTTACTCAGAAGACGAGTGTAAACAGTACAGAGCCGTGGTGTACAGCAACACCATCCAGTCCATCATGGCCATAATCAAAGCCATGGCCAACCTGAAGATCGACTACGAGGAGGCTTCCAGAGCGGTGGGTCCTGTCTGCTCGCACACGAAACCTTGATCACCATAATCAAGTACAGGCAACCAGTGTTTTTCTAGACTGTAAAAAGCAAGACTTATTTCTAAAGTAAAAACCTAGTTTCAACCTTCGCTTCTTCACAAGGGATAAAATATGCGGCTTAAAAGAAAGGGAATTGGATGGTTTTTGTCAACATTCAGTACCAGCCTGAGTTGGTGAAGTTGAGACTGCATGATATCAAAAGCTATTTGTAAATTCTCAAAAGCCTTAAGGCCTGAATATACCTCACACAATCTCCCTTCAATGATCACTGACACCAATACAGTACAATGCAATACAATACAACTTTATTCATCCCCGAGGGGGCAATCTGATTTTGGGCATGGTAAGAACAGACCAGAAACAGACACAGACAGATACAATAGAGCTATGTTATGGCTGGATGAGCAGGTGCAATTAAAGAATTTAAAAACAATAATAAGTCAAGGGAAATTGGCAATTAGTCCACAAGCAAGGTAGGCATTTCACATGCCAAATAGGCTTTGTTGTTTTGTATTCATTCTAAATCCGTTGCTTCTCGCAGTGATAACAGCCGTGCTTTCAACCGTACCGACAGCCTTCCCGGTATTTGAGGAACCATAGTTACTTCTGTGACTTCTGTTACGTGTCGCCCTGCGGGACTCATGGCCACAGTTGGCTCTGGTGTGGTCGGGATTCAATCCAGGCATTCACTAAGAACGAGCTCTTCAATTGAACGCACTGTGTTAGAGGCGCGGTACCGTGTTTTCATGTTAAAAGCACATTTGGATTTGAGAGAGAGAATGAAATGGAGAAGGATAGTAATAACTGAAAATTAGGGGCATGCGTTTCTCGACACGTCTCTCAAGAAGCGGCAGTTCCTTTCTGATCCTCAAGGCATGGCTGTAGGCACTCTATTTTCAGTAATTATTGGCAATTACTCAAATGAACATGACCAATTATACAATTCAGTGCCAGTCTGAGGGTTGGTGCAAGGGCACAAGTCTATAAATTGACGTTGTTTCAGAGAGGGGAGTTTTTCCATAAAACTAAACATGGAGAATACAACAGCTTTTTTATATTTTTTTATTGTATATATATACACTAGGCTACAATGCCAGGTTTTTACACCTCTATGAGAAGTTATGAAAGAAGAAACAATAAGTTACCTGACAATGATTAAATTCGACACCAGAATATTCCCATCAATAACTATTTTGTTCTTTGTATTTTTATTTTGCCTTTAGGCTATCAAAAAAGCATTTCGCTTTCGCTTTCAATTGTTTGCATGTGGTTTAAAAATATCCATCCACTCATTTAACATATCAGTTTCTTTGCTCCTGGGTGGGCATGATATGTCCTACAGAAGTGTCAACAGACATATTTTCACAACCCGTAGCCTACTTAGAAATCAATCAGTATTATTACATGTGGGTTTGCGCAGCGCCAACTGCTGACTAGTCTACTACACTGTAATACGCACCTCATTTGTGGTAATTGAATGATTACTTGAGATCGTAGTGCGTTGATTGCTTAACAAGTAGCTTCAGAAGTTCCTTCAGCGACCTCTTGGTGTTGGAGGACGGAACTGCAGGCTCCTGACAGAGGTGGTGAAAAACGCTTGCCCCTCTCACGATGTGTATAAACTATGACTGGATGCTTAATGATGTCATATTTAGCTTGTCAACATTTATTGACACGTTGTCACTCAACCAGTCGATGATCACAATGACTTGAGAAGAAAGGCCAATCGAACAAGGCCTAACACCAGATACGAAAGGGAGGTATGACAGACATGGCAAGCTTCCTTTAATGTTTACTTAAGTAATTGTCAGCTACCTTGACCAGATAAATATTTTACCTTTTACATTTTAAGCACTTAGCAGACGCTCTTATCCAGAGCGACTTACAAAATGTGCATTAATACGTGGTAAGAACAATCATTGTTCGCGCAAGAGATCAGTGCAGTAATACAGCGATAGACATCGTAGTTGGCAGCTGCATACCATACCTATAACACTGGGAAGGAAAAGTTTAGACATTTTTTTTCTTCTTTTTTGAGGAGTAAACAAGTGTAAAGTGCAGGCAGTGGTGATGACAATAGACTAGATGTACAGAAGTCAGTGGTAGTGGAGTCCGAAAAGGTGGGCTTTGAGCCTCTTGCGGAAGATCGCAAGCGATTCCGCTGTGCTGACCGAGTGCGGAAGGTCGTTCCACCACCGAGGGGTCAGGACAGAGAAGAGGCGAGACCGCGAGGAGCGGCTGCCGGGCGCCCGGAGGGATGGGACAGTCAGTTTCGAAAGGTTCAGATAAAAAGACATTGCAATGAAACACCTACACTACAAAGAAGTCGTGTTGGCTTGGGGGAAGACGCTCCGCCACACTCGGTGAGCGTTAGCCGCCGCGAGGCAGACGGCGTGTACGAAGGAGAGCGACCGCGCCCAGCGTGCTTAATTAGCACTCGAGTGGCAGAGATGTGGTGCTGGTTTTGTGCGCTCCTGCTGCCTGGGGCTCAGTGTTCTCCGCCACAGTGCAAGTGAGAGAACGGACAGCAGCTCGCAGAAAAATGGGCTTCCAGACAAGAAAGAGAGAGAACGAGAGAGAGAGAGAGACGGACGGACACAACAAGAGGGGGAGGGGACAGCAAGGGAGACCGAGAGAGGGAACGTGTCGCCGACGGTGCCGTTAATGGAACTCCCAAGGCGGTGGTCCCAAGGGAAGCTGCCCGACAACTCCCCAGTGGCTCCTGCTGGAAAACAGGAATTGAATAACAATCAACAGATTCCACCGGCTCCAAGCAAACCAGAAAGACACGCACCCCCGCCACACACCTCTCCCACCGAAGAAGGCCCGCTGAGGCCCCTAAGCACGTCCGTTCATCCGCACCTCTCTCCAGAGCTGCTCTTTATTCATTACCGAAGGAAACGGCGCATTTGACATGCCGAGGAACGAGAGACCTCCCCTGCCCTGCCCTGCCTGCTCCGCTCCTGTCGGAAAAGGAGCCCTCCGTTACCATGAAGTGCCCTAAAAATCTGTATTACACACGCCACTGCAGAGGCGGCCATTTTGGCTCCTGATTCGGAGACCGCACAGCACACAGGTCCACCCTGACAGGGTTCTACGCTAAGCTTTCCGCCAAGGTGCACCTGTGCTCCTAGGTTGGAAAATGTAGGAGCGCACGACAAAATCTGGGAGCGCAAACTAAAACATGCTATTCAAATATTTATTTGCATTCTTGTGTTGTTCCTAATGGCATTTGTTACGTATTTCATTTTATTTACATTTCGACGCTTCCATAGACTTCCATTGTACGTACAACTCCTCGACTCTTGACGCTGGAGACTGCGTTTCGATGGCAAAGTACTCAGACTGGCGAGATGATTGCAGTATGCTCATTTTCCCGTCACATCAGCTGTTTTGCCCAGAGCCCCTCTCCCCCTTGTTTGCGATCTGTCACTGTCATATTTCATACTTGCGCTCTCAAAATTCCAGCACCATGTGCCAGCAAATCGCACGCACCACAGAAGCCTGCCTAATAAAGACACAGTCATCTGTGGGGGGAGCGAACGGCCTCTTCCACAGGATGGCTGTCGAACATTGTTCTTCTCGTGCTGGGACTTTTCGGCGACGGTGTGTTTCTGCACATTTCCGTAGCCCTGTCTGCATCCTGCGGCCGCCTTATCTAGTAGCCCCCGCCGCCCAGAACGGGCTCAGATCCGCCTCATTGAGGAGATTCTCACGTTCTTCTCATTTTCCATTTCTGTACTTTTCCTGCAGTGTCTGGAATCTTAAGACGCATCGGCCCCCGGAGGACGAATACACCACTAACAACATGATTCAGACACACGCACACACACACACACACCTCATTTGTAATGCTTAACACGTCATTTGAAAGCAGATGTGTGAAAGGATCTCGCGAGGCCTGCCCTCCCTCTCAGGCATCACCCTGTTCTGGGGTTCTGTGGACCTAATGAGGCACACGTAAGCCCCGGGTTTTTTCAGCACGCGAGTCGGCAACGTGCCAAATTGCTCTCCAGTGTGGGACCGGTGAATTATTAACGACGATGCGCAGAGAGTGCCCATAATTCCACTGGCGTCTGACCGTTCTCGCATGTCAGGGGACCAGGATGGACCGGGAGTGCCAGTGGCAGCGGCGGCGTTTTGCCTGTGCCCCTCTGTCCTCTTCACTTCCCCTGTCACGTGACGAGGGCCTGTCCTCAGTCAGCACAGGATGAGTCATTAATGAGTCATGAATCACTCTGGATGTCTTTGCATGCCGTGCATGGTGGGGTTTATCTCGATTCCGTACCTTCTCCATTTCTTCAATTCACACTCCAGCACGAGCCCGCCGGCCGTTCTCAATACCCGGAGACCGGCGATGATCCGCCTTCATCCGAGACGGAACCCGCCCACCCGTCTTACAGGGACGCCCTCCGCGCTCCTCGGCGAGCTCATGCCGGCTCTCCCTCCCCGCTGGGGCGGACAGCCAATCGCCGCCCCCCCTCGGATGGGGCACCCGGCCAGAGCCGAACCCCGGCCGCAGTGGGCATCCTGCATTCCGAGGCGAACACTTACGCCACCCGAGGCCCCCTTCTCATCATCATTTTAATTTTTTAAATTTAGTTTTCTGATTTTTATCCCGGTTTTCTCCCCATTTGGTAGCCAATTACGCCCACTATTTTCAGGTCGATCCCTCCCTCGTAGTTCGCTGCCGTAGCCCTGTGACCGGCGGCGACGACGGCGAAGCATCCCCAGAGCCACTCCTGTGCGCAGCGTGCGTCTTGTCGGCTGCCCCCTCCCTGGGGACGGACAGCCGATCGCCGCCCCCGGTGGCACTCCCGGCCAGAGCAGACTCTAGCGCGGCCGGGGAATCGAAAACCCCGGTCGCCGTGGCCAGCGTCGGACGTTGAAACCGCTAGACCGCGCGGGAGGCCTCTCATCGTCATTCTCGATATGTCCACGAACCCTGCACAAAGCTCATCGATGTTATTCCTCTACCTACCTGAAAGCAGATCGAACGAGATCCGATCGCATTATTCAGACAGGGCGGTAGATTTAAGCAGCGCTCGAGTTGTGAAAAAGCAGGATCTGATTGTTCGGACGCTAGACCTTGAGCTTCTCGAGGCGTCCGTCTTTAATCCCCGCGCTCCCCCTGCCGTCATTGTTACCCCGCGCTCGAGTGAGCCCTCAGGCCAGAAACTCGCATTTCAGTTGAGGAACCTCTCGCAGCTGTTTAAACAGTGCCACGCCGGGCTCCCCTTCCTGCTTCCCGCCCGCCGATAAAATTCCTCCGGGAGAAAGATCACACTCCTTGCAATTCTGAGAAGAGGCATGTAAATATCCTACCACGCAGCTGTCGGGAAGGTCAACCAAAGCTATGAAAAAAAGACAAAGAGAGCCTTTTAACACTGTGCTAAAGGGCGCATTGGATGTGGGACGCCTTAATCGTGCCTTAAGGCTGAAAGGAGACCGTTCCTTTACTGGTAGATTAATTATCTCTCTCTCCGATGTTAAATCGCGTTGTTTTCATATTTGTCCGTGGTGTGAAAGCAGCCTGGAGCAAGTAGTGTGATGGCAGTTTGCGTCTCTGTATTTGTGATATAAGAGACAGGCAGTTATTCATCAGCTCATTAGCCAAGCAGATGTTTTTGGAGGACCGCATTTCCCAGCATGCCCCCCACACAGAGCTAGGGTGCTGCAGACAGGTTTCAGGGCTCCCTCGTCATTCCTCCATTCACAATGCATTCCTAACTGGTCTATCTAGATTTCTGTAAAAAAAACAAGTTAATATTAAAATATTTCCTTTCAAGCGTCAGGTGACCTAAAATTAGTACTTTGACTAGTATTTGACTTCCTAATTGCTCTTGCACACTCATTCGTGGGCCCGGCGGGGATTGGCTGGTTTCAGACGCAGGGTGACGCGCTACGGCAGGCACCCCACCAGCGCAGGTTCTCCGGGGCAGGAACGCTTTAATCAGCAGCTAGCTCAGACCTGTCAGAAGCCATGTGTCTTTGTTCAAGTTCGAGAAGTCCCGTAGCCACGGGGAGGAAGCGCCAGTCAAGGTGAGGAGCGGCGTGTGGCCGACGCGATGACGGGAGCCGCGCGATAGCGCCCGTACGCGCTCTCCAGCAGGCACAGGGGAAACCCAGCTGCCGCCCCATTAATTACGCTGGAGCTTGGTCTCTCGCCCCAGCGCCCGAGAGGTTTAATTGCATCTGAGCTGCATCGTTCATTTCGCCTCCGTGGGTGAGAATTATAATGATCTCTCAGACTCTCTCTCTCTCCGCGCTCCTCTTCTCCTTCACCCCGTTTACCCGGGCGCCACTGCGGAGTCTCCTACTCGAGTGTCCACTGCCCTAGACGTGCCTTTCTTTTAACATGGTCGCTCTAGCCGTGGTGTCAAATAATCTGCCCTGATACTATCATAATATATAATAATAATATATATTCCATTTAGCAGACGCTTTTATCCAAAGCGACTTACAGTAGTGAATGCATACATTTTCAGTATATGTGGCCCCAGTGGGGATTGAACCCACAACCTAAGTGTTGCCAACGCTGTACTCTACCAACTGAGCCACACAGAACCACAGTTCATGCCTGAGTATTGATCACCTGACTGTTCAACTGCGTGTGGAGAGAGAGAGAGGCATCCTACACTGTTCAACTGACCTTTTTTTTTTTACGTGCTAATCCCCAACCACACGTAGAACCCCACACACTGAGAACCCGCTGCAAAAATGTTCCAGAATCTTCCATGGGTCATGCCCTCTCACAACTAATGTACATTGACAGGAAGCGATATACATAGACTGGCTATTTCTGGTTACCGGTCTACAGACGTTTTGGCAGCGCTGCGCCGCCGCTCACCGCTGTGTCTGTTCTCGTTCTCCTGACCCCCCGTTGTGAAATGATGTCATGTTTGCACTCTGTTTCCCCCCCATGCAGGACGACGCCCGCCAGCTCTTCGCCCTGTCCGCCGCTGCAGAGGAGCAGGGCGTGTTGCCGGACGACCTGTCCAAAGTCATCCTCCGGCTGTGGGCCGACAGCGGGGTGCAGGGCTGCTTCACGCGTGCCAGAGAGTACCAGCTCAACGACTCTGCAGCTTAGTGAGTCCCCTTTGATGTGCACTACACTTAGTGTGTGATCAGTACTGCAGGAGTCCCCTTTACCCCCTTTAGTGTGCACTACACTTAGTGTGTGATCAGTACTGCATGAGTCCCCTTTAGTGTGCACTACACTTAGTGTGATCAGTACTGCCTGAGTCCCCTTTACCCCCTTTGCTATGCACTACACTTAGTGTGTGATCAGTACTGCATGAGTCCCCTTTAGTGTGCACTACACTTAGTGTGATCAGTACTGCAGGAGTCCCCTTTAGTGTGCACTACACTTAGTGTGATCAGTACTGCATGAGTCCCCTTTAGTGTGCACTACACTTAGTGTGTGATCAGTACTGCCTGAGTCCCCTTTACCCCCTTTGCTGTGCACTACACTTAGTGTGTGATCAGTACTGCATGAGTCCCCTTTAGTGTGCACTACACTTAGTGTGATCAGTACTGCAGGAGTCCCCTTTAGTGTGTGTGTGATCAGTACTGCATGAGTCCCCTTTAGTGTGCACTACACTATCACTGCCTGAGTTTTACCCCCTTTGCTGTGCACTACACTTAGTGTGTGATCAGTACTGCATGAGTCCCCTTTAGTGTGCACTACACTTAGTGTGATCAGTACTGCATGAGTCCCCTTTAGTGTGCACTACACTTAGTGTGATCAGTACTGCATGAGTCCCCTTTAGTGTGCACTACACTTAGTGTGAGCAATACTGCATGAGTCCCCTTTACTGTGCACTACACTTGAACAATGAAATGGCGAATGACCTTTATTGTGCCATAACTGAACAGCACAGTGCTGAAAACCTTGTAGCCCACTGGAACTGACTAGTGGAATAGTGAAGAAAGGACAGGTTCAGTCATGTTGGCTTAGAGCCATGTGTAAGCGACTGCTGTTTCAGTGCTAGGCAGTCCGGTACTACAGCAGGTGGAGGAGATGTCACGGACGAGGACGGCCTAATTAATGAGCGTTTGTCTCTTCTTTCGTGAAAGCCGCTTCAATGACTCGTCACGCATAATGGTTTTCTTGCTCAGCGATTGTTGAAAGGCTGTAATGCCGCACTCAAATGAACAAATGAAAGCAGCATTGGCAGGCGAGTGGGGTGCAGGCTTCCCTCTGGAAGGTGGAAACCAGTGCCCTATACTCTTAAATGATATGCCCTGTGATGTTAAACCGAGTTTCTCACTCGCCGTGGCCATTAAAGAACCCATGGCACTTTTCAGGAGCAGGGGGTGTTAACTGCTCCAATTCTCAAACTGACTCTCTCAATATGGCCACCTAATCATTCACCCTACAGTCGATCTTCTGTGTTCCCTACCCACCTTGTTTTTCTGGGATTAAACTGTGATGCTTTTCGTGTCGTCACAGGTCTGAATTATATATACATTTTACAAAATAAAAAAATTATAACTGATGTCGACCGTGCAACACATCGGCTCAGCGGAGCGGAGCGGAACGGGACGGAGTAGTCTGAGCTCAGCTGGATCTCGGCCTCTCCGGCTCAGGCGTGATGGCGCTCCCAACACCCAAACACAAAGCCAGCCCTCTGCCTGGAGATCCATGTCTGAGTGACCAGCTGCAAAGACTCGTCTACGATCTTCGCCGTCGCTGCTTGCATTTCCATATTCGAACAGCGGTGTGGAAGGCGTGTCGCATTCTGTCAGGTCCTTCATTTGCAGACTAAAATTGAAAGCTGCTATGATTGTGCCCTCCACTAGACACATGCTTCTGCCTTCTCTCTCTCTCTCTCTCTCTTTCTCTCTCTCTCTCTCTCTCTCTCTCTCACACACGCGCGTACACACACATGCCAATGTGCACGCATCCATACATACAGTAAGCATACACACACACTTAACCCTTCTAAAACGGCCATGTCGCCGCCGACATGATTTTACATGCGTCATTTTCATTGCCGTAATTCTTGAATTATATGCGCAATAGAACAAAATCCAACAGTTCCTGAAAGCAGAGAAGCTGCTCTGTCTAACCATTTAGGGTTATTATGTTCACCCAAAAAAAAAGAAGCACGGAGCTCACAGAGTCGGAGGAGATTTTAAGAGAGAAGCGGCATTTAGGGCTGAAAGGGTTAAACCCATAAACAGTGCATGGACACAAACGTGAACAAACGCGTATACATACATGTGTATGCACACTCTCATTCACACATACACACGCATACACACACACGCACGCACACACACACACACACACACGCACGCACACACACACACACACGCACGCACACACATACACGCACATACATGCACATGTGCACACACAAGTCAGTTTGAAACGGAGAGAGAAACATCACACGGTAAAGCACCATCTGTTGCTCCGACAGGAGGGCCTGTTCCTCCGAAACGCACCCGCTGGAAGATGTCAGCCAAAACGCCAACTGCCGCGAGCGCGCAGCATTTTATCTCTCTGCATTTCAACTCTGCAGTCTTTGAACGCAAATGGCGCAGTTGGCGTTTTACCTCTGATCTGAAGCTCACATTTTAATGAAGTTCCCAGACTTGAGCTTTACCCCACTCGGGTGCAGAACTGAATGAATCATGCCAGCATGTGGGATGAATCACATCACATTAATAGCAATTGCTTCTGAGATGGGGCTAGCACAGCGCTGGCATCCTCAGTAATTTTACCAAGACTTAATTTTCTGCACATCAATTTATAATGAGGGCCCCATGCCAAGAAAATGGGTTCAATTAATTATTTGTTTTTCCCCCCCAATTCATTTCAGATTTTTTCTCCATGTTCTCCCAATTTGCTGGTCCATTGTACCCTCTTCTAATGCAAGCGCCCCTCCCCCCGTACTGTGAGTTTTCCCGCCGCGACCCTGCAACCGGCAGCGACAACGACGCGGAACCGCCTCCTCAGAGATGTTACTTGCGAAGCCGCTCGACTGCGACTCCAACACACATAGACGCGTTTGTACATGGAAAACTCATGCCATGTTCCCTCCCCCTGGGGGTGGACAGCCAATCGCCACTCCCAAACTGGACTCCCGGCTGGTGCAGCCTGGGCTCAAACCCAGGCTGCAGTGGGCAACCCGCACTCAGAACAAGTGCCTTTACCGGTTGCGCCACCCGGGGGGGCCAGGATTCAATTCATTCATAATCATAAAATAATTATATTTGTGCAAACGCACACAAACCGAAAGACTAAAATCATGAGAAGTGCATTTTACATCTTACAGACTATGGACTATGCGGTTTTGTTGTTAAGGTTAAGGAACTGGCCTTCTGACCAGCGAGTTACACGTTTGAATCCCAGGTGGGGCACTGCTTGTACCTCTGAGACGGTTAACCTGAATTGCTTCAGTTGAATACCCTAGGTGAAAAGGTTGTGGCCTGATTTGGGTCATTTGGCAGAGTACGGGTCTGTTGCCGTGCGCTGGAGGCCGCTGTGCGTAGGATAGTGTTTTCACTGTGTCTGCTCACGTACGAAACGCTCTCCCCTCCCCGAGGAGGAGACGGAAGGCCGAAGTGTAATGGGTGGTGGCTCATAACTCGTCACACATCGTTTCAGGGGGGTCCCGTGTCACTGGAGAGGGTTGTGTTCCCCAGAAGGCCACAGAGGAATACTATTTCTTACCGTTTCTTGTTGTTCTTCTTTGTATATACAAAAGGGATTAAGAAAATGTTACCTTTATAATACTATGACTGATCTGGTTTTTGAGATCACACATCCTGAGGAAAAACAAAACAACTTGTTGATATGAACTGATTTAGGCTTGGATTGATTGATTTCTTGCTTAGTTGACGTGTGCAACAAGACTACATCCAGAGTCTGAGTTTTTTTTGCCTTACACAAAAAATATGGATCAGGAACTCAGGAAAAGAGTGCCTGCTAAATAATCAAACGTAAAATGTAAATGTAAGAGTGACCGCAAGACATACAGGTAACTGCCAAAATGAAGGAAACACTTGAGTAAACGAGGAGTACAAAGTATATTGAAAGCAGGCGCTTCCTGAGTTAATTAAGCAATTCATATTCCATCAATTATCATCCCACATACCACATCATGCAGTTTGACGCTACACCATACAAATTGCTGCCATAAACAGGTAACTGGCTAAATAAAGGAAATACTTGTAAATGAAGGGTTCTTACAGCTCTGTTATGGTGTGGCGTGCATTTTCCTGACATGTTTTAGGTCCACTCAACCCCTTTGAGGGCAATGTATATGGCAATATATACAAAGCCATTCTGTGTGGTCACCTTCATCCTATGGTGAAGCATTTCTATCCTGATAGGAGTGGCAATAGCCCCCATCAACAGGGCACGAGTGGTTTGATGAGCACTTATGGGAGATTCTGGAGCGGCGCTTGAGGTAGCGTTTTTCACCACCATCAACAAAACACTAAATTATGGAATTTCTTATGGAAGAATGGTGTTGCATCCCTCCAGTAGAGTTCCAGACACCAGAATGTCAAGGCGCATTAAAGCTGTTCTGGTGGCTCGTAGTCAGCCAGTGCCCTGTTAAGACACTTTGTTGTTGTTGCTTTTATTTTGGCAGCTACCTGTACATATCACATGCTGTAGTGGCTCTGAAAAAGTTAATGTGTGCCCTACATGTTTTCTGCAAATGGGCTCTTGTGCTCTTAAGTATCTGGACCTTTTGCTCTACGTAATTTGGGCTCTCCAGTTTACACGCGCATTTATGTATTAATTTGAATGACACCAAAACGTACTTTGTCCATTTCACGGAGGAGAAAATAGTCTTAGTTTTTGTGTATTTTTAATTTCGTGGTTAATATAAGCTCCAGGGCAAAGCCACATTTCAGAACGGATGAGCCGGCAGTCTAGAAACCCTCGATTTTATTTTCCTTTAATAGCAGTGCCGAGTTCAATCGGAGCCTCTTAATGCGCCACACATCGTTCCCATGAAATCTCAAGCAAGGGGATATTGTGTTCTGATTGGTCACAATGGTGAAGCTCACCCAGAGAGCGGCCCCTCTTGTCTCGCTCAAATCTCGCCTTGTTCTCAAGGAGACTGCACCTGGCCGCAAGAAGAGGGATTCCTGGGGGTTCGACGGTATCAGCTTCCCCCTCCGTTTCATACGAGGGAGAAGAGGAGATTAAGGCAACTTTGTCCTTCGGCGAAGGTGCTTGAGCACTTCCAGATACTGCCAGGGACCTGTGAGGGTGAAACGGAATACTGCACCTGTGTTCACAAGGTCAAACCCCCCGCGCGCCGCGCGCCGATGTGCGCTAATCAGCATAAGGACTTTACTAAGAAGCTGTAGTATAAGCCGTGTTTGATTAGGCTGCAGGTTTATATCGAAAAACAAAAGAGAGCGAGCAAGTACAATTTATGAAGCCGTTCTTTGAGGTGTAGAATTTCCACTTTTTGGGCTCGTTTACAGATTTGTCTTTCTTCTTCAGAAAATAGAGTTGGGAAGCGTAGTGTAGCCTTGAAAACACTTCAATTCCCCCTTCAGTTCTTTGAATCATCCTCCTGGTGAATCTTGTGCGTATTTCTTTCTTCCTCGCACTGTGCGATCTATACGCATTGCTCAAACTGCCGCAAGTTTCCAAGTCCACCGGCGCGTCAGACGCTTGCCTCTACGTGACCGACAGTCCCGTGGTCTTCCGGTCATCCCCGTTAATGGACCGTAGTGAACATTTATCCGACGTTTGTTTCCGAATAAATGAAAAGTGTACATTCATCCACACTTCCTGTTCTTTGTCCAGAACAGATAGTGTACAGTTATTCACATGCATCCAATATTTATGCACCCGTGGATTGAAGTGCGCATTATGCATTATCGACCGAGAACGCACTGCGGGATTGCGTGTGTCCTTGGTCCAAAACAGGCAGTGTGGATAAATGTATCCCACGTTGCAGACCGCAGTGACTCTTGATTCTCTCAGATGAGTCAAGCCCACACACAGCTTCAATCTTCCTCTTTGATGAGAAAAATGGTCCTCCCAAAGATGTCCCAAAGGAATCTCTCGGTACGTGAGAATACCGAGAGGTTCCTGTTCTCCCGTTGAGCTTTGCCGTAGATTGAAGCTTTTCTTGGAGGGATTGGTGACGTTGTCGATTTTTGCCTAGGAACTCAATAGGAAGTAAAAATGCAGTTGTACGGGGCTGGCGGGTAGCGTAGCGGTCTAACGCACCACACTTTGGCTGGTCCAGTGTGGTGTGCGCTGCCTGTCAGGGACGCGGTTCGAAACCCGCATCTCTACCGGACCGGCCCTGGTCGTCAGCCCCGATCGGAGGCGGCGTTTGGCTGTCTGCCTCCGGGGGAAGGGGGAGGGTGAGCCGGCACGAGTCTGTCGAGGAGCAGGAAAAAGGCGTCCGTGGTAGAATTCCGTCTCGGAAGTATAATGTCTCGCCCCGGAGGATGGGCGGTGGACTCGTGGGGGAGGGGGAATTGTGATAAATAGAGGGTATAATTGGCAACCAAATTGGGAGAAAAAACAGGGAAAAATTAGAAGTTGTACTTCTGTGCTGTGGCTCCTGAATACGCAGAAGGTGACTCTCTGGTGAAGGACAGGGCAGTGAGACTTACGGATGTGATTGCCAGTGCAACCAGCCAAGCACAAGAGGCAGTGAAAGCAAAGCTAGTTCACACTATGAGAATGTAGAGCAGAGATTTTTAGCCAAATGTCCTTCAGAGGGTTATTGGGGTTACAAGGGAAGCTAAATAATCACAGATAATCTCACATCCTGAAGGGGGGGGGCTTGAGTTAAAACCTTGGACCGAAATCTGTGCACTTCCTTCAGGAGTATGGAATGGGGCAGAGCGAAAATGAGAAGTTAAGGAGGTGTTTTGTGATTAATGGGCATGTTGCGTTTCTCAGCAACATTTAGCGGTTGCGCGACAAGGTCGTATGTCGATGCAGAGCGCCCTCGTGTGTGATATCCAGGCCGCTAAGCATTCTGTTTTTGAAAAAACACAGGGAAAAGATCCGTACTGTGCAAGTCCAGGCCCACTGTTACAGTTGTGATTCTATACAGAGTGTTCGTACAAATCGGAGATGTTCACCGAAAGCCCAGAACAGGCTTACTTTCTCGTCGAGTTTGCAGGAAAGGTGTCCTCAAATGAAACAAACATTCCGTCCGCCTGCTTGCGACGTACACAGCGACGTGAGGACGTTGTCATAATGTAAACTGTAACTGCACCGCCAATAATTGACTCCGCCTCGAAAACCGATCAGAAATGACCGTACGGGCCTCGGATAGCGTAGCGATCTAACGCACTCGCATTGACTGGTGCTTTGCGAGTGCGAACTGCCTATTGCGGTCCCGGTCGAAACCCGACTGCCAGACCGGCCCTGGCACTGGAGCCCCGATTGGGGGTGGCATTTGGCTGTCCGCCAGAAGTGCAAAGGGTGTCTCCAGAAAAGGGGGGCGGGTCATCCCCGGCCTCTGGGAATTAGCTTGACCCAGAGGGCGGGCGGCGAGTCAAAATAAATAGAGAGTATAATTGGCCACTATGTATTATCTTGCAATTGTGCTTTTATACTACAGTGTTAATTTTCTAAAGAGAGATGTTTTTCTCTGACTTAAGAGAGATGTGTTTCCTGCCCAGGGACTACAGATGTAAATTAGCTTTATAGCTAACTCTGGTACAGCTGTGCACTGTCCCTGTCAAATAAAGAAATAAAGTTTGGAAACAATAAATGGATACTTAATTTATCAAATAAATTGGGAGAAAAATGGGAAAAATCTGAAGGAAATAAAGAAATGACACTGAATTGGTGAGGTTCAGTGTCACCACTTGGTGAGCACATAATGGTGAGACAGTGCAGCCATTGGACAAGCCAGAATTGCTCATTCATTGTACACCCACCTCTGTCGTTGCTTTGGTTGGAGTGTTTGCCGCCTGGCTGTTTTGTATTCAATTCAAATGAACAATGGGATTCCTCAGTATCGAGGGGCATTGTTCTTCCACAACAGTGTTCACATTGAACACCATCCACCTTGTCTGTCAGTCCCCCCCCCCCCACCCTATTTCCCCCGCTTGTCTGATAGCATCTACATCAAATTATACATACAGTTTATCGCCGATTAATTGCAGTTTAGGGAGGCCACAGTTCATCCTCTGGTTCCCATCGCTTCGGGGACAGCCTCCGAGAATCCTCTCTCCTTCGTGGTGGGGGTGTTCCGGATCGTTCTGGGACAGCCACTTTTTTAATCAAATGCAAAGGAGTTATTGTCAACAAGGGCCCAATCTCCATGAATTACCAGCTGAGGTAAAAAAACAACAAAAAAAACCCCTGAATTATTAACGGTCTTTCAGTGAAAAGCCAACGTGAAAGGAGGCTGCCGGTTATGATTTGCAATTGAATTGGGCTCAGTGCCCCGTCCCTCCATCTCCAGCTCATGAAATTTCCCTCTCTCGTCAGCAGACGGGGGCAGTTGGTCGGTTTCGGCTTGATCCGATTTCACCGTCATGGCGCGGAATGTAAAGATCGGCGTTTGCCAAGCTGTTTAGGCTCTCGTCTTTTATCGAGAGACGGCGTACACGTTCTCCATTGTGTCTTTTTCTTTTGTCGATTGCGTCGCCTCTGGGAATAAGGGGAAATCGGAAAATGGTCACTTTGTAAAGCGGCTCAATGCCTCTGCCGCTGGAATGCAAGGAGCAGCGAGCGTCCGGTTTCCCCTGTCCGTGCACACAGCCACGCGCGCGTACACACTATCGACACCATCAACCCCCTAGGTGTGGCGTTTGAACGTTGTGTTTGTCTTTATCCCTTCACAGCTACCTGAATGACCTGGACAGGATATCCAGAGGGGACTACATCCCCACTCAGCAGGACGTGCTGCGCACCAGGGTCAAGACCACTGGCATTGTGGAGACGCACTTCACCTTCAAGGATCTGCACTTCAAGTGAGTGGACTGCTTCTAATCGTGCAGCCGCCAGTGTGTGTGTGTGGGTGTGGGTGTGGGTGTGCGTGTGCGTGTGCATGTGGGTGTGGGTGTGGGGTGCTGTCTTAACCTGTGAAGCTTTGAGCCATTCACACTGGTCTGCTCAGTTTTTCCACGTGTATCTACTGACTGGACGGTAGAGCAGTGGAGGTGTCTATTATTAGTGAACTAAAGACGAGAGGGCGTACTTCAGAAATGCGCGGGGCCGACTGCATGTGCACACTTTCAAAGCTGCTCCTGTAAGCAGGCAACTCTCTTAAAGCGTTTGAAGTGAAAAGCTTCTCATTTGTGTTGAAGCATTTGGGCAGCCCTAGGAGGTATGGAATGTCTCACACATAGATGGGTCTTAAATACATCCCAAAATATACTGTATGTCTGTGTTTACTGGGGAGAGAAAGCCTCGTTTGTTTTCTGGTTCTTGAGAGCCTTGGTTTGTGTATGATTTTTGGTGCATGGACCCCAAATTATTCTGATATATTGAGATGGAATGAGTGGTCCCTTCTTTTTTTCTTTTTCTTTTTCTTTTCAACCATGAATTAGGCCAAACTCCCGAGGCTCTTATGTGATTGGTATTTTAAATAACAAAACCAGCTGCTGTGGTTTTCTCCTTAGGGAGAGTGTGTGTGCGTCTGTGCATGTGCGCGTGTCTGTGTATGTGTGAGTGTGTGTGTGTGTGTGTGTGTGTGTGTGTGTGTGCGTGCGTGCGTGCGTGCGTGCGTGCGTGCGTGCGTGCGTGCGTGCGTGCGCGCGTGCGTGCGTGCGCGCGTCGCGTGCGCGCGTGCGTGCGTGCGTGCGTGCGTGCGTGCGTGTGCATTTGCGCACCCAGTTCGCAGGGTGTATCTATGCCTGGTGGTGTCTTCTGTGACCTGCAGCTTCACAGCAGTGCCAAGGTCCCTCAGTCTCTTTGTAGATAATAATAATAATGTGCCTTAAAATGGCATGGAAAATATTGTGCAAACACTGAATAGTGCAAACACTCCATACAGCCACGAGCAACCCGAATCACTGTGATCAGGGTTATCAAAATAGGGATAAAAAGACAGACTGTGAAGTATCCATTTATTGTTTCCAAACTGGAAGTAACCTTGTCGCGTAGTTCCTCTTTGGCATACGTGGATATAATACAGCTCGTCTTAAACCTATTTTAATAACCGTGACCGTGACCGGCTCGTGACTCCTGACAACAGCAGGCCAGGAGCGTGAGGAGCACGCAGAATATGGCGTAAGCTTGGAGTTCAGGGGTCAGGAGGAGGTCAGAGGTCATGTCCCGCATGAAACGGGTCACTGACAGGAAACAGTGTAAAGGGAGAAGAGAAAGACAAGTCTGCCATTAACGTCACCATCCATCCATCCACACCCCCTTTTTCACGCAACGTGTTGTAACTCTGCGCCATTTCAAAGAATCGGGGATTTCACGATCGCGAGCGAGAGAAGGTTCACAGGTAAAACCGGTTCTCTCAAAGCAAGGCCTTAGGAGATGCAGATCAAATGAAGGAGACACAGCTGGACAGAGGCTCTCGGCTCTCTGACTAATTGGCTTTCAATGGGCTGTAAATCTACAGAAAAAAAGTTTGCCTGCGAAAAACGACGAAAAAACCAAACGGTGAACACATTTGAGGTACAAACGGAAAGTCGGCCTAATTGGCTCCGCACCTTTTTACGTTTTCAGACGAAATCCTGCTCTGGGGAGCCTTTGCTCTGCGTGAGGCCGTCGTTCTTTGAAATCCTGTTATTGCCAAGGTGGGAGAGGGAGCAGTTTTGCTCAAATCACAGTGATTTGAAGTGCTGTGTGAAAATCCTCAAGGCTGTTTTTGTGAAGTGCTTAATTGGGGGGTGGGTTTATTAGAAAAATTCACAGTTTTGGATTTGAAGCCTCTTGAGTCAACACTGTGCTTCCCACAGCCTTGCAAGCAGCGCTGCCGCTGAAGTGCATGCACCCCCTCCCCCCCCACCTCGACAAAGCCAATTGTATCCTGACGTGGATTCCTGGTCATAGTTGGCTAATGACATCGACCAGCTTAGGCTACAGAGCCCCATCTTTGAGTTTAAGGAAGAAGCTAGTATCTCAATTTCTTGATTATGGAGGCATTGTCTATCAAACTGCCACAAAGGCCGAATTAGGTGCATTGGATGTCATTTACAACGAGTTGTGTAGACTTATTCTTGCTTGTCGTTTTCGAACACGTACGAAAAACCAAAGTGGCTAGCCCTCCTAAATAGACGACAGCTGCATTGTTAGCGGTTTCTTTTTAAGTGCATTCACTTCAACTGTCCTATCTACTTACAAGAGCTCCTCATCTCACGGATGTCTACTGCTCTTTAAGGCATACAAACCGTCCTCTCTATGAGGTGCCAAGAGTCTGTTTTGAGATGGGTAAAGAGGCTGTTAAAGCCTCATTGTAGTCTGCAGACTCCTACAGACTGCGATGAGATCTGTACATCTGCGAGTTGCATTCGAGAACTCGTGATTTATCTCACGACAGCCTGCTCTTGCAAATGTTATTCACGATGAACCATTGCGTGGCGTACTCATGTGTAGGTGTCTTGGGTTGAAGAGTGTGTGTTTCTGTGTGTCTGTGTGTCTGTGTTTCTGTGTGTGTTTGTTTGTCTCTTTCCATTTTATTTTTTTCTGAGTAATGTTGATGTATCTGTAACAAAGATGTGTATGCGTATTTGTCAGGACCCCCTTGAAAACGAGATGGTACTCGAGGGGTTTTGTCCTGAAAAATAAACTTCACATTTCATAGTGAACGCCTTTGGTGGCCGAGCCACCCGAAATAATTGTGTGTATCCAAGTGAGTGCGCTACATTGCAGCACATCGTTCTCGTCTTTGTCCACTTTGAAGGACACTACAGGGCTATAATGAGTGGAGTGTTGTTTTATTCTGTTGTAGTGCACACTGAAGGGCACTTTGGGGCCATAGTGAGTGGAGTGTTAATGTTGGTGTACTGTAGTGCACTGTGAAGGCCACTTTGGGGCTATAGTGAGTGGAGTGTTAATGTTGGTGTACTGTAGTGCACATTGAAGGGCACTTTGGGGCCATAGTGAGTGGAGTGTTAATATAATATGTTGGTGTACTGTCGTGCACCAGGTGCGGTAGAGCTGTCCGCTCAGGCCATGGTCTTTTACGCGCCCGGCGTGTCGGCCAGCTTCCCCCTGTGCGTCCCCGCACAAGACGGTCATTCGGTTTCGACCCCGCAACAGCTGCATCTGCCAGCCTCCCGCCTCCCGCGCGCAACGGCCTATGAATTATTCAGGGGAGGAGGAGAGGGGGGGCTGCCCCCGAGCCGTAACCACGGCAACGCAGTTTGCGCAACAAACGTAGAGAGAAAGCCGCGGGAAGCGGCGAGTTTCCCCGTACCCGTCCGCCCGGGAGTGGCGTGTGCCGCGGGACTGGGGTGTGAGGACGGCCCCCTCCCCTCCCTGCTGTATAGGTATGGGAAGTTCGCTCTCACCTCAGGTGACTGCGGCAGAGGTCCGACAGCAGGCCTCTGCTCACCGCTCCCCCCCGGGGGTTGGCTGTCTTTTTCCTGGGCACTTGAAAGGCACAGTGAAGAGGGGGGGATGTGCCAGACTGCCCATCCCACCACCCCCTGCCACCCCCTCTCGTCTGAGAAACCATCCCGGGGGGAATCTCTACTCCGAGAGCTTAATTGCGCTAATGGCGTCACAGAAGAGCGGTGGCTGCCGCCGCTGCCTTTTAGCCCTGCCGAAGATCGGCGAGGGATTGCGCGTTCTCATTGGTTCAGCCTCCATCTCAGGGCGCACATCAAAGGATTTCGGCGCAGAATTGACTGGGGGAAAGACTGATTGGATTCTTGACGCGCTCGCCCTCCCTCCGTATCTTCCCTCCCTCTCGCGCGCACTTTCCTCTCCGCCCGCACGGTCTTTTGGGTACGGCTTTTGACGGAGGAAAGAAACAGATACGCCCAAACTGTTCCTGCCATTAATCTTGTTTTCAGCGAGTGACTCTCCGGTCCGCCCGCCTTCAGATATCTCATTAGTGATAAACTCCGGCGCCGCTTTAATTTCCTCTCTCCGTAGCCAAACTCAGCGTAGCGTTATCGCACGACGACAGTAACGATAACCCCTTTCTCCTGCCGTTCGTCTTCCCTCTCCCTTCTTTCCTTTCCTCCTCCCTCCCCTCTGTCTCGTTCTGTTCTCCTCTCTCCCCATTGCTCGTCTCCTATGCTTTCTCCTCTCCTCTCCTCTCTCCTCTCCTCTCCTCTCCTCTCCTCTCTCCTCTCCTCTCCTCTCCTCTCCTCTCCTCCCCTCTTCAGGATGTTCGACGTGGGCGGCCAGCGCTCAGAGAGGAAGAAGTGGATCCACTGCTTCGAGGGAGTGACCGCCATCATCTTCTGCGTGGCCCTGAGCGCCTATGACCTGGTCCTGGCTGAGGACGAGGAGATGGTGAGAGGGGGAGGGGGTTCCAAGGGGAGAGGGCCGGTCTCCAGGGGGCGTCGCGTCTCGTTAAGCTTCTCCACATGGAAGCAACAGTAACACCCCCTCTCTGTTGTTGCGTACTTTGATCTACGCTCCTCTCCTTTGACTGTGGGTTTAAACCCACTGAGCTAGCCCTGCTGATGGAAAGTGTACCACGTAATATATAATATAATAATATAAGCCATTTAGCAGACACTTAAAAAAAAATGTTTTATCCAAAGCTGTAAAGTTGTGAATGCATATATTTTTCAGTATATGTGGTCCCAGTGGGAATTGAACCCGCAACCTAAGCGTTGCCAACGCCACGCTCTACCTACTGAGCCACACAGAACCACCATGTGTGCACCATTTGCTTTGTGCAGCCTCTGCGTGTGGGCGTGAAACTGTACGTGTGGACGATTCACACAAATCAAGAATGCTACGCCTGCTTCCACCCGGTGATTTTTGAAAATGCGTTCCACCGTGGAACAGAAAGGACGATGGGACATTATTCCCCCAGGGTTCCCAGCGTGGTAGCATTATTCTTTCCTCCTACCTCTCGATTTTCTGTCAATCGCTTCTTTGTCACGTTAGAGCGTACAGAATTTTAGGTCAGTTATTTTGTTATCGTCATGAAACTTTTCCGATTGTGACTTGAAAAATGCTTTTCTTTCTCTCTCTCTTTTGGTGTTTCTTTAGAACCGCATGCACGAGAGCATGAAGCTCTTTGACAGCATCTGCAACAATAAGTGGTTCACTGAGACCTCCATCATTCTGTTCCTCAATAAGAAGGACCTGTTTGAGGAGAAGATCACCCACAGCCCCCTTTCCATCTGCTTCCCAGAGTACTCAGGTACTGTTATAGCTGTATTGGACCTGTATTACACCTGTGCCCGTGATAATACATTGGGGACACTCTGGTACTGTTATACCTGTATTATACGGGGTTCCCACGTGTCATGGAAAAACCTTGAGAATTATACTGTAATGGAAATTTCTGATTCCATGTAACGTTATACAATGGGGGAAATAAGTATTGAACACATTTTGTCCAGTAAATGTATTTCCAATGAGCCTATTCAAGTGAAATTTGCACCAGACTTTGGTATTAACTCAAAAAAATCTAAACATTAAAGTCCATATGTAAATAAAGTTATGTGTAATAAAGTGGAATGAAACAGGAAAAAAGTATTGAACACACTAAAAAAAAGCAGTACCCCACAGCAAGGAAAGGCAAGGAACCAGCTGAAAACCATAACTAATTAGGAGGCAACTCTACCTCCAATCCGTGCTAATTAATGTCAGCTGGGTTAGAATATATTGATGGGCTATAAAAGTTTTTTTGTTACCAAGGTGCCACACAAGAAACATTTAATGATGGGTAAAAGCAAAGAGCTCTCTCAAGACCTTTGCAACCAGATTGGCTACAGACTTTCTACAGAATTTCACAACTTCTGAATCTTCCAGTAAGCACCATTGGGGGCATTATCCGTAAGTGGAAGCAACATCACTCCACCATCAACCGCCACGCACAGGAGCTCCTTGCAAGATTTCTGATCAGGAGTCAGAAGGATACTTAGAAGAGTAGCCAAAGAGCCAAGGACCACTAGGAAAGAGCTCCAGAAAGACTTGAAGACAGCAGGTACAACTGCGACAGAAAGGACAGTAGGCAATGCACTCCACCGCCATGGCCTCTGTGCACGCTCAGCCCGCAAGACTCCACTACTGAAAAAAAAGACATGTTGAAGCTTGTTTAAAGTTTGCCAAACAACATTTGGACAAGCCAGTGAACTACTGGGAGCATGTACTCTGGTCAGATGAGACCAAAATTGAACTTTTTGGCTGTCACACAACACACCATGTTTGGAGGAGAAATGGCACTGCACATCACCCGAATAACACTATACCAACAGTGAAGTTTGGAAGTGGAAGTATCGTGTTGTGGGGCTGTTTCTCCTCTCATGGTACTGGCAGACTTCATATCATTGAAGGAACAATGAATGGAGCCATGTACAGAGAGATTCTTGAGATGAACCTGCTGCCATCCACCAGGATGCTGAGGATGAGACGTGGGTGGACCTTCCAGCAGGACAACGATCCAAAGCATACAGCAAAGGAAACTCGCAATTGGTTTCAGAGAAAGAAAATCATCTTGTTGGAATGGCCCAGTCAATCACCTGACTTAAACCCAATTGAACATTTGTGGAAGCATCTGAAGATCCAGATTCACAAGAGGGCCCCGCAATCGTCAAGATTTAAAGACAATCTGTGTAGAGGAATGGGCCAAAATCACACCTGAATACTGCGGGCGATTAGTTACTTCATACAGAAAGCGCCTTGAAGCTGTCATTACAAACAAAGGCTTCTCCACTAAGTATTGAATTAATTTCAGTTAGTGTGTTCAATACTTTTTTCCTATGTCATTCACTTTATTACACATAACTTTATTTATATATGGACTTTAATGTTTAGATTTTTTGTCTGGATTTCCTGAGTTAATACCAAAGTCTGGTGCAAATTTCACTTGAATGGCCTCATTGGAAATACATTTACTGGGAAAAATGTTGATGTGTTCAATACTTATTTCCCCCATTGTATATATTTTTCTTCTTTTCTGATAACGTTACCGCCAAATGTCTGTTCCCCTGCCACCGTTGTTGCCACCTGCCACGGCTGTTCTCTCTCTCTCTCTCTCTCTCTCTCTCACACACACACACACACACAGACAATGAGATGTGTATTTGCACTGGCAACAAAATGTGTTAAGTTATGAAAGTAAACTCTATTTTCGTGTCAGTCGCCAAAAAAAAAAAAAAAAGGCATTGAAAACCTTACATTTGTCATTGAAACGTCATGGAAATGTCATGGAAAATGGAAATGTGATTTGAGTGGGTTGAATGATTATACATCAGGGACACTCCGGTACTGTTATACCTGTATTAAAGCTGCAATAATATCACTGCAGTGTAATATTGTGCAGTGTCGTGACGATCTTCAGGCTGCAGTGATTGTCAGTCTGTAGTTGTGTGCCGAGAGCAGAAGGCCTCTCCAGCCTCGCAGTAGAGCAGCACTGCGTTTGTTACCAGTTGTGTTGACTCGTCTCGGTCGCCGCGCCAAAAACACGGGTCATCCGGCGCGTACGGGAGAGTTCCAAAATGAGCTCTTGTTTGGGTCTCTTAGCCCCAGTGTGGTGTGGATGTGGCCGGCGGAAAGGAGAATGGCCATTAACGTAGCTGGAATAGGGCGTATTTGAGACGATCGTTTCAAATTCAGACAAGCATCAGATAGAGAGACTGGTGTATTGGTTGCCGACTGAAAATGCCCAGGAAGGTCGTAGAGTAGAATTTATAGCCGCCGTAATTGCGCTGTGCATGGCCATCCCTCCCGAGGGGCTGTCAGGGACAGAGTTTATCCCGCGGTGAAGTGTACGATAAAGGAACATAAACGCAGTCGCGTTCGGCAGTGGTGGCCTTCATTGCTCCATAGGCAGAGTTTTGATGTTGACGCTATCGGCTTTGGACGGCGAACAAAACACGCGATCTCTCCTCTTCTGGTGGCGATACACGATTTCCTGCTCTGACCTTTGACCTTTGACCTTTCCAGGAGCCAATAAATACGACGAGGCGGCGGGATACATCCAGACCAAGTTCGAGGACCTGAACAAGAAGAAAGACACAAAGGAGATCTACACCCACTTCACCTGCGCCACCGACACCAAGAACGTGCAGTTCGTATTCGACGCCGTCACTGATGTCATCATCAAGAACAACCTGAAGGACTGTGGCCTGTTCTAAAGCAGGGTGCAAGCACAAGGTGACCACACACACACACACACACACACACACACAAACTTATATCCCCACTCTCTCACACACACACACAAAGACCGAGATTCCCACTCACACACACACGCGCACACACACACACACAAACTTATATCCCCACTCTCTCACACACACACACACACACAAAGACCGAAATTCCCACTCACACACACACACACATACACACACATACACACACACACACACACACACACACACACACACACACACACACACACACACACACACACACACACACACACACACACACACACACACACACACAAATAAGCCCAGATGTACACATACTCATGCATACACACATGCAAAAACATTTGGTTTGTTTCCGTTTTTTTCCTGTTTTTCTCCCGATTTGGTAGCAGATTACACCTCTTCTTTTGATTCACCTTCCCCCACAAACCTGCCTCCCGTCACTACGGGGCAAGCTCATTCCCAGAGGCTGGCCACGATCACATTTACATTTTAGGCATTTAGCAGACGCTCTTATCCAGAGTGACTTACAGTGTCTTAATGTTTCTTCACATAAAATCCATTTTCACAGCTGGATATTTTACTGAAGCAATTCAGGTTGCGTACCTTGCTCAAGGATACAACGGCAGTGCCCCCACCTGGGAATCAAACCTACAACCTTTGCGTTACAAGCCCAGTCCCCGAACCATTACACTACCCTGCTACCATTCACTACATTCCCTGCGCTTTCCCTGTCAGTGCTAACACTTCCGTTCTTACACCGCGGTACATAAAAATCTGTTGTTAATAATCCCGAGAGAGGAACTGCTCCCAAATGGTTCAATGTGTGCTGTACATTTATTATCCTTAAATCCTTTTCCGCTGTTAGTCTGCTCGGGCAGATTCCCAAGGGAAATTCGTAGTTTTTGATTTGGGTCAGCTGTAATTATTTGGACCAGTGAAAGACCTATTAATGGTCCTGCAGGCGCAGGCGTGCATGCACACGCGCTCACACATACGCGCTCACACACAGAGGTAAGCGCGCTCTTAGAAATTGCGTCTCGTTGACAGCCCTCTAGGTTTACTCTCATTCAGTCGCTTTTCCAGCATGCTGCAATAACCACTGAGATGTTTCGACACCCGGCTGCACCAGTCCCCGACCCTCCGATTGGCTGTCCGCCCCAGGGGGAGGGGGGAGGGTGAGCCGGCACGAGCTCGCCGAGAAGCGTGAAAGGGCGTCTCCAGAATGTAGGTGGAGGTCGGAGGAGGCGGGTCATCACCGGCCTCGGGGAATTAACTTGCCCCGTAGTGACGGGGCGGCGGGTTCGTGGGCGGAGGGCGAATCGAAAGAAATAGAGGGTGTAATTGGCTACCGAATTGGCTCGAGAGAAGAGCGGGGGAAACACATTTTCTAAGTAAAATGAACACTGAGGTGTTGCTCAAGTGACCCCACTCTTTCCTCTGTGCTCCCTCTGCCGCTTGCTGTTCCATAGTTTCTGTAAAGCCCTTCTTTGTTGTGTATTTTATGTTATTATCATTTGTATTTCAGGCCCAAAATGGAACTTTTCACACTTTAATTATCACCTTCACTGTAAAAGTATGACTTCACACAAAGGAACAGCATTTCTATTATGAAAATGTAACTCTCAGTCACTAATAACCATGGTCATTTCTCTCTCTCTCTCTCTCTCTCTCTCTCTCTCTCTCCTCTCCCTCTCCCTCTCCCTCTCCCTCTCCCTCCCCTCCTCCCTCTCTCTCTCTCTCTCTCTCTCTCTCCTCTCTCTCTCTCTCTCTCTCTCTCTCATCCTTTCCAGGATTACTTGAACAGTTACGATGACAGAAGGATAGAGAGTGGACACGTGGTGACTGCACTGGCCAACAATGATTACTGCTTTTATCTGCATTTATAAAGGAAACCAAGAGACTGAGAACGTGGAAAAGCCTTGCAGAATTTCAACAATCAATTGCTGATTCCCCAACTACCATGTCTTCTCCCTCTTTTGATTAGTGTGTTTTTTTCTGTTGCGTGTTTGATATTTAATTTTTAGGGAGGGGGTTCGTACCTTCATCTTATTATGTCTTTGAACGACGACCACAAATCAACAATTTCTTTTATTTGATTCCTTTTCGTTTGTTTTTCTTCCTCATATTTCGATTAGCAGAGGCGAAGAAAGAAGAAAACTAACTTTTTTATACGGATGCATTCATTTTACTTTTCCGAATCTGATGTGCAAATTTTATGAAACTTTTAATTGCATAAAGCTTATTTTTTAAAAATAAACGAAAAAGAAGCTCGAGCATGGTCAGAGAAATGCGATCGAAAAGGAAAGTGCTTTTTTTATAACGTTTACATGAAATCCCCGTTCTTAGTGAAACTGCATATTGTCCTGCATGACTGTTGATAGTTGGATATATTAGATCTGTAATCTGCACAGAACAGTATAACATTCCCTTTAAAAAGAAAAAAATGAAGAAAAAAAAAATGCAAAAAACAAACGACAAAAAAATAAATAAATAAAATGCTTCACACCAGGGAAAAGGAAGACCAGATTTTAACTGATATTTAAAATATGTATGTATCTAACTTCCTTTTTTTATTTTATTGTTCCATTCCATGTCTTTTGCAGTAAGGTTTGTGCCTTGACTTCTGTTTACATCTCCTGGGTTTGCTTTATCCGTAGTGTTTACTTAGGCCTAATTTCTTCCATTTTCTACACATGAACGAAAAAAAAGCAACAACAAGGTTAAATAGTGATTAAAAAAATCTAACAGAGAAAAAAGGGTAGTGTTTCGGTAAAGATTTAAATGCTTTAAAGGTCATATAATGATTTAATTTAAATAAAAGTTAAGTCACTAGACTTGCTTGTCGCTGTGATTTCTTGTGCTCTTAAATCTTCTCCACCGAGCTAGAGTTCACACTCAATGTTATGTTCTTGATTTATTGACATGCATTCGCCTGCATACACACACACACACACACACACACACACACACAGAGCAATATATGAGTGCCATTTTTTATCCAGTTCTTCAGTTTATTAACCTGAAACGGGAAGGTGAAATTATTCTGCTGCGCAAGATGAGATTATTCTGCTGCTCGGTACATTTTGGTGATAAATGATTTTGCACACACATTATACCAGATCAGAGAGCAATTTACTCCATTCAGAGTTTCCACCCACACCAGTTAAGTCAGACCCTTACCTTGAAATCTAAAAATGAATTATTAATATTGGAAATTATCCTAAGGGCCTAGACGATTGAATGGAACAAAATGCTTGCTATGGTATCCTGTGGTATATAGTAATTGCAATATAAATAAGGACTTCTACGCTCCCTGAAAGGCCAACGGTCGCAGGCATTTTAGATGCTTAAGAGATCTCTACTGTATCTCTACCAGTGTACCGTATTTTGAATCGTGAATGCGGATGGGCACTGCGCTACATGTTTACTCTGAAACTGATTTATATAAATAAGTAGTGCAACATACAAGGAGGCCTATCATTTTTGTATAATTATATTCTATAAGTAATATGAAGCTTTTCCTCCAGATGGTGTTATATTTGAACTGTGAAGCTTCCTTCCTTTTACTCATGAAATATAATTACAGACCATATCTATTGCAGCATTGAATGATGAGTCACATATGAATCACAGAGATCATAAACAGGTGGAAAAATATATATCATCCCCCTCATATTATTAGGTCTAGAGTGTCTCACGTAAGCAGTTGGTGGATGCATAATACTTTAAGGCCATACTACCACATTCAGAGATTGATTTAAATTAAGTTTTACGTTAATCTGGCATTTTCAGCACAGTAAAGATGCTGTGTAATTTCTATTACACTACCGGTCCAAAGTTTTAGAACACTTTTTTAGAACGCATTACATTATTTTTCCGTTTTTGGTAACCTGAACTTTTTTTTTTTTTTACCTCTGGCAGTTTACCGCTTACCTTTGTACCATTTCAGGTTATTCACTGGACTTGAACTGCTTTAATTTCAGTAAAAACTGGGCAATGGGCAACTTTTGACCAGTAGTGTATATCACTAATGGAAAATATAATTTCACTTCATACGTAAATTTGGCTTATAGGCTGCCTGATGCCGCATTTAGAGAAAGCACTAGTTCTCAATATGCAGCGTTCCCAAAATTCTGACCATGCCAGTGTCATCTGTGGCTGGCAGCCCCACAGAGTTGTGCATAAATGGCATTGACTTGCCCAGGGAAGTCAGGGTTTCAGTTGGCACAAGTCTCCCCACCTCACTGTGCAACAGCGACCCCTCTGGTTGGTCAGGCACCTGCGGTCTGCCTGCACCGGTGCATGATTCCACAGCATGCGCTGGACTGTGGAGCCGAAAGAAGCTTTTACGGGCTACAAGATTTCTTGGGGTAGATCCATGCCAGCCACTGCTCTGCTGAATTGATAGAGGATGTTTGCAGACAGGCCTACAAATACGATTGAGCATTCCAAATTTGGAGGAAAGGGAAATAGTATATATAAAGACATTCAAAAAGAAAGAAATACCTTATTAATATATGTTCCTTAAAAAACGATGTATGTGGTCCATCACTGTAGATAAATGCTATTGGATAATCTGTTTTTATTTTTAATACATTTGTTTCATATTAATTATACAGCAAGAATATTTGTCTATGTTGTAACAACGAGCCTTTATGTTATATTCACAATGGAAAGAACCACATGTCCCACGGAGAAATGAAAACATCATTAATCAGTAAAGCAAGCACCAGTATCAGAGAGGATACAATTTTATTTTTCCATTTATGCTTAACACTGGTTCAGATAAAAACAACTCTGTTTGATTTATCAATCAATCACTCCCATACATATTCATAAACACCAGCAAAAGCTATTTACTAGAAACCAAAAGATTGACAAGAAAAATAAGAGGTTGAATTATTGCATGAATCTGTAGTTGTGCTGGAACAAATAGCAGGACACAGCAGAGTGCCTTCAATTTTTGGTATGAAAGGAGAACAGCAGGAGGCGCTACAGCCAGCGCCGCTCCCCCGTAGTGGAGTTAAACAGATAACTCCGTCCAGACACTGACAACAAATAAAACACATATTACTCATGACATATGGCAGGCAGTATTATGCCTTTTAACATTTGACCTATCTCTATTTTCTTTACGCTTTAAAGCACCAGGTTTGCTCTAATCGCATTGGTTGTTTGTTTACTCTATTTCTTTTTCAAACACTTGTCGTTTAAAGTTAGGCTGTTAGTTGAGAATTAGAAACGTGTTTATCATCGTTGTTGTACTAGTCAAGTCTTGCTGAACATGACTCATACCTGGATCTTCAGCTTTCCCGTCAAATCTCTGCAACCACAACAACAAAAATATTAGTCACAACTCATTTGTGCAATAATGTACCGAGGAAACCAAGTGTGTTTAACTCAACATATGAA
This sequence comes from Aldrovandia affinis, assembly GCA_029706075.1. NCBI lineage: Eukaryota > Metazoa > Chordata > Actinopteri > Notacanthiformes > Halosauridae > Aldrovandia > Aldrovandia affinis. The sequence goes on from JAINUG010000031.1 coordinate 6,015,447, forward strand.
ACGATTGACGATCTCAATTCCAATATATTGAAGATGTGTCCTAGACCTACCATAAGGCTTTCCTGCAAGTTTTCTTTGGAAAGGGCGCCATCTAGTGATGACTTTGAGGAAAAAGTAGACGGGACATTTATTTTAGAATCCGTATCAGTAGAAACCATTTAAATTCTCAACACAGTCAGCAGAATACAATTCGCTCAGGCTATTTCAAAAAGTCAAAATTATTACCAAAAATATCTACTTTAATCAATTCTATCATTTAATAACACTCTATCCATTCGGCGGATACCACATCATACAGTTTGACGCTACACCATACAAACTGTTGCCATAAACAGGTAACTGACTAAATAAAAGAAATACTTGAGTAAATGAAGGGTTTTGGCAGCTCTGTTAAGGTGTGGGGTGCATTTTCCTGGCATGGTTTAGGTCCACTTAAAGTAATTGCCAATAAATACAAAGTCATTCTGAGTAATCACATTCATCCTATGGTGAAGCATTTCTATCCTGATGAGAGTGATCTCTTCCAGGATGACAATGTCCCCATCCACAGGGCAGGAGTGGTCACTGAATGGTTTGATGAGCATAAAAACGATGTAAACCACATGCCATGGCCGTCTCCACATCTCAACCCAATTGATCACTTATGGGAGATTCTGGAGTGATGCCTGAGACAGAATTTTCCACCACCATCAAAAAAACACCAAATAATGGAATTTCTCATGGAAGAATGGTGTTGCATCCCTCTAAGAGTTCCAGACACTAGTAAAATCTATGCCAAGGCACACTGAAGCTGTTCTGGCAGCTCGTGGTGACCCAGCGCCCTATTAAGACACTTTATGTTGGTGTTTATTTTATTTTGGCAGGTACCTTGCAGAAGCGTGAACACTGCCACACACTGATCTGCAAACTGAATTTCGTATAAATGCGTCAGTGCTGCTGAAGCAGCCGTGTTAGCACTAACCTGGTAGTTCTGAATGGCTGCATCTTGATTGGCCAGTTTGTCGAGGCCTTCGCCGTACGTGTTGCTGATGAACACACAACAATCGTGGCGAGGGGTCAAAGGCCATTCCGTTATGGTTATCTACAAAGTCACCTGTGTGCAACCAGTGTTAACATAAAGAGACACTGGGATGTAACTACTCTCCTACTCAGGAGAAGGAAATTAGTTACAAATAAATGTCCTTCTTTGACTATAAAAGGTTAAAAATGCATTGAATAACTTAATGCATTGAATAAATTCCAGGATTTGGAGTCAGAGACGCTGGGCATCTTCAAGACTAAACTCCACACCAGGATGGTTTTACTTTGGATTACAAGCAAATGACAAGTTACCAGAAATGTTTTTATTATTATAATGTTTTATGCTGCAAAATTCATAATGTGCATAGATCTTGGCCTATATATGACCCAGTTAACACATTTTCAGAAGAAACTAAACTGTTCTTGACTACGGTTAACACTTTGTTGTACGTCGCTCTGGATAAGAGCGTCTGCCAAATGCCTGTAATGTAATGTAATGTAATGTAATGTAACTCACTTTTTCAGCATGTTTTCTGACATGTTGTCTGGTTGTGGAGCCGCACAAACTGAAGTCCTACAGAATACAAACAATTATACAAAAAAACTATTATTCATATAGCCATATCATATCGGTAAAAACAACCAACAATGACTGACATAAGCTGGACACTTTCAGCTTCGGAGACTGCCAGCATTAAATACGATTTCTTGTTTGGTTTGGTTTCCTTTCTGACTGAGGAGATGCTACATAGTAAATACAGTGCAATTGGCAGTACAGTCAACAGTCTGTATCAGCCACAAGACCGATAACCAAACCAGTTGTGCAAAGCCTGCACAAATCGAACCCATGACCCCACGTGAGCCGAAAAGAGCACGCCGTTGACAACGTTTAGGTTGTGTGTTCGAGTCCCACTGGGACCGCATATGCTGAAGAATGCACGCATTCACTACTGTAAGTCGCTTTGGATAAGAGCGTCTGCCAAATGGCATATATAAAAGTGCAGGCCAGGGGATCAGCCTTGTGATAGGACAGCTGCAGAAGGGGGGGCGAATAGTTACCATATGAGGATCTTCCAGATGAGCAGGCCCAGACAGAGCAGGAGCAACGCCCCGGTCAAAGTCATAACCACCACGAACCACAGGTCTGGGTCCCAATACTCCTGCACTACCGTCACCACCCGAGGAGGCTTAGGCTGGTGGAGGGGGTGGATGGGGGTGTGGATTAGGGGTCTGCGACCACTTTACAGGAGATCCAACCTGATCTACCAGAAATCTGGCTCTTTCACAATGCTCTCACAATGCTCTCATTTTCTAATGTATTTATTTGCTCAGTAGACATCCTCGTCTGACTTACAGTACATTGTTTAATGGAGTGAATCAAGTTGGGTACTGTATCTTGCACACCGCAGTGTGTATGCGTATGGGCGAGTGTAAATTGTTGTGTGTTTGCGTGGGTGTGCTTAGGAGAGGAGGTATATTCTTGGCATTGTTTCTTCCCATATGGGGTTTAATAGCTCTGTGGAGCGCAGGTCAGTCATTCTGGTGACGCCGCAGCCGTCCCTGGGCGTATGTCCTGAGTGTCTGATGGGGTGGTCTGTGATTGGCTCACCGTGGTGGTTGTGGTGGTGGTCGGCACGGTGGTGGTCCATGGAATCACGTAGATGTAGGCCACGACGTCAGTGGTGTGCTTGCCGTCGGACACCGTGATGGTGACTTCGAACATTGTGTGGTCATAGACGGCGCCCGGCACGTAAGAGAAGACTTCTTTGGAGGACAGGGTGAACCCGTTCAACTGGAAACGATCGACCGCACCACCTTCATAGAACAGAGGCAGGGTATAGTCAACCTACTCCAAGGAAGAAATCCAGACATGGCTCTCATGCCAGGTCACTCAGAGGAAGTACCTACAGATGCATACAGTGCCATACCATACCATAAAATACCATACCATACCATACCGTACCATACATTACAGGCATTTAGCAGACGCTCTTATACAGAGCGACTTACAGTTTACATTTCTACAGCTGGATATTAACTGAAGCAATTCAGGTTAAGTACCTTGCTCAAGGGTACAACAGCAGTGTCCCACCTGGGGATTGAACCAGCAACCTTAACATTACAAGCCCAGTTCCCTAACCATTATACCACACTGCCTGCCATACCATACCATGCAATACTGTGCCATATCATACCATAAAGTAATGGTGTCAGAAAGAGTTGATTTGCCATATTAATGGTGATGGCAGAAGGCACCTTTATACACACTCCCATACACACATTGACAGCTGCACCATTGGTGATGGAGGCAGATGCACACACACACACAAACACACACACACACACACACATATCACTAGTGATTTGGGTGCGCACGCACAGAGCTGTGCCACTAGTAATGGAGCAGCGGCGTGTTTAGGGGGTGGCCTAGGGTGGCACGTGCTACCCCTGGAATCTGATTGGCCACCCCAGGTGCCACCCCAGATGCTAAACTATGATTGGCTATGTTGGTGCCACTCTGTTTTGTTGTGATTGTTATAGGTTTATTTATCTTTTAAATTAAACACAGAAATGTAAGACACTGTAATGTTAGTAATTAAAGTAGATATGGGTAGTAGAGACAAAAATGGTAAATTAATGCTATTCCGTGCCCCCCGCCCCGATGTGCACATTTGTACTTCATGCCACCCCTACATAAGTCAGTGCCCCACTTGGGCCACCCCAGTCAAAACAGTCTGGACATGCCACTGTAATGGAGACAGGCACACAGACACATACAAACACACGGCTGTACCGTTAGTGATGGTGGCAGTGAGAGCGTCCCTATCCACGTCCGTACAGCTCACAGAGATGATGGGCAGCCTCGCAGAGCGGCGTGGAGAAGATGGTGGACTCGTAGGAGACGGGGTCACACACCGGGGGTTATCATTCACATTCTGAGCCAGAACACGAGAACGTCGTCAGCTTTCAGCCAATATCAGGCTAGACTGGGAAATCGTTCCCCCGACCCTTTAAAAGGTGATCAAGCTGAAGAATCGAAACGAATTGAATCAAAACAGCCCTAACAGCCACCCTAAATCTTCCTGTCTTCTCCAATATTATCTCTCTCTGTTTTCTCCACAATGATATTGTACACATTTTCCTCCCTCAATATTGATAATGCTCAGGGCTCAGAATGTCAGACTGAGTATGACCTGCGAGAGCTCCACTCATAGAATGAGATAGAATTAGATTACTTCTATGGCCCCCACTGCTATCAACAGCGAGAGTCAGCACAGCCTTTCAGTACTGAAAATGTCTGGGTGACAAATCATCTGATCTATAAGCTCTGACTTGGAAAATAGCCACAATTTTGTTGATTCTTCCTAAGGAGGAGGTGTATGCGTGTGTATGCGTGTGTGTGTGCGTGCGTGTGTGTGTGTGCGTGCACTGTCCACACCTGTACGCTTATGGTGATTTCCACAGCTCCGGTCCTTTGGACAGTGAGGTCCACGTCCTGGTCGAAATCTACGGCCTGCACCCTCAGACGGTATGACTCCTTAACCTCGAAATCCAGGCTTCCTTTGAGATACAGCTGTCCTGCAGAGAGAATGGGGAGCGGTGTGTCTTTTCAGTGCGTATCACGTATCAGTACGTACGTACGGCAGTGGTGGATGGCGATCAGACAAAATCCCCTCGTTTGTAACACACTGGCTGTGGATGCACCCTGAATATCAGTAGGTGTGGGCTCACCTCCCACGGGGTCGATGGAGAAAAGGGCGTCTCCCCCTGGGATGGAGTAGCGCAGGGCGTCGAACCTCCAGTCTGCGTCCATGGCCTTCACTGTCCCGACCACGGACCCCCGCCGGGTGTCCTCCGGGACCAGGATGTCAAACGGACCCAGAAACTGGGGGTCAAACTCGTTGACAGGGGTCACGGTGATCAGAATTGGAATCATCGCTGAAACCCAGGTGGGGAACAGCAAGTCAGGCAGTTGGTCATCGATCTGTTACATTGACATCAAAGACATTAAACTGACATCAAATGCATCCATATTTCATCGATGCAAAGGTGCCTTCAATACATAGCAGTTGCATAGCAACACGGAGAGTGACGCCCGGACACAAAATGGACTGATCCACAGAGCCACGCCCTAACGGAGACTGCAGGCATGCTTTTCATTTTGGCTTTTACGTTCCTTCTTGCATATGTCATCATAATAAAGTCTTTTTGAATGAGCCCTGCTGAAAATCGACAAGAGTGCTTCGGATTCACGCTGGCACTGAAGCACATTGATCATTTTCTATTTCTTAAATTTTGTTTCTGATTTTCTCCCAATTTGGTAGCCAATTACACCCGCTATTTTCCGGTCAATCCCTCCCTCATAGTTCGCTACCGTAGCCCTGTGACCAGCGGCGATGAAGACGAAGTATCGTCTCCTCCGAGACGGCACTCGCCAAGCCGACGACCGTAACTCCGGGACCCCAGAGCCACTCCTGTGCGCAGCGAAAGTCTTGTCGGCTTCCCTCCCCCCTCCCTGGGGCGGGCAGCCGATTGCCGCCCCCGTTGGCACTCCCGGCCAGAGCCGACTCTGGCGTGGCCGGGGAATCGAACCCCGGCCGCCACCGTGGCCAGCGTCGGACGTCGAAGCCACTAGACCACGCGGGAGGCCTGCTGATGATTTTCTTTAACGTTATGATTGTGTTCTGTTGCGTAGGGCTCACGGCGCCGCCCTGGTGGACTGACTCGTGAGGGACGGGGTCCCGCTGTCATTGACCAGGATGGTCGCCTCGTACTGGAAGCTGCCGGTGGCGACTCCAGCGGTGTCGTAGTCCAGAGTGCCATTCACCTTCAGAGAAGAGGGGACGGAGAACACAGCGACGGGAGCAGTGAGGACGGTATCTGCAAACGTTCTGGAGAGATCCTTCACAATCCGTTTCTGCAATATTTATCCTTATACTTTATCGTCTCAAAGAGTGAACTCTGCTACCATCGCCTCGCTTAATATATCAGAGAACACTGTTATGTTCCTTTTGTTTGTTTCTGTTTGTTTTTACATTTCTATTGTTTCTACGTTAATGAATTCATTAATACAGTATGTTGTACTTCTGTGAAATACTGTATTATTTCTGTATTGCTGTCATATTGTAGCCACGGTATCCTCAACCATCAACATGAATATCAACGGGTTTCATCTGCGCAATTCCATTAATATGGACGTCTTTGAAAATGTACGCAGGGTATAAAAAAACTTTGAAAAACTCCTGGGTTCATTATTCACTATTTCACTCCCTATATATTTTGACAAATATAAACCAGCTATATCAAATTAACATGAGCCACTGCTTCAGGCATCACCCATCGTTGCCCGGTTACCTGCAGCTGGCCATCTTGAAGGCGGAACTTATACAGCGAGGCGTCGTTCTCCAGCAGGGTGAGCGTCACGTGTTGGTTGCTGACGTCGATGTCACCGCACCTCACTGTCCCCAAACTCCTCCCTATTTCTGTAGTCTCTGGCACCGTCAACCTACAACACCGCCCTCATCATGCACGCGAGGATTCAGTCAGCATCTCTCCTTCACTTTGATATACTTTCTCATGACAAAAAGCAATGCATTGCATTAGCTATGGTACTTGCTGGAAAAGGTTTCATTGTCAGTCAGTCTTTAGGTTATATCCCTTCTACCGCTGTTTGAGGTTGATTGTAAAGGCCATTAGCTCCTATAGTCTGTCAGTGCGGTACTTATTTTGTACTAAAGCAGGATTGACATTTTGCAAGTGTCTGTATTTCTGTTTGTGTCTGAATCCAGTGTCCAAAAGTATTCATAGCAAAGTTTCCCATAATTCATTTGTGGTGTTTATTATGATAAACATCAGAATTCATTATTATTCAAAAATCATTTAGGGAAATAAGTATTGAAGGACAGAATAATCATTCTGTAGTAATACTTCTACTGCTACTACTATTAGGAGTAATAATAATTCTAATACAAATTCTACTAAAAATAATTGTAAAAACACAGTAATGTACCCTCCCTTCACAGTATGCACCAAAGCTCGTTCCCCTGTTCAGTATGAATCTCTAACCTTTTACGGCGATCTTACACAAAAACTGAGGGGTCACAGAATGGAGCGTGCTCGTTGACGTCCAGCACGGAGACGGTCACTGTGGCGGTCCCGTGGCGACCCTCGGATATGGTGAAGGCCCTGACGAGCAGAACGCTGTGCTCCAGGGCCCGGTGGGACTCCAGGTCCAGGTTAAAGACGGTTCTGATGATCCCATCCACTGCGGAGGGAGTAGGAGGAGGAGGGGGAACAGTATTTTTGTTTTTACGCAAAGGTAAAAAGCTTAGAACGAGTGTCAAAGGGTGATGACAGGTCAAGTGTGACTGCATTGATACTTTAATGGTTATTGATTTCCAATGATATATTTTCAAACCCAGGAAGGTTTCCATGAAATACTGTAGGTAAATAGACTGTCATAGTGTAGGTGTAGGTTATGTGCGTGTGTGTATGGGGGTTGACATTTTTTGAGTGACAAAGCCATTGAATGAAAACCCTTCTCCAACCACCAGCAACAGGGTGCGGGTCAGACGTAATTGATTAAGGCCTGAATTAGACACTATTGATCAGGTAATGTAGTTGACGTCAGTAATAGAGGCATGTACTCTTGCACTATTAGATGTAGGCTACAAGACAGGTTGATCGGAGTATGTTGAACAGTCCTCACCTCTGCCGATTTTGTAGGGAGGATAACTTTTCACAAAAGTGTAGTACACATCTGAGGCTGTGGTGTTGGCTCTGACAGTGGCCACCATGTTGCCAGGTCCTCTGTTCTCAAAGATGGAGACGTTCTGTGACTGAATTCTGAAAACCCACCCAAAAATCAGTTCTCCCTGTTCACACTATTTCACTGATTCTAAAATGTATTTTTATTTTAAAAATCGAATATAAAAAATCTAGATTTTATTTATTTATATATATAATTTTTTGTTTAAAAAAATTAAATCAAAGCTGTCAGTTTTCCCATAAACTGAATTTAGAATAATTTTTGTGGTCTGCTTGTATTCCCAATGAGTGAAACTGCACAATACTAATGCAACATTGCAGCCTAAACAATGTTGTGGATACAGTCGGATATTCAATCCTAAATTAAAAAACAGAGGAAAATATATTAATAGACATTTCTTCTGAGTCTTTGTTAGCAGGCAGAAAAACAGAGATCAAATGAAAAAAATACAACTGCACCTACATACTCTTTAATACCATGACGCAACCACTCAAAAGACTATCGGCGCATGTGTATTTTCACTCTGTTTTGTAATATTAATAGTAATTCAATAATCCACTTTATTTGTGCAGCGTGATATTGCATCTCAAAGATGGTACTTCACAGGGAAAAAATGATTTGATTAACAGCCACATAGCTGCAAGCAGTTCTACAGGAGGCTCGGTGAAGTCATGCTGTAGATCCTGAAGAACGCCATCAAATAAGTACAGCATCATCACAGCTGTATGAAATATAGATTTTTGATCAGGAGAGATGATTAACTTCCTGGAATTCCACAGAAAAAGTGGACAAAAACATTGTTGAAGAAGAGAGACTGGACTCACAGGAATTCCAGAGGCGGGATGAAAGCCCTCATTACCATGATCCGGACTGTACCACTGCAGTTGGCGCCCCGACTGTCTGTCACGAGCACAGAGACCACGAACACCTGCAGGGAGCACATCCAGTCCAGCGGTTCAAACCGAGTTATGCATCATTGTCATCATGAAAGCATTGAATGGCTCTATGGCTCAGTAGGTAGAGCATGGCATTGGCAACGCTTAGGTTGTGGGTTCAATCCCCACTAGGGCCACATATACTGAAAAATGTATGCATTCACTACTGTAAGTCGCTTTGGATAAAAGCGTCTGCTAAATGGCATATATTATATTATATATATTATATATTATTGTGGAAACCCAGAAAGCACCCAAAGGCTCACAGCGCATACCCGAGGACCATTCTGGTAGTCAAAACTTTGGCTGGTGATGATACCCCCCATGCCATCGATCGTGAACTGCCCCTTTGAGGTGTCGGGCTGGACTTGAGTGATAGAAAACTGCAACCAACCAAGGACAAGAGAGGACATTCTGTCATCACTTCCTGTTCTGGTTTCGGTGAGTGACTAGTGACTGTGTGCCTGGTGGAGGCACATGCATATTTCGTTGAGTAAATTATTTTTCAAAACATACTTTTCATAAATTATTTTTAATATGATGTACGTAATACATTCCCGAAATCTCATCCCATTCATTTAAGTGACTAAAAGACACCATCTGTTTCGCCAGGTAATGGCGTAATGGGCTATTCACAGACAGGGCATGATTTATGAATGAATATTGATTTATTTTAGAGGAGTTTTATGAGATATGTGATAAATATGAAGCATCAATTGGATACTTCACCTTTAAAGATGACACTATGATAAGGTAGTTATTGTGAAAAAAGATGGCACATAATATTGTTGTACTTACAGAGAGAGTGTCGTTTTCATCTGGGTCAAAGGCCAGAACATTATAAACACGTAAAGGAGCAGGAAGGCCTTCCGGGACCCGGACTTCAGCTCCTGCAGAGAAATATGTTTTAGACATGCACTCCCACTTTAGGCAACAAACTTACATATAACCAAATTGACTATTTATCTGATGAAAACTAGGTCTAGTTGTGCTTATGCCTTGTATATCTATATATATATCTATATCTAAAAAACTTAAATACATTTGACACTATATTGCATATTGAATATATATTGCAGAAAACCGTATCAACAAAGATACTGTTTCGATGACAGTATTGAAGAAGGAGTGAAGATTGTTACCTGGCAACTGGATTAAGGGCTGACACTGTGGTGGCTCGTTCACGTTGATCACCTGCACGTGAAAGGTCTGCTCCACGCGGCCGCCTGCGGTGACGAGTGCGAGACGCACGCTGTGAAGGTGCACCGTCTCGTAGTCCAGCCAGTCCTTCAGCATGATCTGTGTGGGCGGGCAACACGGTCTCTCGCCACCTCCCATCGCCTTCTGAAGACCTACCTCTTCACATTGCGTCTAGGTTCGCCCGGCTCGGACATACCCGAATCTGCTTAACGACCTGAAGCACACCTGTCTGCAATTTATTAAAAATGTGCTGACAGTAGCCAGCTGGTGTAATCAAAATCAGCCCGTAATTAGCGCTGATGAATTAGTGAAGGCTTAAGCACAGTAACCTCTGGATGTGCTATCAGGCAGAGGTGGCAGGGGAGCTCAGGCTCAGATTGTAAACAGATGGTGAGCTCCTGTGTTCTTTTTACCTCCTCTCCACTTTCGTTGGCTAACAGAAGCTGCCGGGTACAATATTACAGGTCAAGAGCATTCATGAAAAGGCGTGACCAAGGGCAGAGCGTCCGTCGCCACTGAACATTCACAAGGCGCATCAAATTTGAGCATTTCCGCTCCAACGGAAAGGAGACCGAACAATGGTAGCAATACGGAGCTGACGATCTGGTTATTCGACATAATCTGTGGCTCAGGCCCAAGCTAAGAGTCCTGCAAGACAGTCAAGGGTCACGTGGCGAGCATACCTGAACGCCAAAGGTGCTGGTGGTATTGCCAGGGTTGACAATAGGCACCTCGAACGCCCCAGAGTCCGGCGTGAGCGAGACTATCTCCACAGTGGGACGGGGGTCGGCGCTCTGCACCCGGAACTCAACCACGAGGCTCCTGGGACGGGTGCTCTCCAAAACGTCCACAGAGGCGGGGAGATCGATGAATCCTGTGGGGAGCCCCGAGGCCCAGGACAGCTATAGTCCTCTCATTACATTACATTACAGGCATTTAGCAGACGCTCTTATCCAGAGCGACTTACAGTTTACATTTCTTTACAATCCATTTATACAGCTGGATATTAACTGAAGCAATTCAGGTTAAGTACCTTGCTCAAGGGTACAACGGCAGTGTCCCACCTGGGGATTGAACCTGCAACCTTAACATTACAAGCCCAGTTCCCTAACCATTATACCACACTGCCTGCCTCATGGCTTCTCATAGTCAACCACAATGATAAAATGTTATACGGACTATCATCGAGTTTGCGGTGATCTTTTCTGTAGACTATGCCACGTCTGAGCTTGCTCCTCATCTACCTACGGACCACCGGGCTGTGCTGCCTCTCTGCTGCCTCAATCGGTTACTCCCTCACGCCAAGTGACCGGTGGCCGCTCATCCCAGTCTCGACTCTTCCCTGTCCTGGCACCACTATGGTAGAATGAACTCCCCACTGATGTCAGGACAGGCAAATCGCCGCCCGCCTTTCACCACAGGCTGAAAACGCACCTCTTTAGACTGCACCTTGGATCTTAACCCACCCATCCCTATATTTTTAGAAAACAAAAAAATATTGTTGCACTTATTGTTGTCAATGTTCTTTAGCACTTGTGTTGTTTATGCTGCTCACTTGAGGAATGATGTGCTTGAAGATTTTAGCGTCAAGTGGTTGTTTATCTACTCAAGCTGAACGCACTTTCAGTAAGTCACTTTGGATAAAAGCGTCTGCTGAATGATTGTAATGTAATGTAATGTAATGTAATGACTAGAGAGGTTTTGTGCAGGGGGTTATAAGGAGAATACCTCAACATGTATTATTTTATCACACTGAACAATGGCTTTCACCATAGCATGTATTAAATAATGTAGAATTTATTTTAATGTAGTGGTTAGGGGTTTGAAGAAAAATGTTTATGGAGCTTTTCTAGAGCAACACAAGCATATTATTTTGATGTTTTGATGAGGAGCTTGAACAGCACAATTTCTTAACAGCCTTCCAGAGTTTCTCAGTGCTTGAAATAAAGACCCATTTCTCCTCTTGTAATATAGAATGTGCCTGCAAGGTGTGGCAGCCCAATGGGCTGCACAAGGAAATGGCTGCCGGGTCCTTCGACACATGGGAGCCAAGACACTACATTTCCCAGCAGGCCACAGAAACACCTGAGCAAAGTCAAGGCAACGGGACTAATGACCAGCTGAAGGCCATTTCAAGGCCTATTTAAAGGGCTGAATCCCATCACACTGAGAGAGTAGTAGGAAAGTGTTTGTGAGGAGTTGGTGAGTGTGGAAAGGAGAGGAAACTGTGAAGTCGATTGATCAGCCAGTATTTGGAGAGAGAGAGTGATTGTTGGAGTGTTTTGTGTATGACAATTGGATTGTTTACAGACCCCCCTTTGGATTTTGACGACGGACTGGATTGCGGAACTGACTTGGATTTGGAATTCGAACGGACATTGACAACGAGATAAAGATTGCAGACCTTGTGTTTGTATTCCCCCGAATACCCCGCCCTTTGTTTTTGTGTAGTGTTTGTCAACAAGATTATTAGTTTAATAAATTATCATTTTGTTTTGAATACTGCCTCCTCTGTGTTCTTTAACTTGCCTACGCCCTCTGCAAGGTCCGTGAGTGTCGCCCAACCCCTGGGGACACCACAAAGGACATAGAGTTTCCTTCTTTACATATATCATAAAATGTATGATAGTTGCGCACAACACTGACACACATATCAAAGCCAAAGGAAATAGATCCAGGTAAATTTTCTCCTTTTTTTTTAACCTAAATGATAGTGAAGAGGCTTTACTTTGAACCTACTGAGACTGAAATGTAGATCTACCATGAATGCTCGGAGCATAGTTTGCAGGGCAGGGAAAGCGTTTTCATGGATTAAAAACATGTCTCCTGCCAGTCTGGTCTGAAAGTCCTCACCTGTAGCTTGTGTGGTTGTCTTGGGCCCGGGGGCTGTGGTGTTTTGAGCTTCTGTACAAAGGAAAAAAGCACAAGTGGCAACAAGGGGAAGTGTGGAGCACAGATACCTGTGCACGTAGGCTGGGAGATGTAATGCACCTACGCATCTAAAGAATGAGAAGAGTCAGTCGGTAACTATATTCATAAAAGATCTGCCCTTGGTGTTTTCCAGTAATAGTGATGCTAAATATTCAACCGTTTCAGCATACTGTCTTCATCGGTGAGTCGGTGTTACTCCGTTGGCAACCTTTATATATCCAACTCAAAATCATCACCACAGGCACGTGTTTAATGAGAGAGTATTTGCCAATTGGTGTCATTTTCAGCTAGGCTATTATAGGACGTAGTGAACACTTTTAGTATTTAATAATTGGTTAAATTACATCTATTTATATGACCTATTAAATAAGTGTGATTCTTCTGACACCGTCGATAAGAATAATATTGAATGATAACGACAATATTGGCATGCTTTTGTAACTTCAAAAAATAAGCTCATTAAATGCATTAAACTAAAAGCAGCTATTCACAAAGTCGCCATGCTTCCTAGATCACGACCGTTTCATCAACAAATGGAACCCAAGCGGGTAGAAAAGGATTTATAAGGGAGGAGCTCACCTGTAAGAATGCCGCGCTGGAGCAGAACCAGTATGGGCAGACAGAGAAGAGAGAGGGGACCCATTTCAGCGGAATCGCTGAAGTGTCCGTTCTGACTAGACTGGGGTTGGAGGTGGGCAGCAGAGCCTTCTGCATGTTTCAGATTGGGTTGCCACAGCAATCAAGATTAGGGGCACTGTAAAGTCCCCCCCCACTCCCCAAAAACACACACACGCATGTACACACAACCGCGTCACTGGGCTCTGTCTGGTCTTGTCTATTTTACAGTGTATGACACTAAGATCATTATCAGGAGTACTAGTAAATAGACTGTACTTGCTCAAGAAATATCCCAGACTACAGAGTGGATCTCTGTGGCAATAGATCACACAGCTTATTAAAAAAGCTCAGTGGTATTTCAACATGCTTCCACCGAACTGAAAGTTGTCAATGCTTAATTCATTCCTCTGACGTGCAATCAGCTTGCGCAAAAACCCAACACGTAATTTTACAAACGTAAATATAAAGATTGTACTTGACTTTAAGACGGCGCTGTAACCAAAAAGGGAATTAGGGTTATTGCACAAAGAGTGATTCACAGTTGTTTTCTGTGTTGTCTTTTCTTGTACATCAGTCATTTCACAGTGGTGGTCAGACAGGTATTTTTTACACAGAGGTCACATCATCCTAAGTGGATTCTCCACATTGATGCTGGTTAAGGTGAGCCCCCCCCCCTTTACTGTAAAGACATTTGAGGGCCTTCAAAAGCACCATAGAATTGAAAAGCAATTTTTTTACACAGAGGTTGTGAATTAGCACAGGTTCAGCCCAGTAGACACTAATCCAGTGCCATCTTTCCCCATGTCACAACAAGGCCATTCATGTGACACAAATGATTATTGATGAGGACAGTGCTGCCTTATGTTACTGTATGACTCAACGCATCATGGCTGAGATACAGGTAACATCCCAGTGGCCAAGGAGCATTTGGGCTGTTAAAACACTCTAATCCACAGGCAACAGTGAGATAATCCTGTGATAGTGCAATGATACTGCAGTACTGCTGCAGCACCACACACACACACACACACACACACACACACACACAAGCACATACACAAGCACATACACAAGCACATACACAATCAAGCATGTGCATATATACACAGAGATTTATGTACACATACATGTACAAACATGCACACAAACTTAAATACACATATCCACACGCACACACACACACACACACACACACACACACACACACACACACACACACACACACACACGCACACAAAGGACAGGCCTATTTTGGCTGATAGCATCTAAATACATCATATCTCAATGAGTTGGTGAGATTATGTCTTTAGGGATAAATGTTTTTCTTAATCCCCTTTGCCTAAAAAAACAAAAACAAAACAAAACTATATAAATACTACAGGCAACACAACAATATATGCATATATTCAATTTCAGCGTACTTGGGCAAATCTCCCTCTAGACAACTTTGTTTAATTATTCACTAAAATGCATTTTGTATTTTTGCAGCAAAGAAAATAGATAGATGGATGATTATATAATTGCGGGTACATTTCATGTCTGGGATATCTCTGATGCCTTGTCATATAAATGTATTTTTAATGCTTATTGTTTTAATACATTGTCATTAAAACTGGAATTGTCATTTCTGTACAAAACTAAGCTCAAAATCACTGAAAACCTAGTTTTTCTGCCATTCTAATTTTTAAACAGCAACCTTTAAACTTAACAAAAAGCACTAAAAATAGCTTATATATTAAATATTTTTATCATTATACTTTAATGACCATAGAATAATCATGATAGAAAAAATATATTGCAATTATACTAAACTTTAGGTATGAAATATCTAATTGAATGCGTGTCTGAGAAATCATCGTTAACTGTGTTACCCATTGAAAAAAATCCTCCCAATAAAAAATGGTTTATCCCATAGTTATGTGACCTGCATAATGTGATGTCATTTCCTCAGGAAGAACACAGTTGGAAAACCTTGAGGTATTTCCCTTCTCATATTTCATAATATTTGTTAAAAGGTAGTGTCTGCACCAAGAGTAGATTAATTAAACGTCAACTAAGTTAGTCCACTATTATTGGGAAAAGTGTTATTAAATGCCATAAAGTGTTTTTTATGTAAAGATCATAAAATCTAGATTTGAAAAATACCATGTGATAACTGACTCATGTTACCCAGTTACGGTAACATAGTTGACAATGATCACATGTTCATGTACATTTCGGGAGTTAATTAAGATATTTTGAGGTTATATACATATATTGCCAGTTAACTGATTACAGTTGCACTACAGAGTTTTTGTGAAAAGTGAGGCTAGTGAGCCAAAAGGGTCTCCTAATAGACCAAAATATTGGCAAGAAATGACCTGATTGGACAGAAAGAGCACACCTCCCCAAGAAAGGGCTCAGTAGCCCCACTTTTCCACTAGTGCACAAAACTCTGTAGTGCAGCTTTAATAAAGGGGTATTTATTTATTTATTTTTAATACATTTTATCCCCTTTTTTACACCAAAATTAATCTACGTAATTTCTGAATCGACTGCAGGAAGGAGGGAGCCGTGGCACATCATTCCTCCAAATCATGTGACGACAAGCCCTCGCTTTTTTACACCCACACCGTCACTGAGATAGCAAGTCACTTAGCAGTCGGAAGGAAGACCTAGCTTCTGACAAGCCATCGATGTTCAACCCACGTTTGAACAGAGAGGTTGTGTCTCCGTCGAAGGTCATGGGTCTTCCAGCAGGACAACGGCCCGAAACACACTTTAAAAAGCACCCGGGAATGGTTCAAAATGGTTCAATGCTTTAAAAATACTGGCCCTGATATAAATCCCATTGAACGCCTGTGGAGAGATCTGAAGACAGCAGTTGGGAGAAGGCACCCTTCAAATCTAAGAGAACTGGAGCAGTTTGCAAAAGAAGAGTGGGCCAAACTGCCAGTAGAGAGGTGTAGGAATCTCATTCATGGCTATAGAAAGCACTTGATTGCAGTTATTTTTTCCAAAGGCTGTACTACCAAATATTAAATGTAGGGTGTCAATAATTTTGTCAATGCCATTACTGTTTATTTTATGATTTAAAAGGATATGTTAAGTTCTGAATCAAAAACAAAGTTTCTGTACTATTAACAGTGAAATAAAGAATTGTGGAGACCAAATACTTTTGTCAACTTATTTTAGAGAAAATTGTGAATTTTTTTGAGAAACGTGCAAGGGTGCCAATATTTTTGGCCACGACTGTAAAGTTCTTAACAATTGCAAATTATTATTTTTATTAGTTATTTTTTTACTGCAAAGCTACATACTGCAGCTTTAAACATTTCTATTGATAATTGTTGCTACATCTACAAGCGTAATCCTGAATGAGATTTACAGATAAATTATTTGTTGTTTTAAATGACAAAAGTCAAATTATTTATGCATGTAATATGAAATACAACAGCTTCATATAAAATATATAATGGTAAATTAAACTAATTAATTTTCCGGTCAACTCTGTTACCCATGCCAACTATGTTACCATTAAGTTTCTTTCTGAAAAGATACTTAATTGTTTCGTAAACTGCAAGCAAATTGTTAAGATGTTTTAGCAGTAGCCTATAGTACTGTTACTCAGTATCATTTGATTACAAAGATCTTCATGAATTTGAGTCTTTTGGGGGAAAATGTCCAGAACATTCATTACATTCTGTGAAATAAGAGCACTTGTATAGCTAAACATTCACAATTAAAGCTGTTGACGAAAGTACACCGGAGCTGTCAGGCGTGATGATTGTTTTAATGTTTGACATTTATTCAATGTTAAATGTTACACTTTTTGTCGGTAACATAGTTGATAAGTTAATCGGTTAACATGTCTATTTTTCAAAGTAATACCTGAAATCATTTTGGCTTTTTCTTGGCAAGTAGTAAATATGTTATATTTGAAGGGTCTGTTACAGGAACAAAACATTGTTTTGGACAAAATTGTACTTTTTTCGACTCTTTCACAAATTCTAAATGTAGCCGCAATTATATAATGACCCAAATAAATGACAATCTGTTATCCCTAATGGACGATGAAACATTGGCGTGCCATTTTCCCCCAAAGAAAAGGTAAGCCAAAACTATTATCAGAACAGCGGCAAATATGAAAGAAACAATAATGGAACAGGTCAATGAAAAACCATTAAGTATGCCTGTACAAAAGGGATCTCTCTTTAATGCATGTCCACAAAGATAATTAATTACTGAAAGCATGTCAGGCTTGCTCAAAAGATAATTTCGTCATTTATATTATATAACCGGGAGGTCATTTCCATTATAGTAATGGAGTTGGGTAGGCTATTATAGGGGAACAAATGCTTGATCATAACCATTAGGGCAGGCTATTTATCCATGACTCTGACTCTGTTGATTCCGAGAAATAGTTTATGTAGTACATGTACAACCACGATAGTAACATATTCATACTTTTATATCACATTCGTACATTTACGTCATTGTTACAGCAACGGCGATGTAACAACTTAAAAAGTAGGTCCATCAGTAGAGAAGTCGCTTGTATAAATGACCATCGTTGACGTTCAGCCTATCAGAGATTGGATTTAAATGCTGAAATTATTATACATTTTACATTTTAAGCATTTAGCAGACGCTCTTATTCAGAGCGACTTACATGATGTGCATTAATACATGGTAGGAACAATCATAGTTCGCGCAAGAGATCCGTGCAGTAATACAGTGATAGACATCATTGTTGGCAGCTGCATACCATACCTGTAACACCGGGAAGGACAAAGTTAGTAAATAATAATAATTATATTTTTTAGGAAGTTTTAAACAAGTTTACATATATAAAAAGCAGTATTAGACATGCAGGCAGTGGTGATGACAATTACCTAGATGTAGCCTACAGAATTCAGTGGTAGTGGAGTCTGAAAAGGTTTTCTCCTCAGTGGGGCGCAGTGTATGTGCAACACCATTGTTCGAATACTGCACTTACAATTATTACACTCTTTAATGCATGAATGTTACGAATACAGCTATTCCATGACCGAACCTTTCTTGTTTCTTCCCACCGTTTGTGTGAGGTGAGCACAGCATAGGCCACATAATTGATTACTCGGAGTCATACGTATAGTTCTCACCAGGTGGCGACAGAAGTCACATTTCTTTACCAGATCGCGAGGCATAGGACCTGATTTCACCTAGATTGATTTAGTTGATGCTTGACATGCGATTTTATTTCCTGTTTCGTTGGAAATAGCTCGCTGTCAAAAATTTCCCAGGAACCTGTACAACGTTTTTACTCGAACCACAACTTCCCATGTGTTTCCTAATGTTCACCGTTATTTAATCACAACTCAACAAAATAAGTAGCCTATATAGTATTTGTGGTTTCGAATTCCCACATTTATGGAGCAAAATGCAATGTATACATTCACTGGTGTGACACGTGTCTATCTGTTTCAATATAGGGTATTAATAATGCATGGTCAACAATAATGAAACAGTTTGGAACAAAAGGGAAAATCAGTCGCCATTCCAATGATGAAACAATTACAAAACTGTCTGTAATCATATTGTTTTGTTAGCATCCAGTAAAACGAAATACTGGATAGCAAAACAAAATGCATTTCTAATAAATGTTATTTTCACGAAATTTAAGTAGCCTACGTTTCGAGGCTCATATCGTCATATTTATGTTCAATCATTTAGAAGCATTCATTGTGCTCATTATTAATCAATAATGAATTGTAGTTAGTTGCAGTTTGACTTAATGTGAGTTGGAATGCCATGAATACTTTAAAATCTTAGCATACCTTGAAATTAAAGTAATTTCCAGACATACAATACTGCCTTTCATTCTAACAAAAGTTGAATTGCTTTCCGTTCGAAATACCATCGCATTAGGGCGTGAAACCTCCTGTTTCTAATTGAACTCCATGCCCCCAATACTTGCCTTTTTATGCCCCATCTGACCAACGTCGTGTGCATTTTTTAATTAAAAAATCTACATTTAAGGGGTAGCCACATTATTCTACTTTATGCCATCACATTTCCATTCAAGTCCATGACCATACAAATTATTATTATATATTGGTCAATGTATTTTCCACAAAATCACTCAAAAAGTTATCATGTGCAACCTGTTTTAAGCAGGTTACCTGAATACAGATTTGTCAATATACTATGGTGAAAGCGCTGTTTTTGGCATACGGTCCTTGCTATCTGAATTGAGGTGTAGAAAAAACTATACATTCGTTTATTTATTTCTGATAAAATGCTGCCGCTGCTTCGCGAGGTCGGATTTCAGGCGTGCTCCTATTGGCTGACTCAGCAGTACGCCGTTATGACTGGCTGCAGCTCGCACGCTGCAAAAGAGACAGCGCAGACAAAATCGCGGCGGACTTGATCAGACTCTGCTTCAAAGTTGAGAGGGTTAGTCTGTCATTTGGTGTCAAGGAGCTATCTGCACAAACCTACGGATTACTCGTTATCACTGGGAGACTTGGCTGCTATCAAATGTAAGTCAATGTGTAGGCTGCTAAATTCAGAATGTAAAATGTGTAAGTGTTTTTAATGAAGATTATTGCTGTAGGCAGTAGCTATATTCGCATAATCAATTTAGCAATTAATCATCTCATTGGCTTTATTGTAGGAAAAACTGTCCAGACTGGGATTGACATACCGAGCAAGACAAATGGTAAGCCCTCAATATTTTATTGGTTTATCGCTATTTTTATGTTTACACTTTCATACAATGTGTTGAGTCGTCCAGTTGTAAAATAAAATTATGCTACACATTATGCTAAGCGTAGTAACCAGCAGAGTTGTCTGTAGATGCGCTGTTATCAGTGACTGGTCGAAATCTTGTGCTTGAGTAATCATAATCATAAAAATATGATTTTACGACCAATAACAGCGATTTTATGATTTTACGACCGTTAATATCACGTCGCCTAAGATATTTAAATTTGGCAAAATTCGAAACAGTTAAATCCGTTGCCTTTTTGTGATGCTACAGCTGCAATCACAAAAGCTTTCAGTATCATCATTATGTCGACCAATTGGTACACTGGTGGAAATTAAATAAACTTCGGGACAGATTCTAAAATAATAGCATAATGCAGAGCATATGCCGTAACATCTGCGGCGCAACCCCACACCGTTGCGCGGACAGGCATTTGTCCACAGGCAAATTTAGCCCTTCACAGATATTGACGTCTCAACGCGACTGCGGTATCATGTTATTCCTCGCCATGCGTAGTTGTAAACACAACCAAATGGTGCTTTGAAACGTGAAGTATTGACTATCCCGAGAAGAACGACTGAAATAACATGAACAAAACGCGTGGTTTTACCGCCCATTTTAAGTTCTGTACGGTGACTAATGTATATATATAGCCTATAACCTTAATGAAGTTTTGAAATGCTTTTATATGCTATTAAACAGTTTTGTATATATAATAGTTTCGAACTCCACTGTATTAGAACTGTAGTATTATACAATAATTGTGTATTAGCCTACTTGATATTTACACTTTCAGAAAAAGTAGAGTAGGCTATAGCTCCTACTGTAAATGCATACAAAGCCTGTCACGAGGTTGGCAAACTGTAAGGTAAACGTATTGCATATATAAGGTATTGTATATTTTTATTAGAAGTACAAATATGCATCTATAGGCCTTGTACCCAAAATGATCGGCATTACTAAATCAATTCTTAACAACCAGATGATGATATTGAAAATATAACATATTTAATGCTCATCGGGAACATTAAAATGAAACATTTTGCTGCTACTACTGTTCCTAGTGGGTGGTACAGATATCAACCTTTTGATTGTTTTAAATAGTGTACTACATTTTAGAAGAAGGTACAGAACAGTGCCATTAAACATAATTTGTGTACCCCAAAAGCAACATATTTTTGTTCTTTGATGTACTCAAATGTTCCCCAGCCGTACCTTTTTTATGAGAATGCAGTGACTTTTATTTGAATAACATTACTACTGACTCTAACCACTGAATAGCAATTTTAAACCACCACAATTGATTTATTTTACACGTCATTGCCAGTTTGGTACATAAGGGTACCACCACACACAATAATATCTTTACTTTGAAATATTTGACCTCATCCTTAATCATAAATAGTGAGAACATAGATTATAGATCGAAGCACTAGTCTATTCATAAGAAATGGCCAAGCCTTTTCAACATGTACAATGGGAACGAACAAAAAACGAAATACAGTACAGCGCCATTATTCGACTGCTATGAAGTAACATATGAACCCCCATAAAGAACCTCATCTTTGTAGACAGGCGGTGGCCTTGCGGTGTCTTTCCCTCAGCCAGAGATATGCCAAGGTTCAGCCTTGGTGCCTTATCTCTGGACTAACAGCGATCAGTGTTCTCAAGTTCCGTCTGTAATTAACAGAGCAGTGGTGAAAGCAAACGGAAGCAGGGGGTCGCAGCGAGCCTCAAACGCTCCAAGGCGGTCCCCGAAACCACAGCCCAGCTCAAGGTCTTCTGGCACCCCCAGAGCCGCGGTGGGCCGCAGGATGGGGAAGGGCGTAGAACAATGTTTGAGAATTCAAAAAGGCTGCATCTGTACGCCACTCTCGAGCATGGCTGAACCTGTAGATGTGAAAGATGTCGCACCTCTACAGCTTTCTACAATCCCTCGTGCCTTCTTGTGAAAGAGAGACCCCCCCCCCCTTTTTTTTCCCCCTTCTGGATCAAACAGTTACATTCCCCCAGCTGTGATAACATAAGGTCATGAGGTTTTTTACTGTTTTCTCACCATAGTTTTGAGAGTTTAATGTAGGGCGCTGTTTCATACATTTTATCTAAAGAGAAACATGCAGCAGACGTATGCAATTGTAAATGGCAGCAAAACATTTTTTATGTTCATTTATTGTGCTGTGAATGTTTCTGCAGCATGAAGGCCCAGGAATAGTCATTATATCAAATCTCCAGTGAAGAGGGGAGGGGGGTGTATTAAAGAAGTGCATCAGTGACTTCACATGACTGCAATGTGACATTTTAGCATAGTGGAAACCGATGAGATTGTAATTGAAAGAAAGTAATACTTTTTCCAATATCATTCAAAATGAACAAAGCATCCAAAACTCCAAATTTGGATTACATGCAGTAACTTCACCCTGTCTAGTCACTCTTATGCAACAAGTGTGAGTCTTCATATATGTTTTTGAGCTGAAATTTCCAGTTTGATGATATTGATGTGATTCATAGCAGGCCTTGTGAGTTATACTTTGTTTCGTTGTTTGAATTTGAGTGTGTGCTGTCACTTTCCATTGGATACTTTGGGCCTATCAGAATACAACTGTATGAGTCAGACAGAGAAGAAATCATTACTGCTCTTTTGGGCTTTGTCACTCTATATCGCGCTCATCTTTTTTCTTAAAGGGGCAGACACCATTTCCCTCCCACCCTGTTCCCACTGTCTCTCCCATGTTCTGTCAACTTAAAATATTGAACATGATTCTGATTTCTCGATAAACCCCTCACCAAATTGTGACTAAGTATGGTTATATGGTTTATATACAAGGCTTTGAGCTAATTCTGAATCTAATTCAGTATTTGCATGGCAGTTGGATGTGAAGCGATATTTCAGGTTTTTTCTTCTTCTGGAACGTATCAAAATGCAGTCATGTGGAAAGGTGGTTTCGGATATAATATCAGTTAAGTAAGGAGGTAGTTTTGAACTCAGTGGTGTTCAGTGCAGATATTGCAGTGCAATAGGAGTGGTAAAGTATTTTTGGATCTAATGTGATGTAGGCGTAGAGATGTAGTTTCAAATATAGTGGAGTTCAGCCAGGCTACTTGTACTTGGCGTGGGGAGCTATTTTTGAATTTAGTGTGACGTAAGTATGGGGAGGTTAGTTTTGAACTGAGCGCAGTGGGTTACCGTTGCAGCGTAGTAGGTGTGGGAAAGTGGGCAGGTAGAGCAGGTCTCGGTACAGTCGAGTTGCTGGGAGCGGGCTGTGAGCTGTCGCGTAACTGCTTGCTGGGAGAGAAAGGGCGCGTGTCTCTCTGGTGGAGAACCAAAACTAAGAAACAGCCGCACGGACTCCATGCGAGTCTCAGCCTGTCTGAGGAGCCTGTTTAAGAAGCCAAGTGGCAGAAACTGTGTCAGGAATCTACACCGGTGAGAACAGGGATAGGGAGGAAAGCACTTTCTTCTTAATAAAAGATCACAGACGCTTTCTGTTTTATTGCTTTATTTGATCCCGCAGGAAAATGTGTAATTAAATATGTCTGAAGGCCTGTGATGAGAATGTTCACAATTGTACGTGGTGGCACAAGAGAAAGACAAATGCACAGGATGGCATTTAAACATTAGTTTTTTGATGGGGCCAAAAATATCCAGGCGCAGTTTTAATCTGAGGGACATTCCAGCTCTGAAACGGCGGAGTGCTGGTGTGCTCACTTGCGATCTTCCGCAAGAGACTCAAAACCCACCTTTTCAGACTCCACTACCACTGAATTCTGTACATCTACGCAATTGTCATCACCACTGCCTACTACTTGCTCAACACTATATACCCCTGCTTACTCCATTTAATAAAAAATAAATAAAATAAAAATAAAACAAAAATTACTAACCTTTTCCTTCCCAGTGTTACAGGTATGGTACACAGCTGCCTGCAGTGATGTCTATCGCTGTATTACTGCACTGATCTCTTGCGCGAACTATGATTGTTCCTACCATGTATTTATGCATTTATCTTGTAAGTCGCTCTGGATAAGAGCGTCTGCTAAATGCTTAAAATGTCAAATGTAAATGTAATGTATGCTGGGACGTCTGTGTGTGACATGGCTCTCGCTCCCTCTCCCCCCACAGCTGTGCCTGCGGGAGTCTGGAGACTGCCTCCGGGAGCAGATGCAGTACATGATGAGGTCCCTGCAAGACCTCAAGCAGATGAGAAGGACCTGCCTGGTGCCCAGCCACACCTCCGCAGTGGCACGGGCCTGCCAGCAGAGGGCACTGCAGCGGGAGCGGCGGACACACCTGCGCACGTCGGAGGCCAGCGAGGCCAGCACGTACGACTCGGCCTGCTGCCTGACCGGGCCCGCGGGGGAGGAGGGCTTCGGCGAGGCGGAGGGCGGTCAGCCGGGGCTGATCTCGCCCAGCAGCGAGAAGAGCCTGGAGTTTGACTCGGGCTACTCGGAGGCGTCCTGGCAGGACGAGGGCGTGATGCTGCGGCGGACCAGGAACGTGCGCGTCTCCGCCAGCGCCTGCCTCCGCACCAACCGGGCGCCCAGCGGCAGGGTGCGCCCCAAGTCCACCTCGGACGCTTGCCTGGAGCGCTGGACCTCCTTCGAGGCCAGCGACGCGGAGGACTGGACCACGTCGCTGCTGACGCGCGGGCGGAACCGCCAGCCCCTGGTGCTGGGGGACAACAGCTTCGCCGACCTCATCGAGAACTGGATGGACCTTCCCGACTGCCCCGACGCGGCCGAGCTCAAGCCCAGCGCGGGCCGCCGCCTGGCCAAGGACTTCCTGGTGAACGTGCGGCGAAAGCTGGCGGGAATGGCGAAGAACTCGGAGGGGCGGGGGAAGTCCGCAGACCCCTCCCGGGGGAACAGGGCTTCTGTGGCCCCCAATCGCCTCTCCTGCCCCGCGGGCTTCCAAGCGCGAGCACCCTTCTTTCACCAGTCGCACACGGGCCTGCACGAGCTGGGCACGGACTTCTACCGATTCACCGCCCTCATGAAGACGGGCAGCCGGCAGCCAATCATCTGTAATGACATCATCGGTTACATCTGACGGTTGTCGAGGCGACGGACTCCATTCTCTGTCTCTTACATGGACACCTTCCCAAAATGTGACTCTATTTTTATATGTTAAATGTCTGCCAATATTAATGTTATGTTTGTTGGAAAAAATAAAAACCTGTTTTCATCGGGAAAGATGTAAAAAGGCTTTTCGTGAGTCATTGAGGCTCACAAGAGGGTCATGTATTTCTCTATTTCAGTATTTACAAAACATACATCAAGACATGAATTGAATTAATTCATCTTTGAGTTAAGAGTTCAATAACATTTTTGTTGTTACAGACATAAAAAAATATGAAAGAATTCCTCTGAATTAGTCCTGGAAATATAGTTAGAGAATGTGCTGTTAAAATCATCACTTGAGCAACTACAAAACACAGCTAATCCAAATCCTGATGACAGTCATTCAGGCTGAAATTGGAATACTGTTTCGGTCACCTAATTTCAATCATTGTCCTTGAGAGGAAACCAAGCTTTAAAGTAGCATTTACCATAAAATACACTTAGTGATCAAAGGAACCTTTAATCATTTTTTTGAATGGTGAAATATGATTATAATCACTGGTTTATTCAACAGTGTATTACACATGGTGATACCAGAAGCCAAAGGCACCTACATTCTGGAATAAGCTTGAAAGAAGTAACGTCCTGTTACTTTCTAGGCCCTTTACTCTATGTGCCACACACAATTATAGGCTGAGAATAAAACAACCCGCCCAGGGTTAGATTTAGATTTAGATTTAGATTTAGATTTTTTCCCTGGAATTCTCTCTTAATTGTTTTGGCCAATTAAAAATGTATCTCAAGCTGACAGAGCTGCAGTAGGATTAGAGCTGAGCACTCTCGAGATCAATAATTTACCATACACAAACAAACAAAACAGCCTTAGTGGGACTGAATAATTTAAAAGGCACAGTTAATGCCATTTGTACAAGGAGCCAAACATGTGCATTGCTTTGTCTGAAAGTGCCATTCTGGGCTGTTGTTGAATTTAAATGGACATACTGTACCGATTACTTTCAGAGGTAAACACCTTTCTGCAAATGTACCTGTCTTTGTCTCTTAGTTTTCTGTGTGTGAGTGAAAGTGAAATGTTTTGGGACACATACATGTATGTATGTGCGAATACACACACACACACACACACACACACACACACACACACACACACACACACACACACACACACACACACACACACACACACACAGAAGGTTGGACCAGCTGTGTTCCCATGGAGCATTGCTGCTGGGGACTTCATTTCCACAGCCTCTCCATGCTCATAAGCAGCATTTGTTGAATCAGGAAGCAGCTGGAAAAAGTAAGACAGACAAATCATTCAGCTGGCATAGAGGTTCATGGGTAACTACAAAAACCACAATCTACAAAACTACAAAAAAGTCCACACAACACCTTTCCTTTTCTGGAAAAGGGGGTTCATTTAGAAGGAACTTTACGTAATATTTAAAATCTGAACAAGCAAACTTAATGTGACGGGATATTAATAAAGTGAGATGAAGTAAACAGTGAATAAAAGAACAAAGCCACATTTGATCATGTCAAACGCTTTAAGAATTGATGGTGCTTTTAAATCAGCAATATCCAAAGACAGAAAACAAAACATGAATAATAATGGTCTTTACAGTTTTTAGTCGAAAGCCCAGCAAACAGAAAGATCGGACTGGGACATAAACACGTGATTAATACAGTGCAGACATAACATTCAGCCTCTGCATAGCAGTGCGTCTCAGGTTTCCTGCGCATGCCCATTAAAGAAATGTAATGTAATGTTTTGGCCGTTTCAGTGTGGACGGCCAACTTTTCAAAAACGTGAAAGCGCTAGTGTGGAAGGAAAACATTTAGGCACGAAAACTGCGTTTTTAAATGTGTCCGCATTAGTGTGGACACGGCCTCAATGGCTCCCCAAAGGGAAAGAGGCACAATTGGCACATCAGCGCCGGAGACAGGAAGCCAGAGGCAATGGCAGCTTGCGTTTCATGAGGTCATACTTGCATGTCCCATGGGTGGCGCAGCGGTCAGCGAGCAGCTGTGTGCAAATGGAGGAGAACCGAGACCCTTGCAAAGTTTACCCTCTTCCCCGCTTTACCGAGCAGAACCCTGCCTTAGCTCATTTAGCCTGACCCTGCTCTGTGGCACCCCTGCTAAAGACGGGAGCCTCATTTGTTTTAAAGTTAAGGTTTCATTATGTTTTCTATTTAAAAAATAGAAATGGCCAGCGCATGTAGGAAAAGTAAGCAACAGGAGCACAGGGTAATCTTTAATTTTTAAAAATCTCCCCTCTATATATTATGTCCAGTTCATGACTTTAAGATCAAGATTACAAGTAGAATAATATGGTTGGAATTAATGGAGGAAGGATTTCACGGTCCGATCGCTCCGATCGGTTCTTCTGCTCCTAAAGTTACACTCAAGCTGACGGCCCCACCAATCATGACTGATTCCGAGGACGGGGGTGGATTAACGGAGAAAAATGGCCCTGCTAGGCTGGTGTTGGTCTTTGGCTGTTTACCTAAGAGGCTTAGGGAGAAACGAGAGGCTGTTTCTACCTGCAGCTAGGCAATAAAGTCAGCCCCTTACTGCAATGGGCTTTTAAATAAGTTATTAAAGCTTACAACAATATGCTGATTTAGGCACTGTAAGCTTTTTGTGTAAACAATATGCACGGTGAATGACACAGACTTTTATACGGAGCAACATAGAGTATACATCAAGCCTGCATTTTAAGAAATATTTTAGGGGAGGGTGGTGTGGTAAAGGGTAATGCACTTAACAGAATTCAGTCACAGACTCATAACCCCGTTTTTAGAATGGGTTCACAAGGGTCCCCGTGGGTACCGTGAGCATAGCTGCAGGTTAAAATCAATGTGCCAGGAAGTTGGGAATAATTGATGGGAGAGGAAGGAGAGACAGAAGGAGCAGATGGGGTGTGGTATATGTTGGTCTGGACCAATCACAGAGAAAGGAAGAGCTGGAGAAGAACACAGCCCTAACTTTCATTTTTGCTGGACTTTAATGAGTGAAAAGAAAAGTGTGAATAAGCAATCTTCAAAAACCATGTTGATGGTTTTATTTTAAGATCAAGAATACAGTACCAACATTCAGGCTGCTTTACAAAGTATTTGCTGAGGTTATATATAATGTACAGGTAACTGCCCAATTAAAGGAAACACTAACATAAAGTGTCTTAATAGGGTGTTGGGCCACCAGGACAGCTTAAATGTGCCTTGGCAGTGATTCTACAAGTGTATGGAACTCTATTGGCGGGATGCAACACCATTCCTCCATGAGAAATGTCATCATTTGGTGTCAATGGTGGTGGAAAACACAGCTCCAGAATCTCCCATAAATGTTCAGTTAGATTGAGATCTGATGTCTGAGACAGACAATGCATATGGTTTATATTGTTTTCATGTTCATCAAACCATTCGGTGACCACTTGTGCCCTGTGGATGGGGGCATTGTCATCCTGGAAGAGACTACTCACATCAGGATAGAAATGCTTCACCATAGGATGAAGGTCATACAAAGCCTAAACCATGGCAGGAAAATGCACCCC
Organism: Aldrovandia affinis; assembly: GCA_029706075.1. Classification (NCBI taxonomy): domain Eukaryota; kingdom Metazoa; phylum Chordata; class Actinopteri; order Notacanthiformes; family Halosauridae; genus Aldrovandia; species Aldrovandia affinis. The sequence continues at coordinate 6,044,282 of JAINUG010000031.1, forward strand.
CACACCATAACAGAACCATCAGTATCCCTCATTTACCCTCATAAGTGCTTCCTTTATTTTGGCAGTTACCTGTAATCAATGTCATTAAATTCATATCAAAGCACCACCATACTAATGCTAAAAACTCACGGCTTACATGATTTGGATAAATAGAAACAATCGAGTTGCAATCCATTGTAATCAATGTCATTCACATTGGACCTGCTATTACCACAGACACTCAATCGCCCCTGCTTGATTTGATATCTGTAACGGTGCTTGATGATTTCTACCATGCTAAGGTATGCTCAGTATCACTCATAGACCAGTCCACAGACCCACCCTGAAGTCACTAGAGCGTGTGACTCTTGTGCGGACACACAAAGCTGTGGCTCTAATGAATGTGTGATAGCAGGTGAGCGTCGGTTTAGGAGTCTCTGCCAGCTCCATAGCCGCCACACCCCATCCCCCTGAAACATATTTTGTTTATACCAGGCCCCCGGAGGAAACAGACTTTGTTGCAGGAAGAGTGACGGATACGAACCCAAGGAAGGGAAGTGGAGAAGAAATTTGGAGGGGTGGGGGTGGGGGTGGGGGGGTGTTAGAGGGTTGTTCAGGATGTTTTCATAGCGAGAGCAGCCCAAACTATCCTATAATATACGCTATTTAGCAGGCGCTTTTATCCGAAGCGACTTACAGTAGTGAATGCATAGATTTTTCAGGATATGTGGTCCCGGTGGGAATTGAACCCACAACCGAGGTACACAGAACCACTGAGAATCCTCGCTAAGGCCTCACCTTGTTCCTCTGTTGGGTTTGCACCTCCTGCCAGCGAGGCGGGCACTGAAGGTATGGAGGCTCCACATGTAGGCTATACCTTTCATACAGTAAGCAGAAGGATTTTACCATTGATTTTACCATTGAGTGTAGTGTAACGGTTAGGAAACTGGACTTGTAACTCAGAGGTCGCTGATTCAATTCCCAGGTGGAGCACTGCCGTTGTACCCTTGAGCAAGGTACTTAACCTGAATTGCTTCAGTGAAAAAAAATATCCAGCTGTATAAATGGATTGTATGTAAAGAAATGTAAACAATGTAAGTCGCTCTGGATAAGAGCGTCTGCTAAATGCCTACAATGTCAAATGTAAATGTACTGTGGTCAGGTCTCCGGCGCCGGGCTGGTTATGTGGTGATTGTGGATTCAGTAGCCGCTGGGTTGCCGAGGGTGCCTAGAGTGATCTCCGTCAGAGACTTCCTCTATCACTGCCTTTGACCTCCGCGAGGGGATGCAGAGGCAACGCTGGGCCATGGTTATGTCTTCGTTTTCTGGCTCTCGTTACAGCTGTTCACAGGTTTGTGTTACAGTCGTTTACATAGTAAAGCGGTGCTGCCTTCTCTAGACGGGGGAACATGGGATTTGCTATTTGCCCTCCCACCTGGAATCGTTCAGCCGGATGCCTCTTTCTCTTATTCTCGGATCGGCTATAATGTAAAGTGCACACGTGTACATGTTTAAGAGCCTATGATAGAAAATGGACAACATTCACAATTCTACTGTAGCTAGCTTTGGTAAATAGTGCAGATCGTAAATTAATATAGTATGAAGACTTTGTTTGGGAAGCAGGCCAGAGCTGTGAGCTTGTGTGTGTTCACTAACGGACTGTGAAATGTGAGTCTGCCTATTTCATAAATGCCATATATAGTTATAAAGAATGAAGCTGACACATTGGGTGCTCTGTGTGCTATTGCTGTTGTTGGGCCTGTTGAAAGTGTGCAGCGATGTGCAGTGTTGTTGAGGTCATGCCATCCCTGGCTCTTTGCATAAAACTCCATTGAGGTAACAGTGTACTTGCTCTCATGCCCTGAAGCTCTATTTACCCCCCTGTGAATGTAAACAGAAAGGAGCATAAAACCGACACCTTACAGCCAGAGGGCAGTTGAACCTCTGCATGTGATGGAATGTGGTGCAATGATTTTGATGATTGTTTAGGGTGGCCATGCCTGCCACACATCAACACAGTCAGTAAAGCATGGAGAGTGTGGAGGGTTTTGTGCCTCAGTCACCCACACACCCTGAAGTGAGTGCAACAGTGTGTTCTGAGGCCTCCATCTTCCATGCTCTCTGATGAATGAGGCTGAGTGCAATGGTCTTGTGACTCAATCTTCCGTGCACTCTGTGGTCTGCACAAGAGTGTGACAGCATGTGGACTGAGATACGAGGAAGAAGGGAGGCGGGGGGGGGGGTGCTGTAATTCAGCAGTAAGTTCCCCCAAAGACACCCTTTGTATATAGCTGTCGAACAGAATCCGCCGGGACCTCACCCCTCCACCCCAAACAAACAAGTAGGCTGTCGAGGTAATGGTGGTAGGAGGGGGTAAGGGTAATTGATACACAGTTGTTTTTTGAGGGGTGCTTAGCTGGATAATTTAGGATGACAGGTAAATGAATGTGATGTAACGTGGCCCCAGATCCCAGTGTTTGTCTTCCCCGGGGTTGGCTGGGGGGCGGTGAGGCTGTCAGTCAGAGCGGGGAGCAGCGTCTGCGTATCCCACGGTGGGCCGGCTGTGAAATCCCAGGCGCTGCGCCTAGAACATAGCTGGGGTTAAACACCCGGGATGGAGGCAGCGTGGGGACCAGATGTGTTTTGGTTTAAAGGGAATGGGATTGCCAGTCCCACGGCCGGGCGCTGAGTGGATGACAAGGAGATGGTCTCAGGGTGTATTACACTCGGCACCATGAAACTGCTTCTGCCGCAGTGTGCAAAACAGCTGTAAGCGGTCGGCTGCGACCAACATCTCATTTTAATAAAACGGCAGTGCTGATCAGAGGCAGCCAGCGGTTTCATGACATTGATCACAGTTAACTGACGTGTCTGTGCAGCACGCGCACTGCAAAAAAATACAGATCACTCAAAGCTTCCATTTTAACCCTGTGCCGTATGGATATCCTGACTTCTCTCATACTCGTTTAAGGAATAGATGAAAGCAAACGAGACATGGGAGGAAAAGATTGATGAGCAGGCCGCAGGATAAGTCAGTGTGTGGCCCACACAGTTGCATTTGTGTGAACTGCCATCTCACTCGACACCACAGCTCACTCCGATGTTCCATACTGCCATCACCCTGAGCGACCCTGGTCCCCAGACACCAAAGACTAACTAGTTTGACTGCAGGGGGGGGGTGTTATCATTATCTCTGAATGTGGCCTTTGTTACCTGGCAGACACATGCTGGGGCAGGCCACTCCAAAGCCCTGGGTCCTCCCGGTTCTGGAGGCATCTCCCAATTGGGCCTAAATAACATCAGAATGAAAGCAAACATATTTTACACCAATCAACTGGGTCTTTCTTGATATGAGGCGGGATTTACAGGATCTACTGCCCACCCTCCATAGTTATGCTGGTTAAATATTCTGGTATTCCAACCTTCATTTGCTGCCCCTACTGCTTGTCAAATGGTGCTGTCCACCAATTATTTCTGACCTGAGCTAAGATGTTACAAGTTTATTTTAACTGGTCTAAGATATAATGATGGAAGAAGCCATGTTGGTCAATCATTTCAGAATCTCCTTTATATGTGCTTTGTATAAACTGGACAACAATGGGAATACAGATAAATGGTTTATTGTATCATCATTGGCTTACATACAGTACCGATCAAAAGTTTTAGAACACCCCCATTTTCCAGCTTTTACTGAAATTTAAGCAGTTCAAGTCCAGTGAATAATCTGAAATGGTACAAGCGGTAAACTGCCAGAGGTAAAAAAGTTTAGGTTACCAAAAAAATAATGTAATAATAATACTTTTTTCGCAGTGAGTAGTTTCCTACACCATCAAAAGGCACTGGGAAACTGAAGGAAACTCTGACAGGAAGAGGTCTGGCAGACCCAAAGAAACAACAAAATCAGAAGACAAGTTTCTGAGAGTCAACAGCTTGTGTGATAGGTGGCTCACAGGACAACAGCTTCAAGCACAGCTTAACACTGGTCAAAGTAAGGAAGTCTCAGTTTCAACTGTGAAGAGAAGACTTCAAGCTGCAGGTTTGACAGGTCGAGTGGCAGTAAGAAAGCCATTGCTAAGATGGCAAAATAAGAAAAAGAGGCTTGCCTGGGCCATGAAGCACCGCCAGTGGACTACTGAAGACTGGAAGAAGGTCTTTTGGACTGATGAATCAAAAATTGAAACCTTCAGTTCACCACGCAAGGTTTTTGTATGCTGTCGAGTAGGCGAAAGGATGGTTCCTCAGTGTGTGACACCAACTGTCAAACATGGAGGAGGAAGCGTGATGGTCTGGGGCTCTTTTGCTGGATCCAGAGTCGGCGACTTGCACAGTTACTGTTAACCCACGTTAACCCATTACTTGTTCCCTGAAAAGGGCCTTTTTTTATAACTCTGAAATTTACATTATTTTTCTGTTTTTGGTAAGCTAAACTTTTTCTTTAACCTCTTACCGCTTACCTTTGTACCATTTCAGGTTATTCACTGAAGTTGAACTGCTTACATTTCAGTAAAAACTGGAAAATAGGGGTGTTCTAAAACTTTTGACCAGTAGTGTATATTCTTCAGTAATGTGTATTTATTTTGCCAAATAAAATCAAAGCTAACTTAAAAAAAAAAAGGCTCCATGTTTCTTACATGATTGGATGTATCAGATGGACACAAATGTTAAAATAGAAAGTCAAAATAGAACCCCTTGCAGTAGAAATGTACAATAACTCGAGTCACACAGGAAGTATCTCATCGCTGCTACCAAAAAAGCAGATCTTGTGATGTCAAAGAGGAGGATGAAATTGGCACGAGGATTTCCCTGCCAATTAGCAAAATTAAATAAAACCCTTGAAACCAGCAGGCCCACACTGCTGTCCTTGTTTTTTTCACAGCTAGTTCTACAGACTAAGGTTATGTAGGAATGGACTGAATTTTCACGAGTCATCGAAAAGTGGCCCCTGGAGCACAGTTGAAGAGGAGTCAGGTTGTTTACGTGGATGAGTTTCGACGGAAGTGGCAAATTGTGGAGGCTTTTCCAGGGAGTGCGGTTAGGCCTTTTGGATCAGTGACACAGCGATCGTGGAGGAAGAGGGAGCGTGTAGAAACACGTCCTGCAGACAAGAGACATGCACACAACCCCGTGATCTAAGAATAACCATTGTTATTAACATGATGAATCCAATGTACACTTAGTTTAGACTCGTCTAAAAGACAAACACTTATATACAGTACATGTACACATTCATATATGAGCATCATTTTTTTTAAAGGACAAAGACTAATATAAACTATTAGATTGAAGATTCGTTAATTTTTTCCATGAAAATGTTGTTTCAATTGTGCCAAATTGGTTTCCTTTGAACAACTTCCAGATGAGCGAAACAGAAAGTTCCAGATAAAGACGGGGGCGGTCCCGCTAACTCAATCTGGCGGACGTGATTGAAACATATTTGGCGCTGAGCTTTTATTAGTGCTTACTCTGGTTACAAAGCCAGCGTCTCCCACTCGCCCTAATTCAAAACCCCCGAAACACGTGCAAACCCTGACCTCCCTGAGACAGGAGGTGTCCTTTCCAGAACCTCACACAAACGTAGTGAGTCAGGAGACACGGGCCTCGCCCCATTCTGCCCTGCCCGGCCCCGCCCGGGCTTTAACAGTTCCGATGACATCACCCAAACCCACCCCAGGACAATCTAGTCTAGTGAGAAACTGGCCAACTCAGGCCATCATAGCAAAACGTGGTAATGTCGTGGCCGGTCTCCAGCCTACTTTGCAATTTAGATCAGCCCAGCTGTGGACCAAAGTGAAAGCTTCCCCACACCGCTCCCAGCTGTTTTTCTTGACTTCTTAATGCTTTCTCAAGAGATCCACCGTTTTATTCTTGGAGTGACAGCTGTATTTGTATAGCATGCACTCTCTGTCTCTCTCTCTCTTTCTCTGTGTGTGTGTGTGTGTGTGTGTGTGCGTGCATCTCTTATTATGCGATCAAGTATATTTCTGATAAATCTCTTGATTCTATGTTCATAACTTCAAACATGCATGCAAATCGGTTGAAGACCTTTGTACCGTCGTTAACATTCCTAATTAAAAATCTGGGCGATGCGACTTCCTGCTTCTTGAAGTTCAGATGTCAAAGTGCCCTTTTGAATAGAGCCGCCTCTGTTTGAGATGCGACAGAGGGCTATTCACATTATGCTGGCGGGGGTGGGGCGGAGGGTATAGTGGGGGTGCCCCTTCACCTCATTGTGGTCAAACATCTTCTGGGTCATACCACTTAACTCCTTTCTTGAACTTCCCAACACACAAACACACACATGCACGCACACACCCACACATGCACAAATACGGTACCCTCCAAAATTATTCGCACCCTTGATAAAGATGAGCAAAGAAGGCGATATATAATAAACAATATACTGTATGTAATGAGTTATATTGTATGCTAAAAAAATTGAAATTATATATATATACTGTATATATAATAGCAATACAATTATATATATATATATACTGTATGTCATAATTTTCCACAACCTAATCATTATTTTAAATAAAGTCCAACAAAAATAAATCTACATTAACATACTACTGTTACTTTTTAAGTTCATTTCAATCTTAAGGAACTGTATTATGGCCTCTGATGGCTTCCTGTTTCACTGGGGTATAAAAATGAGGTAACACACATGTCAAATCCATTTGTTATCCATCACCATGGGGAAGGCAAAGAACTCTTTCCACAGTTGGCCCTTTTAAAGGTTTACAAAACTTGGTTGCATCTTGGGGGCACAAAGTTTCCAAATCTGGAATGGAATCATGAGCAAGTATCAAGACATTTTGGCCAAAAAACTGGTTCCCTAGTTCAGGTTCAGGAAGACAATGATCCTAAGCATACATCAAAATCAACCAACAAATGGTTAATTGACCACAAAATGTATTACTGTTTTGTAATGGCCATCTCAGTCTCCAGACTTGAAACCAATGAAAAATTAGTGGTTTGAATGGAAGAGGGCAGTTCTCAAGCTCGGGATCTTGATTTTGTATGGATGAATGGTCAAAGTTGTTCATATATGTTCACCAATCTCTCTTATAAAACACTACTGAAGACAACTTAGTAGTGTTATCTTTGTGAGGAGAGGGTTTGGGTGAAGAGAGGGATTTTTTTTGAGCATACAATATAGTACCTGCACTTTTTATTTGATAAAGCCTTCGTTGCTCATCTTTATCAAGGGTGTGAATACTTTTGTGAGGTACTATATGCATACTCTCACACACAAGCATGCATGCACACAAACGCATACAAATCACATGCATGCACACACACACACACACACACACACACACATATATATATACACACTTAAAGACTGGCAGGAAGGGGAAGGAGGGCATATAGTCACTAGACTGGTGACAAAGGGCCCAATGTGATTAATGTTCATTTCTTTCCACAGGACCGCTGGGTAAACAGAATCAATCAGGAACCAGAGCAGGCCCTTCACTCCACACAGAGGTTAAACAGAAGAGGCGAACAGCTCCATGTCTTGAGCCCTGACATCACTGGACAGCACCCCATTGGGGTTGAGCAAAACTTTCCAATCTTTGTGATCCACGAACCTATTTTTTTATATTACCCAATGAGAGAGAGAGAGAGAGAGAGAGAGAGAGAGAGAGAGAGAGAGAGAGAGAGAGAGAGAGACTACTATAATGTACTATTACTATAATGTACTGGAATGTTATAAAAATTTACATAAAATATTTGCACCCTATCAAACATTTTGACACATATTGTAAGATACATAAAGCTTTCTGATGTGTTTGGGACAGACATTTTGGTGTTTCTCCTAGTTTTTCATGTTGCAGAAAACCTTAAAGCCATTACAGACGGAGCCGACTGCAGGCAGCCAGATGGTCTGTCGGTTGGCCCTGAAAATCCCCCCAATGTGCCATGATAGTTAATCCAGAATGTAATCACGTAGAGTTTTGATTGGCCATTGGCAACCAGCCATTACCCACCAAGCCAATCAAAGAGCAGGACGGTGCAATCATTTGAGATTCTGGGTGAAGTAAACACTGAAAGAAAGGGTCCAGGCAGTATTTTTGCTATTCTTCATCCAAGGGAGGCAGTTGCCAACTGTTAAAAATTGGCAGGACTTATACTGTACATCAGTGGTCGAATACAAACACGAGCAGATGATAAGGCTTGCATTTTAGATTACTCTGTTATGCCATAAATCAAACTGTAAGTTATAACTCTAAGTTATAACCATTATAAAACATCTGTCTGTGATAATGTTTGAGATGAGACATACCATGAATCAGAATGTTTTTCCTTGGTTAAAAGTTTTTTTTCCCTCTTAAACCTACACCAGCCTCTCAGTCACATGCCAGTACCAATGGACATAAAAAAAAAAAAAAAAAAGGTTTTTGATGGTACATTTTCCCCTTGTGTGTAGTAAGATGCATACTTTCAGTTCACACAAAGCCAGTCTTTAATTTATTCTGTTCAGAGGGGTTATTTGGATTTGGAGTCTGACTACATTTCCACAGGACAGAAATAGCAGAGTACATATAAAGGCCCATGCAAGCCACTCCAATTTAGGAAAATGTTCCGCATACTCAGACAGGCAAATCATTAAAGTGTGGAACGGCTCTCTTATTTTCTTATTTTTAGAGAGGGGGGTATGATCAGATGTATATCATATGCCCGTTCCCCGTGCCTGGAATTAATAAACATTCAGTCGGTAAAGATCCCTACTCCGAATCTTAGCTTTTGTGTACTGGAGCCTCTGGTGTGGACAAAAGGATTTGAAGAAGTGTGTCCATATTAAATACTGTGCCCATGAAAAAACATCAGGGCAATTTGAGCCTCCAATGCAAACACAGCAGACATTAAATACCAATAAAACATGATACCTATTCAGCTAGGCACCTCCAAAAAATGTTCACAAGAGGTGAAAAATTATACTACAAATATATTTGCTGTGAAGACGTCATCCCCCTGCGCTATATACGAAGTGGGGTCTTGCCATTCTGAATTTGTATCATAAAGTCCTCTTTAACCCTAAAGATGTTCCAGGACTTAAGGCCTCTTTGTCTAGGTTTGCATCGTCGCCCCCTCCGGCAATGTGAACGGGGCTATTTTTACTCTCTCTTTCCCTCCTCTCTCTCTCTCTCTCTCTCTCTCTCTCTCTCCGTATCTTTGTGAGGAAGGGCCTGTCCGAGCTTGTGTGCTGCGCCCCAGCGAGCACAATGCCACTGGAACAGAGACAAGGTCACCCAAATCCTCTCTAGGAACAGCACAGAGGCACGTTCCGTAAATCAAACGTGACTGCAGCCGCCAGAGGCGGGCCTGACGTCACTCCCCTCTCTCGTGCCGGGGAGAGAGACGCGAGAGAGCAAATAAGCACGGAAAAACCCAAACCCTTCTCTGGAAACAATTAAAAATCCAACTCCGCTGCTTTTCCTACTTGCCGCTTTTGAATTCCCACGGATAGAGCACGCTTCCTCCACCGCAGCGTTTGATGCCAGAAAAGATACAAGAAAGACAGAGGGCAGACACGATTTAACTCACACTAGATGAATTATGAACTGGAACATGATTAGAAACCATGGCACTGATTTTATACTCGTTTGTTTTCTCAGAAAGAGTGCCTATCCAGGGCGATTTACTCGGCCTAAAGTCTCACTTCACACACTTCTAACGTGTCCATTGCGAAAGGGGACAGCAGCAATGCCCCATCTAGAATGCAAACCCACAATCCTGTTTCATGGTCCAGTATCACAGACCAGTGATACACCTCATCGTCAGAATCCCTGAAAGTTGACTCAGATCAGTATTCATCAGTAGGGATTTGATTGGCTAAAGAACGCACTATACATTAGCTGGCTCTGCTAGTGTATAAAACGTATACGTGAAAAGTGAAAAGCTTGAATGGAAAAGTTAAACCAGAAAAAATAAGAGCCACAAACAGAGGAATGTTGAGCATATGTTAGAAATGTTGAACATCTCCTCCCGGAGTCGGTCCAGTTTGGAAGCCTTGACTTGTTTTTTTCCGCATCGAGCATGCAGCGTGTGGAAGCTAGCAGTGGCCAAGATACACAGTGCTAAACATGCCCCTCTATTGTCGTGGTGAAGTGTGAGATTCCTCTCCTGTTACCCACATATTAACCAGCACGTTCCCTGAAAGGAATACTCGTGTTTGTGCCGATGTGCTAGAATGTGCAGCACACTGGATAAATACTATAATATCGCAACCACGGATAACAGAGAAGTGCGCTATAGAGACAGCTCTGATGTGTCTTCACTTTCTGTGTAAATATGCCATGCTGCCTTAATTTACGCTGCCTCAACCATCTCAACCCCTAGGACCAGATGTGTCACCAAGCCACTTTTCAGACAACATGCTTTTAGTGTCAATTAGATCGTGTTTAAAACCCAGCATATATTATGGAATCTCTTCCTCCAATACATACCATATCGGATGTACTGTATCCAATCATAATCAGGTTTTTTGAAAAGCCCTCCTTTTCCATGCCACTGTTGTTATACGTGGACGTTATTTTGTTATACGTAACATTGACAACATTTCTCCTGTTGCACTTTGTATCTCGGTTAATTTGCTGAGAAGGTCTGTGAGCGCGACCATAACAGACGGCACCTTGTCACGACGGACTGGAGGGCGCAACTGCGTGCGTGAGTGATGTTTACACATGGCCAGTGTACAGAGGGATATGCCTTTTTATTGCTGACACAAAATCTCTCTGCAAATTCATCTAATAGGGCTTTCGTGGCTGCATTTTCAGTGTAAACACAGCTCAAGAGAGGTCCCCTCTGTTACGAGGCCTTGCAGTGCACTGGAGCGGATGCGTGGCAGAACTCCAGGTGCCCCGGCATTCCTGCAGGCCTCCGCTGTAAAAGAGAAGTCTCTTTAATGGCGATGCTGCGTCAACAGCGGCCACATGGAGGTCGGTCAATGCCTCTGAGCTCTGAAGCCTGCTCTCACACACACACACACACACACACACACACACACACACACACACACACACACACACACACACACACATAGACACACACACACTCACTTTCACACCCGCATGCACGAACACAAAAAAGCGAGTCATCGTCAGTACCTGCTACTGGTCCTACTGTTAAATGGTGACACAAAATTAAACTCAAGTGTCGGTGTACACTGTCTGCAGTATGAACTAATCACTTCTAATCACTAAAATATTAGAGATGCCCCTTAGTACTTTACTGATACATATGCAAAGTGTACACTGCTCTCTGATTTCATGGGATATTTATAAAGGGCAACACTCTAAAGGCAATTAAAAAGGCAACACTCTTAAAACAGCATTGAAATACAATACTATCCCTATCCCCTCTCTATCTGTGGCCATTACCTGCTGCTGGTCCTGCTGTTAAATGACAAAATATCAAACTCAGGTGTTGGTGTGTACACATTGGTGTTCATTAGAGGGTTAGCAAACTGCAGTTATTCGTATACTGATAGTAATATTGAGTAATTGAAATAATAACACACGCTAATAGTTCAGAACCAAGTTACAAGTATGCTTCCTTTAGCCCATGTGTGTTCCTTACTAGCTAGCTAGAATATTCTGCTGCATAGTTTTACAAGACTTACACTAGATTCAGTTACATAAATGCACGTACATTGCACTGCTGGAAATAAGCCCACATGCCCACCCTTTTCCTCTTGGACATGGCTCTGAATCTAATATCTCTAAAGCTAAACAAATATATTTAAAAGGAGTATTCCCATGGTATTAAATTAAGCAGATTTCTCTTTTGAATAATGTTTTTATATCCATAAAACTACTGCCTTTTCTGGCAATCAATCTTTTAAATCTATTTCCACATGGGAAGTAGGCTACAGCATCCTACTGGATTGGTGTGGTGATGATATTCAGTCCCTCGACTGCCACCTCCACCACCAACCCATACCAACGTGACTACTACAGGCTAATACGGGAATGGGTACACATGCACTCCCTTTGAAAGTAATTCGGGATTCAGGATTTTGACTGGAGTTCTCCTTTAAGATGACTGACGTTAAGTCAGAGTGTTGTCATTAGTAACATCAGAGCTTACCAAAGTTACCACATCAGAGTTGTGTTCTGGGAAGCTAACCTAAATATCAAGCTAAATATTTTTCTAAGAAAGAGGTTGACTGGCAGGTTAGTTAAAAGATCCACAGCACATTCATAGGTTGCGGGGAGATAACTAACAATAGGTATAGCTAATGTTAGCTTGCAAGGTTGTGGAACATAAATAATACACATTAAAATACATTTTCATAAATGCAGCTTCATTCACCTCTCAGTTAGCTGCCACTCTGCCAGTCAACGAGTTAGTTAGCTGCTACTCTGCCAGTTAAATCCATTTATCCACTTTTCAGCTGACCATGTTACTAAGGTTAAACTACCACTTTGATGATGGTCTTGTAGTCTGCGCATCTGTTTATGAATGTGCTGTGGATCTCTGCAACTTTTCTGTACACCCAAAATCTACACACACAGCCACAGCACTGTACCAGGATCAGACTCATATCTCTGCACCCCACTCCCAAAATGTATACACACACAGTGTTATACCAGAGTCAGATTCATATCTCTCTGAGGACCCTAAACCACAACCAAAAGACAGAGCCAAAGCACTGTATGGAAATCAAACCCTATCTAGTAATCTCCCCCACTGGATGTCTTCGGTTCAAAACATACCAGCGCAGGGCCAACCCTGAATGAGATTTACGTGTAAAATTCGGTCCATTTCCCAATATGGCCATTATACACAAAACTAAAGTGAACATATAAAGTTAATTTGTGGTGTGGACCTGAGACCATAAAATGTCTGACTGCAACTTGTGTGGATCACATAAAAACGGTTCTAAGTGCTAATCTACAAAACAATATGGAGATTTGTATCAGAGAGAGGTCAGCGTGATTCTTAAAAGAGAGAGAGAGAGAGCTCTAACAGCTCATTTCCAAATGTTAAAAAACAGGAAATGTTTTTGAATGGGGGAGTGAAGGGAAGTCAGTTATCATGTATTCAAGCCAAAGAACCCAAGGTCTGCATAGATAAGAGAAACACAGAAGACAGCCACAGTATGAATCCGACTGGAAGGAGCACGATCTCAGATCTAGAAAATCAGTTGCATGAATGCAAAGGCACTAGCAATGCGACCAAGCACTGCGGCAGTGTGGGCAAACCGTAATCATGATGCAAGACTGCAATCTGACCTTTTGCACAATGGGCCATTCTCACAGACAGGAAACTGGGGTCAGCACACTGACCTTGATAAGTCCCCCTTCCTGTAGCGCTTCACAAAATGCCAATTTCACAGAGCTGTTCTTCCCCAACCCCAGGAAGAGGCCCTCATCAAATGTTTCATAATGGCATCATTTTTGTTTTGTAACAACCACCAGCATTCTGCTGAAGAGACAGAGGACAAACACTGAGTGGTCTTTGAGACCATTCTGTCATTCGTTTCCCTCTCTTTTTCATTTTCTCTTTTATTTTGAGCTTCCAGAAAACTTCCCTTCATTTCACTCCAACCCCCCAACCCCATATCTTTGACAATTGACCCATCCCATGCAGGCCTGTTTCTTTTTTGGTAAGATCTGTAATATCATTCTTCTATTTGTGGTCACTGAAACTGTGACCCAGGGGGTTCCCCAGCCTGTTAAAGTTACAGGGTGAGAAGAATGAGGGATAGCATGAAGGAACATGAAGGAGACCGTGACCTGTAAAAGTTAAGCAGACAGAATTGAAGACCAGCAGGGAGACTGGAGGATCATGGGTACAGAGAGGGAGGATGCAGACTGGAGGATCATGGGTACAGAGAGGGAGGATGCAGACTGGAGGATCATGGGTACAGAGAGGGAGGATGCAGACTGGAGGATCATGGGTACAGAGAGGGAAAAGGAGGAGGGAATGGGTCCCGAGGGGGGTCCATCAGGATGGAATGAAAGCATGGAACGTGAAGATGAAGAGGTAGGCTGCAGGTGAGCTGCAGGTGAGCTTGTGGAGCTGGAAGAGAACAGTCTGCTCTGAATGGGAGCCGGTAGTCCAAAGGGAGCTGCAGGGGAGGGCACACCAAACTGGAGAGCGCGGAGAATGAATAGACTCTGGAGGGTGTCTGAGATGTTGTTTTCTTTCATTCCCCTCTTTGCAGTTGCCCTAAACGTCGTTTACTTTAGCCTCAGCCCTCCACAGAGTCCTTGCACAGCGGGACCGCTCAATCAGCCTTGCATCGCGGCACCCTGCTGTCAGTCAACAGCCTGCTCCCACAAAGGCACACGAGTGCACCGTGTTTACCCAGCACACACAGGAGGCGCGCACCTCAGGAGAGGCTGGGCAGAGCGCGGCTGGAGCAGGAGGTCAGGCTGCCTCCCAGACCATGAACAGGGCTTCAAAATACGGTACTACATTTCAAATCCAGCTCCATATCTCCTACTGCAAAGCTCTCCTGGGCGGCGATGAGGTAACGCAATAGCTGCAGGAGCACCATCGGAGCACAGGGCTGTGTCACTGCGATGCTAGGGCCATTACGTACATCTGATTAGGCTGTGATTTGACATTTTGTTTCAGACACTCGAGAGCTTGTCAGAAAATCACAAGAAAAATCTGTTCTTGTCCAGCTCAGTTTGTGCGTTTGCGGCTCTGCTGTGATAACTGGTATACATACGTGCACACACATACAAACCGCTTCTACATCAACGTTTGCAGCAGAAGTGCTCTTTCTATTTAAATAAGACAACGCATGACACACAGGTATATTTAAGTCAACAAAGGTAAATGCAGAGAGTATGTGGGTCAGAAACCAAACACAAACCAGTACTCGTGCCTCAGGAGATTTTTTCTCTGGAATAATATCCCAGAAGCAGCTGGAGATAGTCCGACCACTTCTTAGGAAATTCTGTCATATTAAAGCCCAGCTACCAAAAAATAGAACATTTGAAATGACAGTTTCCAATTCCAGGAAATGCATAGTCTAAGGCTTAAGGCCACGCTCCACTTTGACTCAGAAGTGAAGATACAGGTTTTCTTTCTTCTGACTGGTGGCGTCAAATACGGTACATAAAAAAAAATAAAGCAGACAATATTGACTTCTTCCATCACTGGTCATAGGGCATGGTCAAATGAATAAAACATGATCTTCTGTGAGATACACTTTGATTTGGATGCACTAAGCTGAATGTCTGAAAGCGCATTTTCTCTGCAAAGATGTTTGAATACGGTATTTTCCCATGGTAACTTGTCTTTCTCCAGTTATACAATCTGGGAAATTCACAAGTGCCTATGATCATTCATTGAAGATGCTAAGCCTTGGGTAAGTCATTGGTTGGACATCTCCATATTTTACAATATTTATCAATCAGCCACGCAAGGCTACTTTCAATGTGCTTTGTACAAATGTATGATATTTTTGGTTCTTACTGAGAGCTTTAATCTTTCAGAGAACTAATGAATTAATTAATTTCAAATCACAACTGCATGCGTTAAATGATTATTGGTAATGTAATGTATCACAAGAATGTTTTTTTCAAGCAAGCAACCTACTCTTTGAAGCAAGGCAGCTTGCTCATTGCCACAATAGCAGAGTAGTAGATAAGTTACTCGCTGTGGAGGGCTGCCTGGAACATGCTTACTATAGGTTACCAGGCTACCACCCAACCCTGCTTTCTGGCCTGCTCTTTGCCTCCTGAATGGTCCACTCAAACCTCTAAATCTCCCACATTTGTTTTCTGTTTATTTCGTATCACCTTTTGTTTGATTTGGTGAATAGATCACAGGGACTGTGATGCATCAGGTGGTGGGTAAACGTTGGCTCTGTGATAGGCTCGTTTTTACGGCCTACATGCACCGGCCTACAGGTTAACAAAAGGGCGAGAGAAACAAAGACATCTGAATGGCAGCAAGGAGCAAGCAGTGACGTTCCCTTCGACATGGTACAGCATTTTACAGAAGGACAGCTTCGGCCTGGGACCTCTTCGTCACCCAATCAGGGAATTTGTTTGTTTATACCAGTCTGCCTGACCAAAAAAAGAGCGTGATACGTAGTTACCCTGCAAGAGTCTCTCGTTAACTGTAAGAACCACTGAATTTCAGCACCAGGTGCCAAGAATCTATCTAGGATGCATAACCATAATATGTATGTCACACGTATGATAGACTATAGGACACCTTTAGGAAAAAGTGATGACTGATTAATTCAAAGTAAGCCTTATGCACTTATAAAACTGACCATATCTCCCTGCATGTTCAATAAACATAAGGAATAGATGTTGTGCAAGAAGCTAATATAACTCTAGGCCAGATGGAAAGGCCTCAGACTAACCCTTCCCCACACCTGGGATGATGTTGATTTTAACAGAGCCATCAGCCTGTAATGGAGACCTCATGACAAAGTGGTCGGCTTGCAGAAAATGATGGAGTCAAACATTAAACTCGCACACTTGTCACCTCACTACGTTCTATTCCATGTCAACAGAGCGCCCAGACTCTCCAGCACCCTCACTCCCGTTTCCAAATGCTGATGACAAGAAAAGAACAAAGGAGGGCAGCTTTATCTTAAATTTCATTAGGAAAGTGGAACATTTTACAGAGGCTAAAATTACTTAATGGTAAGCATTCGTATGCAAAAGAGCAACAGAACTTGCACTAATTGCCTTTCAAATTAGATTTTTCCCTGAAAAGACCTGATATGGTGAGTAACAGAAGGTTAAAGTCAATAAAGTCTGTCACTTCTAAGCTGTCAGGACCACACAGCATAGTCAATCTATAAGGCACTGTAACATACCAAAAAATTCTTAGAGCAGCCCCTGTACCTAAAGGAGGAATTTATGGTAACACTTGAATCAGAAAATTTATATATAGGAGTTTCTATATTAGAAACATTAATGAAAGTAATACAATTAATACCATGAAGGGAACTTTGAATCAACATCCTAGGCAGTGTGGAGTAGAAGAATAGGGATTTTCAACTTCTGGGAACCTCAACTGTATGAATGGGTGTCAGAATATGACCAGGACATGACTACTTTAATTGTTTCTGTATAAGGGTGTCAGCGAAAGGTATTAAACAGCTTAAAATAAGACACAAATAAGACATCTGTCACAAGAGCAAAACACACTGTCAACTGTAACCGCTCTATGGACCTGTATTTCAAGTCTTGCCATTGTTACTGGTTAATTCAACTGTCTAAATAGTGTTGCACAATGATAGGCCCATCTGATAAGGCGAAGTGAAACGGTTTTGGCTGCTGCAGAGGAAGGAAGAAGATAAGTAAGGAGTCGGGGGCTGGGCTGCTGGGCAGCTCATCCTGTTAAAGCACTGTGTGTGGATGAGCCCCACGGTGTGGTATCGAGTCCGGACTGTACCAGTGCCAACTGTGGCCAGCAGCCCTGCAGGGCAACGTTATGGCCAATTATGCATTGCAGTGTGGTGCTGCTGCCCACAGTCGGGGAGGGAGGGAGGGATTCAGTAGTCAGGGATGACTATGTCTCATTGTGCACCAGCGACTGGGTGCCCACAGTCTGCCTGTATAAAGCTGCACATGAAGCGTCTTCCTCCGACTCACGTCCGTGCAAGCTTAACTTGTGGACTGCGTTGTAAAAAAACGAGCAGTGGCTGACATCGCATATTTTGGAGGAGAGCGCATGCATTTCTCTCCTGAATTGATAGCGGAGGAAGCAGAGGTGAGATTTGGGAGTAAAAAAAGAGTGAGGGGCTCGCGTCGAAACCGTGGTCAGGGAGATCACTCCCAGGTCTCTCTGAGCTCATTGGAAGCATGGCTGCAAGCCCCGCCAACAACGGCTCTCTGTGTGCAAACATAATTACATTACAGCTAACAAGTCAATCCCAGAAGGCCTGTTACACGGCTAATTAATTCGCAGGTTGTTTACCCAATTGGCTTAAGAGAAATCACACCGATGCGAGGTAACGCCGGGAGCTTGTTATCAGGTCATGGAGCATGTTCATGTGTGACAAATGTTCCCTGTTTGGGAAACATAATGGCCTATGGAGGCTCTGATCTAACAGCTCCATCTAAAAGCTATATTTGATTTATGGCTTGCTAATGATGACCGATTCCATAGCTGGTGCAGGGGTCAACCCATCCCTGCTCCTCCTACACTTGACACTCCTTGATTCACGGCATGGACGACACCCTCCCTCCTCCACACAACATAAAGGCCTTGCATGTATCTTCTTCACCCCACTGCTCAAAACACAGCTGCAAAGGCACTGGCACAACTGTATGTGTGCCAGTCATCACATGATTACCTATAGACACAAAACAAAACTAGAGCTTTATGTGGGAACAAGACTGACAGCTGAACACTTGGCTTCAACTCTAGTCCCATTGGGCATAGGGCACAGTGCCAAGTAGGAATTTCTCTACAGACATCCAAAACCAGCAAAACCAGCTGGGCTCCTCCATACAGGGGAAATTTCACAAATACTGCCATTACCAGTAGTTCCCGCTAAAGATGATGTGCTGTCAAAGGGACTTAGCGTACGTCAGTTGATCAGCTGATATGGTAAAAAAACAAAACAATAAAATAATAATAGCAAGGCATCATAATCAAATATAATCTTATTATAGGTATAGGGGTCAATAATACTTGTATAGCATATGAGCTGCAACTTATTATGAATCCTTTTGTGCAGCTGGAGATATTGTTGAAACAATTCATGTGAGGTACCTTGCTAGGAAAATGAAAAATCCAACAACAGCGTTATAGCTGAGATTTGAACTTTCTAAGTCTAGTGGCTTAACCATAATGCCACACTGCCAGCCCAGTGCCAATATTTACTTTTTATGAGGCAGACCCAATAGTCGTTTGAGAAAAGGCTTTGCTTGATCACTTATGGCCAGCCGTTGTTAGCGTGGCAAAAGGGAACATAGTATGTGGGTATATGGTGAGACTGTGTTTTGTGTGTCTCTGCCTTGCAGATCTATGCTGGTTGATCACAGGGTCTACAGGAGAGCCAAAGCTACCGGTTAGGCTGCCACATCAAGCTTCTTGTGACCACACAGACTGACCAGCATCTTTCTAATTACCCTGGCCACAGGGGGCAGGACCCCCTGCATCTAAAGTAGCCATCCAGTCACTGTGGCCCCAACACCCCCTCCCATGCTCACACATCCCACACCCCCACCCTCCAAGCCCCAACACACACACACACACACACACACACACACACACACACACACGCACATTTGCGACCCCCCGACAAGAGATCTAGGAGAATCTGAAGAGTAGGGGAAGCTGTGTCCTAGCTTAAAGCCTGCTGCCGGTCTGCAGACCCTGTTTACACAGGCAATAGCCATCTGGCCTTCAGGAAAATTAAACCCCATCAGCCAAACAGCCCAGGAGTCCAGACTCAAACAACATCTAAAGGGGCACTCTGGTCTCTAATGGGGCTCTGCTGCTCTCCACTGATCTCGTATAAACACAACCGTCACTTTACGCTTGCCGTTTAAACTGTCTCCGTACATACACGTATAACAGGTAACTCACGTGAGAATGGCCGGGTATACACTGAGCACGCAGGACCGTTTCTGGCTGGGGTTCAGGAAATGTGTCACTGCGAGCGATCTGAGCGATCCGCATTAATCAGATTGAGGAGGTGACTAATTAGACTGTGCATTCCAGGTGTGTGAGAGTCGGTCAACAAATGCACCGCATCCAATTTCTGCACTTGTGTCAGTTTCTAGTTTTTAGTTGTATTAGTTTCACAAGTCAAGAAAGTGTCACAAAAAATAGCAAGATTCATTTTTTTTCCAGTGAAAGTTTATAACACGGAGCAAATAAACAATGTGTAATTTTCGGTGAAGCGCGGTGCCTGCTCTGGCCACGCTGCTTTCACAGGAGCTTAAAAAAACACACAATCAATCGGGGTGTCAGCACGGAGTGGCAGTTAAAGGAACAAAGCTCGTAACCATAACACCAGAACAGATCTAATTACTGGGCGGGACACTGTTGTTGTATCCTTGAAAAAGCGACATGCCCCTCTGCTCTTTCTCTGTCCATTAAATAATTTGTCATCTTAATAGATTATTTTATTCATAAATAGTCATTAATAATAATCTATTCATTTTGTTTTTCAGATTAATGACCTACAAGTTTATTTTCATTTTCATTTGTTGTTCTTCATTTAAATGCAGCTTTTCAAATCTCAAAAAAGAACCATGCTGATGACTCCTGGCCCAGGAGATACTGTACATGGTCTTGGGGGATTTTAGGGACGCCTTTCCTGTTCTGATGGAAAGATGAGGCCATATGACCCTGGCTTTTAGGAGCTACCATATGGTACCAATCACTGACTTGTTTTAACAAGTTTTAGCCAATCAAAAGACTGAAACAGAAACCGGTGATCCAAGTTCCCATCCAATCATTGGCCCTAATGAAGGGAGTGATATGGACATTCAGGCTCTCTACTTTTGAGGATGGTAATCAGGTGTTAGAGGACTAATCACCATTACTTTGGTCTCTGTAAGTTATAATTTAGAGTTGTAACTAAAAGGTGCAGCTACAGTCCCGGCCAAAAGTTTTGTCGCATGAGTGGACAAAAGTGACAATTGCTAATTACCCAACTCTTAATTAGCTAATAAAGTTAGGAAACAACACAAATTAATCATAAGTGTCTAAAGTTTATTTAGATACCATCAAAACAAAAATGTCATAGATGCTTATAAGGTTTATTGCTTGATAATGATGAACAGGCCAGTTTCTACCTGGACAAAAGTCTTGTCGCAAATCAAATTATAATCAAGAAATTGTATCTTTCTCAAAAAGTAAATAAAATAACAAATGAAAAATCAGTCTAGTATTTCATCATGGACTATAAGTTAAGAAATTAATATCTTGTATGGGTTCCTTTGGCCTGCAGAACAGTTGCCATCCGGTTTGGCAGAGAGTCGTAGAGCTTGTTGATGAAGTCGTCGGGATGGCATGGAAGGCCACCTTGCAGGCATCCCAAAGCTCCTCCAAGTTCTTCGGCTTGGTCCTCCAAGCTTCCTCCTTCATTCTTCCCCAGATATGCTCAATAATATTCATATCTGGAGACTGTGCTGGCCACCCCTGAAGGACATTGATCTTCTTCCCCCTGAGAAACTTCATACTGGAACCTGAGGTATGGCAAGGAGCTCCATCCTGTTGAAAAATCTGACCCCTTTTGTAGTTGGGAATGTACTGGGAGGCAAGAATCTGTTGATATTTGGCACTGTCAATGTTACCATCCACCTTACAGATCTCCCCGGCACCTCCGTATTGGATGTAACCCCAAACCATAATCTTTCCACCTCCAAATTTGACTGTCTTCTGGGTGAACCGTGGGTCCAGACGGGCCCCAGAGGGTCGTCGACAATATTGGCGGTGCTTGGGATGGAGCTCAACTGACGATTCATCTGAAAAATCAATTTTTCGCCACTTTTCTGCTGTCCACCCTTCCGTCAGGCTATGGGCCTTGGCGCACGCAAACGCGATTTCTTAGCTGTCTCTTGTTTAGTGCTGGTTTCTGGGCAGCAATACGACCGTGGAGACCATTGCGAGCAAGAAACCAACGTACAGTTCTTGACGAAACAGGCATTGCTGGCGTCCACTCCTCCTGGAGCTGTGAGGCGGTTGACATGGGGCTGGCTTTTGACAGTCGGACCAGCAAGCTGTCGTCAGATATGAATATTATTGAGCATATCTGGGGAAGAATGAAGGAGGAAGCTTGGAGGACCAAGCCGAAGAACTTGGAGGAGCTTTGGGATGCCTGCAAGGTGACCTTCCATGCCATCCCCGACGACTTCATCAACAAGCTCTACGACTCTCTGCCAAACCGGATGGCAACTGTTCTGCTGGCCAAAGGAACCCATACAAGATATTAATTTCTTAACTTATAGTCCATGATGAAATGCTAGACTGATTTTTTTGTTATTTTATTTACTTTTTGAGAAAGATACAATTTCTTGATTATAATTTGATTTGCGACAAGACTTTCGTCCAGGTAGAAACTGGCTTGTTCATCATTATCAAGCAATAAACCTTATAAGCATCTATGACATTTTTGTTTTGATGGTATCTAAATAAACTTTAGACACTTATGATTAATTTGTGTTGTTTCCTAACTTTATTAGCTAATTAAGAGTTGGGTAATTAGCAATTGTCACCTTTGTCCACTCATGCGACAAAACTTTTGGCCAGGACTGTAGTGTTTTGCCCACAAACCACACCATCAGGTTGGATGGGGACCATTGGTGAACAGCAATTTTCAAATCTTTCCAAAGATTTTCAATGGGTCTGGGCTTTGACTGGGCAACTCCAGGACATAGATTGTTTTGTTTTTTTAAACCACTCCAGTGTGCTGTATGCTTTGGGTCATTGTTCTGCTGGCTTCCCCCAAATCTCAAGTCTCTTGCAGACTGCAGCAGGTTTTCCTCCAAGATCTGTCTATATCTTGCTCCGTCTATTTTGCCCTCTACATTTTGCAATACCTGAAGCAAAGAAACATCCCCACAGCATTAAGCTCCCGCAACCATGTTTCATGGGATGAGTTAGACAGCTAAATGCCGCCCCCGATCGGAGCTCCTGGTCAGGGCCGGTCTGGCACAGTCGGGTTTCGAACCGCGCCCGCAATAGGCAATGCGAGTGCATTAGACCGCTATGCTATCCGAAGCCCCCCTGATTGCTGCTTTTGAGGAAACTTTTCTCAGATTTCTTTGAATGTTCTTTGGTCTTCATGATGAAGCCTTTGTTTGAAAATACACTAACCAACTGTGGGACCTCTCACAGACTGGTGCATTTAATTTTAAATCATTTGAAACACTTTAATTGTACACAGGTGGACTCCAATCAAAAAATTATTTAACTTCTGAAGACAATTAATTGAACCAGAATTGATTATTTAGGTGTTTCTTAGTAAAAGGGGTGAATACTTGTGCAATCAATTATTGTCTGTTTTTTTAATTTATTAATGAATACTTTAAAAAAATTATTTCAGTGGCAAGAAATCCCAATTAAATCCATTTTGATTACATGAAGTAAGAAAATATAATGTGAAAAATGCCCACGGGGTGAATACTTTTTATGCCCACTATAACAATTTAAATGAAAGATTACTCTAAGATTTGTCTTAATATTCAGAACACCAAGCGCAAAAATGTGCGCACTGTGCAATATCATCTACATATTCAATATGGCCAGGACGTACATTCAGCTGGTGGTTTTTACATTTATAAAACCTATTTACATTATGTTTCATGATGCTCTGCATTTATAAAGATTGATCATGGGAAGACAATTCTTAGAACAAATATTCTGTTTTATATTGATATTGCAAAATAGGAACATTTTATTTTGCATGCATATTAGACAACTGTGAACCATTCTTGGCCTGATCAAGAGTTATTGTTATTGTTTGTGTTGTTATTGATTCTACAATGTATACTATGCTTTGGCAACACAATCGTATTTGTCATGCCAATAAACCTCCATTTGAATTGAGTTAAATATATGCATTCATAGATTCTGTTAAAAGGGGTGCTATTGTCTTGTTTCAGGGCATTATTTAGAGGGTAATAAAATATTGTGGATTGTCTCGAACTCGCAGCAGCTGTCTCAGATGTATTGAGTGTCTAATGCACGCATGAGTTTTATACAATGGTTCTCATAACTGCTGA
This sequence comes from Aldrovandia affinis, assembly GCA_029706075.1. Classification (NCBI taxonomy): domain Eukaryota; kingdom Metazoa; phylum Chordata; class Actinopteri; order Notacanthiformes; family Halosauridae; genus Aldrovandia; species Aldrovandia affinis. The sequence goes on from JAINUG010000031.1 coordinate 6,067,942, forward strand.
TGGCAGCCAACCATTGAGACGCACCACTGCGGCACAGTCTGTTTGACACCATATAAAGAAGGGCCCTGTTTATGCCTCTCTTGTGAGTCATAACACAGATCTACAGCAGAGAGGAATCACACCAGACATTCTCACTGCCTTATAGCCCCACACTACAGTACATATGAGAATGTATTTAAACACCAGTATTTAAACTCTCTCTCTCTCTCTCTCTCTCTCTCTCTCTCTCTCTCTCTCTCTCTCTCTCTCTCTCTCTCTCTCTCTCTCTCTCTCTCTCTCTCAGCAGCTCCGGACTTGAGTCTCTTTCCCTCACGTTGCAGGGCTGGTGATCATCACATTACGCAGTGAGGGAAAACTGCGTTCGCTGGGCCTCACGGCTTAAATATGTCTCATCTGCAAATGGGAAACAGCGAGGGTGCTGTCAGTAATTACAGAATGAGTTCACTTTCGCGTGGCGTCCCGCGGCTCCTCCGGCGTGCGGAGGGGAAACACAGCGGCCCTTTGTGCGACCCCCCCACCCCGCCTCCCTTCCATCCGCACCCCTGTGTGGGTCCCTCTGACATCAGCTCCTGGCTCCGGCCACACCTCCTGCTGCTCCTCCATAACCCAGCAGGGCAGCGGCTGTCCGGCAACTTCTGGTGCTGATTAAAACGAGACGGCCTTTACGGAGGGGAGGGGGGGGCGCTTTCATGTCCCATCAGCCAATACTGACACCGTCGCTTCACCCCATCATCTGCCCAGCGTCCCGACCACAAACGCCCCGCACGGGGCCGTCTTTCTGCAGGCTCCCTGGGAAAGTTGGTCCTTACCACAGCCAGCGGTAAAAACAGTGCTGCCATAGCTAGTATTTTGGTACTGAAAATATGGCACTATAAGTCAGGCCCTACCATTTGTGACAGTAAAAGTATTGGGTCCTTGTGTCCTGTCTGTTAGATGTAATGACAGTAAAGCCACATGTGTTCCCTCCAAAAGGTACTCTGTCTCCTTAACAAAAAAGGGCCTTCCTGATCAAACTTATGCAAAGTCACATGACCCACAAGGCCATCTGCGCATTTTATTGCTCTGTTTTTCCACAGTTGAGTAACTGAGCTCCCCGAACAGTACAGGAATTTATTTGTTTTCACTAAATATATCCAGTCTCACTATATGTTTTTTACTGCATAATACTGACAGTGCCATTGCAACTGTGACTGTTGGAGAGATCTGCCGCCCTACTGCTGCCCCTATTCCTGCAAGGGGTGACAGTCACCAGCTAACAACGTTTGGTTCCCAGAACGTTCCCAAAAATATAGGAGTAAACATTCCCATCACGTAATTCTGTCTGGTTTCAGGGATGTCCATCGAATGTTATTTTGAAGTCACAAGAAATATAGCAGGAAAGGTCTGAAGAAAGATCCGTTTTGCAATAATTCATTCATTTAATAAGTCATTTACGTACACTACCGTTCAAAAGTTTGGGGTCACCTGCTGGAAACTATTTTTATCTCATAATTGACAATGCTTTACACTGTATACATTTCTGTAAATACTTTAAAATGACAAAAAACACATGTAACAATGAACAAAATGAACATCAAAGAAATGTTCAAGAAAATTATATTGAAAATTGAATCTTGGATTCCTCAAAATAGTCACCCTTTGGCGTGAGAATAGCCTCACAAACAGTGGCCATTCGGTTAATAAGTTTTAGCAGGAAATCACCCGACATGTTTTCCCAGCTATCCTGCAGCAATTCCCAGAGAAACTTCCTTTCCAGTTTGTCCCATACAAGTTCTATGGGATTGAGGTCTGGACACTGGGCAGGCCAGGACTTTAGTTTGAGTTGTTGTTCACATTCCTCCTTCACCAGATAGTTCTTGCACAACTTCAAGGTGTGTTTCGGTCGTTATCTTGCTGAAGAATGAAGGAGTGCCCGATTAGCCATAGTCCAGATGGAAGGTGACCCCGAACTTTTGAACGGTAGTGTACATTTTTGGGGGAAAGGTAACAACGTTCAATGAATCTGGCATTACAATACTACTAATATTTTGAACACTCTTAACATATTATTTATTATTATATTATATTATATTTATTTTATGATTATATATTATATTATATTTATTTTATGATTATTTTTTCACGACTAAATGATCGGGGATGTTATGCGACATGCCTGGAATGTTTTTCTGTGACTTTGACTTAACTTTCTTTGAGCAATAAATACATTGTAAGCCTGTTCAGGGAATGTTCTCATCATAACATTATCTCACAACCAAATGGGAGCCTAACCATAATGTTCCCCAACGTTCTTGAAACATTGTTATGTCAGCTGGGGTATTATGCCAGTTTTATCCCAGCAAGGGTCCTCCCTGACAGGGCTGCCCTGCCTTCGGCTTCCCCTCTGGGCTCCATCTGCACCACCCTCCAAGACCAGGGCGAGGGAGTGGCTGGGGGGGGGGGAGTTGATTGGGCTGCAATTACATCCCCAAATGATCTTAATGAGGAGGAAATGACTGGGCTGTGGAATGCTGTGTTAATACAAACATCTTACAATACGGTTGCACGGTGTGACGTGTGACCGAGAACTAGAACCCTTCGTCTTTCTGGGATTGCACTCCAGACTTGTTGGCCATCCACAGTAGGACACTTTCCTAGTGAGCTGCAAGAAGAGCACTCTCAGACTGGCTGGGGGGGTTGATTGGGCTGCAATTACATCCCCAGTGTAGCGGCAGTGTAGTGTAATGGTCAGGGAACTGGACTTGTAACTCAGAGGTTGCTGGTTCGATTCCCAGATGGGGGCACTCCCGTTGCACCCTTGAGCAAGGTGCTTAACCTGAATTGCTTCAGTAAAATATCCAGCTGTATAAATAGATTGTATGTACCGTAAATAAATGTAAAACTGTGTAAGTCGCTCTGGATAAGAGCGTCTGCTAAATGCCTAAAATGTCAATGTCAAAATGGTTGACAAAATGCCTCTGGACAGTTCTCACGTTCTCCATGGGGAGCACCAGCTCCTGCCCTCAGGTGGGCGCTTCAGGGTGCCTAACTACAGAAAAATGGAATACCATTGCATTCATCCCACACGCCATGATGCTGCTCAACCAACAAAACGGCTCAATAAGGCTTTGAGGTCATCTAGCAGGAGAAAGAGCAATGGACGGGGAAACATTTCTGTGGTGCAATATTTCATCAATGGACTGCAATATTGAACTGATAGGACTGGGCAGTGTTTTTGTATTTGCTCCTTTCCTTTACCGTTTTATCTGTTTTACTTCGTTTTTTCCCCCTGATTGTTGGGTACAATGGTGCAGAACAATTTTGCACACTTGCGGACAATAAAGTATAATCAATCAATCAATCAATCAATCCCTGGCTTTTGCACAAGGTGGGAGGGAAGTGTGCCGAAATGTCATACAACTGAGAGAGAAGAAGGAAGCCCAGCAGGCGCACACAGGCATCAAGCCACAGCTAGGGCTGGAGAAAGGGAGGTGTGGAAACAGCTAGGGGTGGAGAATGGGAGGTGTGGAAACAGGTAGGTGTGGAGAAAGGCATGTGTGGAAACAGGTAGGGGTGGAGAAAGGGATGGGTGGAGACAGGGAGCTGTATTGGAGACCTGCAGCAGCAATGATTTGATATTTCAATATGTTCATGTTTGGCATGTATGGAAAATAGATTTGATAAAACAGTAGTCCACTATCGGGGCTTTAGAACAGGGCATATTCATAAACAATGAAACATTCAGCTTTTACATCCAAATACGATGAGCGTGCCTCAAATGTGAAAGGGTGACTTCAATTTCATTACAAAATAGGCAGACCTTCTAAGACAACGATCAGGATGTATGTGTTTTTTTGGCCTAATATGATCTGGACTTTCTGTTTGCAGCACATGTCCATGCTTATTGAATAAAACTCTCCACGGGCTCAGCTGACCTTCATCTGTTTCTCTTAAAAGAAAAGACGACTGAAAAGCAGGCACTCTTTAATAGTGTCTTTTATGGGTCACGTCACCAAGGTGGGGCGCAATCAATCAGATCAGAGAGCGAGAGAACCAGTCTGCGGGGACCTAACGTCACAGGAAGTGTGACTCTGACCTGGCCGCTGACCCCTGAGGCGATGTCCGACTCCTAGCACGCCTTCGGGGAGGTGGGGGGTGTCACGGTCAATGGGGGCTGTGTGCAGGGTCTCCTTTCCACCCTCCCCACCCCTGCCCAACCAGCCCCTCAACACACCACGCCGTGCTAGCCCTGAGTGTACAGTCCACCCCGGTCCCATGGATAAAAGGAGCCATTCACTTCTTGGCCCACACTGGAGCAGCCGTACGTCACCCCCACTGGCGGAGATAGGATCAGGCCCCACGCTCACGCAGGTACAGCGGAGGTAACCTTTCGCCAGCCCAGCCTAGACAGGGGCTGCATTCAGGGCAGTGACGTACCGCACCGCACATACTGAGCACCGCGGCGATTTGCCATGACATTCAGACAGGCTACAGATAAGGTACTTTTGTGTGTTTTGAATAAAGGCACAATAATAATAATAATTATTATTATTATTATCATTTATTGCTTTTATTAGTAGTATTTATAATAAGCCCTGTTCACGAACCAAAAACTGCACACAGAGATGCACACAAGGACAAGCTTGTTCAATGTCGTATTGATGCGATCTAAATCTTGTTTTATAGTGGAGTGGAGAACAATTCACAATTACTGCATTAAGTAGACTGAATGCTTGACATTGAAAATGGTACAGGCGATAAAAAAGCACCCACATATTGTGCTTTTCAGTCCATTCTGTTGTTACGCTAAAAATGTCAACACTGCCGCTCATTGTGAGGAATTAATAACGGGCCCAAGCAAACAAAGACGTGCTATATTATTCATCAGTCTGTAAATATAGAGCACGTCCTGTCTCCTTCTCCATGAACTGCTGTTTTTATTTTTATTTTGCGCCTCTGTAATTTGTATGTGTCGTCTGTCACCGGGACCGTCGTATTGTTCTTGTACAAAAGAGTTCTGGGCCCGGAGGGAAGAGTGGGTTATTGGCAGCATTTGTGTCAAATGCGCAGGGTCGCATGTCTGTACACACAGCAGAGATAAAAATAAACACCACTGTCGAGGGCTCTTAAATTGTTTGTCCCATTGAAGAGAATACAGAGCAGCACTGTTCTGCTCAGGAAAACACTGAGCCGTGTGACCCCTGACATCAACGACCACGTGTGCTGTAAATGAGCTAATAACTCTATCTATCTATACCTAGTTGTGTGTGCTCATATGCGTGTGTGTATGTGTGTGAGAGAGAGTGTTTATGGTTGTGTGTGTGTCTGTGTGTGTGTGTGTGTGTGGTTTTTAACTGTTTGGAACATGTTGTGGTTTCATCAGGGCAAACCGCTGCTGAGATACTGCACAAATAGAGCAGCTTCTACAACTTACGTTTACCCACCCAACCAATTCTTCATAGGAAACATGATCCAGGGGGCTTACTTTCCAGCATCCATACACACATACCTACTTGTGAATATGCGCACACATTTGCACTATCCTAACCAAAATAGAGGACATCCAAAACAAAAACCAAACAGGAAATCTATCTTTCTCTTTCCTTCTCTCTCTCAGAGAAGATGATTTCTCTGTTATTTTCATTTTGTAAATAATTTGCCACACAATGAAACTGGAGTTTTATTGTTCCAAAAGGATTGAGTCCAGCCCCACTAAGAATTAGCACACCAAATGGTCCTAACCCCTCTCCCCCCACCTCACCCATCCTGCCTACCACCTCAATTCAGATGTGAGCGGTGTTCCTCACACCTGAAAGCCAGAGTTTAGCATGAGGACTCTGGTGTAACTAGATAGGATGGAGTGACTACTCCTGGAGTGACTGCTAGTGACTACTAGTGTGCAATAATTTGCAAGAGATCCACAAACTAGCTTGTCAAGTCTTTCTGGTCAACTGGGCCACCCCACTTCACAAACCTCTATTTCAGAACATGCTATTTTGCCAGTCTTTCCTAATCAAACAGGGCCCAAGCTAACATGGGAATACAGTATGGAGCTAATAAAACACATTTTTACTCATTGTTAAGAACAAAAAATCCCATTGCAGATATGGGACTACATAGGGTGACCTATCACCTGTTAGCAGAAGTCAGGTACCCAGCAGGCCTTGTTGTGAGGGAAAACACAAAGTTACAGTTCTAGGCCTATAGAAGGGGGGTAGACAGCAGTGGCTGTCCAAGTGTCCTCCCAGTGGGGTCCTAAGAAAGGGCTGGCCAAAGATGCCCCTCTACAAACACACAAAAGGGACAAACACACTCTAGAAACAACCCACAGCAAAAGTGACCCTTCTGTGGTTGCAAATGGGGAATCATTTGTTGGGCCAAATGCACAGCATGAAGCAGCAGGATAATTTCATCCTTCTTCTGGCTGCTCATACAATACGCACAAATGTGAGGGAAGCATCCAACGTATCCTTTGCCGGGTAAGATATCCCATATGTCTTTGCAACAAGCTCCAAAACCATTAACTTCCATTAAACCAATGGTGGACGGCGTCACTGCTGCGATTGGGAGGTGACACCGGAAGAGGTTTACAAATGCAGTGGATTAACCATTCGATGTAGTCATGTCTAAAAAATATTATGTTCTAATTGTTTAATACATTTGCGTAATAGGTTGGATGTTTTGCGACTTGCCAAGCTTTCCATAAGCTGACTAGCTAGTAATCAGCATACTAGCCAATATGGCTAGCTAGCGCAAGTTAGCCAGCAAACTGAAATGATCAAGTTTTACCAAGACAATTATTGTAATAATTTTCTCTTACTGAAACAAGTAGAAAACTAGCTAGCTAAAAAGACTGTTTAAAAATATATAGATATTTTCATGAACTCTCTGCATAAGCCCTCAGCTATCAGTGTTGTAAACACAAAATCTTGTGTGCAGTGCTCAAACACTCTCTGATGCAATCCTAACTTCAAAGTGCATCTTAAATGCATTTTCTTTTTAACTGCGTTTTAACATACACACAGAGTATGCAGGCAGTAGGCAGCTGGCTGGTGGTTGGGACACAACCATATATCCACTACAGCTACCATTATATTGCTAGTGATGAAAGAGTGAAGTGAATGAGTGAGAAAACAATGGATAGGCCTGGTTCGTGGAACTGCAGATCATTACTTTTGACATTTCTCGGTTGTAAGTCTTGTAAGTCGCTCTGGATAAGAGCGTCTGCTAAATGCTTAAAATGTAAAAATGTAATGTAAAATGTAAGCCACACAAGCAATGGTTTGTATGTTACGCTTGCATGTGAGTAAAAACACTTTTATTTTATACCAGTGGATTTAAGAGCATTACTAATATAATAATATAATATATGCCATTTAGCAGAAGCTTTTATCCGAAGTGACTTACGGTAATTAATGCATACATTTCACAGTATACTATGTGGCCCCACTTGGAACTACTCGTACAAACATGGGAACATTACTCGTATCAAACCCCGTTCTATTTAGTTCCTATTATTTCATTTTTTTACCCGCTGACTACACCAATTGGAAGCAAAATGAGTTTTCTAAGAGGAGGAAGAAAGATGATGTCAAGCATGGTAAAAGCAATACAACTCGACAAAGTATGTCTATGAATGCACAAACGGCTTCCAGGCCTCATCTGATTTCTGGATTTTGTCAAGCTAGTATGAAAGCTCACTTTCAATTGGGCCCTGGCTACAAGCGTGCCGTTGAGGCAAATTCAATGCACTGCATCAGCGCGCGTTTATGATGTGTGCGTACACGCACGCAAGCGTGAATGCATGAGGGGAGCGGGTAGGGGCATTGATCAGGTGTCAACTCTGCTCATCAGCTGCAGTGCTAATAAGGGCTTTGCAGAGCAGAGCAACGGCCAGGTGTGAAAATCTGGCATGAGGCTGGGGGGGAGGGGGGAACTTCAGGACCTTCATGAAATCCCTCACTGGAACCTGTGCTCATCTCTTCTGTCCCACATGCTGTCGGCTAATGTCAGGGAAACTACAAGCATTCAGCAGAAAAAGGGACAAAAAAGGTCTATGCGACACAGTATAATTCTCACTTTCCTTTGGCTCTACAATAGTTATTGTTTCTTTTCTCATTTTTGTGCAGGAAAATGACTGCTTTAGAAGTATTCTTTATAGGTATGGTTTAGAACAGAATGTACCTTAGGTGTAATATTGAAACAGGAAAATGACAGGTGTGGTAATGTAAACTGCAGTTATCCCCTGCAGTGCTTTCTACCACTAGGACACCAAACAATGATTATCTTTGCAGGTTATGAATTCAGTTGGAAACCAAAAAAAAAAAAAAAAAAAAAAAAAAATTCAAGTATGTTTCCAAATTAAATGCTGCTTTTGTCGTTTTGTGCCAAAATGTGTCTGCACTTGAAACTCTTTTCAGTTTGGAAAAGCTGTCTGTGAATGTGCTTAGCTTACTAAGGTAACAAAATAAGGGTCTGGATCCACTTAACCACAAAGCATTCGGCAATATCTGTCAATTTAAGGCAGCATTACTTTCTGTTGTAACACACAAATAGCAACCGTTTTGTAATTGTATTTAATGTACATATAACATAATGTTCTCTCGGTTGTGACAAAAATGTTAATTTGTCTTGCTGTGGTTAGATTGAATTGGTAAAACGTTAAGTGTTTGTTTTCCTTTTAACCACAGAATTAGCTCCAAAATGAGTTTCCTCTCCCTTGTGTAGCACAGAGGAGCTGTGACCCATGCATTGCCTCCAAAGAAGCGTGACTGTCCTACTGGAGAGGCGGTGTAACCATGACTACATTGCAATGAGTGAATGGGACTGCAGATTTCACCTAGCATCTTCAGAGTTTTTCATTTTTTTTCATAGGGTCCTTCTGAGAAAGTCTCGTCTTTGAACGTTCCACAAAGCCATCTGCTTCTCCTCACTGGATGGTCTTGAAGTACAAATATAGGCGGGAGTTGAATCGCAGGAAGATAGCGAGCATTCTTTTCCCAGCAGCTGGTTAGAACGCTGCTGCGTGAATTCCAGCCAAATTGCAGCCTGCCGCAACGTCACTCACCCCGAGGATGAAATATGACGGACAGAGAAGGATGTCCCGCTAATTTGAGCCTGGGCTCCCCACATGTTGAGAGCCATGAGAACACCGTCCCATTTCCCATGCTCGCAGAAAGTTCAGAGATAAGCAGATCTCATGGGGGGGGGGGGTCCCACGGGCAGTAAAAATAGCTTGTCCTGAGGCTGTTTTGATATTGGAGATAGCAGGCCGCGAACAAACTGCTAACATGGGCTCTGGCGGTTCTGGAGGTGGATGGAGCGAATTCTTGTGCGTACTATCTGAGATCACAGCTGAGATTGCAGGCTCTTTGATGGAGGACAAAGTCCCAAGATCTGACCAGGTCTCTCTGGAGTGCTTCGCTGGAAGAGTTTATCTTTGTCATCCATCTCCCTAGCACAAGACACAATCACAAACTCTCCACTCTCAGAACTCAGCTAGTGCTTCTCTCTATCCAGTACTATTTGCCATTTCAGGCTGACAGACATTGACAAAACTGCAAGCAAATCCCCACCCAAGTGAGCTAACTGTTCACACAGGCTGCTGAGGAACAGCAATGAACTTACGTGCCTTAGATTTAGAACAAACCGCCTGAGAATCGCCACCCTGCCCACTGCCATCAGACTCTTTAATGCTTCTCTTTAAAAACTGGCCAAACTGTGCCCCCCCCCATTGTTTTTAAATCTGCTATGGTCCCTAACTGTACTGTGTGATCTGTGAGTGTGCTTTGTGTACTCTATGTTTGTCTGTATGTAAATATGCTTCTTTTTTAAAGATGTGTGTTTATATATAGCTATAATAGACACTGTAAATTCTGCTTTTTATTGCAGTTTGTAACTGTGAGCAAGAATATAATAAAGTCAAATAAAAAAAAAAAAAGTAAAACAACGTAAGAGTGTAAGGATGAGAGCTGGCCATATTGGCCATATCTAGGGTTTTCATTTAACCCAACAGCCATTTAAAAATAGCAGTGCATTCAGCATTGTGTCAGCCTGGTTTCGAGCACTCTGTGACCTGTGATTACTCTCGGAGTCCTGGTAAGCTATTTGTGGGCACAGATCTCTTTGCCAAGAAGCAAATTTGGTCAAACATTTATTTGCACAAGCGTTGTCTTTACAGACTCCTTGATGAAGGGTTGGTTAAAAGCTCACGCACATATTCTTCAAGACCATATCACCTGCTTGGTTGCTGGGAAACCCTCCTTCCCCCCCCACCACCGTGTTGGAAACACCTGCACAGGTAAGTAGTGTTTTAACCCACCAGAAGAAAGCACAAAAGGTTTTGAAGTCAGCCAGAGTGATATGCATTGGTGCAGAAGAAATGGCGGGATAGAAATAGATGCTTCAAACGGAGGAAAAGCCGCTAAGGATTATCTAAAAGGAAAGAAAATACCTGAGGGAGACAGATGAATGCACCAGCATCAACCACACAACAAACAAGAAGAGCACGCAGATTAGCTTGGGATACATTACCCAGCCAGACTAAAAGTGTACAATATCAAATAAAAGGTAACCTAAAGCTGTTTCGAAGACCAAAGCCAATGTATAATTCGTATAATCAGCCAAAGCGGGAGAAGACGTGCAAAAAAGAAAACAACAGAAATAAGCCGTCCTGGTTCACTGAGTTCTGTGCTAACTATTTATGCCCCATCTTGGATTACACTTCCAGAGGTTCTCGTTCACATTCATCTTGTGTGCTTCTCTTTTGTGTGACCATGAGGCTGCTGACACACAACCCCCTCCACGTGGCGTCATGGTGGTTTGGCCCCTGGCTGGGGTTCTCTCTGTGGCAGATGCATTCTCTGTAATCAGAGCAGTGTTTTAAAAAAGAAAAGAAAAATGGCCTCTCTCAGAACTGAAGACGGCGAGGTAGGACAGAGTGGGTCGGGCCGATATGGGAGGGCTTGGTCACCATGGGGACAGCCTCCACGAGAGCCCACATGAAGAACGGGACGAATAGTCCCAGGAGAATGCCTAAAAGCACAAACAACGCCTACATGGTTCTCTCACTGGGGACGCAAACGCTGGCCTGACAACAACTGGCCACACTGCAGGCCACAGAATCCTCACAAAATATAAAACTGACAAAGAAGCAAAGGATTCATATCAGACTTTAAATCTATAAGGACCGAGGGAGTTACGTTGTGCTGCAGACTCTCTTGATGACCTTGAAAAATTTGAGCCTTCTTGTTTAAACGGAATTGCAATGTGTGGCAAGCTGCTTCACTCTCAACAGAGACTATAGAGGAACCAGATTAGTTATGTTAGATTCAAATCATTTTCATTGAAATTTTAATTCATGTAATTGGCGACACAAAACAGTCACAAATATATTTTTGATATTGAAATATAACAGAACAGAATAGAAAAAAACCTTGTAAAACCCAGATGGAAATAGTTTGTGACCAGCCGCACAAACATAAGACAACGTTAAATTAGATACATAAATCCATGCATGTCTACCACAAAAAATAACCAAGATTCAATAAATTGTAAATAACCACCTCCATCACACCCAGAGGTCCTGTGAAGGTGGCATGATACCTGGTTTAACCTGTAGTCTACCATGCTCAAGAAGGTGAGTAAGAAGGGCAATATTGTCCTTCCAGTCCCATGGCCAGTAATGGAGGGTGGCGGGGGAAGGCCCAGTGTGGCCAGCTTGGGTGAGTGTACAATGACCGCACAAACTCTATACAGTTAACCAAAAGTGAATATTATCCCCTGGCTAAATTTACTGCATGGCACCCGGATCATCCCATACACGCCTCCGCTTCAAACCAAGAGCCCCTCCCAGGGAACCCTGGGAACCACTGGCCACAGCTGGTCGCATCGTTCCCTCCAGGAAACAGCACTCAAAGGACCCTTTTAAAGCGTAAACAACATGAAGACGTTTGAGAAGCCCTGCGGATGTTCAGTAGTACATTCCTGCCTTGCTACCATCACAGGATATACAGGTTGTGAAGTCAGACTGAGGAAAATGATTTGGGAGGATGGTAGGGCCCTTGGCCTAATCCCTATGGCACTCCCCATGACCCTAGTATCATCACGGTAGCCTAGGCCATGGCTCCCACATGGTATGAACGCAGCTACTGTATGGTACCTGGACAAGGCAAGTTTTCTCTCAGGAATAAATCAGCAGGTCAGGGCGAGGCTGTGTGAGGCTTGTAAATTACATGTCACCACGGTAACTCCTGTTCCCCCACCCCCCTGAGGTGAAATATACCAAATAACCGTAAGGCAGAATAAGAAGCCTGCCTGTTTCACTGGGCAATACCTGAATGACTGAAATAAATTATGGAGGTTTCTATATATAACTATACAAAATGTATGGGAAGATCTGCTCCAGAAAATATCCAGCCATAAAAAATTACTATGTCGAATGTGAGATATAAAAGCTACCCTGGACAAGGCCATCTGCTGAGCATATAATATAAAAATACAATGGAACAATAATAATAACAATAATATTAATTATTATTATTGTTATTGTTATTATTATTATTGTACAATGTAACAATAATAATAACAACAATAATAATAATAATGATTATTGTTATTGTTATTATTATTGTTACATTGTATTTTTATATTATATACTCAGCAGATGGCCTTGTTCAGGTAGCTTTTATATCTCACATTTGACATTTGCACTCACAAGCTGGATAATAATCTAGTAAGAGTCTACTAAGCCCTTCATTAAATGCCAGAGACTTCTCCTCTGTAAACAATCTGGCTCTCAAGTTTTAAAAACCTGCCCCAAATATTTGCCCTTTCCCTTCACATCCCAGGAATGCACAGTGAAGGAAATCTGAGTGTGGTATTGGGGCAATGTTTCTGCCCTCTCCTTCCGTCATGGGGAGCGCAGAGTGGGGGGCTGACATAGCGGTAAACTTCTAACACGAGCCCCCTTCAAGATTAAGAAGCAGGGCGGACGCCCCACCGTCCCTTATATAACTCCTATATATAGTTAACGTCCACCCCAGCACAAAGTGCGCAGAACATTCCCATCAGATATTACAGTGATGTAACAGATCACACACTTATTACAAAAAAGTGGCATGTGGTTGGTCAGCACCCGGTGCCATTCAGGCAGCTAGCTCTGGAGTTCACATCGCTCTCGTTGTGTTGCAGTAAAACAGTGTTTGGGTTGACACGAAGGTCAGTCAGGTTTCTCCTGACAGCTTTATACCCAACAGATGACTGTATATTTGCTCTTGGGGTTCAGACGTTAACACTCGGGGTTTGACTATGAGGCGGCCGAGTGCCATCTCCTGTAATTGTACTGGAGTCGGCGCATAACCGTCTGCGAAAAGCCTTGGGTCCCTGTCACTCTTTCCCTCTCTCTCTCTCATCTTGCATCAACAGCACAGTGAAAGGAGGCCTAGTGTGAAGAAATCTGTGAGGTGAAAAAGCAGAACAAGACAAAGCAGCAAGACAAAAAATGGTAAAAAAAAGAAGAAGAAAGAGAACAAATTTAAGCAGATGAGTTTCAAAGCCTCTCCCTCTTCCTCTTCAACCAGCGGAGCAGAGGCACTGGGGGAAATCTGGTTCCAATATGCTGCTTCCTGTAAAAGCAGGAAATGGCCATCATTTCTGCAGGAATCTGACAAAGCGGCCTCTGTGAGGGACGCCAGCTCCACTGAACTCTGGAGCGCCGCCCAACCCATGAGGGATTCAATTAGGAAACAAGAAGGGGGTGCCGGAGGGCAAAGAGCTGAGCAGTTATGAAGCTAAAGAGAAAACCCATTCCCCCGCTCAGAAATATTGGCCCGCAGTCCAATCAGTGAGCACTGATTCTCTTATGGTCCTCACATTGTGTAAGTCGTTCTTCGACGAGGCTGCCAGCCACAGTCAGCGCTGGCACAGTCAGGATACGATACCGCATTTGGGCACATCCACACTCTGCAATCCAGCGTCTTAATAAGATGAGCTGTGGATGAGGAGACCAGATCCTGTTGCAGAAAATGGTACCCTGGAGTGCAATTGGGAGCCCACTTGTCCCTGGCACTCTAGTAAATATATGAAGAAGCATCCATGATATGACAGCCAGTTGCATTGGAGTAACATGATAATCCTGCATGAATTTGGTAATGCACTCGCGGACACGGTTCTGTGTCGATGTACCACAGGGCATGAAACTCTGGACCAAAATGAGACGTCCTATCAAAGAGACCCCTTTATTCATTTCATGTGAGCTTCATCCCCTCATTGAATTGCCACTGAGTCATGTGAGATCAAATGATAAAATGCATGAACAAACATGACAAACAAACACCAGAGGGGTTTTGTACTTCATGGAATATTCAACAAGTATAAACTTTTTTTATCTAGCACTAATTTTATCCAAGCACTAATGTTTACATATGTTAACTCGCTGAGCCATTAATGACAAGAGTATAAATAATAATGGAAGCAACCCACAGACAAGAAAGATATAAAACTGCTTTAGTAACAGACAAGAAACAGGCAGAAACCTATGTCAACAATAATGTTTTATTCAGTCACATTCCTTAAAGGTCTTTCATTTGTATTTATTTTTTGCACCAACATTTAACACTTTTGCACAGTATATATATACCTGTATATATACATTATAACAAAAATATTGACTAAAAATAAAAGTGAACTAGTCGGCTAGCAATGTAACTAGCTAGCTACCTTCAAGGTTAGCTTTTGTCATGTCAAACGTCAAAGTGGCCAACTGGGTTGATATTATCTCGACTTACTTTGAACTAGATTTGGTAACATTTCGTAGATCAGTAGAAAAAAATTAGGAACTTCCTATATTAGGAAACAGCTGTTTAATGGGAAGGATCCTGGAGCCAAACACAGTGGAAACCTTTGGAAGGTTGAATACCCCTTTGTTATTACCAGAGCACGGTTGTGTGGTAGTTTACAGCAGCAGAGCCAGGCCTCATTTCCTGTTCAGGGCTGAGACAATGCAACAGGAAGAGAAAAATGGCCTCTCTTCTTTCAAGAGGTGCTAGGTGCCACACATCAGTAAGGCTCTTGTCTTTCAGTCTTAATGGACCTGCTGTGAACTCACTTTGCCTGGTGAAGTTCAGGGCTTTGTTCTGCAGAGTACCCAGGGTCCCCACAAGATGGAAATGGATTAGTAAAAAGTTGAGTTCACCCCATTATGCATTTACATTTGCCTGCATCTATCTACGGTATCCTCCTGTAAAAAGTATCTACCATGTCTCCGTAGAGTAGAATATGTCATACACACCTAGAGTTAGAATCTACTGTATACAATTTGGAGTAGAATATGACTTTCTCACCTGGAGTTAGATTCTACTATATCCACCTTAGAGTAGATTACACTATACACACTAAGAAGTATAATCTATCATGGGGATAGTCAGTTTGTCTGTCAGACTGTCACCACTCTCTTAAACAATAGTAAGCATAAACAATAGTAATATATTACATTATATTATTATATACTACATTCTTTGGTAGTGCACATCCATATTCATAAATCACATACTTTCTGTGAAAACGTGTTCACTCACACTGTACAATCAAGTTTAGCCATGCGGTCATTTGATAAATGAGGCCCGTTGTCCCTCTCTGTCTCTCACACATGTGCCACGGCCCACAGTGAATACTAAACTCAGGGAGAGGATTCTGGTGTGCACATGGGCTGTGAACATGAAGACAGAAGCTATAAGCTACAAGGAGAAGTGAAGGGGTCTGGGTCAGCTGAAGGTTGACTGTCACCCCATATGGTCTGGGCTCAGGGAAAAAGGCACAGATGACATATTCATTGGCTGAAGGCAGACCCATAACGTTGGGAACTGAGAGAAGTGGCTAACCGAGATGGCATATACACACAGATTAGCTGTAGGTTGTTGAACCATGATGTCTGGGCTAAGGGAAGGAAAGAGGTGAAAAATACAACCCAGCTGTACTGCTGCATGCCCCCACCAACCCCCCTCCCAACCCCCCCCAGCCCAAAGCTTGATAGTGCGTGCCCACATTATAGCTACTAACACCAAAGAGGTGGGGGTGGGGGTGTTAGGTTCTAACAACTGTAAGAAGTGCCTTGGTGGGACGACACAGGCACTTAAAAGCAGCTTGATCAGATCGAGTTTCCAGGCCGTAAACTAAGAGCCTTATTAGTGTTTATGAGGGCCCGTGCTGGCTGAATGCCATTTCTCCTATACCTCTTTAGTCTTCGCACACTGCTCTGGGAATTAAAAAGCCATTATCAGCCCTAAGGTCACTCAACTGAAAACTCCCCACTCTCCTGAGTAAAACTATTAGGCTTCAAAACAGAGTAAAACTATTAAGCTGCCATTGACCAGACTCTGGCCAGGGATAATTGTGCTGAGGTCTAGCTTTTCCTGACTTATCTAAAGAAGAATTTCACATCTTAGGTTCTGTTTATGTGAAATGAAACAGCTGCAGCATACATACATGTCAATAGTATGGAAAATACTCTACTAATCCTCAAGACAATTTTGCATAAATAAATAAGCTAAATTAATTCAACATTCAACACTCTACTGGAATGACTAAAGCAGAGATCCTATTCTTCGGCGAACAACAACACCAAAAGTAGGGATAAATGTCAGAGTTCTTTGCCTTTAAAATTGGTTATCATAAAACATGGGGCATTTTGATAACTGCATACAGCTTCTGTGTATTCTGTGTAGTGTTCACTCTACCTTTCAGTCCACAGCAACCACAGTCAGATAATAAATACAGCACAAAACACTGTTGCAAGTACACACAAACACTACAGGCACAGGTACAGCACAATCACCTGTAACTGATATAGGTATACACATACATCACTGTTACTGTTAGTGGAGCGCTCACTTGTACCACTACAGGGATTTGCATACACTACAGGTACAGCCACAGATAATGGTGGATTATGCACACCTATTGCAGGTAGTCTCGTTGGAGGACCACCAACAAGAGATCACGATCAGAAGAAGTAACTGACTATTGGTTTATGAGTAAAGCACATCCCCAGGACGTTGGGGCGAATTTATCTTGCATCAGAGTGCCAACCTGGTCAAGCTCATAGCACCATATGGTTAAGTTAAGCTATGGAAAAGTTAAACTATGCTGCAAGCACTGAAGGTACAACGACAGATACATGGCATTCATCTGTACTGCCGAAGCTGTCGACATACTCTTCCTTATACCTAAATCCTCAATCTGCCAGGAGAGCTCACCCTTTGGTCATGTCAGGTACCAATACCAAAGAACTCACCCAGTGTAACTAAATACGGAAAGAGCTTACCCTCCTAATGGGACAGGTGTCAGCTACCTCAATCTACGCACTAATAAGTAAGGGAGTGGATGTTTTCCTGTTCACATATGCATTTAAATGGGAATGGAAGGTTATGGTACTGGACCAACGTTAGACCTCTATTGCATATGTTTGAATAATCCTCTTTCACAATCATACTGTAGCTAGTGTGCTTTAAAAAAATATTAGGTGAGTGCAATGTTCATCCTTGTATAGAATGTTTCATCAGCTTGTGAAAAGGAGATTATTTCAGACCAGGCTGCGGAGGGAAAGGCCATGTGAGAAGACAGCAGGAGTAGAGCCCTGTGCACACTTAGCCGACTATAGGCCACGAGCCACCCTGGACCAATCTTCCAAACTTATTATTATTTTTGAAGTAGCTTTCCTGCTCTCATCTTCACAATCCAGGGTATAAATATATATACTGTATATGTTTAGGTCAAACTTTGCCCACACTTACAACAACAAACAACAAACAACAGATATAATGGCGATAGTAGATAAAAGTGTTTTTTTGCATTTAGCTGGTATCAATTTAATGGCATAAATGTTTTAATGAGGTTTAATAAATAAAATAACAATATTTAGAATACGAGGCTAACCAGCTCTTTCCATTTTGGTTTGAATTGATTTGCTTCCATGTGTTTTGTATCGTGAGCAGTGAAAACGCTGCCTGTACCTTTTCTGCTGTGCTTTTACTTCACATACAACCTCAAACGTCCCACAAGTTACGCCCACCCGCTCTCTGATTGGCTGAGCATTTAAGCTGTCATTGTCAATAGCCAACCAAGACTCCACACTATGCTGATCCATGACCAGCATATAGCATTTGAAAATCCACAGCAGTTTACAAAAAGCTCCTAGCTCAGCTGAACCCTATACAGGTGAGGCGATCCGTGCGTTTTTCACAGATTAAGTAATTGGACTCCCTCTGACCCAGCCTCCAGCTCTTGGTTCTTCAATTTAAAGAAATACCACAGGCTCTGATGGCAAAAAAAGAGACTGCTTTATACTTGGAGCCACAATAGCTCTAAAATTCAATTTCAGGCTAATTGTTTAGGCTAACGGATTTCAAGCTAAAAGCAATCATTCAAGGGCACATAATAACAAATACACATAGATTCGCATTGAGAAACAGAACAACCCCCAAGTCCCAAACAGAGTGGAACAATGCTTTGTGGGTGCAGGGCTGTAGCCCTGAGAGAGGCTTATGAGGTAATGCGAAACAGGTGAGACTCATTCACCTGGTGAGGGCTACAATCCCCTCCTTGAAACCAGTGTTGGGGAAGTTCTTCTCTGTCCTGACCCCCCAGTGGTGGAACGATCTTCCGCACTCAGTCAGGACCGCGGAATCTTCCGCAAGAGACTCAAAACCCACCTCTTCAGACTCCATTACCACTAAATGTCATCACCACTACTTTCATGTTCAATACTGCATTTTGTAATATGTATCTATGTTGATGACTGCCCCCCAAAAAAACCTCGAACTTTTCCCTCATTTTGTTACAGGTACAGTTTGCAGCTGCCAACAACTATGTATATTACTGTATCACGACACTGATCTCCGGCGCGGACTATGATGCATCTTACCATGTATTAAGGCACATTTTGTAAGTCGCTCTGGATAAGAGTGTCTGCTAAATGCCTAACATGTTAAATGTAATCTAAGTTACTCTGAAAATGTAGTTAACTAAGTTACCAATTACTCTACACTGGAAGTAGTTAAGCTACAGCAAAGCTACCATGGTGAGAAAAGTAAGTTGTTAGCTACACTAAAACTACTTTAGTGTACATAAAACTATGTGTACATAAGTGGCCATTACTTTACTTACTTTTACTTTAGCTATGAATTACCTTTAAGTGCAGATAATTACAAAGCACTGGTTATATACCTGGTAATTAACACACTGTAAAATAAAGTGTAATCCAATTTCTTCATTTTCAATACTGAAAATATAGTATGTACCGCCCTCTGATCCTCCCTCAACCCACAAAATCTTTTCAGGGAACTCTGATCTGTCAATGCAAATTAAGGATAAGTATGTCTTTATAATGTTGGTCACAATTAAAACTTGTAAAACGTAAAAAAACATAATATAAATACTTTGATGTCATACAATAAGCAGCTTCTACCCAGGGTGAGATTAGATGCCTATTCTACATTCCCAGAACATGGAGTAAATAGTGAGTTTACAATGTACACCAATATGCACAGTGGAGCGAAAACACTTTTTTTTCTTTTGTACCTAGGTCATCTTTACCTGTAATATTTTCCAAATTTTTTTACATCTTCCAATGCACCCCTGGAGACTGCCCATGTACCCCTGGTTGGGAAACACTGCTCTAGGTCAACCTGCCGCCCTGTGTAGCTGTTCACACTGACAAGCATGGTTAGGGAAAGATGCTTTGATCTCCATTCATTTCAATGGAAATATGCGCTTGCTTGCGCTTGATGCGTGAATGAAGACTAAACTAACTAACTAACTAACTAACTAACTAAACGAACTAGCTGTCACATAATATGAAAATATTATTTTTATGTGGGCCCCACCAAGAGAAAATAACACGAACCCTACTGTTTGCTCGTTGAGAATCGCTCGTTAATGCTTAATGAATGAACCAAAGCCACCAACTCTTTGGTTGGCACAGAATGCACTAAAAGTGTATATTTTCTCATTTTAATTTATTCGTTTTGTGTATGGCAATAGGTATGGCCATGGTGGTTCTACCTCCTCGTCAATGATTAGCCAAGAGTACCGCTGCACATTCTCATCAGACAAAATGAAACAGCTGCGTTGAAACCGTCACATGACATTTGATATTTTTTGTACAAAAATAAATAAATAAATAAATATAATAATAATACTGCTGCTGGGGAGATGTAACTTGTAACTTTTGTCCACGCTACCCCGCTACTTCATGGAAAATATTTTTTTAAGTACTTGAAAGCTACTAGATTTAGGAAGCAATGAAACTACCACATGGTACTGGAAAATGTAGTTAAATTAGTAGTTCCGCTACTAGTAATTCCGCTACACCCAAACACTGCTTGCAACGTCCTCCTTCAGGGCCCTGCTACCCATGGGTCTAACTGAACAAGGTCACTGGGGGTCACAGAGAGGGGTAACTTTCACCCAAGGGGTTAATCAGCGAGGAGAGCACTGAATCAGAGGGAGTGGGGTTACAAGTTGGGCACAACATGTCACAGGATTATCTAAGACACCTGAGAGGGAGAGGGACAATATCACAGCCCCTCTCTGTTTGTATTTGATCAGCACGGTATCTCTCTCCTCTTTCCCTTCCCCCATTTTTCTCTCTCTATATATAGTATATATATATATATTTTTTTTTCTCTCTCTCTCTCTCTCTCTCTCTCTCTCTCTCTCTCTCTCTCTCACACACACACACACACACACACACACAGACAGACAGACAGAGTTGATGGGCTACTGTAGGTTAAAGGTCACCAAGGTTAGAAAGAGGAAAGAAGGCCTTCAGAATTACAATCCCCCCACTGAGCCTCATTCCACAAACCCAGTACTGACTGTAGCTGGGAGTACCCAATGTCATCACTGGCTGCTTGGGTACCTGCGAGCTTCCTGTGCCAGCCGTGCAATCCACCAGCCGCACTATGCAGTTACATTCCCATAGCTCGGCTGGTGGATTGCAGAGTGAGAACAAGCGATGACTGGTTTCAGAGGAAAAGGTGTTAAACCTCTCAAACTGACAGAGGATGTTGCAGTGAAGGAAGGGGCATGCAATTAAAACTGGAATTAGGAAGAATAATAAAGAAAAAGGGGGGATAAAAAAGGAAAGGCAAAGACTGACATCAGTGAGATTTCCACTGGAAACGTGTGAGGAACATAGCTCTGTGATAAATTTGATTTGGATTACAGAGGCGCGAGATGGATGTGCATTGGATTAGGAGAACATGTGGTGACCAGATGGGGTGTAGCAAGAGCAGAGCCTGTCTGGTGAGGAGGTGAAGGTAACGATAGCACACAGACTGGCATCAAATCAACTGACTGCAAGTTTACTGCGTCAGAAGCTTCAGGGACGTACTTTCTCTCTCTGTCTTTCTCAATTCATTTCAAATTAGATTTATTGGTAGGCCAACTGCATTACTTTAACTCAAAAGGGCAAGACACATACAATGTTCTAAAAGTAAATAATTATTCATCCTTATCTAAGTATCCCTCCAACTAATGAACTAAAAAGAACAAATACATATAGACATATGAAATGCTAAAATATATACAAATCTCTCCCTAACACTCTCACTTTCTTTGTCTATCCATCTCTCATTCCCACATGCGTCTCTTTTTATATTTCTCCTATTTCTCTCTCTCCCTATTTTTCATTTTCACAGGCTCCTCTCTCATTCTCTTGCTTTCTCTCTGTGTTCTAACCCAATGCTGGATCCTGGTGGGATGGGGTGTGCCAGATCTACTGGGAGAGGGATTTCACCCCCTTCAAGCCCTGTGTGACATTTAAAACACTCAAAGTACAGGGGCCTCAGGTAGCGTAACGGTCAAGGCATTCGACCCGAATGCAAGTTGCCTACTGCAGCCGCGGTTTGAAACCCGGCTGCGCTAGCCCTGCTCTGGCCGAGAGCCCCGTCGGGGATGGTGATTGGCAGACTGCCCCAGAGGGAGGGGGGAGGGTGAGCCGGCCCAAGCTTGCCGAGAAGCGCGAAAGGCGTCTCTATACGGGAAAAACTGGCTTGCTTCCAAGGACAGGCAGCGGGCCTGTGGGAGGGTTAATTGAAAGAAATACAGGGTATAATTGGCTACCAAATTGGGAGAAAAAAATAAATAAAAAATCTGAAACAAAAAAAAAAGTTAAAAAACCCACTCAAGGTACAAAAAACAACAGCCATAAAAACTACACAAAGTCAAAGAGGGAGTGCAGAACAGACTCTGGATATTGAACAACCTTTTCTTTTCACAATCTACATCATTTGAAAGAATCGGCTGTTTAATTGGGTTTAAATGGCCAACCTGAGACCCAATTTCGAATTCCAGGTTCCACCTTTGCCCTTCCCTCCCTGAAGGCAATCATTTGAAACAATTTGCCCCAAGTAGGCTTTAAAGATGCAGACAAAAACATGGGTCGGGACAGGAGGCCCGCCATAAGAAATTGAGTTTTCCTCAGGGCATAGTGGTTATTTAATAACTCAGAATTTGAGCAATTATGAAGTCTCTAGTGTGTCTTTCAGAAGATGTACAATCTTTTGTTTTACTGGCTTGGGCTCAAATTACTGGGGAACCTTTGTTTAATTAACCCAGTTTAATTAACATTCAATAAAAGCAAAACTTGTGTATTAGATGGCATCACTTGGACAAAAATAACTACTAGTTTAGAAGCATATGAGATGCACTACACAGATCTAATTGTGACCAGCATTCACAGGTAAGGAGTTAAAATACCTGTATGTAACATGTACGCTGTTGGTTTAATTTGTAAGAAACTTGATCACAAAATGTTCATGTAATTATTCTAATTAAAATACAGAAATTTATTAAATTATAATGATAACTAGATATGACATCACCTTCAGTGAGGCAGGCCTTAACTTTCTACCCCTATCAAAACTCTGAAATTGGCAGAGATGTGGACTCATTGTGACTTGGACTCAAGTCGACTTGAGTCACTGTTTTGATGACTTGGGACTTGCTTGAGACTTGGACCAAATGACTTGAGACTTACTTGTGACTTGGATAAGAGGGACTTGGTCCCATGGCAGAGATGTGGACTCGAGTCATTGTGACTTGGACTTGAGTCGACTCGAGTCACTGTTTTGATGACTTGGGACTTGCTTGAGACTTGGACCAAATGACTTGAGACTTACTTGTGACTTGGATAAGAGGGACTTGGTCCCATGTCTGGAAATTGGCACCTGAATAATCCAGTTAAATTCAATCCAGTTGAAACTAAAATCTGTGAAATATGTATACATATATACACATATATATATACACTGATCAGCCACAACAATAAAACCACCTGCCTAATATTGTGTAAGTCCCCCTTGTGCCACCAAAACAGCTCTGACCCGTTGAGGCATGGACTCCACAAGACCTCTGAAGGTGTCCTGTGGTATCTGGCACCAAGACGTTAGCAGCAGATCCTTTAAGTCCTGTAAGTTGCGAGGTGATGCCTCCATGGATCGAACTTGTTGGTCCAGCACATCCCACAGATGCTCGATCGGATTGAGATCTGGGGAATTTAGAGGCCAAGTCAACACCTTGAACTGTCATGTTCCTCAAACCATTCCTGAACAATTTTTGCAATGTGGCAGGGCGTATTATCCTGCTGAAAGAGGCCACTGCCATCAGGGAATACCGTTGCCATGAGGGTATGTACTTGGTCTGCAACAATGTTTAGGTAGGTGGTACGTGTCAAAGTAACATCCACATGAATGCCAGGACCCAAGGTTTCCCAGCAGAACATTGCCCAGAGCATCACACTGCCTCCACCGGCTTGCCTTCTTCCCATAATGCATCCTGGTGCCATCTCTTCCCCAGGTAAATGACGCACACGCACCTGGCCATCCACATGATGTAAAAGAAAACGTGATTCATCAGACCAGCCCACCTTCTTCCATTGCTCCATGGTCCAGTTCTGAGGCTCACGTGTCCATTGTAGGCGCTTTCGGCAGTGGACAGGGGTCAGCATGGGCAGTCTGCGGCTACGCAACCCCATACGCAGCAAGCTGCGATGCACTGTGTGTTCTGACACCTTTCTATCATAGCCAGCATGACTTTTTCAGCAATTTGTGCTACAGTAGCTCTTCTGTGGGATCGGACCGGACGGGCGAGCCTTCGTTCCCCACGTGCATCAATGAGCCTTGGGCGCCCATGACCCTATCGCCGGTTCACTGGTTGTCCTTCCTTGGACCACTTTTGGTAGGTACTAACCACTGCATACCGGGAACACCGCACAAGACCTTCCATTTTTGAGATGCTCTGGCCCAGTCGTCTAGCCATCACAATTTGACCCTTGTCAAAGTCACTCAGATCCTTACGCTTGCCAATTTTTCCTGCTTCCAACACATCAACTTCAAGAACTGATTGTTCACTTGCTGCCTAATACATCCCACCCCTTGACAGGTGCCATTGTAACGAGATGATCGGTGATTCACTTCACCTGTCAGTGGTTTTAATGTTGTGGCTGATCGGAGTATATACTGCATATATACAGTACCAGCCAAAAGTCTGAGTACACCTGCTGTAAACTAGATTTACCTCATAATTGACAATGTTTTACACTGTATATGTCACGTCTCGTGTTCGTGTTCCCCGTAATTAGGTGTTTTCATTTATTCCATGTTCCATGACTCTGCTGTCCAGTTCGTCCCATACAAGTTCTATGGCACTGAGGTCTGGACACTGGGCAGGCCAGGTCATTAGTTTCAGTTGTCCTTCACGTTCAGCCTTCACCAGATACTTCTTGCACAACTTAAAGGTGTGTTTCAGGTCGTTATCTTGCTGAAGAATGAAGGAGTGCCCAATTACCGTAATCCAGATGGAAGGTGTATTCAAACTTTTGACTGGTACTGTATATTTTTAAAATAATGCTGCTATATGATGATGATGTGGTGGAAAAATGATTATTTTAAGCAGGATGAGATATCATGTCTAGACTGGACCAGAAAAAGGTCCTGATAAATAATTACAGTAATTCATCAGAAACAAACAAGCAGGCCATACGTTAGCTTCTCTCAGAGAAATAATCCTCCATTTTGCACTCATGGCAGGAGGCTGATAGATCACCCCATTCCTTCTGCAGGACATATTACTATGAATATTTACTCTACATGTCACTGTGCGGCCATGGTAACTGTCAAAAAAAGACTGACCTTGATGTATTACTAAAAGATCCCACATTTATACTGTGACAGACAAATTCAACACATACATGCAAGTACTTCTATAATGCAAAAGAAAGATACACCTTGGTTTTGAAGAATGCATAAAATAAAGCTTAACAAATAACAATATTAGTGTTTAACCCAAGGGCACAAATCACATGTAAAAATAACAATACATATATTTTTTTGTTTTATAGATTTATGTACATGACTTTGAAAACCCATGAATTCCATGTGGTTAGCTCAAACAGGGTCTTGCCCCCAGGGTTAGGAACTGATTTTCTAGTGTCTGCTAATAGACCATAGACCTTAGCCTTGGTTAATGTAAGTGTGGTTAAGATTCAAATGAAGGGTAGGATCAATTGCCATGGAGATTATGTAGGGTTTGATAGGGTGGCTACCCAATAAAGAACGGTGCTGACCTGGGTCAAATATGTATTTAAAGTATTTTTCATATTTGATATATTTATACATAATGTATTTGAAAGGGCGGCACGGTGGTGCAGTGGATAGCGC
This sequence comes from Aldrovandia affinis, assembly GCA_029706075.1. Lineage (NCBI taxonomy): Eukaryota > Metazoa > Chordata > Actinopteri > Notacanthiformes > Halosauridae > Aldrovandia > Aldrovandia affinis. The sequence continues at coordinate 6,093,639 of JAINUG010000031.1, forward strand.
TGTCGCCTCACAGCAAGAAGGTCTCGGGTTCGAATCCAGGCCGGGGGCCTTTCTGTGCGGAGTTTGCATGTTCTCCCGTGTCCGCGTGGGTTTCCTCCGGGTACTCCGGTTTCTTCCCACAGTCCAAAGACATGCACGTTAGGCTAATTGGAGAGTCTAAATTGCCCGTAGGTATGAGTGTGTGAGTGAATGGTGTGTGTCCTGCGATGGATTGGCGACCTGTCCAGGGTGTATTCCTGCCTCTCGCCCGGAACGCATGCTGGGATAGGCTCCAGCCCCGCGACCCTGACCAGGAATAAGCGGCTTAGATAATGGATGGATGGATGGTATTTGAAAGGTGTTTAATTCAGCAATGCATATGACAATACATATAGAAAGCACTGTAAAGTATTTCATTTTAAGAGTTTGCATACTTTTAACATGCGGTATATCCAAATGTAAACTATTTGACTTCAGGGACATACTTGAGAATACATTCAGATACTACACCCTTATGTGGAATAACAACAGACACAACTTAAACATTTATGCATCCATAATTATGGTAATAATAAGGCACATATTCTCCATACTTACAATTACAGCAATGTTATATTGTATAGCAATCATTGCAATTGCCTGCTGCACACACATCTGCGTGTAGACACAAGTCTTGTCAATTAGTTATGTATGAAATGTTTTAAACTAGCGTTTAAATATATTTGATGTTTATTTAAAAAGTACCTGATGAAAGTATTTGAATATTTGAAATGTAATTTTACAATTAAGTGGGGGTTTAATTTTTGGAAAGTGATTTATTTCAGCATGGTATGGAATATACTTCAAATACATCTAATTGTTAAATACTTGTGTGTCCGACCCAAGTCTGGTGCAGCGTGTCACCTAGATGAGATTTAACTTAGCTGGGGTTCTGCCATCAGGTAATCGGGCCTATAAAACTGTCTCAACTCAGGTGGGGCGGGGGTGGGAGGCGGGGGGTGTTGTAGTGGTGGAGGATGACTTTGGGTGGGTGGGTGGTAGCGAGCGTGAGATGTTGGGTGAGCTGTCAGCTGTGTCGGAGTGCTTCGGGCTGGCTGTCCTCCGGGGAGCTGGGCTAGCAGGGTTCAGACTGGGTTTCCTGCATGTTTAATGTGAGGCTCAGGCCCTGTTTCCGCTGCATGCTGATGGGTGCCAGACCCAGGGGTCAGACAGAAGGTCCGCCGCTGGCCCAGCGCCAACCGACCGTCAGCCTGCAGACGGACTGGGGTTTAAAAGTTTACTGCGGGGGGGATGTTGGGACCAGGTGGAGGGCAAGTTATTACCTCTCTCAAGGAGACATGGACTCCTCTCTCCCATCTACAAACACTCCCACCTCTTCAGCACAGATCTGCAGGGCACACTTTTACATTTGCATCTGCGCAGATACAGAACCTACATCTGTACTTCGCACACCATAGGGCACACACACAGACACATAATGTACACGTACATTCTCATTTGTACAGCACACATACATGTACTATATATTGCAGTCAAAAACTACATTCTGAGTGGCCGTAACAGTGGACAAAGCTGAAGAATAAGGGGAGCTCTAGCCATGGCACTCTTACTTGACCTACTACATGCCCGAACGTAGAAAATACACTGTTTACCTTAACTAGTGGTTCTCTGTGGCTCAGTTGGTAGAGCACAGCGTTGGCAACGCTTAGGTTGTGGGTTCAATCCCCACTGGGACCACATATACTGAAAAATGAATACATTCACTACTGTAAGTCGCTTTGGATAAAAGCGTCTGCTAAATGGCATGTATTATTATATTAACTAGTCTTTCAGTGAAGTATGCATCACATCACCACAAAAGTTAATTTGCAGTATAGTTGGGTAAGGATGCATGTGGCTTGACCTGACTGTCTGCTTTAAACAACCAATTAAAAGCATGGCCCTCTTTTGTTTCCTCTGAATGCAGTAGAAGCGTTAGCCTAAAGAAAAGGGTCGTATGAATGGGAGGCTGCGAGCAATGACATGTAGGAGCGTGCAGAGGGTCAGGGAGGGTGCTGTCAGGTGAAGGCGAGCACGTCTCTGCTGCCGGGGCTGTTGTCTTAGTCCACAGGTAGCCTGTGCATGGGGTGTATGGGGCTCCAATAAAAAATGAGCTTGCTACACAAACAGAGGATGTCCAAACACGACCAGGAGCTGAGTGACTCCCTGCACCTGGACAAAAACACAGGCAACCAGTTTCTGAGGCAAGAAAAGAAAAGAGAAAAAAAAGAAAATGTAAAGAAAGAAGGCAGGTCATGGATTTTCCCCAGACAAGCTCAGACACAGCGAGTGAAACTCTGACGCAGGAGGGATCTGTCTACCAACCTCCCCGACCCCACCCGCAACAACGCAGCTTACTCAGGCACGCGAGGGGCACGTTCTGCATGCGCACACACACACACACACACACACGCACACGCACACGCACACGCACACACACACGCACACACACACACACACACACACACGCACATGCACATGCACATGCACACGCACACATACACACATGCACGTACACACACACTCACACACACATAAAGACAGACACACACAACTCAAAAACAGACAACAAACACACATACACACAAACACACACAAACACACACACACACACACACGCACACACACACACACACACACATGCACACGCACACGCACACACACCGACATATACACACACACACACGCACATGCACATGCACACGCACACATACACACATGCACGTACACACACACACTCACACACACATAAAGACAGACACACACAACTCAAAAACAGACAACAAACACACATACACACACACACACATGCACGTGCACACTCACGCACACACGCAACACAAAAACAAACACAAATACACACACCCCCAAATCAGCCCCATACTTCTACACCCCCCACCCCCTTCCCCTAGGCATAATGGCACAGAATCCACCTCAATTCATCTCTCAGCACACTCTGCAAACACACTCTACATACACACCCTAAGGACAGCTAAAGTGCTGTGATTCATTCTGATTACGGATGAAAGAGAGGGGTCTGCTGCTCCGCCTTACCAGAGCGCGTGACTACAGGGCAGGTGTGTGCGCAGGTGTGTGCAGGTAGGCAAACACAAGCAGCCAGGGGTAAGAGCCACTGGCAGACAGGTAGAGAGCAGTGATGAACTATTTCAAGCGCGAGACAGTTATTCTGTCAGCAGGTTCCACCTCCTACCAGAGGATTTATTACCTGAGTGGATACAAATTTAGACAGGATTAGACTGCAGCATATGCAGACAAAATGGGTATTGGGAGTTTCTTCAGGCTATAGGTTGTAAATTGTGGCCTTGGTTGCACTACTGTATGAATAAAGATATTTATCAGGATTCTACTGCAAATGCCGTTGGAAAAATTCCCAAATTCGCTTGAGCGAGTCTGTACTTCTACAACTCCCATGCTACAGCTGGCCTCATTAAAGTCTGGTGTAGATATTAGACGCTGATGCAAAGCCTTCTGGGTAATTTACCACATTGCCTCACCTTGTTGTCAGTTGGATGATGGGATATTGCAGCTCTTGGACTTCAGGAATCGGCCTACAAAAATGAAGGGAATGTGGGAATTTTAAAAGGCGTCTAGGCCATTGCAAAAATATTATTTTGCTCTTGCCTTCACTTCCAGTTTTTACTTTTAACTTTTTTTTCCTTCTTACATTTGTATCTCATTGTTTCATTTTCTCTTGATTATTTATTTATTTGTTTATTTGTCAGGTGCAAGCACAGTTATATTGCTTCTTTCACTGGTGCAGTCCAAGGTCATTGCACCTGTGTACACTTCATGCACAGTTGGCAAAGCTGGAGTAACAGAATGATCATCACACAACTGAACTGAAAATTCATAGGTATCAACATTGTACTTGATACCTTGATATCAACATTTGGGGAAATGTTTTTGCAAAGCCAAGATAAAATGTAACATAGCAAATGGCTTTTATGTGGCCATGACATCACAGTATTATATTATTATTATATATTTTTTATGACACAAAATGTGAAGTCAGACCTCAGTCATGCGGGTCTACAAAGGCTCAGGAGGTGACTGTCATTGTGAGCAGGCCAGGGGGCAAAACTGGCAATCCATGTGGGCAACCTGACACCTCTGGAATCTCATTCTAGCCCAGCACAATCCATCACACAGTGACCGGGACAGGTAAGGAGTACTGTATGCCCCCCCCAATTATCCCGGGCAACACTGCTGACCTCACCCCCTCATCCCCTCTCACTTTGACTCATCGTCTCGCCCACTCCTTCTGTCATTAGTCCAGAGCACTGAGTGCCAGTGTCTGGGGGGGACGCGGGTACAATGGAACTGTCTCTCAAAGTCCCGTCCTCTGGGGGCTTTGTGTGAGCGCATCGCTTCAAAGAGATGGGGGGGGCATGAGAACCGTGTGGCAGTGAGGGTGTTGTGGAGGAGTAGTCACACGTCTACTTCAGTGAAATGGACCCACATGCCTTTAAAATATATATATATTTTTTTTTTGTTTCCGATTTTATCCGATTTTCTCCAAATTTGGTAGCCAATTAGACCCGCTATTTTATGTCAATCCCCCCCAGTAATGTGAGTTCGCTGCCGTAGTCCTGCGACCGGTAGTGACGAAGGCGAAGTAATGCCTCCTCCGAGACGGCACTCGGCAAGCCGTCGACCGTAACCCGGTACTACAGAGCCACTCTTATGCGCAGCGAACGTCATGTCGGCTTCCCTTCCCCCTCCCTGGGGCGGACAGCCAATCGCCACCCCTGGTGGCACTCCCGGCCAGAGCCGACTCTGGCGAGACGGGGAATTGAACCCCGGTCTCCATGGCCAACGTCGGACGTTGTAACCACTGGACCACGCGGGAGGACCCACATGCCTTTTTAAAGGAGGTCTGTGGTCTGGTCTGGTCACATGGTCTATAACTTCATTTGTAGTGTGGTAGATGGAGGGGGATGTGTGTGTGTGTGTGTGTGGGTGGAGGGGGGGGGGATAATGGGGGAAGATAAAATGGTCACATGTGCTCCCCTCAGGACTTCAGTGCTTATTCAGTGAGCAAACAGCGGCGGTAAATCTCAAGCCGAAGATGACCTCCGATCAGTGAGGAGCGTGTGTAAGGTTGTGGCGGGATAGGGTGTTCACATCGCCTCCACCTGGGCTGGGCACCCAGACACTGCAACAGCTGCAGTGTGGGTAATGCCAAAACCCGATGAGGTCAGCCGGCCATTTGTCTTTTCTTGCCCACGCCCTCCTTCTCCATCTCATCGCATTTTATTGGATGTGCAGTGGCCAATCTGCAGGACCCTCCAACCGCACCAGCACTGCAGCCATATATGGCAATGGATAAAACTGTACCGTCAACAGTCATGCTAAATTGAGAGCAATATGAAGAATTAAATTACTTATACTTGCATACATAAACCAACCTGCTGTTCCTGAAATAGTACTACAGTATATACAGTATGCAATTGCTGCTGTCTTTATGAGGTGGATGTGAATTACTGGTCTGGTGAATTTTCATCTTTCGGGGCTACACCCACAACGTGACCACATAATGAACTGCATTCAGGAGCCAGGACAGTGTGGCTAAAAAAACATATTTCTGATACTGATATGGCCTGTTATGGAAAAACACAACCAAAATCTGCATTACAGAATTGATGAAAAAATAATGTAAAATATGACAAAATATGAGTGTCGCTGAACACACTAGGTGTGCTGATCAGTCACATTGTCACATTGGTTCCCATAAACCCAGGCCTTGCCTCACTTCCTGCTGTGTCATTAGGCTGACAGGCCTGAACTTGGAGCAGGGCGGGAGGAAATGAGAAGGGTGTGGCAGTGGCGGGACAATTAAATGTCACGTTTTTTCTTTTCAAAATGAGTTTACGTTGACCTGAGGGGTATTCCTGCACTATTGACTCTCCTGTGAGGTGGGACAGTTTTACCATACAAGTGGGGCAGTCCATCCTCTTGTGGGACAGTTTTACCATGCAAATGGGCCAGTCCACCCTCCTGTGGGGCAGTCTACCCTCCTGTGGGGCAGTTTCTCAGAACATAAGGATATGCTTGCTCAATATACCCTCCTCTGAGGGTATCTCTGAGCTGAGGGGTATCCCTGAATTATTACACTCCTAGGGGGTTGTTTTTCTAAGGTAAGGGTTCATCTCATTACCCTCCTGATAAATAGAGACAGAGAGACACCCACCACAGAGTAAAATACACTGTGGCAATGAAACATACAGTATATTACCAGATTACAGATATATCCACCATTAAAACATCCAACATTAAAACACGGTGGTTCCGTGTGGCACAGTAGGTAGAGCACGGCATTGGCAATGCTTAGGTTGTGGGTTCAATTACCACTGGGACCACATATACCGAAATATGTATGCATTTACTACTGTAAGTTGCTTTGGATAAAAGCGTCTGCTAAATGGCATATATATAACTTTTTTATGGACTCCCTGCCCTCTCTATGCAGTAACTCTTCTTTCTCAAAATTGCCCAGAATGAGTGGGAAAATGTAGGCAGTGTCCTCAGGGCCAAATCTAATGGTCAAACTTCACAAATGCACAGGCTACACAGAATTTCCTTAACACGTTAAGCATTTGATTTGACAAACCTTAATAGTCTGGAAGTGGCATTAGTCCAAAATGCACATATTTAATGAACATATTCCTGTTTATATTTCCTTCCCTTGACAGATTTGATACAAGATACCTATCAGTGTTTTTGAAAAACATCTCAATGTTTTGAGTAAAAATAATTGAATTATTACATTCATGGCACAACATTGAAAGATGAAATATATCCACGCGTAGTGGAAATATAGTCCCTAAATGAGAAGCATTATTTTCCATGGCTGCAGAGTGAAAGTAAGGAAAGAGATTTTATTTCCACTCAATTTAGTCGCATTATCAAACTTCCCCAGAAAATGGCCTGTTGTTTTAATTATAGCTGCAGGCAGGATACGGATGAGTGACCACCACCCTTCTCTGAGATTTGAGTAGAAAAGTGCAGTCCCAGAGTCAAAACCACAGAAAAACACAGCTCTGCCTGCACTTTCCCCTCTTTTGTGTAGAACAATAAAATATTCAAGATTTCCTTTCTTCTTCCCAGAGTTGTGACTGTTATGCAAGTCATAAGTAAGTCTCAAGTCTTAACCTTCAAGTTTCAAGTAAGTCCGAAGTCATGAAGGCTAAGTCTCAAGTAAAGTCCCAAGTGACCATGTACAGGTCAAGTCAAGTCACAAGTCACAAATTTCAGGTGTCAAGTCCTCAAGTCACATTCAAAACAAGTCTCTCGAGTCATCCAGCTAAAGTCCAAGTCTAGTCCCAAGTCAAGTCTGAAGTACTTTTATTTTTTGCAAGTCAAGTCTGAAGTCATCATAATTGTGACTCGAGTCCACAACTCTGGTTCTTCCTCTGCGAAAGGGTTTCCAAACAGGACTGTGCACTGAGCAGGTAGATGTCCACTTTCCCTCCATCTTCGAAATAATGCAATACATGTGGGAATACCTGTGTATGAAAGCTGGAAAGGCTCTGAGTGCAAATACACAGGAACTGAGAGGGTACGCTTGCATGGAAGGCGTATTCTGATCCTGCGTTTAATGCCTGTAATTGTTCACAGCCATTTTTTCACATTAATTCAGGGAAAATCGGTCATTCCCTTTCCCTATTGCCACGGTGGTGAGGGTTTATTGTCAGAGTGACTTCTTATTGACCCACATGTTGAATGGGGTCACACCACAGCCCACAGTACCTCCTGGTGGTCAAAAGCTGCAAGGTTCCCTTTGTGAGAGGGAGCTGCTCATATTGATGGGCAGAATGGTTGATTCACAAAGCTCTTTGACTTGAAATTACATAAAGTTTTATGTAAAGTTTTATTTACTGACTACAGCCAATCGGTGCTTTGATCTGGTCAGAGTAACTAATAATCACAGTTTAAATCGACGTATGTCTTTGTAAGTCTTTTACAAATCCATGGCTGTTTATTGAAGTATCAAGAGTGTGGCTCAGTAGGTAGAGCATGGCGTTGGCAACGCTTAGGTTGTGGGTTCATACATATACTTAAAAATGTATGCATTCACTACTGCAAGTCGCTTTGGATAAAAGCGTCTGCTGAATGACATATATTACGTACTATATTACATATTACAAGAGCCTTACACAGCAAAACAGCAATGTAATGAAATAACCAGCTGGAGTGGGGAATCTCACGACTCGGGAGTCACATGGGGAGAAAATGCTCCGGGTGCTGGGGTCAGTGGCAGGGCCCCCTGGACTGTATCTGCCCGCTTCGCACGCCCCCTCTGGCTCCTGCCCAGGCTCAGAGGTTCCTCTGCAGGCCCACCGTAAACACCCGGAACCTTATTTCTAAACGGCGCCGGAGAAAAAGTGAAGAAAAAAAACAAAGCAGCTGCAGATGTTTACACTCAGGGGGCCCTAAACAGGAAGCGGAGTGCCGTAGTCTTGAGTCTGGAGAGTAGAAACACTCCTCTTCTCGACCCCACAGGCCCTGCAGAGACTCAAATAATACCACCCCCATCAGCTGCTGCTCATTAGAGGGAGATTCACTTATCCTATCAAACCAACTAGACCATATCGTCACGTAAAAACCTTGCCAAAAAAAGTTTTTTTCATACTTTTTTGTCATGAATGACAGGCCACACAGGAATCAAGAGAATTGAATTGCAGCCATTTCAGCTCAGTAGCAAGCTACTTTCAGGACATCAAAAGAACAGAATTGTCCAGCCCTGGTCCAAAGAGACCATAGGAGAAGGTCCAGGGATGGTATTAGAGACGGATAGAGGCGAATAATTAAGAGAGTACAGTGATGGCATGGGACGGGGTTAAGAGACACCGACTTGTGGTGAAAGCAGAGCCCTTGTGTGCCCGCATGACAGCCTCATCTCCCCTGGGAAACCTGTGGCTATCGTACACACCCGTGGGACTGGACATGCCCTGATCCCCACTCCTCCGCAAGCACAGTCTTTCCCTCTGAGCCCTTTTAAGGGGCTAAAACTTAATCTTGTGAAGATTTATTGCGCTTACAAAAACAATTACAGGCCATGAATCAAACTAGAGGGCTGATGTGAGTGGATGGGGAGTGTTCTACTTTATCGCTAAATATAGATACAACGTGGCCCAGTCCATTTGGAAAGGCTCAGGGTGGAGAACGAGGAGCCATTTGCAGTTGCCATGGTGCCTGAGGTGAATGGACAGGAAGTTATTCCTCAGCACTAGTGAAAGCAGGGTCCAGGTGCACATGTAAATCCTGACCTCTGCCATAGTTACCTGCACTGCTGCAAGCCTACAGACCTTTCTTTGCCCCTGTATGTTCCAGCTGTGGTACATATTGACTGTTTTCCACATAAAACATACTTACTCCCTCAGGGAAAAACACAGAGGACCTGGTCTTCTCTAATTGCCTGAAAGTCTGTCACAGAATTTAATGAGCTAGCCAGCCAGAGCCCTGCATCAAAGGTCAATGGTTAGTTTTTTTTTTTTTATCAGTGGTTCGTGGGTTTTTACACAGTGCATTTGGACTGTCTTTGTCAAATCAAACCACAATCATATTAATGACTTATCTGTGCTATGACTGTGCTATTTGTTTCACTTACACAATGGGGTGTTTATGAATTTAGAGCAGCAGTCTGATGGTGTGTAGGGTGCAGGGTAGTGTGAAGGCATTAGGGTACAGGGCAGTATGACAGTATTAGGGTACAGGGCAGTGTGAAGGCCGAGCCCTAGATCCTGCGAGAAGTGTGAGCTGCCCCCATCAACCCTCACCCCCACGCCAACCACCCCAGTTCCTGGATCTGGACCCTCTCCAGTTTAGCCCCCCGCTGACTACCTAACTCAGGAGGGGCAAAGTCTTTCAGCCCTGAGTCACCTTGGACTGACCATGACATGGTCTTTTTTGGACATACCCTGTGCCGGCCAGAAGAGGATGGGCTCCCCCCCTTTTAGTCTGGTTCCTCCCAAGGTTTCTCCCTACCAAGGGAGTTTTTCCTTGCCACTGTTGCCTTTAGGCTTGCTTTTGGGGGGGGTCTAGGCCTGGGTTCCCCCTCTGTTAAGCGTTTTGTGACAATTCAATTGTGAAAAGCACTATACAAATAAATTTGATTTAATTTTGATTTGATTTTGATTTGATTTGATTAGGGTACAGGGCAGTATGAGAGTATTAGGGTACATGGCAGTGTGAAGGCATTAGGGTACATGGCAGTGTGAAGGCATTAGGGTACAGGGCAGTGTGATAGCATTAGGGTACATGGCAGTGTGAGATTATTAGGGTATAGGGCAGTGTGAAGGCATTAGGGTACATGGCAGTGTGAGAGTATTGAATGATACGTGCTGTCCTTGTCTCAAGAATAAACACTTAAGAACAACCATTATTCAAATCGAAAACTGCTCAGCTGTGAGGAACTTAAAGAATCTTAAAAAAACACTAACAGTTTTGTCAGGATAATGAAGGGAAAGCTAAAGTCATTATAACATATCATATCCTAATGTCTTTGGAGAGAACTCGGGTGGAAATGCATCAACAAAGGGAGAGGGAAATTTACCAGGTGCTTTAAACATTTTTCAGCTAGTTGCTGAGATAGACCCTCCCACTGCAATGACAGAAAAATTGATTGCAACACAATCTGGAACTACCTCACCTCTTTAGATAAACACTTCTCAACTTTCACACGATCCTCGAATACAGCTCATTTTATGATCTTTGATCATTCTTTGCATTTCCAACAATCTCGCTCAAGTGTCGCAGACATGTCAACCCTCCGCCCACCCCCTGTCATATTGTCAAATTCCCCACTGGAAATGCACAGCTCATCAAAAACATGATTTGCTGTTATTGTGATATTCCATGCAGGTGGGCCTTCCTCTGTCCCTGAGGTAAGCCTTCCAGAAGATTCTCATAAAACTACACAAAGTCTAGACATCAGACAGATACAATGCCCCCAGCAGACTTTTGGGAAGGCAGTGCTTGGCTACGTTGGAGCTCAGTGCGCTCAACTTTGATCCCCATTGGATGGTGGGCCACTATGAAAAGCTCCCAGCAGGCCTACACAAAAAGGCTTTCCATGTGTTTGCAGTTCAGTGTAATTACTCTACCAAAACATACAAGGGACTAACTTGAAGGATTAGACGGATAAATAGTCTTCAGTCTAAGTACTCCTTGACATAAATCTCATTTCAGTGCCATTGTAGCCTTCGACAGCATCCTTCATTTGAGTGTTAGGATAGGCAACACAGTCAGATTTAGCATCAATTAGATGATCATTTTCTACAATGATGCGAGTCCCCCGGTAACAGCAAGCTGTGCTTCAGGGAGTAAAATTCCTGTTCAAGGGGACAACAGCAAAAATGTTCTCCCCCCTGAACTCCAAGCTCCATGGGCAGAGCCCATAACTTAGACAACATCAAGGTAGTGCTGGAGAACAGACTGGAGCCTCTTGGACAGCGGGATTCCCTCGAGATGACCGTCCTCACCCGGCGCCATGTCTCAATTGGCGTCCCAAACTGAGCCGGCCCCCCGGTGCCCTGCGGCCAACAGACACCACCTGCACCGAAGCAGAGTCCCATTTCCTGCCCGTCCCGGGAGGTCACGACCGCACGGCACGCCGCCAGAGCCTGGGATACGTCAGCCGCCTCAGGACACAGAACAGGCGCGGGGAGAGGGGGGCAGCAGATGATCCGCAAGGGCAGACAACAGCTACACAGTCACTATGTCACAGGGCTTTTCACAACAGGGACAGATTGCTGTACTTTCCATTGCATCCATCTCCGACGGGTTCCTGCTGTCCGTCTGTCAACCAAACCGCTGGAGACGAGAGAGCAGATCAGAGAGTGGACGACCGGTGTTCGTTTCTATACTAAATGGCACACGAGTGTTAGAAAGGATGTGTGTATGTGTGTGTGCGTGCACAGTTTGCACCCTTGATAAAGATGAGCAAAAAAGGTTGTATGAAATAAACAATACAGTTGATGAGCTATATTGTATGCTCAAATAAATGATATTATTTTATACCAATACAATTGCTCTGAGATTTTGTTTAACAAGTAATGTTTTTCTTCCCAAAAAGATGCCACAATTATTCCCATACCTCTTTGGTGAATACAATAGGGGAATCTTTGACCATTCCTCCATACAGAATCTTTCAAGATCCTTCAGTCTGCGCTTCTGGACTGCCCTCTTCAGTTCAAACCACAAATTGTCAATAGGATTAAAGTCTCGAGAATGAGATGGCCATTGCAAAACAGTAGTTTTGGGGTCAGTTAACCATTTCTTGGTTACTTTTGAGGGACGCTTAGGATCATTGTTCACTGAAAGGATCAGCTTCCCAGCAGAGGGAACCAGGTTTTGGGCCAAAATGTATTGGAACTTGCTGGGTTCATGATTCCATTGACATTAACAATTAACATTAACACCAGTAGATGCAAGTGGGTATGACGTTCTTTTCACCATCAGCATTCTTCTTCCGACGACAAACCCACTGCTTGTGCGCATGGCCAAAAAGTGCAATTTTGGTCTCATCTGACCATAACACTCGATTGCATTGCCAACAAAATCTTTTTCTCTGAACAATTGTTTTAGTATAAAATAATAAGATTTTCACTTTTTGAGCATACAACAGAGCTCATTACCTGTATTGTTCATTTTATACAGCCTTTTTGCTCATCTTTATCAAGTTGACTATGTGAATTGACTATGTGTATATACCAGAGTATGTGTGTGTTAGAGAAAGGGTACGTGTGTGTGTGAAAGAGAAAGGCTGTATATGTGTATTAAAGCGAGGTAGGGTATGTGTGCGTAGTTCAGCTTGCGGCCAGTCAGTATGTGGTGGTGGTAGAAGAAAAGCTCTTACTACAGAGGCACATAATTAAATTGAGGTACTTAATTCACACCAATGATAAAATCCTGAGATTAAGTTTTGCCACTATGAATTAGAATGCCAACATATGTTGCCACTAAAGCCCAGGGAATTGTATACAATGCAACAGGGAGCAGTTGCAATGTAAGGAAAGCAATGGGATCATAAAAACACTGCAGGCTTTTAATTCCAAACAACACACATGGCCAGCAGCCACGGCCATAAAACCCGGCCCTTAGTCATTTCGGTAAGTCAGGGGTCAGTGTCCACTGGAAATGAACCACGGAGGCAGTAATGGGCACCTCTTACAACCTGAGACATCAGGAAAATGCGGTCTGCTGACCATTATCAGTGACCTTTGACCCTTCCACTCACCCAGCTGGCACAAAGCACACTGAAATCTGTATTCTGCTGGTGTACTGTACGAGTCCTGTGAAAGCAATCGTCAGGCTGCACTCTGTGCTTTGCGTCAGCCGGTGGAGCTAAAATACTTCACCAACACACTCAGAAGGGCTCTGCATCGTAACTATTGTTACCATGATTCATCCTCTGGATGTATTAGCTGTAATAGCCATGTGCCCCGCCCCCAGCTTCACTGAGACCAATCAGGTCAATTGAGAATGAGCCATGCACATGAAGCACTGCTCATTTTACCTCAGTTAGATACAAACATCCGGCCCAAAAAAGAAACAAGCGGTAGCTAAACATACTCATCGGCCATTCAACAGCTCACATCTGCTCACTACAACATGAACAATTAAAGTTCCTACAAAAAATACAATTCAATACTATCCTTCATACATTTAAATTCTGCCTACGCCAGGTCTTTAAAACATTTAAAGGACTGCGTAAATGTTTAAACTCTAGCCATTACTAAAACTCTGCTGTTTTAACTGCTAACTGCTGTTATGATCTGTGAGAGAAATGAAGTGGGAAATAATGGAAACAGCCCAACAGATGATGTTTGGCAGATTTGACTGGCCGTCACATGCCCTGGCCCAAAACATCAACAGGAAATACCACCTGACACATGAACCATGTCCTGCCATTGCCAACACAAGCTGCCAGCTGAAGACTGGCCAGATGTGGCACTGCAGCATTGCAGTTCTGTAAGTGCGGCCATGTAGATAGCCCCATCTGCTGGCAACTATGTAGAAATTCACTCACAATTAAATGGAGTACTTTACTGCCAATGTTGCGCGTGGAAACGCATGACTCCTGTAGGCGTTGCCAGTCCTCGTGTAGCAAGTTACTCTGAAGTGGCAAGATCCCTTGGATCAGGGGTGTCCTGTTTTAATCCGAGAAGGGCTGGTGTGGTTGCAGGCTTTTCTTCCAACCCAGCACTAAAACATCAGATAATTAAGGTCTTGATTAAATCATGCGTTTTAGTGCTGAACTAGAACAAAAGACTGCACCCACACCGATCGTTCTCAGATACTTTTGAACACTGTTGCCTTGAATGAACCTCCACATTTAAATACGCTTCAAAAATCACATGCATTTATGAAATCTTCAGTGACAAGTGATTATGCTTTTTTTTCCTTTTTTAAACATACACACACCCATAACCTTGACTAAGCACACCAAACAAGGGAATAGAAACTATAGTTTATTTTGTCACCAGGCAAACATATTCAAATTCACAAACATATACATTACCAAAAGGAAGAAATGGAAGTTAGATTTAAAAATCAGATGAGTAAATCAAGTTGTACACTTGAGTGCAAAAGGCATGTATAATTGTATGCAGTCAAAAAAACCTGTACACTTTCAGATACATAAAATCCATGATAAGTTCGATTCGATATGAAGTTAAAATGGTTGGAAGTAAACAATGACGACACGTGTAGTAAAAATCATGACAGAGCACACCAACAGCAAATGTCACCTACTCACCGATTGACTCACTAACTAATGCACTTTAGACACAAAATATACAACCACAAATATACAATAAAAACAGTGAAATGCCTGAATCCACAAAGCATACAACCCCCCCACATGAGGGAAAGTTCCACTATCCAAGGGATGGAAATGTTCCAGCAGCCACTTACGGCAAAAAAGGACAAACAGTACACAAAAACAAACTGTAAGCGCCAATTGTCCACCTCATCCCTCGGGGTGAACCGAGTTCCTTCATAACTGTGTTTGAGGCTAAACAGCACCCTCTAGTGGCAGTTGCTTGAAATGTAAGTCCCCAGTCCTTGTTTCCCTTGACAGGGCTGTTAAAGTAGTCACTGCAGCACTGGTGGAGGAGACAGAACGATGTTGTCGGTTTTGGGATGGGGCCTGTTCACTCAAAGAAGCCGTCCAAGGTGGTGAGGCAGGTGGGGAGCTTGCCAGCTGGCGGCCTGGAGACCTTCTTCCTCTTGGCCCTCATCGCCAGTGGGCGGACCTCCAGCAGGGGAGACTGGATGAGGGGCGGAGTCAAGGAGAAAGACGGGTGCTCTCCGCATACAGGAGGGTAAGGTGGGGACACACCGTGATCGCAAAGGACACAATCCGGTAAAGGCACAACATTCAAAACAGGGCCAACATCACTCCTTCAACCCCCGTTAACCCCTTAACTGTCACCCCCTATTTTTGGCATTCAGTCTATTTAGACATAGCCAAATATAAGAGCGTAGCTCAAGAACTGTGAAGGCCACATGCCTGCATTTAAAAGGAAACATTGTGGTTTATGGGGATGTGGGGATGTAAATAAATGAAATGCATCAAAATATTGCGTAAATATAAATCTATATTATTATAATATACAAAATGATATAACAATTTGTTTTAGCAAAGACAAAATTACACTAGTAATTGTCTGCCCTCATTGCACAAAACTATTTGTGTCAGTCAGTGTCCTATGGTCAGGCAACACGATAAAAGCTATATAGCTTATTTTGGTTCTGCCAGTCATTGAAGCGGTCACCGTCTTAGGACATGAACGTGGCAGAGCCAGGCAAGACCAGGACGTGTCTTCTGGTGGCAGAGCCAGCACTTCTGCCTACTAGCTGACCGGTAGCTACTCGCCAGTCGTAAACGGGATCCTGCTTGTCGAAGCGGTCTTGTTTGGGGCTTTTAGTATTGTAAAATCAAAGAATAAATCCAAATAAACTAAAAGAATAAAGAGTTTTCCTAAATTCTGAAGCCCGTGCACTCTCTTTGATCTTCATTAGCAGCACGACGTGCGCATAACACATACATGATAGTAAACGCAAACCAAAGGAAACCATATATCGTTGTAAAGGATAACCCATTGGCTAGAACCCTAGACACATTTCAGCATATATGGAGGGAAGTAGTATCATGACCCATGATCTTATTACTGGTGGCACTGCTTGCCATTCAGGGGGGCTGTTTGGCCAATACTTATCGGAGAATGACTTATTTTGTAGCAAAGATTGACCATCGCGAGGACACAAAACTTTCCTATGTGAAACATACTCACATATCTCGTAGACCCAGGAGAATGACACCTTTGCGGTTGTTGGCGACACGAAGCGCATACTAAACATTGGAACTCGATTTGGCTTGCTCTTGTGACAGAACACGGTCTCTACTTTTGTTCGTTAGACCCTTATGGTGATTAGGATGCAGGGACAGGATTATATATTTCTTGCAACATCACAGTTAACGTGACTTGGCATGCATTGCTGAAAAAGATGATTCCACCCGATCTGTGCATGCATAGTTTCTGTACATTTAACCGTGATATTTAAAAGAGAACGTGCTATGCGATGTAGACAGCCCTTAACATTTTATTATTTACAAACCACTGGATATCTACTGAAGCCATTTCAGATTACGCACCTTGTTCAGTGACACTGCATCCCACCTGGACACCAAACCTGGAATCCTCTGGTTTATAGGCCCAAAAACATTGAAATACCTCAACGGTATCTAACATCACACTCACAGAGAAGGATACAGGCTGGATGAATTTTGTCCTTCCTCCCAGACCATCGTAGCCACTTCTCACCTAAAATAAGATCAGGGCTAATGTAATCGGTAATGATACATTCAATGGAGTTGGGCCAGATTCCCTTCAGCCCGGCTATTGAAAAAGGAGAATAGATATGGTGCTCAATAGCCAGGACAATATACAAGATGACTCCTTGCCTGGGTAACTTCAAAAGGACTAACCCAAAGAAAATGGAAAGCTAGAGCGCAGAGAGCTTTAAAGCCATTTAGCATATTCGTTGAGCAGGCCCAGGATTTGACCCTTGACTCGGAGATGTCGACCCTTGATGTCGGTCTCATCTGGGCCTCTCCAATAAACGTGCTAAATGGCTTTAAAGCTCTGTGTCCTCTACCTCTCCATTTTCTTTGGGTCAGTCCTTTGAATTTACATGGGTAAGGAGTCTTCCTGTACAGGGGTACAATTCCTTCCCTTAGCCAGAGGGGATAGAGATGAGAGACTGTAGAGCAGGGGTGCCCAAGTTCGGTCCTGGAGATCTACTGTCCGTGCAGGCTTTTGTTCCAGCCCTTCACTAACACACCGGATTCCATGAATCACTTCACTAACACACCTGATTCCACTAATCAACTGCTCGTCAAGGCAATGAATGTTCGAATCAGGTGTGTTAGTGAAGAGCTGGAACAAAAAGCCTGCACGGACAGTAGATCTCCAGGACCGAACTTGGGCACCCCTGCTGTAGAGTTTGCAGGAGAGGGGGAGGGGGAAAGGTGAGAAGGCGTGACTCACGGCTCCCGCCCTGTTCTGCTGGGGCTCCAGCATGCTTCCGAAGCTCTTCTTCCTGAAGAGGATGGAGTTGCGCAGGAAGGGCTGCAGGTCTTCATCCGGGACACGGTTCTGCACAGACAGGCAGACGCACGCACGCACGCAAACACACACACACAAATAACCACTGGTGGTGGGCAGCAACACTGTATAACCAAAATGCAACTGTGTTCCTTCACTCTACAGGTTTATGTAATGCTGTACTTGCGGCATTTTATCTTAGCAGCGTCTGGAGAACGCCGCGTGGCTGCGTATGAGCCCCCGACCCACTTAGTTTGGCTGGACAGGTGTGTGAGCCGCTGGGCCCGCTCCCCCCCCCCCTCCTCAGCTAAAGTGACCCACTGCCGAGCTGAAAGACCCCGCTGCACACTCGTCTCACTCACAATAACAAGAGGAGAGTGAGGACGTTCTTGCGTCCGTTGCTCGGCATTTCATTTGACAAACGTTACTTTCCTGAAGTAAAACAGTACCTTGCTTCCTGCAGAGGTGCCGTCGCTGGGCGCTGAAAGTAAGCAGCTGGGGGAACAAACAAAAGCAAACTCATGCCATCTGGAGCGCAGCGATAACGGAGGAGCGCAGGGAATAGAGGCCCGGCGGGGGGCGCTGGTTCTGAGAGACCGAGAGACTCACTCCGGTGGGTGCAGCCGCATCTTCTTGGAAGGGACAGTCCCGGGATTCTTGTCCGGCGGCTTGGGGGTGGACACGTCGAAGGTCAAGTTGAGGTCGATGTCCTTGTTCCCCGCAGGCTGGTGCAGAAGAGGCCGTTCCAGCGCCACAGGAGCAGGACTGCCCGGGGCAACAAGACACACCCCCCCCATCAGCAACATCCAATTAAAGAGTTCAGTGCTGATCAGCAGGGTCACCAAAGCTCTGAGAGCATTCAGTAGTATCCAGCAGTACCCCCAAACCCCAATATCAGTGAGTGCATTCAGTACTGACTACTGTAAGCATTCCAAAACCAAATGTGAACTTGAATACTAACCAGCTTTTATTGGGAAAAACACCACAACTACAACACAGCACATTTCAATCAAGGTTCTCACAACTGGCTCAACTGCGGACATTAAAACATCCCTAAAATGTAGTTTTACCTCAAACAGGGTAAGGACTTCCGGACTGGGGTCATGTTCTTCAAACTATGTTTTTTTTTTTTTTACTACATTTTTGGACAGCTCACTTACCCCCACCCTCGTATCTCTAGTCTGCTATGCCACCTTTAACAGAGGAGAGAGCCGAGTATAATGGAGAGGAACGTGTTAAAAATGGCACTGACCTCTCGAAGACCAGCCTGCTGAGTGCCTCGTTGGTGCGGGTGGGTGTGCTCAGCGTTTTCTGCAAGATCTCCACCTTCTTTTTTAGACTCTGACAGGAAATGGCAACTAACCATGTCAAACACTTCCGTACCATGCAACGCATCGAACAAAGGCAGTACATGCTCAAAGGCACTGTGTGATGTGCCTTTCAATACTGAGGAGTCTAACGTTTTAACAGTTGAGAGATTTTAAATTAAACCCGACGACGGCCAGTTTCAATACTGCACAAGCTCAATGAAAAAGATCGGTTATAAGATGATATAAAACAAAGCATTAGAAATGTGAATGTGGAATGTGCATGCTTTTGGAGGTTCATTAGAAGTGCTCACAGTGATCTCTTTGTCTGCATTCCTCAGGTCCTCTCGCATAGCCTTCATGTCCTCCTTCATCCTGTGCATCTCCATGTTGGCTTTCTGTAACTAGAGAGCAAAAGAGCCAGTGAGTCTATACCAGCCTGTGGTAGAAGAGTCTGTACCCACCCTGAGACAGTGAGTCTATACCAGCCTGTGGTAGAAGAGTCTGTCCCCACCCTGAGACAGTGAGTCTATACCAGCCTGTGATAGAGTCTGTACCCACCCTGAGACAGTGCCACTCTACACCACTCTTGGCAGAAAAATCCTAGTTCACGACATGGCATTGTACACATTCAAATATACTCTGGACAGAGGACTGCTACCACAGCTGTGAGTGTATTACCTTGCTGTTGGATGCAAAGGCCTCCCTCCTGAGCTTCTCACACATGTCATTGGAGGACTTGTGACCTGCTTTCAAGTTCTCATACTCCCTGGAGAGAAGGCAAAGACGGTATACACATGAGAAACAGGATTCATTGTTTCACTGGGTAGGAGGCTATTACATACAAAATATTCATAGTCCTACAGGTCTTGATGAAAATATGGCAAGAGAATCTGGGCAGGGGAAGCGGGTTGGAGGGGGAGAGAAAGCCAGTGAAATAGAGTGGAAAGCAGGCATTTCGCCCGGCCAAGGTGTAGATGAGGGTGGTGATGGGGCGTGCATCTTACTTCTTAAGGGAGATGCAGTAGATGGAGAGCTGCTCCACAGCAGAATGGCCCACCCCCATGTCTGTGACCATGGCCTCCACCTCCTCCCGCTGCCCCTGTAAAACCAAGTTCAGACTGGCCACACAAACACACAGAGGGGTGGTCAGTACAAAACACCCATCATGACAGACCACACACTACATGGCAGGCTGCACACTTTCAGCTGTGAGAGCCTCAAGCTTATGACAGCATGAAAGACATTTTTGAATGTGGATGGGACTTCGAGAACACCACTAGCCTAAAAACAGTTACCTACTACCGCACAAGTGTAAAAATTGATTAGTATGGATTATGGGGTGTTCAGCCTTCTTCCAGGGGCCAGTAATGGAATGAAAACTGAAGTACGGTAATCAAAACAAAAATTAAGGTAAAAAACAGCGTATCAATTTTCTAAGGACAGACCTCAAATGCCCTTTTAAATCTGGACCAACTTAAAAGTCATCAGTTCAGCACTTCCACTCCAGTGACCTCCCCCGTTCCGACCCAGCGAGGCTCCACATCGGCTGAACCTGTGCGAACCGGTACGGTATGTGTACCTCTCGTAGGTCTTCATCTTGGTCCTCAGGCGCCGCGCCTCTTCCTTGGCAGATTTAATGTCATCCTGCTGGTTCTCCAGGTACTTCATCTGTTTCTGAAAAGCAAAGACCACATATACCACCACCGTCAATTCCAATGCTTGACAGATAATATATCTGCTTGATGCTGTAAATGCCCACTGCTATGACATAACAGGGAAAACACATCCATTTCAGCATGTGTAAAATGAGTTCTTGCAGTGACATTTGACCTGGCTTAAGAGTGGTTACCCGCAACGCAGAGCAGATGACCTCCTTTTCTGTGACCTCCTTCTTCACGCAGTCCAGGTCCATTTTCTGCCTGTCCACAGTCTGCCTCAAGGTCTCCACCGTCATCTGACGTTCTCGCCAGTCTCTCTCTGAAACACAGAACCAGGGTCAACAAACAGACACATATACATAGACATATACATGCCCATGCCCTGCATTCCCCAAACACTGCTTCTGAAACACAGAACCTGGGGTAGAACATACTAAAGTTACTGGCAAATGCATTACAAGCTTCTCTTTCACCTTACCTTTTGCACTAAGGAGCACTTTCATTCTATCCAGTTCATTCTGAAAAACATGACAAGAGAGATACTCATTAAAATTCTTGCCTATACTCCGTGTGTGTGTGTGTGGCAAGCGAGGGGTTTCAAGGAAGCTTATTTACTGGATGTGGGAACCAAACTCTGGTCTTCCACATCATAACATAGCAGGATTACCACATTGCTAAAAGGCCAGGCCACTTGGCGACGTGGAATGCCCTGCAACAAAGCTCTTCCGAGCAACGTAACCCTGCCTGACAGGAGAGTGATGTGATGTGATGTGATGTGATGTGATCACACACACACACACACACACACACACACACACACACACACACACACACACACACACACACACACACACACACACACACACACACACACACACACACACACACACACACTTAAAGATAAAGGGGAACCGTTCAAGATCTCTAAAACAACCTGGCATCTTGGGGTTACAAGGTGTCTAAAGCTACCATTCGACAACGCCTACAAGACAATGGCCTTTATGGCAGAGTTGCAAGAAGGAAGCCTCTTCTGAAGACAATTCACCAAAAAAGGCATCTTGAATTTGTCAAACTACATCAGAACAACAATTGGAACTGTGTCTTGTGGTCAGATTAAACAGAAATCACCTCATGCCTACGGCGAAACATGGTGGTGGATCTTTAATGTTTTGGGGTTGTTTTGCATCCACAGGCCCTGGGGCCCTTATTAAAATAGATGGAACCATGAACTCCAGCATGTACCAAGACATTTTGTCCAAAAACCTTGTTCCCTCTGCCAGGAAGCTACACCTTGGCCGCAGATGGACCTTCCAACAAGACAATTCCAAAAATACGCCAAAAGCAACTAAGAAATGGTTGACAGAGCACAAGATCAATGTCCTGACGTGGCCATCTCAGTCTCCAGACCTGAATCCAATTGAACATTTGTGGTTTGAACTCAAAAAAGCAGTCCACAAACACCAACCAAGAACCTGAAGGAACTAGGGATGCACCTATATGAAAATTCTAGACCGATACCGATAATTCAAATAACACAATTGGCCAATACCGATACTAATAATTTGTTATTTATTGTTCTATTTCTGCCCTGGCAAAAAAATAAAAATTCTGCCCTTCATTATACTTTTCAGTGAGCACAAATTCAATCATACAAATGTATGAAACAGCTTTTATTGTAACATTCTTTCATATTCTTGTTGTACTGTGCTACATTACTTACTTACGTAAATGGCTGATCAGATTCGTTGTATTAAAATTCTTGTTTGAGTTGCCTCCTCTTGAAATCTCACTGGAGCTTTTGTTACAAATCGAAAATCGGTTGTCCTTCTCCGACATCTTGCAATAGGCCCACACAGCCAACATTTTCTTCGCTTGACAGTGTCAACAAAAACAGCACCAAATTTAAAACCTAAATTTACACCGTTATGGTAATTTCAATGATCAACCGTAGCAATTTTACAAACGTTGATGATTGCGGTTTGGCTATAACATTGTTGCATATAGGAGAATATTTCCTGCATTAGTTTTGGCCTTTTTCCAACCAACACACAACACAGCCAGCCTTGAGGACAAACCGAGTTTAGTCCCTAAGGAATGGTAAGTTGCGTGGGGTTACTTTTGGCTTGTTATAAACGTGAGAAATAACATTTAATTGAAGTAAAAGTATTCAAATAAATCATCCGTATCCAAAAATAAACATGTAGAAATTTCTCACGTTTATAGCAAGCAAAATTTCATGAAAATTGGTTGAGGATTAAGCGAGTTACAGTAGATTTTATCAGGGGAAGTCTGCATCTCTCAATACACGTTTGTTTAGACGTGGATCTTGCCCACCCCAATATAGTTGCCGTGTAGACACATCTGAACAGGGTGAATGAGGCATCTACGTATTCCTGCCCACTATTCGTGAGTGACTCTTAGTAGTGTTTGGGAATTGCAGTCTTAAATTAGGCAAGCGAGTCTTACCGTAGTTCATTCAGTTAGTCGTTTTTGAAAAGTGCTGGGCAAGCTCTCCTCCTTTCTGTTCTTAGGCCTTGGAAATATATGCCTCTATTTTAACTTTGTTGTACAAACAGCAGCCTGCAGTGTACATGCAACACCGTGTTCTCAATCATTCTTGAGCCTCGGAGTAAATGTTCTTTTACTATTCTGCCGTCGCAACTGCGTTCTGCGTTCAAGCCACTCTTTGGAAGAAAACAACTTTCTGAAGTTATTGTTAGCCATCGGTCTAGCCCTGCTCAGAACGCAGTTGCAAGGGCAGAATAACGTATTTATATCTATGGTCCCGGCAGCCGACCAGAATACGTCCAATCATTTCAGAAGTTATCACGAAAAGGATTATGAAGAATGTATGGCGAAAAAAGAGAGGAAAAGGCAAGCAAAAATGTATATGCAGACGTGAAAAGGCAATACATTTTTGTATTTGTTTATGCAAAGTGCAAACTTTATACTTGATATACTTGATCTATACTTTAATAAAGTTGTTTGAACATCTGTATATACTCAGCTTTTTCCACATACAAATTATAGTTTCAATATTGTTATCAAAATACTTGGTCAACACATCATGCCAATTATTTTGGGCCATATCGCCCAGCTCTAGGGTGCATCTTGTACAAGATGGCATGGAGTGCCAGAGTGCTCGTGATAGCTAGTCAATCGCAGCATCGTCAGAGGAGTAAATTAGGCGTGGTTTCAGTCAATTTGGCCTGTAAATAAAAGATGCTGCCGTTCCATTCAAGTTTGAACATTTAGACCAACACAAACTGATGGATAATTATCGGCCACTGCCATTGGTAAATTTAATTTTATCGGCCGATAAGCCGATTGCAGTCAATAAGGCAAATATCGATAGTCCACCAATATATCGGTGCACCCCTAGAAGGAACTAGAACAATTCTGCATGGAGAATCCGCCCCAAGAAGTTCCAAAACCTTGTATGACACTACAGAAGGATACTATTTGCTGTTATAATGGCCAAGGGGGGAACCACAAAGTGTGCATATTTGTGATTCTTGATTTTTCTGAGGAAAAAAATTGTAATTTGTGAACTGTTCGATTGTGGTTTGTGCCAATGCATTGTTAAAGAATATAATTTTCTGCATTTTGTGAACATAAAATACAGCTCATTACTTATATAGGTTATTTTATACAATCTCTTTTGTTAATCTTTATTAAGGGTGTGAATACCAGTCTACTGTATATATACATACACACATACATACATACATACATAAGCACACACAGGCACATAATTATTTGCCATGTACACATACAAAATATACCACATGGTACACCTTTCCTAGCATACCAAGTGTGTCACTACAATACAGTTTAACAGTATATGGAGTTACACATCAGTACACAAACCGACACATATTTACAAGAAAAGGTGCTTGAAGACGCTGTACCTGTAAACTCTCTGGGTCCACAGATAAACTCGCCTCTTCTCCTCCCACATCGAAGAACAGCTTGTTGATGATGTGTCTGGTGCTGACCTGCAGGCAGATTGTCACACAATCATGTGTGCATATGAAAACAAATACAACACTGGCGCTCAGCTGACCACACTCAAATGTCGAACGATCACTCACGTACCTGTTTTCTACACTGTGGACAGGTCTTATGAGGGGCTGTCTGAAACCACTGGAGAAGACTGCAACAGACAGAGCCTTAACAATCACCTCATATAAATACTCCCCATATCGCTGTACAGACATAGCCTGGTTTAGTATCTTGGCTATTTAAAAATGTATTGTAGCGGAGCCATGCGTCAATACCCGAATCGTTTTGACTGGCCTGTCACAAAAGAGTAACAATAAAGATAGCTTGTGACCGTGATGTGAGTGCTGTGACCTGTGTTATAACCAATCAAGTGCCCTGGATGAATGAAATGTATAAACATTAAATTGGCAGCTAGCCAACAAATTAGCAGTCTATCCTTATGGCTTATTTCAAGAAAAGAAAATACACTTTTTTTCCCTTAAGGCACATGCTCAGCTGTCGCACAGTTACACCAAATGAAAATGCCCCCGGATTTGCTCCAAGAAATCTGGCCACCTTATAGTCACTTCTCCAATATCAACTACCAAATGAACAACGAAAAAACACAGTCGTATGTTTGAAGTGGAGCATAGAGAATTTAGAACTTCGGTTAGCTATATACATAAGGTTATTGTAAATACTATTTAACGTACAGTGCTGTTGTTTACATAAAACCTACTGTGCCTTCCAAGTATCACGGTACAAATAACACTTCATTTAGCTAGCTAGCTAGCAGGCTAGCTAGCAAGCACCATTACATCACAAATGGTTCATTTAGATAATTTAGAAGTAATGTTAGCCCCCTAGTACACTTACCATTCATAATGGAAGGTATGACCACAGTGAATGGCTGCCACATCTTTAGAGTGATCGAAGAAATCCGAACAGATTGTACAGTACGCCCGAATAGGCATTGTTCAAACCTGATTGGAAAAAAATACAACACAACGTTACCATTGGGCAACAGATAAACTAGCTGGTTACATATATGAAGACTAGCTAGCTAACTAACTAAGTATTCCTCATCCGTCGGAAATTAGCTAGCGAGTCTTCGTTTATATAACCAGCTAGCTAGGTAACGTTACATCATATTAATCAAAAACTAAATTAGTTGACGTTAGCTAGCATACGTTACTATCGGAAATGCTACAATTTACGCACAGATTACTCCTTGTGTTTTAGTCTCGGTGGTTAAAACCACCCTTCATGTCCTCGCACGCTAATATTTCTAATTTTGCTCAAACTGAACAAAATTACTAGCTACTAAACGTTTCCAAACTGCCACGCTTCTCGCTCTTGTTGAGCCGCGTTTATTTCAAACGTAACATTCCCCTCCCCCCTTTTTTACGTAAACGTATGACGACAGAGACACAGCGATGGCGGTCAGGGGTAATTTGGAAATATTTTCTTATTCTCGTTCCAGACGGACGCACTTTGCATTAGCAGCAAACTATTATTTTACATGTTGACAAAAATATATTTTTTAAACCGTAGCCTGTAAAGTCACGAGCTTCGGATTCGAGCTTGATACGTTTTAATTTTCGTCACTTTGGTTAACATTAATTCGATGTATTGTTTTTATATTTACTGAATTCCAATCAAACCTATTTGTTAGGGATGGATTTCAAACAATTTAATTATTCGATTAGTCTAAATCGGTAATGTTGTTGCACAGAGTCTAAACGGTTGAAGACTTATAATTTGTATATTGCATATATATTATGAGGGCCTCTTTGAGACAGACTTGTCAATATATGACATGCACTCAGAATGGAATGAATTTGGGATTAATTTGTATGGATTTGACAACTTGTCAATAAGAAGAGCCAAACAGCAAGCCTTACGATTTGTGTTTGTGTCACAGGGGGTGCTATAGTAGGCTATCGCTGAACACTCCAGTAACTGACAGGTAACTCAGGTGCACCAGTACAAACTGTGGCAATAACTGATAGCTGGAAGAGAACCCTGTGTTTTATATATGAATGAGGGTATCTGTATTTATAATTCAGATGTTTGATAAACTAGGAGGCTTATTGAGCAATGTGAGTGCCTTACCTAGAGATTTCCCAGAGTTTCCTTCGCTGGACAGCTCGATAGCACCTAGGGCGATCACGATGGTGATTTATCTTTAGTTTGGAATGTCTAAGCCTGGTGCTGACTGATTTTCTTTTCAGTTTTATTCTGTATTTGTACATAAACTTTACTCCATTTTCTCCATAAAATATGCACATTGCAGAGGGAAGCCATTTTGTGGTTCTGAGCTCCTGTTCTAGCCTGTACCGAATTAAAAGCAATTTGTTCTTTGAAACAGAGGTAGCATACATTCAATACATGAACCAGTTGCATAAATAGTTCTGAAACAAAATCAATGCTAAATTGAATGTCCAGCAGCAAACTTCTCCCTGGGACCTACACGTGCGTTTAGTGCAATGCTTCAAAAAATACAAAAGAATATTGATATTAAGTAATACAGCTAAATAATATACGAGCTACCCAACAATTTACAGGAATAACAAACCACTATATGACTACAATTTACAAGAGAACAATATACAAGAGTGGTTTTGGGATTATAAATCCCCAAATTGTGCTCTTTGGCAAACGAGAAGGAAAAAGTAAACACACACACACACAAACGTAAAGTCAACCAAGCCAACAGAGTGTTTCTATTGTAAAGTTAAATCAGCAGATCACCAGAAGTCCATACACTTTGGATGTTGTACACTCTGTCAATGCAATACAACTAGACATGTAGGCTATATATAAAAATAAACAAATGTACCTTTGACAGTAATGATGTTGAATGCCTTCTACTGCTGTAAAATATTCAGGGATTAAAATTTCTTCCATAGTCTCTTGATAGCAATTCGATTATTCAATTCCAGTGATTCAATTCTCCTGTCAGCAGCAGCCACCAACACACAGCTATTGAACTAAAGAGAACCACCATCAATGGGTGTTCCAAAATGTTTAAAGTGATCTGCTTGTACTGTACATTGTTAAAATGTCTGCAGCACTTTGAAACCTTGCAGCTGATGAATGCACCACAGGTGTAGCACGCTTCAGTAACCTGAATGAGCATACATGTCTGCTACAGAAGGTGAAGCTTCCCCAGTACAAGCTAAGAGTACATTTAGTTCCTTTGGCTGAATACCTTGGTCATTGCCTCTGCAAGTTAATCCTGTCTCTTTGAACTGTGTGTATAGGCCTGTGCATAGACCAATTTAGCTTACCTTTCCATGTCTGAGAGTGAGAATGGTTTAAAGAGAACTGAAAACAGCTGCCCTTAATTTCGGTTTTAATATATGAATGTATATGAATACCCCTGGCAGCAGTGCCTGAGAGCTATAACCCTGGTGGATTGCAGACATTGCAAGACATTGATTGGGGACTTAAGTTAAAAGTTAAACACTTAGCTCCATAAGTTAAAAAAGCTGGTGATATAACTCTAGCAACAGGTACTGTAATGAAATTTGAATCTGTATGGAGTTTTAATGTAGCATTGTGTAAAATGTAAAATCATAATCTAATTTGAAGTGAGTAAATGTATTTTGTGTTTTGGAGTAAATATTTTCTTTACCCCCCCCCCCCCAACTCACACACACACACAAATGAAGGTATGAATGAGTGTGCACTGCCAACCCCATCTCTTTGCCATATAAAGATATTGTAATATTGTAAACAGAATGACAGTTAGTAGACATATTTAATGCTACAACTAAACAGCACATGCACACTAGAATGGATTCACATAGCAAGAATGTAAATGAGTCTACAGCCTACATGAGTTTATGCTGGGCCCACATGTCATTGTATTCAACAGTATCATTACAACTCTCAAACAGCTCTCAATGACAAACAAATGTAGTTCATGAACATGAGTATGAAAACTCCCTGTCCCACAATTCCATGCTTTTTATTTGGCTAGGGCGACCTCTGTGACAGCGTTCCTTTTGCAGCCAGGGCAAGTAAAAACAATCAGAGCATGTCCTTCCACTTGGATCAATGAAAGGTTCGTAAACAAATTTCCATTCTGCGACAACGAAGAGTTGCTCTTTTTTTCACGTATCAGCTCGGAAATTGCATTCTTGTAACGGAAAGAGCAAAACGTAAATCCATTGCCGAAATGTTTGTAGCTTTAGCTAATGATACCATCGACGATTGGCACAGGACTCGATACATTTGCCAGCAAACTTAATCTCGGGTTAGCTATGAAGCTACCTAGCTAACATATATTTTCTACACAACCGATAACATTAGATAGCGAGCTATTTAACAAGACTAATGAGCTAGCTCTTAATGTAACTAGCCATCGAGTTCGTTTTCATCGTTATTCGTTGTTTAAATATTGACTGTCGAAGTTTTTTTTTTTTTTTTTTTTTTGGCATGAGGACAATTTTGTCCTAACTAACGTTAGCTACTCTGTGATACAAAACCACAACTCAAGCAGTTTATTTGGGGTTTCCCATTTTACGTTAAGCCTAATGTTCCTCGCTGCATCTTAATCCTTGTATTTTGCGTAGAGTATAACGTAGGTTACAATTGTTTAGATAACTAATTGTTAACTAGTTGTAGGTTGGTATAGCCCGAATAAGATGACTGGTTAGCGTTTAGCAACGTATAACAAGCGAGCTAACGCGTTAGATAAATTGTGAATAATCATTACTAACGATAGCTACACTGTTACAATCATAATCGATGTTCGATTCTACACAATAACTATAACATTATGTACCTAATTATATAACTAGCTAATTATGAAACTCATACAAATAAGAAATTAAGAGAAGCGATACTGCTGAGTTCACATCTCGATAGGCAGCATATTTTAAATGAACTAGTCTAATAGTAATAGCTGTATTCAGGGAGGAGTTCTCACACTGCGTGAGGACAATTTTCATGTCGAATTGCAGCACACAGACGTTGTCCTAATGCAACTCCAACTGTCCTGCTCCTGGCACGAGTTGAAAAGTAATTCAGAGCGTGGCGATATTTATAAGGACATGGCCTCTGTCTCCCCCCAGTGTATTGTCCCTGGAGCCTGGTACAGTGATGGAGGCCGATGTGCACAACAAGAGTGTTCCGTTGGAGAACGGCAGTCTGGCCCCCATAGACCGCCTGCGTCGTGAGAGGTCTGACAGCCCTACTCCTGGTCTTGTGGAGGGGACTGAACCAGGTTGGTTTGTGCTCTGTCAAATGCAAGTGCTATGTAAACTCCAGTACGTCCAGTTAACTGAGGCACTAGTGCTGGGTAAACACCAGCACTTCCTAGGCACAGAGGTTCCAGGAGGCAAAACCACAGTATGGGAAGTAAGGTGCCAATGCTCATCAGGCATGCCTTCTTACAATAATACTACTACTAATTATTATTATTATTATTATTAATATTAATAAAAATGATATTACTACTATTATTACCAGTGCTAGATGGGTCCGTGAGTTGCCAGCATGGCATGACAGCTTATTTTCTGTCCTAGTTTTTTGTACTCTGGTGGTCTGATATTTTGTTTAAAACGGGCGTCAAGCTCATTCCATCTAGGACCAAGTGTATGCATATTTTTGTTGCAACCGATGCACTATACCAGGTGATTTCACTAATTGGCACATCTCCTCCAAGGAGGGGAACTAATTGAAATCAAGTGTCGCAGTGCATTGGTTGCAACAAAAACCTGCATACACTCAGCCCTTGAGTTTGACACCCCTGGTTTAAAGCACTGTCATTTTTTTGCTTTGTCTGTTTGCCTTTGTTATTTGATCTTAATATAATATATATTCCATTTAGCAGACGCTTACAGTAGCGAATGCGTACATTTTTCAGTATATGTGGTCCCAGTGGGAATCGAACCCACAACCTAAGCGTTGTCAACGCCATGCTCTACCCACTGAGCCACACAGAACCCCGATCTTGTTTTTGTGCACACCTTGTCTACCTGGAAAACGTTTTTACACCCTATTTAACATTTCATCAAATTAGATGAACTAAGACTGACTCATCCAGTGAGTGGCTGGTTGTGACTTGTCAGAGATTCTACACTGTGGAATTCTCACTGTCTTTGCGGTGTTATCGGCATGCACACAGCATTAAAAGAGGTGAGGCAGTCATATAGTCTGTAAGTTCCCACTCCAAAGAGGAGCCGCACAGTGACTGTGGAGCTGAGAGAAACTAGACAAAGGCCAATTTCATACTCTTTTGGGCCGGCACCGATTCGCTGACGTCGCTTTCCGTCTCTCGCATGATTCCATCACGTGTATGAATGTGTCTCCATCGACCCTGCTCTGATCACATTTGAGACCGCATCCGTTATTGTTAAGACTGTGTGATTGTGTTACATGGCATTGCTTCATTATCATTCTAAAATGAGAAGGAGCCACTCATGGCAGATAACTGTGCTTTGAAATAAACATTCTAAATGGTTATAACCATTAGAAATAAACTTTGTTAGACTGTGTTGTTAATCAAATGAACATCCTTACCCCTTTTTTGTGGGTTTTCAAAGAATCTCAAACAAATATATAGAAGGTCTTGTGGAATAGTACTATGACGGTGAATCGGGGCCATTTGCTTTTTAATCACAGTCTTTCCTGGGTGTTGGTTTAGGCTCACTTGTATTGTATGGTATCGTCAAAGCATAACTTATTCCACATCTTTTCCAAAAACCTGTTAACGGAGTGGGAGGGAGGTCCATAGAGCTGACATCACTTTCCATCTCTCACACGATTCCATCACAAGACCCATGAACTCGCCCTCCAGCGTTTATGGAAACTTACAAACAGACGTTCCTTTAATGAGAGTGAAGAGAAAAAAGTGCCGTTGCCTATTAAGTATACGAATTGGAAAACGGCTGCTGAGATGAATCTTAATTCACAGCTCGCAAAAGATGAAATCCCAAAATGCATTTAGAATTTTATAGTGGGAACGTGCACTTAAGACATTTTTCTAGAAGCCAAGCATTATTGCTAAAAGCAAGGCTTAATCACAGATGGTGAGCGCTACTTGCTGTCTTTTTCGATGCAGTAATTGGAGAGCAAAATCCCCATGTTGGCTCACAGTGTTCGATTGATAAAAAGACCAGAATATTTATGTACTGCTGAAGTATTGGTTTTCAATCCTCAACAGTATACTGTGCAAGATAAAGTTCATAACTTTTTGATGGAGTATATTAGTTTTCATAGTGCATCCATTTTGTTTTTGTTCATGAAAAATGTATAAATAGGATAAACAAAGTATAGCAAGAAATATCTGGTCCTCATATCAACAAATAATATCCATGCAGTGTTATTGATCCTTGTGCAGCAACACTGTTGTACGCGATGTGGGTGAAAGTGAATATGGCTCTACTGTACGCAGTTCTATTTCAGTCAGTAAAAAAAACACAGCTCAGTGATTGCTTATCAGCTGCATAAATACACTTATACACACACACACACACACACACACAGAATTTCAAAGGTAACTAATAGCTCTTAAAGTTTTTATTAGTTATCGAGTTTAAGGCAGTCAACTCTGGCACGATGCACATTGGATAAGGCCACTGTTCAATGGTGCTGATAATAATCGTACTGTAATAATGTTATTAACGAATAGAAAAATTACAAGTAGTAAACAACAAATAATAGTAATGATGACGATACGGTATTATGAATGACTCACGGTGACCCATGACGCAGGTCTGCTGAGGACTAAGTGGGAGGACCGATGAAGTGCGGTAGAGTTAATACTGACGTTGAAGATAAGATGCTGGCAGAACCGTGGGGGAGACCGCAGTGATGAACATTGAATGAATGGGACTGGACTTTCCAATGCTTCGGAAGAGAGGCAGCCTGGTGGTGGGTGTCTCTGGCCGTTTCCCGCTCTCTGGTCATAGTTGTTGGCTGTGGTTTGTATTTTCATCCTCAGGAACGTGCTCCGTGATCCAGAGCTATTACTGCAGGGGTTTTCCCAGTTTTGGACAAGCGTTTGCCAAAAAAAGTGTTGAAAGCTTATGGTAACCTATTCAGTGGTAGTTGCCACACATCCTGACCTGTAAAATGTTGCAATTAATATTTAACAGTAGAAGTATTACTCCTAATGGCAGGTGAATGTCACTGAAGCTAATTGCAAAAAAAACAAAAACAGGATATGATTTTAACCTGGGAATGTTACTGGAGATGATTAATAACATTGAATAACTCTTCATGACCTCACTTAGTGGTTGGAGAGAGTCAGAATAACTGTGACCCATCGCCAGTTTTCACTGCATTAGCTGGAGCTGCCAGCTGCCAACTGCCGGCCAAGTGGATCGGGTCAATGAAATGCAGGCCTGAAGTGGGCCAGCTGTGTTGGCAATGTTTTTTTCTGTGGATATTGGCCCAGAGAAGAGCAGTGTCTGCGAGAGCTCATGTTATGGAGATGTAGGCCAGTTTTATGGCTTAGTTTCAGGCTGTATCTTTCAGGGGATGCATAGGCCATTCCTGAAAGAACAAGAACTGAATGGGTACTGTTTAGTGGCTGTGACTGCTTTTCTTACCTATTTGTCCTCTAGTGGTAAAATGCTATTACTGCTGTTCACTTATGAGGGAGCCATTCAGTGACTTAAGGCCTCTACATGCTCGAGTGACTGCAATGCGACATCCTCTGCAACATGTCGCAGAGGTTGCGTTGATGTTGCAGAGGGTGTTGCAGAGGATGTCACGTACCTAGCACAAAAATCGTCTGCTGGTTCCTTTGTCCCATGTGAATTTACTCTATTATTTTAATTCTACAAAGGTGAGTTGCTCGCACACAAGCTGCTTTCATTACAGGCGTACTTCCTTTTTTCAAAGGTTTTAAAGTCTATTGTGCTGACAGTAAACTCTGAGATTCTGCAAACAACGAAGGATCGACTGTGGTCTTTACGCTATTCTAAATTATATTTTTAAGGTAATACAGCGATAGACATCGTTGTTGGCAGCTGCATACCATACCTGTATATATCTATGTTAATATTAGCTAAGCAAAACTATCAATATCTATCTAGCTAGCTAGCAACCTGGTATCACTGCCAAATAAAGCTCACTAACAGTAGCTAATGATATAGATAGCTAGCATCATTTGTTCGACACGGTATAAAATGAACCAGCTTCAGGAAAGATTGGCTGAAGAAGTTTGAAGGTACAGGAGTTTCGCAAGTTACGCAGAAGCATGTACAGGCCTTAAGTGAGGAACACAAACATTTCTAGGGCTACTTCCTCAATTCTCAGGCAAAAGTGGTGTGAGCAGGACCTTTGCCTAATCATGGTTTAAATACAATGTTCTGTGTGTTTTGGTTATGTTTTAGTCTATCCGAACATCTCGAAGCATGTTTTGATGTCATTCTGTCAGGGCTTACACACAGTGTGGTCATTCTACGGCATCTTGTACATGCCTTTCGCAGTATTACAGAAAAGAGTGAAAGTGAAATAAAGGCAGTTCTGTTTGTAGCGTACACACAATGTTGTGCCTGGGTTCTGTCAGGATGCCTATGGTGGTTAGATTAAGAGTCTCTTACAGACCGCGATCGTGTGCTCTTGTCCTCCCCAGGAGCCGGACAAGACAGCGCCATGTTTGTCCATGCACAGTCATTTGAGGACCTGACAGCGGACGCGGAGCAGGGGCAGGAGGAGGAGGAGGAGGAGGAGGTGCGGGAGGAGGAAGGCGGCGGCGATTCAGAAAGAACCCCAGAGATTGGGGAGCCCAAGAACGAAGGGGGAGGGAGTGAGGAGACACAAGGGCCATGCAGCAAGGAGGAGGAGGAGGAGGAGGAGGAGGGGGGGTATTCAGTCAGGCGGTGCCAGAGTGAAGGAAGAGGACGTAACCAGCGAGGCCTGGCGGAGCCACAGGAAGCACGTGTTTGTGCTAAGCGAGGCGGGGAAGCCCATCTACTCCCGCTACGGCACGGAGGAGGCGCTCTCCAGCACCATGGGCGTCATGATGGCTCTGGTCTCCTTCGTGGAGGCGGAGAAGAACATCATCCGCTCCATCCACGCAGGTGAGGAGTAGCGGTGTGGAGTGGACGGATCTCAGGCGTGGTGCAGGTGGGAGGTTGAAGGCGGAGATTTGGGTGGACAGGGTTATACTAAAGTGAAGGAGGCGACATCTGTCAGCTTCACTAGGCTGGTAAAGTGCCCTTGTCACTTCCTTAGCAACCCCTCACCTTGTGACGAGCAAAGAACTAGCTGAGAACAACAGACTGGGCAGTTACTGCAGTGCCAGTCTCCGTGAGAAGTGGACAAATGGCTGGCTGGAGGAACAGGAAATACACCCATGGCCAAAAGTTTTGAGAATGACACAAATATTAATTTTCACAAAGTCTGCTGCCTCAGTTTTTATGATGGCAATTTGCATATACTCCAGAATGTTATGAAGAGTGATCAGATGAATTGCAATTAATTGCAAAGTCCCTCTTTGCCATGAAAATGAACATAATCCCCCAAAAACATTTACACTGCATTTTCAGCCCTGCCACAAAAGGAATAGCTGACATCATGTCAGTGATTCTCTCGTTAACACAGGTGAGAGTGTTGATGAGGACAAGGCTGGAGATCACTCTGTCATGCTGATTGAGTTAGAATAACAGACTGGAAGCTTTAAAAGGAGGGTGGTGCTTTAAATCATTGTTCTTCACGTGCAGTCATCATTGCTTTGCACAAAAAGGGCTTCACAGGCAAGGATATTGCTGCTAGTAAGATTGCACCTAAATCAACCATTTATCGGATCATCAAGAACTTCAAGGAGAGAGGTTAAATTGTTGTGAAGAAGGCTTCAGGGCGCCCAAGAAAGTCCAGCAAGCGCCAGGACCATCTCCTAAAGTTGATTCAGCTGCGGGATCGGGGCACCACCAGTGCAGAGCTTGCTCAGGAATGGCAGCAGGCAGGTGTGAGTGCATCTGCACGCACAGTGAGGCAAAGACTTTTGGAGGATGGCCTGGTGTCAAGAAGGGCAGCAAAGAAGCCACTTCTCTCCAGGAAAAACATCAGGGACAGACTGATATTCTGCAAAAGGTACAGGGATTGGACTGCTGAGGACTGGGGTAAAGTCATTTTCTCTGATGAATCCCCTTTCCGATTACTTGTGGCATCCGGAAAAAAGCTTGTCCGGAGAAGAAAAGGTGAGCGCTACCATCGGTCCTGTGTCATGCCAACAGTAAAGCATCCTGAGACCATTCATGTGTGGGGTTGCTTCTCAGCCAAGGGAGTGGGCTCACTCACAATTTTGCCTAAGAACACAGCCATGAATAAAGAATGGTACCAAAACATCCTCCGAGAGCAACTTCTCCCAACCATCCAAGAACAGTTTGGTGACGAACAATGCCTTTTCCAGAATGATGGAGCACCTTGCCATAAGGCAAAAGTGATAACCAAGTGGCTCGGGGAACAAAACATCGAAATTTTGGGTCCATGGCCAGGAAACTCCCCAGACCTTAATCCCATTGAGAACTTGTGGTCAATCCTCAAGTGGCGGGTGGACAAACAAAAACCCACAAATTCTGACAAACTCCAAGCATTGATTATGCAAGAATGGGCTGCCATCAGTCCGGATGTGGCCCAGAAGTTAATTGACAGCATGCCAGGGGCGGTGCAGAGGTCTTGAAAAAAGAAGGTCAACACTGCAAATATTGACTCTTTGCATAAACTTAATGTAATTGTCAATGAACGCCTTTGACACTTGTGAAATGCTTGTAATTATACTTCAGTATACCATAGTAACATCTGACAAAAAGATATAAAAACACTGAAGCAGCGAACTTTGTGAAAACCAATACTTGTGTCATTCTCAAAACTTTTGGCCACGGCTGTACAGTGTTCAGTTAAATGGTTAGCAAAGGTATCAATGGTATGAAAGTGAATTAGCTGCTTTATGGAGCATTTGATGCCTTACTATAAAATGTTACGTCAGTTATGTTCATTGATGGGGAATGATATTTGGCTTGGGCTCCGCCTACAGTTACAGTGCACAAGTGGTCACTGAACGTTTTGATGAGCATGAAAATGATGTTACCCATAAGCCATGGCCGTCTCAGTGACCAGATCTCTTATTGGAGATTCTGGAGCGGTGCCTGAGATAGTGTTTTCCACCACCATCGACAAAACAGGCTTGTTACACGCTTATCTTCATGTCCAGTCTTTTTAAATAAAGTGTAGTCTGTTTTTGGCATACAGCTATGGGGTAAACACAAATCTTATCTTGTAAAGGATAACGTCACCGAGCGCTACATATTTACTTTGTAGGCCTACGCGCTTCGCGTGCACACGTTACTGGTTTAGCAAAGGAAAAATAAACATTGATTCATTAAGTGTTTTTAATTATTGGGTTATTAGAAACTGGTGTGGAAGCAGGAAGCCAGCTGCCTTTCTGTGGTGAGTGTCTTTTTTAGTCACACACGTGAAGCCCCAAAGCCAACCTGCTCTTTTTGTTCTTTCATTTCACCCTGGTACTGTGTGTTTAATGAATAAAAACAAGAACATGGAAGACTTCCTTCACAGGCATAGATATGCCAAATACTTTTTTCCCTTCAGGGAGCTCATGTTAAAAGTTTCTATACATAACACTGATTTTGAGTTCTTTCATTGAATATAAAAAGACTATTCCCGATGGAAGTAGTCTTTACAGGGTGTAGCTTATCAAATATGGTATCAGTTTCCATATGAAGGCCGGTGGCCTCACAACTGGCATGTTCACTTTGAGACGAAATGACGAAACAACTATTCACTCATCTGGGAAATGACCAGGGGCTTAGGGGTTCAAATAATATGTATATATTTGAAAAACTCATTGCTTGGATCCTTCTTGTCCAATACTGGAGAACTAGTCTAACTGGGGACCAAAATTATTTAATTTTGACAGTGTAAATGTTCTCACAGTCGCTCAGTAAGTTATTGCACAGGGCTACCCTCTGAAGTCTTGAGTTTTATCATTTTACAGATGTATTCTGTGTTAGAATTTCTGGTGGAAAGTTAACAGCACTAGTACACAGAATAAATGGTCGAATCTGAATGTAAATATTGAGTGTGCTATAACCCTGTGTCTTACACTGCCTGGCCAAAAAAAAAGTCACCACCTGGATTTAACTAAGCAAATAGGTAAGAGCCTTCCATTGGATAATTACTGCAGTGATTAATATGTTTTATCTGGCAACAAGTTATTTAACCCTAACTGATGCAGTGAGTAGCTTCTCATTTCTTAAACAACCATGTCGGAAGACATATCCTGTGGTCGTGGAAAAGATGTTAATCTGTTTCAGAAGGGTCAAATTATTGGTCTGCATCAAGCAAAGAAAACAACTAAGGAGATTGCTGAAACTACTAAAATTGGGTTAAGAACTGTCCAATGCATTATTAAAACCTGGAAGGATAGTGGTGAACCATCATCTTTGAGGAAGAAATGTGGTCGGAAAAAAATCTTGAATGACCGTGATCGGCGATCACTTAATCGTTTGGTGAAATCATATCGTAAAAAATCAACAGTAGAACTCACGGCTATGTTTAATAATGAAAGTAAGAGCATTTCCACACGCACAATGCGAAGGGAACTCAAGGGATTGGGACTAAACGGCTGTGTAGCCTTAAGAAAACCACTTGTCAGTGAGGCTAATTGGGAAAAAAGGCTTCAATTTGCTAGGGAGCATAAAGATTGGACTCTGGAGCAATGGAAGAAGGTCATGTGGTCTGATGAGTCCAGATTTACCCTGTTCCAGAGTGATGGGCGCATCAGGGTAAGAAGAGAGGCGGATGAAGTGATGCACCCATCATGCCTAGTGCCTACCGTACAAGCCTGTGGGGGCAGTGCTATGATCTGGGGTTGCTGCAGTTGGTCAGGTCTAGGTTCAGCAACATTATGTGCCCAAAGAATGAGGTCAGCTGACTACCTGAATATACTGAATGACCAGGTTTTTCCATCAATGGATTTTTTCTTCCTTGATGGCACGGGCATATTCCAAGATGACAATGCCACGATTCATCGGGCTCAAATTGTGAAAGAGTGGTTCAGGGAGCATGAGACATCATTTTCACACACGGATTGGCCACCACAGAGTCCTTAACCCCATTGAGAATCTTTGGGATGTGCTGGAGAAGACTTTGCGCAGCGGTCAGAATCTCCCATCATCAATACAAGATCTTCGGGAAAAATGTATGCAACTCTGGACGGAAATAAATGTTGTGACATTGCAGAAGCTTATCGAAACGATGCCACGGCGAATGCGTGCCATAATCAAAGCTAAAGGCGGTCCAACTAAATATTAGAGTGTGTGACTTTTTTTTGGGACGGGCAGTGTATCTTAGTGTCTCTTGATAAATGCTTGATGTTTCCAAGCACCTTCCCTGGGTGTAATGTGTTTTTATTTTGGGGGGGGACTTTTAATGTCCCCCTGCAGTGTTTTGGTTGTCAGTGACAAATGGTCTCCTATCAAAACAACATGCCTCATGTCTCCTTCATCCATTTCTTTGTATTCGTCCCCTGCCCCCCCACTCACTTCCCAGAGGGTTACAAAGTGGTGTTCCTGCGCAAGAGTCCCCTAGTCCTGGTGGGCGTGTCTCGAACCCGGCAGTCCGAGCGGGAGCTGACCCGCGAGCTGCTGTACATCTACTACCAGATCATCAGCCTCCTCACGCTCACCCAGCTCAACCACATCTTCCAGCACAAGCAGAACTACGACCTCCGCCGCCTGCTGGCTGGGTCCGAGCACCTGACGGACAACCTGCTGAGGCTGCTGGACCAGGACCCGGGCCTCCTCCTGAGCGCCGTCACCTGCCTCCCGCTGCCCAGCTCCTCGCGCGACGTCATCTCCTCCAGCCTGCAGGCCGCCCGGGCCAAGAGCCTGGTGTTCTCCATCCTGCTGGCAGGCAGCAGGCTGGTGACGCTGGTGCGGAAGAAGGACCAGTTCCTGCACCACATGGACCTGCACCTGCTCTTCAACCTGGTGGGGTCGTCCTCCGCCTTCCGCGAGGGTGAGGGCTGGACGCCCATCTGCCTGCCCAAGTTCAACACCGCCGGCTTCTTCCACGCCCACATCTCGTACCTGGAGCCCGCCTCCGAGCTCTGCCTCATCCTGGTCTCCACCGACCGGGAGGATTTCTTTAACCTGTCCGACTGCAAGCGCCGCTTCCTGGAGCGCCTCCGCCGCCGCTCTGCCTACCAGGCCCTGCACGAGGCGCTGCAGGCCCCCAGCTACCCTGTGTCCCAGGTGGGCATCCCAGACCTGCGGCACTTTGTGTACAAGTCCAAGAGCTCCGGACTCTACACCAGGTGAGCGTTTACACACACACATACAGTGCATCCGGAAAGTATTCACATCGCTTCACTTTTTCCACATTTTGTTAGGTTACAGCCTTATTCCAAAATTGATTAAATTCATTTGATCATTTATTCATTCTAAATTTTGCATTTAATCAATTTTGGAATAAGGCTGTAACATAACAAAATGTGGAAAAAGTGAAGCGATGTGAATACTTTCCGGATGCACTGTACATAGACACACACACATACACACACACACACACACACACACACACACACACACCTCTGTTGTTCCCTTTAGCTATTCAGTTTCATTTACGGTCAGGTCCATAAATATTTGGACATTGACAAATATTGTTATTTTAGCTGTCTACCACAGCATATTGGAGTGAAATGGTGTTTTAATTTGAGGGTATTTACATCCATATCGGGTGAACAGTGTAGGAATTACAGCACTTTTTATATGTGGTCGCCCCTCAGCTGTTCCATGGCCAGGTGTGTGCTATTCCCTCATTATTTCATTTACAAGTAAGCAGATAAAAGGTCTAGAGTTGATTTAGAGTTGGTTTCAAGTGTGGCATTTGCATTTGGAATCTGTTGCTGTTAACTCTCATTATGAAGTCCAAAGAGCTGTTACTGCCAGTGACGCAAGCCATCATTAGGCTGAAAAATCTAAACAAACCAATCAGAGAGATAGCAAAAACATTAGGTGTGGCCAAATCAACTATTTGGTACATTCTTAAAAAGAAAGAACGCACTGGTGAGCTCAGGAGCACCAAAAGGCCCGGAAGACCATGGAAAACAACTTTGGTGGATGACAGAAGAATGATATCCCTGGTGAAGAAAAACCCCTTCACAACAGTTGGCCAGATCAAGAACAGGTAGGCGTATCTGTGGGCGTATCTGTGTCAAAGTCAACAATCCAGAGAAGACTTCACCAGAGTAAATACAAAGGGTTTATCACAAGATGTAAACCATTGGTAAGCCTGAAAAACAGGAAGACCAGATTAGAGTTTGCCAAAAAAAACTGTACAGTTCTGGAACAACATTCTTTGGACAGTTGAGACAAAGATCAACTTGTACCAGAATGATGGGAAGAGAAGAGTATGGAGAAGGGAAGGAACTGCTCATGATCCGAAGCATACCACCTCATCTGTGAAGCATGGCGGAGGTAGTGTTATGGCGTGGGCATGTATGGCTGCCAATGGAACTGGTTCCTTTGTATTTATTGATGATGTGACTGCTGACCAAAGCAGCAGGATGAATTCTGAAGTGTATAGGGCTATATTATCTGCTCAGATTCAGCCAAATGCTTCAAAACTCATTGGACGGTGCTTCACAGTGCAGATGGACAATGACCCAAAGCATACTGCGAAAGCAACCCAATACTTTTTTAAGGCAAAGAAGTGGAATGTTCTGCAATGGCCAATCAATGGCCAAAGTCAATCACTTGACCTGAATCAAATTGAGCATGCATTTCACTTGCTGAAGGTAAAACTGAAGGCAAAACGCCCCAAGAACAAGCAGGAACTGAAGACAGTGGCAGTAAAGGTCTGGCAGAGCATCACCAGGGAAGAAACCCAGCGTCTGGTGAAGTCTATGGGTTCCAGACTTCAGGCAGTTATTGACTTCAAAGGATTTGCAACCAAGTATTAAAAATGACAATTTAATTTATGATTATGTTAGTTTGTCCAATTACTTTTGAGCCCCTAAAATTGGGGGGGGGGCATGTATAAAAATGGTTGTAATTCCCACACGGTTAATACAATATTTTTGAAAAAATACATAAATTAAAGCTGAAAGTCTACAATTAAAGCACATCTTGTTTCATTTCAAATCCATTGTGCTGGCGTACAGATCCAAAATGATGAAAATTGTGTCACTGTCCAAATACTTATGGACCTGACTGTACATTGATAGTTTATTTTGGTAGGAAGCGACAGTGACTGAGCACATTGTCTGATACATCTTCTAATTTCCCTGCTTTACATGTTACATCGGTCTTTCTTTTCTTACCCTCGTCTTTTCTCTCGCTCAACAGCCCTGAGATTCCCGTGCCATACCAGTCTGAGGAGGAGCAGGAGAGGCTCATGGGACTGTACCAGTACCTGCACAGTCGTATGCACCACCCGATACGCCCACTGCGCTCCATCTACCGCTGTGCAGAAAAGGAGAACCTACTGGCCTGGGTGAGCCCATTGCACTGAGAAGAGGGGGTGACTATAGCCCTGGGTGAAACCACTTTGCTCAAACAGGGAGAATTCACCCCCTCAAAGATGCCTTTGTGATGAAGGGTGGCTGCTGGGAAGCATTGTTTTTTATAATTACAGACATTTATCTACCTCCACTAGTTTTAATGTGCACTTGCAATCCGACAGCAAGGGTTCATTACAAATATATTTAATCTTTATTCCTCATGATTATTTGTTGTTAGTCGTTTTTTTACTACTTGCCTCATGCAACCAATCAGGATTTTTTTACAATTATTCTCCTGTCAACTACCGTATGCCTACCCTCCCTCTGCTATAGAACAGCCACAGGCTTAACCTTTCTCTGTAACTGTGAAATCAGGAGCTAGCTACAGTGAACAATGCACAGTGAACTCTGTTTTTATTCACACCCTTGATAAAGATAAACAAAAACGATTGTATAAAATAAACTATATAAGTAATTAGCTTTATTTTATGCTCGCAAAATGCAGAACATTATATTTTTTAATAATAATGCCTTGGCACAAACCACAATCGAACGGTTCACAACTCGGTTGTGAACGGAATCACAAATAATTCACACCCCTGTTATCAGTACTTTGTGGTTCCTCCCTTGGCCATTATAACAGCAAGTAGTCACCTTCTGTAGTGTCGTACGAGGTTATGGAAAATCTTGGGGGGATCCTCAACCATTCCTCCATGCAGACTTGTTCTAGTTCCTTCAGATTCTTGGGTTGACGTTTGTGGAATCCTTTTTTGAGTTCAAACCACAAATGTTCAATTGGATTCAGGTCTGGAGACTGAGATGACCACGTCAGAGCATTGATCTTGTGCTCTGTCAACTGTTTCTTAGTTGCCTTTGGGATCGTTGTCTTGTTGGAAGGTCCATCTGCGGC
This sequence comes from Aldrovandia affinis, assembly GCA_029706075.1. Lineage (NCBI taxonomy): Eukaryota > Metazoa > Chordata > Actinopteri > Notacanthiformes > Halosauridae > Aldrovandia > Aldrovandia affinis. Next base: position 6,136,643 of record JAINUG010000031.1, read on the forward strand.
CAAGGTGTAGCTTCCTGTCCGAGGGAACACGTTTTTTGGGCAAAATGTGTTGGTACATGCTGGAGTTCATGGTTCCATCTATTTGTATAAGGGCCCCAGGGCCTGTGGATGCAAAACAACCCCAAAGCATTAAAGATCCACCACCATGTTTCACCGTAGGCATGAGGTGCTTTTCAACATTACTTGCATTCTTTGGAGGCCAAACATAACGCTGATGTGCATGTCCAAAAAGCTTGATTTTTGTTTCATCTGACCACAAGACACGGTTCCAATTGTAGTTCAGATGTAGTTTGTCTAATTCAAGATGCCTATTCAAGAAGCCTTTTTTGGTGAATTGTCTTCAAAGGAGTTTCCTTCTTGCAACTCTGCCATAAAGGCCATTGTCATGTAGGCGTCATCGAATGGTAGCTTTAGACACCTTGTAACCCCAAGATGCCAGGTTGTTTTGGAGATCTTGGACTTCTTTTGCCTCTCGATCCATCGGAACCGTCACTACGCATGGGGGCAAAATAGACCTGCGTCCTCTACCTGGCAGGTTAGCCACTGTTCCAGTGGCCTTAAACTTCCTAATAATTGACACAACATTGCCTAATTGCCTCCCTTTTGGCTGCTGTCAGGTTTTCCTGTTCCCTCCCACAGCCTGGAGAGGACTACAGGACCTTGGACAGCAGCGGCCTCACTTACGGGCAGGCTCACCTGAGGCTGATGAGCAATCAACTCAGCTGTGAGCCATTGCCTTTGTTAGGCCATTGTAGAAGAACAGCCTGCCATGCCTGAAGTGCTGTTTTTTCGTTGCTGTTTTCCCTCTATTGCAAAGTTTTGATTTAACTGCTTTATCTTTGTGATTTGTTTAATTTCTTTGTAGAAAGATAATGAATTGGCCGTTGGCCTATTGAAACTCTTTTTGCTTTGTTTCCTGTCCACTTACCGCCTGGCAGGGTGCCCATCCCTGCCACTTTGATACATATGATGGAGACTGCAGGCAAGTTTTGTCCTAGGTGGTTTGAGTGGATGGGGCTTTTTCTCAATAAAAAAAAAAAAAGATATTTTTTGGACATATTTCCAGTTCTTCCCCCATCCTAAAGATGGCAAGGAGAAAACATGGCAAGGCAAAGAAGCAGGCAGTCCCTATGCCTAGGGGATCCCAGGAACCCATGATTATCTGCTGGGAGGACCTGGAAGCCTGCTCCCCCGAGTTGCAGGGAGGACTGCTGTGTATAGCGGCTGGGGTAAATTTGGAACCAACCTCGAGCATGTGGACATGTGTCCTGACATGCTGTGACCTGGACCGGCCCAGAGGTGGAGGACCTCCTTTGTTGGCTGAGGGACCCAGAGGTGTACATGGGGAAAAGCAAGGCAACCTGTGGATCCCTGGATTGAGGGCCCCTGGGAGGAGCTTATGAGGATTTTTCTCTGGTGTCAGTGGTGTGGGGAGCCAGACCATCACTGGTCTGTGTGCCCAGTGCGGGATGCCAACTGGTGTTGAAGCTGCGAAAGCGACGGTCATCATTGACACCACTGTCCAATACCTATTAATGGCACTGTCCACCGGCTTCTCCTCTCCCTGGGGGCCCCTCGCCGCCTGCTGCTGCCGTCCTCCCAGAGGGTCCCTCTTCACCTGCTGCTGCCGGCCTGCCAGAGGGTCCCTCTTTGCCTGCTGCTTCCAGCCTCCTGGAGGGTCCCACATTGACTGCTGTTGTGGGCCCCTTGTTGACTGCTGTCGCTGGCTTTCCTGGGGGCCCCTTGTCACCTGCTGTCGGCCTCCCTCGGGGCCCCTTGTCACCTGCTGTCGGGGCCCTTCATTGCCTACTTTCCTGGGGGCACAAAGCTGCCCTGTTATGCCTCCGGTATCGGCTTGCTGGTGCAACAGGCATGGCTTGTCTTCGACCCTAGGGGCAGAGCCTCCTAGTGCCCTGCTGTTCCTCCCCTGGTGTCTGGAGATTTCTGCCTCCTCCCATTGGTCGGAGCTGAGGGGGAGGGTATGTGACACTGAGATAGATTGAGGGAGGAGTAGAGAGGGCCGTGCCTTCCTTTTGGCTGCTGTCCTGTTCCCTCCCACAGCCTGGAGAGGACTACAGGACCTTGGACACCAGCGGCCTCACTTACAGGCAAGCTCACCTGAGGCTAATGACTAATCAACTCAGCTGTGAACACATTCTGCCATGCCTGATTAGTGGATGACTGTTTTTTGTTGCTGCTTTCCCTCTATTGCAAAGTTTTGATTTAACTGCTTTGTCTTTGTGGGGTTTTTTTTTTTTGTAGAAAGATAATAAATTGGCTGTTGGCCTATCGGAACGTGTTTTTGGTTTGTTTCCTGTCCACTCACCACCTGGCAGGGTGGCCACTCCTGCCACCTTGCTACAGTATCTTTAACTTTTTAGTAATTATTTTGTAGCCAGCTCCTGATCTGCAGAGGTCAGTAACCTTTTGTCTGATGCTTTTAGGGAGTTATTTGCCTTTCAGCATGATGACAGCTGACCACAGTATTTCAAACGTGTGTTCCCTACTTTTTATACCCTAGGGAAACAGGAAACCATTGTTTGCCACTGTATAGTTCCATAACCTTCCAATGAACTTCAAATAAGTTGTATATTAATGAAGATTTGTTTTTTGTTGGAGTAAATTTAAAAGAATAGTTAGGGGTGTGAATAATTGTGATCCAGATGTTTTCTGGAAAAAATATATTAATAAAACAATGTTTTTCTGGCGGCACGGTGGTGCAGTGGATAGCGCTGTCGCCTCACAGCAAGAAGGTCTCGGGTTCGAATCCAGGCCGGGGGCCTTTCTGTGCGGAGTTTGCATGTTCTCCCCGTGTCCGCGTGGGTTTCCTCCGGGTACTCCGGTTTCCTCCCACAGTCCAAAGACATGCACGTTAGGCTAATTGGAGAGTCTAAATTGCCCGTAGGTATGAGTGTGTGAGTGAATGGTGTGTGTGCCCTGCGATGGATTGGCGAACTGTCCAGGGTGTATTCCTGCCTCTCGCCCGGAACGCATGCTGGGATAGGCTCCAGCACCCCCCCACGACCCTGACCAGGAATAAGCGGCTTAGATAATGGATGGATGGATGGATGTTTTTCTGAACAATTGTATTGTAGGTTTGGAATTTTCTGAATTTTTTTGAGCATAAAATATACCTCATTACTTGTATATCTTTATTTTATATGATCTCTTATGTTCATATTTATCAAGGGTGTGAATAAAAACCACTAAATTAACTTTAAAAAAAGGGATCAGCCCTCACAAATTCCTGATGATTTAGCTCTTGATAAACGTTGATGATGGGCTCTTACCAAAGAAATGATTTTGAAAGGGCTGTTGATTCAAATGTATTAATGATTAATGAAATGGACGGTTGTCCAGCTGTTCAGGAAATGCATGCAGGTGGACAGTGTTTACTGTTCCCCCACTCACCACCGTGCCCCAAGATTGACTCTTGGTACTTCACTGTTTATTCGAAAGATAAGTCAGCATCGATTGTTGTTTTCCCCCCTCCCAGGTAACAAGTGGCTTCGAGCTCTACCTCTGTTTCAGTCCCCTGGGGACGAAGGCACTGGCTGTGTCCGCCATCAACAAGCTGCTGAAGTGGATCAGGAAAGAAGAGGACCGTCTCTTTATCCTCAGTCCGCAGACATACTGAGCTCCCTACCAGGCTGTCACACATGCACCCGCTGCAGTAAAGGCTGTAGAAATGCAGCCTTGATTACTTCTTCAAACTCTTTCCTGAGCTAACCTCATCAGAGGTCTGAGGTGCAATCAGTATTTAGAGCCTGCAACTCATGGCTAGGTTACGCACCTGCTAATCATGTGTCCACGGCTTTTATTAGTTGGGGAGCTCCGCGCGCGCTATATCAAATACGGTTCACCATGCGCCACGGTTGCATCTGGTGCTGGGTTCAGTGTTTGCATTTGACCTGCTCCTCCATAATAGTGAACCATCCCAGCTTCTGCAGTGATCAGGGTTAATGCAATGAGGATAACGTTTATTTTATTCAACTTGGGATGGCAAACATGCCAGTCAGCCAAGTTACGGGTTGGCGGGGCATACCGCGTACTTATACAGCACCGAGAGTTTGTGTAATTTTAGCCGAACAGAAATAGTCGTAGCAGCTTTGTTACTCTTTAGATTTTTCATCGGGACCATAAGTGGGAAGTAACATTGTTGTTCCGGTCTAGTGCACTCATCACAAGAGAGCCTCATTAATCGTCCAGGTGGATGAGAGATATGTGCTGCTGATGTTTAATTTGGTAATTACTCTTAAGAAGAATAACAACGTTAAAATGATCCACGATGCATAGGAGTTGAATTTCACACTGCTTTTGCGCACAATTGAAGTATTGAACAATTTTCGCCTGCAAGTAGAGACCTGTCACTGTCAGAAGTTGCCATTTAAACACATTAGAAATAACAATGCTGCGAGATTTTAGCGAGGACAAATAAAGTAAAGCCAACGGCACTTTTAGTTCACAAAGGAAAGAAAACACACAAAGCCTATTCATTTTAAATGGAACCATACTGCCATATACAGTATGAGTACGTTCACCATGGGGGTCCATTTTAAACATTTGCCAGGAAATGCACCTGAAGGGCCAAGTAATGTGTGGAGTAGGAACAAGTTCCAAAGAATGTAGCTATTTAATAACAACAACTGGGAATGTCATCTCACAGTGACCTTTACAAACTGATGTCTTTATTCTTGAACCGTTTTTTTACGTGCACACTTACAATTTTTTTTTGCGTGCGTCTCCATTCCAGATTTTTTTATTTTATACTTTTAGATGGGCTATATGGAAATTATGGTGTTATGTTTCTTATTTCCAATGAAGAACTTTTATTTCTTCAAAATACAATTTTTTATTTTGCTTTTTGGCTGTGTGTCTGCGTCTTTGCCAAGTAAAGAGGCTACTATATTGTAGGGGTTAAATGGGACCCTTTAAAAATTGCACATCTGCATTTCCAATATGGACTAATCTCCACTGAGGATAATGATGCACACGGGCAATAATATTATTTATTGTTATAGATCTCTGACCCTTTTCATCTGCAGCTCAACAGAGCAGACCAGCAACGTTCTGTGTTTTACTGCAAGTGTCAATCAATTATTATTATAATTTTTTTTATTTAAGAATTTGTTTCAAATTTTCTCCCATTTTTTCTCCCAATTTAGTAGCCAATTACACCCTCTATTTTTGACGCCAATCCCCCCCTCGTGTTGTGAGTTTGCTGCCGTAGCCCTGTGACCGTGACGGCAATTGCCAAGCTGTCGACCGTAACTTCGGTACCCCAGAGCCACTCCTGTACGCAGCGAACTCATGTCTGCTTCTCTCCCCCCTCCCTGGGGTGGACAGCCAATTGCCGCCCCCTGGTGGCACTCCCAGCCAGAGCCGACTCTGGCGCAGCCGGTGGAATCGAACCCCGGTCGCAGTGGCCAGCGTCGAACGTTGTAACCACTAGACCACCCGGGAGGCCCCCAGCGTCAATCTAAATTTAACTTGGATATTCACATCAATAATCAGGCCTTTTTTTCTTATTTAAACGCTTAAACTTAATTATTTTATGTGCCAAATTAAAATAAAATGTTAATATAAAAATTTAATAATTTGTGAGGGAGCAAGGGACTGGTAGTTTTCCATCTTTGGTTCTTACTTTCTGTTCTTCAGAAGCTTTGTCACCCATTCTGTCTCGCCTACATCACTCCATCTGTGCTCTGTGAGACAGGGAATGTTATTATGTGGCAGCTTATGTTGTTTAAGTTTAAGACTTGTAAACTGCTGTGAGTCTGTAATAAAGCTGTAAGTGTATTGACAGATGCAGAGATGGCAATAGAACCTCAACGCATAGCAGTTTGAGCCATTCCAGGTCATACTAGAACCGATGCATTCCATGGAAGCAAACAGCGGGTGGCTACACTAACCTGCTTCTAGTAAGACCTGCAACAGCTCAAACTGCTATGCGTTAGGATGCTATTTGCATCCCTGCGTGTGCTCATTTGCATAGGGGCAGGGCAGAAGCAGGCAGTGTGGTATCATGGTTAGGGAACTGGGCTTGTAACGTTAAGGTTGCAGGTTCAATCCCCAGGTGGGACACTGCCGTTGTACCCTTGAGCAAGGTACTTAACCTGAATTGCTTCAGTTAATATCCATCTGTATAAATGGATTGTAAAGAAATGTCAATTGTAAGTCGCTCTGGATAAGAGCATCTGCTAAATGCCTGTAATGTAATGTAGGGGCTGTTTATGATCGTGGGATTAGGGATTGTTTTTAAGGTCTTAATAATTCTATGAATAAAGTGATTAAATATGAGATTGCTTGCAATTAATTCATTTTTTTTTTTTTTTGCTGTCCTCACACCACTTGCTTATATAGTACATGTAATTAATAATAATAGAATCTCAGTGCTACAGATGCATGAAACAAAAACAAACCGATGCATAAAAACAAACACCAAGTTAAGAAAAGGCCTTGTTAAAAGGGAAGGTTTTTAGGCCTGATTTAAAAGCGCCCAGATTCTGTGGTGCCCCTAGGTGATCGGGGAGAGAATTCCACAGGCGAGGTGCGGCCGAGCAGAAGGCCCGATCCGCCATGGTGCGGAGTTTGGTGCTGGGGGCACGGAGGAGCAGGCTGTTGCTTGATCATAGGTTGCGGATGGAGGTTTTGGGGGTGAGCAGTTCCATGGATGCACTGATAGGTCAGGAGAATGGTTTTGAATGCCAGTGCAGTGAGTGCAGGATGGGTGTTTTCGCACTCATCACGATACTGGCAGCACTGTTTTGGATGTATTGGAGCTTCTGGAGCCTCAAGCCAGGGATCCCGATGGACAGTGTGTTGCAGTAGTCCAGCCTTGAGGAGATAAACGCATGGACGAGTTTCTCTGAGTCTGACAGGTTTAGAGTGGGACGGAGTTTGGAGATATTCTTGCGGTGGTAGAAGGATGTTTTGCACAGATGTTTGATGTGGTCAGCGAAGGTCAAGCGAGGGTCGAACCTAACACCCAGGTTGGAAACTGATGTTTTGGCCAGAAAAGGTGAGGTGGGTTATGGGAAAAAGCTGGACCTGGTGTGGTGTGCCGAACAAGAGGGTCTCGGTTCTGGTGCTGTTTAGCTGGAGGAAGTAGTTTCAGGCTGAAGTGATGAGGCTGCAGAGGGGCTTGGGGCGGTTTTTAGGTATAGTTGTGTGTCATCAGCGTAGCAATGGAATGACATTCGTTGCCGGCTGATGACACGGCCGAGGGGGAGCATATAGAGGGTGAACAGGATGGGGCCGAGACCTGACCCTTGAGGGACAGGTGACAAGTGTCAACAATGTCGAACGCAGCGCTCAGGTTGAGGATCAGGACAGGACAGCCGCCATCAGCAGATTGTTCGTGACCCTGAGTAGAGCTGTTTTGTTGCTATGGACAGAACGGAAACCTGACTGGAACTTCTCAGAGGTTGTTGAACTTTAGATGGTCCTGGGTGGGTCCAGGGTGGGCTTCTTGAGAAGGGGGCTGATGACAGAGCAGGTGGAACACTACCAGCTTGAAGGGAGTGGCTGATAACTTGGGTGATCAGGGGATTGAGAGCTGGGATGCATTTTACCAGAGCTGTTGGAAAAGGGTATAAAGCACAGGTGGAAGGTTTCATCTTGCTGATGGTATCCTCAACTTCTCTGTGTGACATCAGTGAAGCATTGGAGAGGCTGGGAAGTCCCAGGCTGAGGGTAAATGGTAGGGGGGTGCAGAGAGGAGGAGCTGGAGAGCAGAGAGCAGATCTTGTTGACCTTAGCTTTGAAGAAGTTAATAAAGCTGTTACACTGCTCCTCTGTGGTCTCGATTTGTGGAAGAGATTGCGGCTTTAGATGGTATATGGTGGAAAATAGCTGCTTAGAGTTGCCAGGATTGTTGCTGATTATATTGGAGTAGAACTGTGACCGTGCCTCTTTGAGGGATTTTGAGTAGGCCTTTTAGTGTTCCTGAAAGGCCAGTTTGTGAACAGTCCAGAGATAAATACATGAGCATAGTAAGTGTAAAATTAAAATGTCAATAGAAGATATGTTTTTGTTTTTTAAAGCTTTGCTTTATTCCATGGCAAGATTGCATTCCATAGTATTCTATTGAAGGACAGTATAATGTCACATCTTGTAGGTGGGGGAATAGCTATTTGCAGGAGTGAACTCTGATACAATAACTTATTACTCTACAACAAAACATTGGCTTCTGCACAGGCTGGTTTCACTTTTGTAAATCTTTAACCACATGCACTCCAATAGATTGTTTTATTTCCTGAACTGTTGTTCCAGTTATGTTTTTCTCTGTATTTTTCGAAAATGAAAAGATTAAAGAACTGGGCTTTTGTTGTTGTTTTTTCTCTAAAAAAACCTTGTTTTATATCAATTTTGCGTCATAAATGACACGCTGTGAAAATCTTAGAGTAAGTGTTTTGAAGAAGAGCCAAGTTGTTGCATACTGTATTTCAATGCACATATTTCAGGAAAGATTTTTAAAAATCGAATAATAAAGTGACTTCGATTTTGAACCGAGTTCCTCATGCAGCCGAATACCCAGAGCTCATTCTCTCATAACCATAAATAAATAAGTCTTATTCTCTGAGGGCATGAAATGAAGGACAAAACTCAACTGAACATTTTTATTTTACCCTCATTTCTTAAGTTAAATGCAATAAATATATTGATACAAATCAATAACGGAAGTTGGGAAACCTATTAAGACATTTCTAGTTCTCTAATTTCACACTCATACTTCCTTCAAAATATAACACATTAATCTTACATTTACATAGATTAAGAACTTAAATATTTATTTTTTATATTCAGTCTTAACTTTTAGTTTATCTATGTATTCGTGTGCATGTATGTAAATGATAAAAACAGAAAGATTGCTGTAAACACATATGTTATATGAAAACCTTATAATGGATGATACTGCTAAGAACTATATAATTTATTAGTAGCATCCATAGAAATGCAGACGCTATTTAGGCAGGTTAGGATAAAACAGCTCAGTTAAGCCTGATGTATGAATATAAATGCATTCCATCCTGATAACGCTTAAGTAAATACAGCAACATGTTGAATTAAAATCCCAGTGGTTTCAGTAAAGCTTTATAAATTGTATATATACTGCATGTACCATTCTGTAAGCAGTGCCATTTACTCTTGAACTTGTGGTACTGACTTATTTATCTTATTTAAGTGTTATAATAAATAGATCAATCTATTCTGCCACTTTCCATGAGTCACCACTGAGAATTACGTGAGTTTGAAAATCAAACTCCACTTCTGTTAAAAACGAAAACACAAATGGCAGGTTTTTTCCATTTAATTCGCTCTTGTTTTCTTCCTTGGATTTTTTAGGAAGTTCCAAAATGATATCACGAGCCAGACGGTTGAGATGTGGAGATGTTGGGAGAGGAGTCTGTACAAAGTTGTGTAATTTCGTGTATACCCTAGCCCACCCTACCAAAAGGGAGGAGCTTGTGTTCAATGAGGCGAACAGCGCTGCGAACCAGGCTGTGACCAAAGCGTTCCGGTGGGTACGGTTCTCCTTTTATAAATTGTAAAACAAATCAATAAAAAGATTTGCCACAATAACGTGTTATACACATTTTCGATTGAAAACATCCACGCGCCAAACCGACAATATCTGATGCATGGCAATATTTACTGGAGCTTCTGCGTGGGATAACTTCGAAAAGTTTGCGATGCAGTGAACCATCTGCGCGCCAGGGGCTTTTACTTCATACAGGTACGTACTTAAAATGCAGTATTACAGACGGCGTTGGCAAGGAAAGCAAAATAGAAAAGATAAATTAAACACACGGGTGCCCCCTGTGTGATATCGTATCTGAAATTCCAGATGCATTTCTTTGAAGTGTGGTCCCTTCATATTTCAAAGAGGGCACCTTAATGATTAATTAACTTTTTGTGAAACGGGTTTATTGGATGCCGGTTCCAAGACGCATCAACTATGAAATACTAAATGAAATTTTAGATATGACTAAATAATTATGTCTAGTGCATTACTGCACAGCCTGCTCTAAATATCGGCAAGCAATCGTCAGGTTACGAGTTTATGAAGGTATTGTAGACATTATGCTGCTTTGTATTTGTAGGGACATGGATAGTTCACGTTCTGTTAATTAAACTTAGCCATTTAATTTCCATTGAACCATACAGATGTTTTTGCTTTACACGATTAAATAATAAACAAATAAAGTATTCTACCTGGAGCTTGTCAGAAGCAAACAGTCACAACACCCTTTCCTGTAGTTAATTAAAGTAAAAATCCGGGGCTGCTAATTTGATCGATATTAATAGAAGAGGCAAACTACAAAATAGCGTGTGTGTTTTTGTGTTTTTTAGGAAACAATAAAACACCAATTATATGCATGGATGAGAGTAAACCAGAAGCAGAAGCCTGTTTGGGTAATATAGCTAGACTAGGTGAGTTAAGATATCTGTGTTTATTCTCAGTCATTCTCAGTTTCAATAGTGCTTGAAAGGGCACGCTCAATCTAAGGAATGTTTATGGGGGCTGGTTGGGGGGGGATGCCCTTGGCGGCTTTTTAGAGGCCAACTGTCAAATGCATCATGTGTTGATGAACATTCACACACAATGATCTGCTGGAACATTTGAGTGACAATCTGAGAGACACTCTTCCAGACAGCAATTGAGTCATTTGGAGATCTTGGGTATACATGTCTTTGCATTGCAAACCATATTTGTAATGTTTAGGATGAGGACAAAATAATTGAAACACCAAATGAAAAAGGACTTATATTTTGAAGGAACGAAATTGCACTTAAAAATGAGTCACACGTTTCATATTAATGTCAAAACGAATTACCAACATGATTCTGCTATAAAATAAATTTTAAAATTGACAAAATTAATATGTGAGTTTGTGTTGAGATGTTACAGATTTTGAAAGTGGTCAAATAGTTTGTGTGTGAATTGCAGATGCGTCAGTCACAGAAAAGGCAACATGATTTAACGTGTCAAGGAAAACAGTGTGTTTGGCTTACGCCAAACAAGGAAAAACTGCATCAGGAAGGAAGAACAGTCAAGCTCACTGATAGGGATAGGTGGACACTTAACAGGATAGTTGCTAAAAACCATAAAACAACGGCTCAAAAATGACCACAGAACTGAATCTACACTTCGATGACCAAGTCTCAAAAGCTATTTTGTGGGCTTCACAAAGCTGATATTTGTGGTAGGGCTGCCATTTGGAAACCGCTTGTAACCAAGACCAATGCTCAACAACCCAACCTGTTGTAGTCAGCACAAAACCTGGACTTCTGAGCAGTGGAAGAAAGTAATATGGTCTGATGAGTCGTATTTTACTCTTTTTCCTACATCTGTATGGGTTTATGTTTGGAGAAAGCCAAAGGAAATCTTCAACCCACATTGCCTGTTTCCCAACTGTTTAACATGGTGGTGGATCTGTTAGGGTATGGGAAGCCATATTGCGGAAATCTTTGGGTCTGATTATTACTCTACATGGTAGAATTACGGCCAATACAAGACCAGGGGCAACATGCAACATGTTCCCATACTCCAAGATGATAACATCCCCATACACACTACTAAATGGATTCAAGAGTGGTTTCATGAACACCGGGATTAAAACTTAAAAACTTGTATAACAGCATTCCAAGAATGATTGGAGCTGTTCTAGTAATACATATTCATATATTGTTTGGTGTTTCTATTATTTTTTATATGGTGCCTGGCAGCACAGTCTTGCATTAAGGTGCCTGTGTGAGAATACAGACTCCTGCAGGCTCCCTTAGGGCGTGCCACTACCTCACCTTTCAGGTTTATCAGGAACGGTTTAGTGAAATAATTTCAGTGAATAATCTCTGTTGCACAGTAAGCGAATGGCATTCAGTCTATTTGATGCAGGTACTTTTACACTTTAAAGCATTAAGGGATTGCCCCCCAAAAATAAATAAATAAATAAATAAATAAATAAATAAATAAATAAATAAATAAATAAATAAATAAATAAATAAATAAATAAATAAATAAAGAAATAAAGAAATAACTTTGACTTATTGTGAATGTCCAACCAGTTATTGTGGTGGCTATATGTTAGACCCTGATTGGATGGCATCTACTAAGTTACAGGTTGGGGGTACATACCCCATACCTATACAGCACAGAGAGTTTGGCACTTTTCAGGGGCTCCCACAGAAATAACTACAATGGCCACAGACTCTCAGACTATATAAATAAATATATATGTACACTACCAGTCAAAAGTTTTAGAACACCCCCATTTTCCAGTTTTTACAGAAATTTAAGCAGTTCAAGTCCAGTGAATAACCTGAAATGGTACAAAGATAAGCGGTAAACTGCCAGAGATTTAAAAAGTTTAGGTTACCAAAAACTGAAAAATAATGTACATTTTTTGGCAGAGAGTAGTTTCCTACACCATAAAAAGGCACTTGGAAATTAGAGGAAACTCTAATAAGAAGAGGTCTGGCAGACCCAAAGCCACAACAAAATCAGAAGACAAGTTTCTGAGAGTCAACAGCTTGCATGATAGGCAGCTCACAGGACAACAGCTTCAAGCACAGCTTAACACTGGTCGAAGTAAAGAAGTCTCAGTTTCAACTGTGAAGAGAAGACACAGAAGAGAAGAGCTGCAGGTTTGACAGATCGAGTGGCAGTAAGAAAGCCATTGCTAAGATGGCAAAATAAGAAAAAGAGGCTTGCCTGGGCCATGAAGCACCGCCAGTGGATTACTGAAGACTGGAAGAAGGTCTTATGGACCGATTAATCAAAATTTGAAATCTGCGGTTCATCACGCAGCGTTTTTGTACGCCGTCAAATAGGCGAAAGGATGGTTCCTCAGTGTGTGACAACAACTGTCACACATAGAGGAGGAAGCATGATGGTCTGGGGCTCTTCTGCTGGATCCAGAGTCGGCGCCTTGCACAGAGTGACCCATGTTAACCCATTACTTGTTCCCTGAAAAGGGCCTTTATTTTTTCCAACTTTGAAATTGATTTTTTTTTTTTGGTAACCGAAACTTTTTTTAACCTCTGGCAGTTTACCGCTTACCTTTGTACTGCTTTCAGGTTATTCACTGGACTTGAACTGCTTAAATTTCAGTAAAAACTGGAAAATGGGGGTGTTCTAAAACTTTTGACCGGTAGTGTACATATACAAAAATAAAAGAAACCCCAACATAAAGCGCATTAATAGGGTGTTGGGCCACCACAAGCTGCCAGAACAGCTTCAGTGCACTTTGGCATAGATTCAACAAGTGTCTTTATTGGAGGGATGCAACACCATTCTTCTACAAGAAATTCCATCATTTGCTGTTTTGTTGAAGGGGGTGGAAAACACTGTCCTGGGCGCCGCTCCAGTATCTCCCATAAGTGTTCAATTGGTTTGAGATCTGTTGACTGAGACAGCCATGGCATATGGCTTACATTATTTTCATGATCATCAAACCATTCAGTGACCACTCGTGCCTTGTGGATTGGGGCATTGTCATCCTGAAAGAGACCACTCCCATCAGGATAGAAATGCTTCACCATAGGATGAAGGTGATCACTGAGAATGGCTTTGCATTTATTGGCGTTAACCTTGCCCTCTAAGGGGTGGAGTTGCCCTAAACCATACCAGGAATATGCACCCCACACCATAACAGAGCTGCCAGTATCCCTCATTTACTCAAGTGTTTCCTTTATTTTATTAACTGTATATACTATATATGCCTATATAATATACCATCTATTGGTTTTTATAAGAGTTTATACCCATTTAGCAAGGTGTATTCATGAAGGTCATTCATTTTAAAAGGTTTTATCCTATGATTGGTTAAAGGATTCAGAGACAGGATATTTTTGATGTCTTTAAGCTAGAAATAGCAGTTTTATATATACCGCATGCTCAATTCCCAGTGAAAGTGAATGGAAACTTGTCTGACCTTGGATTTATTTAACAGAGCACCTTAAAAAAGCATGCGCCTGTAATTAATATGTATGCTCATGTTCCCCAATGGTTAGCCCTTGGCCCAAGTCAATTCTGTGTAGAGCGATACACATTAACACAGTAACAAGTGTCACAGCACAAATGCACACATCTCTAAATTATTCATTTGCAAGCATACCTGACCGCACACAGCAAGTTCATTTCTTTGAACTGAAAAATGAATGCTTTTACTTCGAATATTACTCTCTTCACAAGAACGCTTACCATTTGTCCAAGCAGCCTCTCCCCTCCCCCACCATTTTGTTATTAAAGCCATTAAAATGCCACGGCACGTATTTGAATAACCATCAGCTCATCTGTTACTTTAAAAGGTACATATTGTACAACCATCAGTCCGTGCGCATCTTTTGCTTCGAAAGGCACGTACGATTGTGACAAGAATGCAAAGTGGAAAGGTCCAGGCCCGGCCAGACACCAGGCTGTGATATGTTCCGTTAATCATTAACCCACGGAGTGTGTGTTGTGGCTCACAGGCATAGTGCTTTGGACATTAAAAACAGAAAAGGCCTACTGGCACATTCTGTGAAGGATTGGACAAGATGCAAATAAATCAGAGAAAGAAATACTGCCAAGCACAGTCCGTAAGGAATTTGATGTGTAATTCAATTGTGTTATCACTTCCTCAAGTGCATTTACATTTACATTTACATTTTAGGCATGAGCCTTATCCAGAGCGACTTACGGAGTTTACATTTCTTTACATACAATCCATTTAGACAGCTGGATATTTTACTGAAGCAATTTAGGTTAAGTACCTTGCTCAAGGGTACAACGGCAGTGCTCCACTTGGGAATCAAACCAGCAACCTCTGAGTTACAAGCCCAGTTCCCTAAACATTACACTACACTGCCGCCCCCTTAAGTGCAGTTAAGGTGATGATAACCTTAACAGTGCTATTTAAAAAACACAGAATGGTCTGCTCATTGTCTGAGGTATTGCTACTGCAGAGCTTGGAGAGCTTAATTCGAACAAATCTGGCAACGAGGCATGTTGTTCAAAGTAGAACCCACCACGATGCAAGGCGAGCAAGATTCCTGTGATAAACCAGGATTTTGATTCTGTTTCTTATATATACTGTATATTGTTGATTTACAACAGATTCCATTCCCCATTTGTTCTGTTCCCCCACATGCTCTGTTTCTATGAATTACTAATGACTCAGTAACAGGTAACGATAGATGCTGTGAATTGTATAATTGTATGTTTTGCCTTCACCCACTCTTTTAAGTTTTGTACAATGTTGGAAACCATTACAATAAAAAAAAACATGTCCAGTAGAGGGGTCAATTCCATTTCAATTCAAACAATTCAAACAATTCAATACAAAATGAATATAAATTCAGCGCATTAATTGAAAAATCATCAGAGAACATTATGATCATTTTTCAATTATTTGAATTTGAATTCATTTCCTGAATTGAAATGGAATTGACCACAACCCTGATGTCCAAAATGTACATTTTCAGGTAAAGTGGTGCAAATAAAACAGGCAGTGGTCTACTGAGCAGTGGAAAAAAAGTCATATGGTCAGATGAGTCATCCTTCACCCTGTTCTCAACTAGTGGAGGAGTGCAGAAACTACAGGCCTGAGTGCTTGTTTCCCACGGTGAAAGGCTCTGGTGCCTCTGTTATGGTGTGGGATGCATAGGCGCCGATCCCGTGGGTGCTACGGGGCCCGAGCACCCACAGAGAAGGCCGAGCACCCACGGGGAAAATTATGCACGGAGCCAAATTTACATTGATTTGATAGCAAACTCCACCTAGCATACGCTGCGCGGCACCCACGGGCAGAAACATAAATCGGCGCCTATGGTGGGATGCATGTTCATGGTTTAGGTCCACTCAACATCTTAGAGGGCAAGGTAAATGGCAATAAATACAAAGCCATTCTGAGTGATCACCTTCATCCTATTGTGAATGGTTTGATAAGCAGGAAACAATGTAAACCATATGCTATGACTGTCTCAGTCGCCAGATATTAACCCAATTTAACACTTATGAGACATTCTGGTGATGTGCCTGAAACAGTGTTTCCTCCACCATCAACAAAATACCAAATGATGGAATTTCTCATGGAAGAATGGTGTTGCATCCCTCCAATACAGTTGAAGAATCTATGCCTGTTCTGGTGGTTCATGCTGGCCCAGTGTCCTATTTAGACACTTTATGTTCGTGTTTCCTTTTTGGCAATTACCAGTATCTACCTGGACATTGATATTTGATTAGTCACGTCTCTGTAGAGTGAACACCCAGTGTTGTATACATTTTAGAAATGTTTTAGTCAAAGGTAATTCAAGTGAAGTATGCTCTTGATGTAATTGCCTACTGTTGCTACTCCCTTCCTTTGAAGATGGTGTTTAATTATTATTTCTGGTACTCATATTTCCCCAGAGAGCTCTTGCTGATCCTCTCAGGATGATCTGTAGTGGCCGTCTGTCTGTCAGGTAACAGAAGACGTCCCGTCTGTCCGTCCTCCTGCACCCGGAGTGGAGATGGTCCACAGCGCTACCCTGCTGGTGATGTGTGTCTGGATGCAGACTTTCGCAGCCCACGCCCTCAATTCTTGTCCTTCAACGCCCCCCAGAGCTGTGGATTTCTCCGTGCCCTACAAGCTGCCTTTCTTCCAGGCACGCGGCCTCATACAAAACATTGCAACTAATCCGTACTACCGTGAGGTGTATGTAGCCTCGCAGAATGTTATTGAGGCAGTGAACAGCAGTCTGGGTAAGAACTGGGAGCTGCCGACAGGTCCTGTAGGTAGCCCTGAATGTAAGGTCTGTGACTTGTGTGATATTGAAAGGGCTCCCGGCACATTGGAGAGCACAGACAACGAGGTCCTGCTGTTTGACTCGTATTTCATGTATTTGTACACTTGCGGGAGCTCTCAGTATGGCGTCTGTACTTTCCACCAACTTAAGGAGGAGGGGCCTCCCTCCTTCTCCAAATGTTTATTTAGAAAGGATTACAACTCCCCAGCCAACTGTCCAGACTGTCTGGCCAGCCCCCTGGGCACCAAGGTGACTATGGTGGAGGAGGGGCAGACCGCGTACTTCTTTGTGGCCACGACCGTCAATGACAGCGTGACCCAGAGGTATGGCAGGAAGTCAATATCGGTGCGCCGGCCACTGGCGACCGAGAACGGGTTCTACACTGACGTGCAGGGCCTAACCGTGCTGCCGGGCTTGCGCAAGTCATACCGCATCGACTACATCTACAGCTTCTTCACGCAGGAGTATGTTTACTTCCTGTCTGTGCAGAGGGAGAGTCCGGCCCTGGACTTCTCCCCCTTCCAGACACGGCTGGGCCGTCTCCCACGCAACGAATGGGAGATGCGGCGGTACCGTGAGGTGGTGTTGGAGTGCCGCTACGAGCCCAAGCGGAGAAGGAGGAGGAGGAGGAGAGAGGACTGGAGGGACGTGGTGTACAACGTGCTCCAGGCGGCACACTTTGGGAGGGCCGGGAAGGAGTTGGCGGAGGAACTGGGCGCCGAGGAGGAGGACGACATCCTGTATGGCATTTTTGCCGTGACCGATGACTCCGGGGAGCCCGACCATGACTCGGCCCTCTGCGCCTTCCCCATGGACAACGTGAACAAGGCCATCGACGAAGGCGTGGATGCGTGCTGCACATCCGGCCCGGAGCAGCTCTCTAGGGGCCTCTGCTACTTCCAGCCCTGCGAGAGCTGTCCGCATGAGGTGAGCCTGCCACAGACCTAACTGTTCACCCAATCACAGCCCTGCCTCACCCAGACCCAAGCTCATGCTGGCACTGGAGCTCTGGGTATCCTTCAGATCTGTTCTGTAATCAAACAGTTTGTTCACAGGGGAATTAAAAAAGAAACACAGATTTTGTAGGAGAAGTACAATAAAAATAGTGGAGGTTGTAAGTTGCTAGACAATTGGCACAAAGGCAAAAGCCATACAGGAACGAAGCAAGAAGCTTGTATTTGGTGAAACAAGAATACAGTCAGATTATTGTTATATAGTGCTTGGCATGATAGAATCTAATAGAAAACAGGAGTTGTTAGGATGTAAGATTTTTGCAGACAGAGTGAGCGCTGTTGTGTAGTGTTGCCGTGGCTACTGTGTGATGAGAGGGGAGTTTGTGAGTTTAAGCATGTCACTGCAGCTGCTGTGGCTGAAGGATGCAATGCAGGGATGCACTAGACCACCCAGGAGGCCCTATTAGGCCTTTTTAAGCTCAATGTTTCTGGGGCTAACATGACTTGTTAGAGCATTCATAAACTAATTCATAAAGATGGTTGTTGTTGTTTTTTTGCCTTACCGTGATCACCTATATTCATACCTGTTTAAAGTCACAAGACAGCTTGTAATTGGCTGAAAGCTGATAAACAATAGCCTCACTGAAACTAGATGATAAAGAAACAAATCAGCATTTGGCAGTGGACTGTTGGTCTGTTACTGCTGTAAAACATTGGAATAACATTTATATCTTGTTTGTATCCCACAGGTATTTTCAGTAACTACAGTACCTTCAAAAATTATTATTATTATTATTATTATTATTATTATCACACCCTTGATAAAGATGAGAAAAGAAGGCTGTATAAAATAAACAATACAGGTAATGCTCAAACATTATATTATTTTATACTAATACAATTGCTCAGAGAAAAATAAACAATTTTCCCCCTAAAAGATATGTGTCACAATTATACATTTCCATAGGAACATTGACTTGGCAATTTTTCAACTTTTTCCCATCAGTAGAACCATGTAAATCATATTTTTTAAAGGTTAGAGCTGGAATCTTAAATAATTAAACTATTTTGTATTCATTATAGCTTTATTTCTTCTGACTGTTTGTTTTATAATCACAATATTGTTTGAAAGACCGTGTCCTCCTGGGTGGATGAGCGATTGTTGAGCGTGATCAGCTTATGCTTCCATCAAATGATCATCAAGAAAACATTTAGTCAGAGAATCTTACCTACCATTGTAATTTAGGTAAATGCTAATGGTATAATAGAGTGATGATGATGATGATGAGTCACAATTTTACTGAATAGATAGAAAGCATTTCTGCATTGTACAAAGACTATTTAACTAGGTAGCTAACACTTGCCATTAATTGGATGTTACAACTTGCATTAGAGTTCAAAATAATAATTTTGTTAAAGTTTGAAAAGCCTGTTTTAATTTGTATGGAACAGTATGTGCCCTATGTGAGATGATGATAGGGAGATAGGACCCAGGTGTGGAGACGAGACAGGAGGCAGGAGTACAAAATAAACGGATTGTTTAATTAAACACTGAACAAAGTTAAACATGAGAACTAAGTAAAACACTGAACAAAACTAAAACCCGAGAACTCATAATACACTGACACAAATCTACCCGAGAAGCAAGGTCTAAACCAGGGGTGTCAAACTCATTCCATCGTGGGCGAGTGTATGCAGGTTTTTTTTGCAACCAGTGCACAGCACCAGGTGATTTCAATTAGCTCCCCTCCTTGGTTGAAGAAGGAAGCTAATTAGTGAAATCACCTGGTGTAGGGCACTGGTTGCAACAAAACCTGCATACACTGCCCACGATGGAATGAGTTTGACACCCTGGTCTAAACTCTGAACAGCTGGGCCAAAACACAAAGGCACACTAACACTGGGGGGGCCTTCAAGCCACAGCCCAGACTACAGAAAACACACAACTTAAATAAGGCATGAAACGAGACACAGGAGGAATAACTCAAGACAATAAAACAATCAAACAATCAAGAGGCGAAACAAGACACAGGTGGAATTACTGAGGACACTCAAGACAATTAAACAGTTAAACCATCAGAAGCAATGCCAGACCAATGGTCCCCTCTGGCAGCGAGCAGGAACCGTTACACTATGATTATACATTCCCATTCAATTCCCATAAACTCCCTTTGGAAAGTTTAATGTTTTGAAAATTCCTGGAATTTTGCAACCCTACAGATGACTCAGTAGTGTTATTCTTGAGAGGTGAGGGTTCAGTACAATGTACTGAAAACAGGGGTGTGAATAATTGTAACACATATCTTTTAGGGAAAACAAGTATTACTTGTTAAACAAAATATCTTTCTCCAAGCAACTGTATTAATATAAAATAATATAATTTTCCCATTGTTTGATAAAATATAGCTAATTACCTGGGTTGTTTATTGTATACAGCCTTATTTCCTCTTTGTCAAGACTGTGAGTATTTTGGGGGGATACTGTATATGCATGATTCTTTAACCATGGCATTTCCTGGAATGCATCGGGAGAATTGTACATATTGTTAACACACAAGTATTCAGAATTTGCTTATTTGCTATTATTTAATGGATTAGCAAACATACGTTTTCTTTTTTTTTCACAAATGATCTGTTTCTGCAGGTAAATTATTTCAGGTTGCATAGGTTTAAGAAGGCCATAATAGCAGTATCCTGCCCAGGACTGAAATAGTATTGCTGAAGTCTTATAAGCAGTGGGGAACCATCCAGGCCTTAAGAAAAAATAATAAAATGAACATTTTAAAATCCATTAAATCACAATATAATGTATTTGTTTTTTATTCCTTTAATGTTATACAATATATCTGTCTTCAATATGTCTCATCTCGTGATTTATTTTGTTTTGGAAAAGAAAGAGTTCATTTTAAGTGAAAAGAAAAAAGGGCCAATCGGCTGTGACGGAAGCCCTAACAATGGAGGAGGACTGTATTAATAATTTGTTAGCATCGCCTTTTTCGAGGCTGGGTTTTAATGAGAAACTGGAGATTGTCCAAAGAGGAAGGCCAACTGGACACCTGCAAGCCACCTTCCAAATGAAAACATTTGGAGATACAAGAATAGATGTTCAGTTAAGTCAGCAGCACCAAAGAGAAACACTAGCACAGAATGAGAAGGTGAGACAGAATAGAGAAATTCGCCTCATTCACTCCATTGTGTTTTCGGGAAAGCAAGAGCTGCCATTTAGAGGACACGATGAGAGGAAAGAGTCCTTTAACAGAGGGAATTATTTGGAGTTGCTTGACGTTTTGGCCGAATATGACAGCGATCTACACTGCCATCTGACAACATCAAAAGTGTTCTCCGGCACATCAAGTAAAATCCAAAACGACCTGATCAACGCGGCTGCTGCATAACAGATGCAATGAAAGAAGAGGTGAATAAGACACCGTTTGTAGCTGTTATGGTTGACCTAGACAACAGACATCAGTAATACAGCTCAAATGTTGCATGTGCTGCGTTACATTACCGACAGTAGTGTGAAGGAAAGATTTTTCCGATTTGAAGACTTTCGGGCAGAGGCTATTGCAGCCCGGGTTATTTGGTTTTTGGAGGAGTGTGGATGAACTTCTAAAGTCGTGGCACAGTGCTATGATGGGGCCACCATTATGGTCTGTGGTTTACTTGGAGTACAAGCAAGAGTGAAAGAAACAATCCCGCAGGCACTGTTCATTCATTGCTGTGCGCATAGGCTCAATTTAGTGGTGTCGCAAGGCGCTACAAAGATGAAAGAGTGCAAGATTATTTTTTTCACACCTCAGTGGCCTGGCAGGTTTTTTTCTCAAGGTCGTCGAAACAGGCAAAACTACTGGATGAGAAATGCCAGCGAAGGCTCCCCAGAGTAGCTCCAATGCGGTGGCACTGTGTCTGATAAGAGGAACTGAAAGAGCTCCTTGAACACATTGTAGACCACCATGATGACTTTGATCAAGACACCGTTTAAAGTGCAGATGGATACATTACACCAAGGCCGAAATTACCATATATATTGGGGGGGACACATCCCCCCCAATATTCAGATATACTCAAAATGTCCCCCCCAATATATAGCCTAGCTGATATTAAAAAAAAGTCCCCCCAATGTTGACTCCATGGTTACGGCCTTGCATTACACACCTGGCGAGCTTCGAGTTCTGCTTCCTGCTGTCCACCTTCATCTCCATCTTTGCGCACTCTGATGTCCTGTTTGGGATTTTGCAGAACAGGTTTGATATGCAGTTTGGTTTGAACAGTGTCAAAGACTTCTGCAGCGCCATCGAGAGGGAGAGAGGGAACTTCGGGTCAATCTACGAGGCCACGGTTGGCGAGACCAGTGTCCCGAGCTCCTGGAGGGCACAGGCACGCGGAGACGTTGCACCTGGTACCAGCAGCTACACAGTGGGATAAATGACAATCTTCTCACTCAGCCCAGAGACAGGTTCAAAGACCATGAAAGGCTTATGTTCCTTGCCCTCCTAGGCCCGCAGCAGTTCGTCACATATAGGAAAAACATCCCTGACGCTGCGTTCACAAGTCTCGAGGAAAGTTATGGTTCCACTTTGATCTGCCATGACTCAAAACTGAACTCGCTGTGATGTACGCCATGCCGATCTCCTCCACTTTCTCCAGCAGAAGGGACTGCATGAGAACATGCACCAGCTGTATCTACTCACCTGCCTGGTCTTGACTATTCCTGTGTCCTCTGTCTCAGTGGAAAGGACATTCTCATCCCTGAAAAGGATCAAGACATATTCCAGAAACACTACTGGACAGGTCGACTGTCAGCCTTAGCCTTGATCTTAATCACGAAATAACTTGTTATGGATTTGAAGTCAAAGGACAAACTATACGATGGCGCCATTGCCCATTTCACAAAGAAAGACCGGAGGATGGACTTTGTTTTCAAACAAGAAGGACAACAAATTTGTCTGTTCTCAAATGAGAAAGACCAGTTGTTTTCAAATGATCTGGTGAGTGTCACTGTTTTGTATAGTTTTTTTCTATATTGCATTTAGAGTTTTATCCCAGCCTGCCAGGCTACTGTCTGTTGAAATGTATGATAATTGCAGTATGAAGGCCTATTGTTGGAAATACTGTATGAGGTTGTGTTTATCTGCCGGTAGTGAGGGCATCTGCATATAATTGAATGAGCTGTTTCTTGTTTGATGCTGTGTGTGACAGCTGTCCATATGTTGTGTGCGCGCTCAGTGCAGGTGGTGCCTATCATTTCAGCACCACACACACGTTATCCTCCTCTGATGTCATTGTTGTCGCCTTTGGTAGGCCTGGTACTTGGAAAAGTCAATCAATCTTAATCTTAAAAACATTTCTCAGATTTTTATCCCATTTTCGGTAGCCAATTAGACCCGCTATTTTATGTCAATCCCCCCCTAGTAATGTGAGTTTGCTGCCGTAGTCCTGCGACCGGTAACGCCTCCTCCGAGACGGCACCCACCAAGCCGTCGACCATAACCCGGTACTACAGGGCCACTCTTATGCGCAGCGAACGTCATGTCGGCTTCCCTCCCCCCTCCCTGGGGCGGACAGCCAAACGCCGCCCCTGGTGGCACTCCCGGCCAGAGCCGACTCTGGCGGGACGGGGAATTGAACCCCGGTCTCCGTGGCCAGTGTTGGACGTTGTAACCACTGGACCACGCGAGAGGCCCAATCGTAATCTTTTAAGCAACAGTTTAGTAAACATTCTATTTAATATATAATAATATATGCCATTTAGCAGACGCTTTTATCCAAAGCGACTTACAGTAGTGAATGCATACATTTACACTCATTTAGATTTCATATTAACTTGATCTTGTGCTCAAATCTCAAAATGTGAGTCGGCCTATGATTCATCGAATGGCCATAAATAAAGATTTGTACATCAGGCATATACGCATGTTTTATCTAGGCTAAATCACAAATGACTGAATTTAGAACTTGATCTGGTTGGAATCAAAGCTCACGTTTTGTTCAATGCACTGGCGAAACTGTTTGTCGGAGAGACTTTATGAACGTCAGCATGGTGCTGCGCGAAAGCCACATGAGACTGCTTTGATTGTGACCGATTGATTTGATGAACACAATTGATTGATTGACCGATCTACATAGGCCTACAGCACATTTGTTTTTTGTTGTGGTAGTATGGCCTACATTATACGGTGTAAAATAAAAAATGTGCAGTTTAAAATACAACACCAGAGGATGTTGCACGGTCAGAGGGAGGAAGGCATTTTTAGGGTCTTTGCATTTTTAATTCGACATGTTTTTTTTCTCCCCCAAGTAATCAAAAATCACTGCCCCTCCAAAGGTTAGTGATGTGAGTGACAATATAGGCTAATATCGGGTGCAAGGGATACTGTTTCAGTTATTTTTATGGTGAAATTGCAGGATTTTTGGTCTCACTGAATGCCTATGTCCAATAGTCACGGTTCGCCACTGTTTATAAGAAACAGTAAGATCATTCTTCTAATAATCTTTCTGTGAAAGTAATGTTCTCACACATCTGCTTTTTTCCTTGACATCTTCATTTATTTAAACAATGGTGTGATACTATGACAGTTTTTAGCACCACAACAACAGTAAATTGTTTGAACATATTTTAATATACACAGTAATTAAAACAACAGTGTTATTTATTATTACTTGTTAAAATTTTGTTTCAGATTTTTCCTATTTTTTCTCCTCAATTTGGAAGCCAATTATACCCTCTATTTATTTTGATTAACCCTCCCCTACAAACTCGCCGCCCGCCTCTATGGGCCAAGCTACTCTCCGAGGTCGGCGATGATCCGAGATGGAACTCACTGACCCCTTTCTGGAGACACACTTACGTGTTTCACAGCGAGTTAGTGAAAACTACCCTCCCCCCCCCTCCCTCAGGAGCGGATGCCACCCCCGATCGGGGCTAACGGCCAAGGCCGGTCTGGCAGGGACGTGTTTCAAACCACGTCCCTGATAGGCAGCTCACACTTGTACAGGACCAGCCAAATACGGGTGCGTTAGACCGCTATGCTATCTACCAGCCCCCAACAGTGTTAATTTAACCGTAACAGAGTGTATTTGAGTCCAAGGGGGGATCAAATAGACTATCAAAATGTACTCTTTCAGAATTGATTTAACATTTGACTATGTTTTGCTCACACTGTGCCAGTGGGGTGGCTATAAATTATGATGAAGAGTGTACTATTAGTGACATTGTATTTTTGAGACATGAGCGTTATCCGGGGGCCATGCAGTAGTGTGTGGTGTACTCTTAACTTAAATCTTGCCACACTCACAGACAGCCCTGCAGTGGAATGCAGGAGTGGCTGATTTATGAGCGGAATATCTTTCTCTCTAAACGCACATAGGCTCAGGCCACGGTGTTAGATCTCAGGCTTTAAGACACAGCGCCATCCTCTCAGTAGAAGAAGAAATTAGGGTGAAAGCAGATGAGGTGTGTTGATTGTTCTTAAAAAAAAAATGTAATGTAACATTTTAAAAATGTATTTGGAATCGGTAATTGTGTCTTTTGAGCCACTGCTGTGCCGTGCCTCCCACATCCCTCCAATGCACTTTAATGAGCACATAAGTCCTCGGTTTAACCTCTCATCCGAAAGGGGGCATCTCCCGTGTACCCATCAGTAAGACTGGCCAATCAAAACAACCTTCAGCAGTAACCTGATTTTCCCAGCAGTTTTTGGGCTGAGCCCCAACCAGCTTCATAATCAGGCTGGCAATCTAGATATGTTTTCCAGAAGGCATTTCTGCTGCTGAGTCACCTGGAATATTTAACTCTTTATATGCAACATTCACTACCTCACTGTCTTTAGAATGTGCCCCCATGGGTAACGCATGCAGGCGATATTAATTCCATGAATTCGATTATTCCTGTTTTCATTACTACTTTGCATGTTTTATGGGGCTTAGGATGTCTGTATCATCATGTTAAGTTCTCTATAGATAGCAGAGATGCTGACCCCCACCCCAAAACCCTCCTTGGCCCCAAACAGTCAAGAATGTGCTATGGGAGTGTTTTTGCTTTAATACGGCTGCATTTCCTGCCCAGGGTCAAGAGAGTTTTCTATTCTTGTTGAAATGAGATTTATCTGAAAATAATCCCAGTTGTTAACACCCATCCTCTCCCCCCCACAAAAAAAAATTGCCCTCAGAGAATGGAAAACTACTATATACTCACGAATCATTAAGCAGAAATAAAAGGAGAGGAAGCAGCATTTTGGAAAAGTCCCAGAGCTCAGCTTGTTTGTGGAACACAGAGTTCCATTTAAAAAATACTGGCAGATGGAAAGGTGAATCTGAAATATATTCCTATTTACTAAGTGGACAATCCTATTTACTGTGTTTAAATTAGTGCTTCAAGATTACAGTATAGCCTGGCGCAGCATGTTGATTTATGACACATCATAAGCAGTCGCTTACAATATGTGGCGTTCTATTAATTTCCCTTAATAGGAGGACACTGATTAGTCATATGTACATAAATCCTACTGTAGCCCCTGGGTGGAGCAATGGTAAAGGCACTTGCCCAGAGTGCGGGTTGTCCACTGTCCCGGTTGCACCAACTAGCTCTGGCCAGGAGTGCCACCAGGGGGCAGCAATTGGCTGTCCGCCCCAGGGAGGGGGGAGGGAAGCCGACAGGAAGTTTGTTGCATACAGGAGTGGCTCAGGAGTACCGGAGTTATGGTTGACAGCTTGGCAAGTGCCATCTCGGAGGAGACGATACTTCACCTTTGTCACTGCCGGTCACAGGGCTACGGCAGCAAACTCATAATATGAGGGGGGGATTGACATGAAAAAATAGAGGGTGTAATTGGCTACTAAATGGGAGAAAATGGGATAAAATCAGAAACAGATTCTTTAAAGAAAAAAAATGTTCATGGATGGGTCACACAGTAATGGGATAGACATCCACAGGCATAACTACATATAGGTAACTGCCAAAATATAGTTAACACTAGAGTAACTTAAGGGTTCTGGTTGTTCTGTTATAGTGTGGGGTGCATTTTTCTGGCGTGGTTTAGGACCACTCAACCCCTTAGAGGGCAAGGTAAACACAAGGTAAATACAAAGCCATTTCCTACGATGAAGCATTTCTATCTTCATGGAAGTGGTCACTTTCAGAATGACAATGAGTTCTGAATGAATGAGAATTCAAAGGCGATGAGTGATCACACAATGTAAACCATATGCCATGCCTGTCTCACAGTCACCAGATCTCAGCCCAGTTGAACCCTTATGGGAGATTCTGGTGACGCACCTGAAACATGGTTTTCCACCACCATCACCAAAACACCAAATGATGGAATGTCTCATGGAAGAATGGTGTTGCATTCCTCAAATAGAGTTCCAGACACTTGTTGAATTTAAACCAAGGCGCACTGAAGCTGATTAGTGGCCCACCGCCCTATTAAGACACTTTATGTTGGTGTCCTTTATTTTGGCAGTTACCCGTATATTGGTATATTGGACACACACATGTTACCTGCCTTAATTAGCATACTTTTCCATAGTTTAATTTCAGTCGGGGTAGGGATGTCAGGCCACTGGTCTTCGTGGTTGTCGAGGTGGTACTCGGGGTGATTTCTCAGTTTCAATAAGGATCACATCATCTTGTAAAGACTGATGATAACTAGGGCAGTTACACTCTGTGTGCTCTTGAATATGTCTTTACACTGAGCATTAGGCTCCGGCTTGGTTCCCCTCATTCATCCTTCGCTGCTCACCCAGTTATGTTCTCCCCTGAGACAGTGTCGATGAACACTGCTAAAGTATTGTTTGAAGTACGGACGGGGTGAGGTAACAGAGATTTGTGAGCATGGAAGCGAGTGGGCGACAGGGGAAAAACTGAATGCTGGCTTGCTGGCAGGCCCTTACTTGTGAATGAGATTTCATTAGACAACTCCAGAGTGAACATTGAGGTACAGTACAGAAGGCTTAAGAACCATGATGTAGCAGTACCTCCCCACTGAAAGACAATGTTGTATTACTGGTGAAGGAAGTGCCTAAGTAAGTGCCTAAGTTTGTAATTTTGTCCCATATACTGCACTGTAGATCACGGTTGACCTAAGAATGAGGTACACCCCTAAACCCCAACTGTGTTGCACTGGACGAAGAGCAACATAGTACAGAATAAATCTCCTTTCTCCTGTTTGTCCTGCCTCTCTCTTTCAGATGAGATGTTAAACCAAGGATCTGACTCATTGTGCTCATTAAGTATCCAATGCTACTTACTGGAAGGAGTAGCGATTTCCCAAATATCCTGGTCAAATTCCCAGCTGGGCCCTATCAATTTGGGCCTATTTAATCGGGCCACCCCCCAGTATAAGTGGCTAAATAATCCATCTCACTAATTTGAGTGTTTTAGCATAAAACGGCTGTTGTGCATAACCTAGGCGGGTGTTACACATCATTTGTGGTTGAGGTTTGTCACTATAAAGTGCTTTGTGGTCATTGGATGCTATGAAAGTCATCATAAATAACATGGTGCTATATCAAATGCAATATGATTTGATCATAGCCTGAATAATCCACTCAAAGCTCAAATCTTGTTACTGTTAGTTTGCTTAGCACAAGGTCTTATCCAGGACAACTGAAAGAGCTTCCATATTTATAGTAAACAGTGCTTTGTTCAAGGGGACATTGGCAGAGCACCCACGGCGGATTTGACCATGAAACACTCTGTTAATATGCTAAGTTCCCAAACCACTCTTACACGTTACTACCCCTTAAATAACAAACCGTTGTTACTTTATGCTGTTTATTTGCTCAGCAGATACCCTTTTCATTTCTTTTCTCCCTGTTCTTTCTTCTTATGTTTGTGTTATGTATGTTTTCTTAACATACATATTTGTAATCTGACTCCCTAGCACTGGGGGATAGAGGCTTTGAATCCTCATTTTTACTCTCTACACCAGCTACATTGTCACTCAAAACATGTTCTGTACATACAGGACAAAGTTGTTATCCAGAGTTGGGGTTTGGCAAAAGAAAACAACAACAAAAAACACATTCCCTTACTCGGGGTAACCTATATCTCAACAAAAATATTTTCAATGTTTAGAATATACTCTCTAGGCATCTGTATACACAATTTATAAAATGTATCAGTGCAAACTAAACAAACTATCACCAGTATGTTTCACAGAAACTCCATTCCAAAGCAATGCTACCCATATTTTACCTGAACATTATTGGTTCAGGTAACTTGGCCCTGTGTTTGGACATATTGCCATCTCATCAGTCATTTGGCTTCTTCAAATATTGTGTCACAGCAAAGAGACACAATATTAAAGATCTGACTAAAAGTCTAAAAGTCTTAAGTGAATATTAAATCACTTGTATGACTCTTGTAGGCCGTACAATCGATAAAGCATAGGTAAATCCTTCCGATGATCTTGACTTGATTCTTCACTCTACAATCTTAGAAGTCCTAAAACATTACACACAATACTGACACTTGCTATACTAGTATATAACATTATCACCAACACAGATGAATGTGTAGTTCACATAGTCCTTGTTTCAAACTATATCATGTGCAAAGGACTAACTATGCATTTTAACACATTGTTATTATTAATGATTATAAATATTATTATTAATACATATCAGGAACACAGGTTTTCCTAACAATAACAATGTTATGAAATATGTAATTGTATTCTTTGCCTTTTTCCGGATAGCAGATGTACAGTATGTGGCCAAAAGTCAGTGGACACCCCTACTAATTATTGAGTTCAGGTGTTTCAGCCACACCCATTGCCAACAGGTGCATAAAATCCAGCACAAAGCCATGCAATCTCCACAGACAAACATTTAGAATTCAGAATGGTTCGTAAAGAGCTCAGTGACTTTAAACGCGGCACTGTCATAGAATGCCACCTTTGCCACAATTCAGTTTGTGAAATGTATGCCCTGCTAGATGTGCCCCGGTGAACTGTAAGTGCTATTATTGTGAAGTGGAAGCGCCTAGGAGCAACAACAGCTCGGCCACGAAGTGGTAGACCACGCAAACTCACAGAGCGGGGCCGACGAGTGCTGAAGCGCATAGCGCGTAAAAATCGCCTATCATCTGCTGCATCACTCACTACAGAGTACCAAACTGCCTCTGGAAACACCATCAGCACAAGAACTGTGCATTGGGAGCTTCATGGAATGGGTTTCCATGGCCGAGCAGCTGCACACAAGCCTCACATCACCATGCGCAATGCCAAGCGTCGGCTGGAGTGGTATAAGCACGCCGCAACTGGACTCTGGAGCAATGGAAACGTGTTCTTTGGAGTGATGAATCACGCTTCACTATCTGGTAGTCTGATGGACGAATCTGGGTTTGGCGGATGCCAGGAGAACGCTACCTTCCGGAATGCATAGTGCCTACTGTAAAGTTTGGTGGAGGAGGGATAATGGTCTGGGGCTGTTTCTCAGGGTTTTGGATAGGCCCCTTAGTTCCAGTGAAGGGCATTCTTAATGCTACAGGATACGAAGACATCTTCCAACTTTGTGGCAACAGTTTGGGGAAGGCCCTTTGCTGTTCCAGCATGACTGTGCCCCTGTGCACAAAGCGAGGTCCATAAGGACATGGTTAGACAAGTTTGGTGTGGAGGAACTCGATTGGCCTGCACAGAGCCCTGACCTCAACCCCATTGAACACCTTTGGGAGGAATTAGAACGCCGATTGCGAGCCAGGCCTTCTCGTCCAACATCAGTGTCTGACCTCACAGATGCTCTTTTGGCTGAATGGGCACAAATTCCCTTAGACACACAAATCTTGTGGAAAGCCTTCCCAGAAGAGTGGCAGCTGTCATAGCCGCAAAGGGGGGTCCAACTCCATATTAATGCCCATGGTTTTAGAATGGGATGTCCAACAAGCTCATATAGGTGTGATGGTCAGGTGTCCACTGACTTTTGGCCATATAGTGTATGTACAATAATTTTAATACTATATGGAGTTACTTGTTCTGCTATTATTACATCTTAACACCTTACTATAGCAGTGATCCAACATAAATACACAGTGCATTGGTGGTATGAAGTATGCACTTGCTTTTTTCATACTACCTTTTCATATAACACAAACATAGTATATATTGGAGGAAAATACTGAAGATTTGTTGAGAGTTAAAAAAAAAAAAAAAAAAAAGATTTCACACATTGATCACAAAGACCACATTCTTTGAAAGGCAACATGAAGACACACAGGGCCATGTCACTTGAACGAATGTAGGAAAATCTGAGTAGCATTGCTTTGAAATAGTAATGGTTTAGTTCTGTGAAACATATTGGTGATAGTTTAGTTGTAACTAACAATAATTTCATACACTGATGGTTTTTAGGAATTGTGTTTTATGCGCAGTGGTGAAATTTTGTGAGCCCTTTAGAATTTTCTGCGTTTCTGCATAAATTTGACATAAAATGTGATCGGATCTTCATCAAATAGAGCTCCTACAAATAGATAAAGAGAACCCAGTTAATCAAATAGCACACAAAACATGATACTTTTTCATTTATTTATTGAACAAAATTATCCAACATTAAATGTCTTTGTCGGAAAAAGTATGTGAACCTTTGCTTTCAGTAACTGGTCTGACCCCCTTGAGCAGCAATGACTTCAACCAAACATTTCCGGTAACTGTTGATCAGTTGATCCCGCTTGTAGGATTTTGGCCCCGTCCTGCTTAGAGAACTGCTTCAACTCAGTTATGTTGGTGGGCTTCCTGGCATGAACTCCTCTCTTCAGGTCCTGCCACAACATTTCTATTGGATTAAGGTCTGGACTTTGACTCGGCCATTCCAAAACACTAAATTTCTGCTTCAACCATTCTTTGGTAGACTGACTTGTGTGTTTAAGGTTGTTGTCTTGCTGCATGACCTACCTTCTTTTGAGCTTCAGTTCACGGATGGATACGCTGACATTCTCCTGTAGAATTTGCTGGTACAATCCAGAATTCATAGTTCCGTCAATGATGGCAAGCCGTCCTGGTCCCGAGGCATCAAAGCAGCCACAAACCATGATACTGCCACCACCGTATTTCATGGTTGGGATGAGGTTCTTATGTTGGAATGCAGTGTTTGGTTTTCGTCAAACATATAGTTTCTTATTTAAGCCAAAAAGTTCTATTTTAGATTCATCCGTCCACAGAACATTCTTCCAGTTGTCTTCTGGTGCATCCAGGTGATCTTTAGCAAACTTTAGACAGGCAGCAATGTTCTTTTTGGTGAGTAGTGGCTTCCTCCTTGCTATCCTCCCATGCACACCAATATTGTTCAGTGTTTTCCTGATGGTGGACTCATGAACACTGACATTAGCCAATGCAAGAGAGGCCTGCAGATCTTTAGACGTTACCCTGGGGTTCTTTGTGACCTTGATTATTGTACGCCTTGCTCTTGGAGTGATATTTGTTGGACGACCACTCTTGGGGAGAGTAACAGTGGTGTTGAATTTTCTCCATTTGTACATTATTTGCCTGACAGTGGATTGGTGGAGCCCAAACTTTTTTTAAATGGTTTTGTAAAGACAACTCTTTTTCTGAGGTTCTCAGAAATTTCCTTTGATCGAGGCATGGCACGTTTCCACAAACCTCTGTACTGAAGACCAGACTTTGATAGTGAAGACCCAGGTTTATGTTTTTTACATAGGGCAGGACCACCCAAACTCACTCACTGATGGTCATCCCATTGATTGAAACACCTGACTTTAATTACCTCCTTAATTGAATTGATAATTCTAGAGGTTCACATACTTTTTCCAACAAAGAATTTAGATGTTGTGTCATTTTGCTCAGTACATTTTTAAAAGGCTGTTTTTTGTGTTATTTGTTTAATCGGGTTCTCTACATCTTTTAGAAGGACTTAGATGAAGATATGATCACATTTTAGGTCAACTTTTTGCAGAAATGCAGACAATTCTGAGGAGTTCACAAACTTTTTCTCGCCACTGTAGATGCATAGCGCGCATATGCTTTGTATATGTGAGTAACTTGGCCTTTTTTTTACATTGAAAACATTTTTGTTGAGTTATCTTTTTGTAGTGTATATAATCATAATGTGTATGGTCAATTCTGTGACAGGCTTTGAAAAATACCAAACTCTCAGTGCTATATAGGCATGGGGCATGCCAATCCATAACAGATGGAATACCTCACCTACCATCCCAATTACTCATCTTTTTTTCAATTTACAAATCTAACTATAATGTTATTCAGCATATTGCTCGGTGGTACATAATCACTTTATTGATGAGATTTGATTGGATTTGGTTTGATGAACTGTCGACTGAGTAATGATCTGAATTTTATGTTTCCTTGATGTAAGTGGTGTTTTGTTGGTAATGTTGTTTATTCTGTAACAAATACAAAAGTAAAGGCATCAGAGAAATGTGGACAACATCACCCTAATGAACTGCAACTTAGGTCTTTTAAAACTTTTGCGTGTAAAGCAGATGTTACAACCCCGACACTATTAAGCCCGTGGAGTTATGTCTTGAGATCGGTGAATCAGTATGTATTTGAGACACGTAGGACTCAGAGGGTGTCCAGGACTCTCCATTGCATTTTATTTCATCATCATCAGACGTCATACATCTTTTATTTCATATACAAAGTATATCACTTCACCTCATAAGACCATGGGGTGAAGTGATATACATGGTGCTATACTCGCCTCACCTCTGGCTGTTGTAGGAATGGGCATGCTACAGCAAAGGCTAACACAGTATTCAAATCAGTTTGACAAAGTGTGCTTCATCCAGTATGAGCTTTCTTTGTTGGTTAAACCAGGAAGAAGGAGAAAAAGAAGATGTGTGGTTTCATTATTTGTGCCAGCACACTGAGAAACATAAGATGAGAAACACCTGGAGCACTAAGGGTGGTGGCAGAGTGCTCACTGAATTCTATTCCTCTGAGCCTGCTGTCCTGGACAAGAGAAGAGGCCTTCCAAATGGAAGCTCTGGATGTAGTAATCAGAAACATCCCAACCACTGCACACAGCTGGAGAATTTTACTTCCTGCTTCCTGTGTATCTGATGCCCACTTCCTGTGGGCTTCCCTGTAGAAGCCCGTTCCTCACGGGGGCCGTGAATGAGGCATGCTCTGGGGCTGTGACATAGGTTGTCCTCCCTGCCATTTTCTGAAGTAAAAATGTGTGCATGTAGCAAAGGCTGCTAAAGTCCTTGAGATTCTAAAATCTTTTCGAAAAAAAGTGTTCGGTCCTGAAACTTCATATCATCCATTTGGCTGCCAATCTAGGCTTTTCTTTGTAACGGTAATGACACGATTCCATTATGTAACCAGATAATGGAATGAAAAGAAAGGGAATCATATTTAGCACCATTAGTGTTCCCATTATTATGTTTACGGTGCAATATCTGCAATTTGCTGTAGGAATGACTGCGAAATGATGCTGTTATTGATCACCAGGGAGTGATGCTCAAGCACCATCTTCGTCTCCCAAGAATCCAACATTCGTTTTTCTCTCGCCGAGCTGTTTCCAGATGCACTTTCACAGAAGCATCAGTATTTATTTGTGCAACTGGCAGACAGTCGTCAGGGTAAAATACATTCAGGAGCAAGAACAAGAACACTATGTTCCGAGGTACATGACAGCCATTAACATACTAAACAAGCATCAAGCTTAGCTACAATATAACATTTTAAATTTTAAAATTTTAAGCATTTAGCAGACGCTCTTATCCAGAGCCACTTGTGCATTAATACATGGTAGGAACAATCATAGTTTGCGCACGTACCATACCTGTAACACTGGGAAGGAAAAGGTTAGTCATTTTTTATATTTTTATTAAATGAGAAGGCAGGGATACATATACAAGAAGTGTTGAGCAGGTCAGCAGTGGTGATGACAATTGGCTAGATGTACAGAATTCAGTGGTAGTGGAGTCTGAAAAGGTGGGTTTTGAGTCTCTTGCGGAAGATCGCAAGTGATTCCGCGGTCCTGACTGATTGTGGAATGTTGTTCCACCACCGAGGGGTCAGGACAGAGAAGAGGTAGGACCGCGAGGAGCGGCTGCCGGGCGCCCGGAGGGATAGGACCGTCAGTTTGCCAGAGGAGGCTGAGCGGAGGGGTCTGGCTGGGGTGTGGGGTGTAATGAGTGTCTGGAGGTAAGGGGGAGCAGTTCCTCTAGCCGCCTGAAAGGCAAGCACCAGTGATTTTAATCTGATATAAGAATAAAGGACTAATTGTCTTAGTGTACAGATTGTGACCTAACAGTTTGATAGTGCTTCCCAGATAGGATGTCATCCCTGTGGCCTCTGTCATGGTGGGCCAGTGGGGACGGTTAGTGTTGATGTCTACGGAGTGGATGCATTTACTTGCAGTAAGCTGTTCCCTTTTCTAGTGCCAGTACCATCCCTGTATTATTTTCAATTTTAAGAAATGGCATATTGTTTGCCAACTGTAATGGTTTTTTATTGCAACAAGGAAAGTTAACATTTACTGGTGGCCTTTAAAATCACGTGATGAAGATAGGTTTGATCAGGTAAGATCACCTCACTATTCTTTTGCGCGTCTTTACTTTGGGTTACAGTAGAGGTTTGCTTTGTTTTTCAGTGATTTCAACAATGCGTCTAAACTTGGTAGGCTAGCATTGAGGACAAGCAGTGGCAGCCATGAGTGCAGTTCATCAGCTTGTAATGTGGGACACTGCCTCTCCGTTCCGACAGGAGGCCGGTTGACCAGTCAGTCTCTCAGGGCACCCTACCTGCACAATGAAAACAACTGGAAACATTATGGGGCCACTAATAGCCCACCCTCCCCACAAACACACTGAGATGCACACCTAATTCCCCAGTTGTGCAGGCCAGGAAGCTGGAGGAGACGGGAGTGGGGTGGGTGAAGTAAGATTATGGCAAAGCGGTCCAAACAAAAGCCGGAACAGCATCGCAGATGTCAAGCAGCAGCTCAGCGCTCCAGCTGAAGCTGAATCCATGTGACATGGTGATGACGCCTTGCCTAAAATAAATGATCACTGTCATTCACATCTGGAGGGAAAGCTTTAGAGATTCAGAGTATTAAATGGATGAACTATGGAGCATGCTGCATGTTTACAGTATCTGTGTTAACTATCTGTCAGTGTTGTGCTTGTGACTCATAGCAGTACTGATTGTGAGGAACCTGGGGCTGGCTGAAATGGTTTGTCAGATTGGACTATGATCCAGTGAGCCTTCGCAACAGATGGGGAGCAGTAATAAAACACTTAGGTCTCTGTTTAACTGTTTATGTGTCATCATAGTAACAGACTCTCTTGGAACACGGCACTGATATGTTTGAGTGTATCTGTCTGCGTGTGTGTTTGTGTGTTCCTTGCACACAATGCAGTATGATATGCAAACAAGATTATTTATCCTTGCTGCTTTTATAACTTTTATAACTGTTACTGGATTAAGACTGGCAGAGCACTGGATAAAGATTGGCAATTTCATCCCAAAAGCATCTTACTGGGCATTAGAGATAAATCAGCATTAACAAAAAATTATTTGTTTGGCAAGAGAATGATTAATTTGTTTGGATAGAGACAGCAATGACAGGGCCTTGCGGTGTTCTCATTCTTCTATTGTGTTGACAGTTATAAAGTGATTGTTTAGCCCCTCACACTGAACATAGCAACAGTGAAAACCCCACTATGAATTTATTTATTTATTATTTATTTATTATCTACATTTATTTATCCTAAGGGAACACGGAAGCAAAATTAGCTGGGCGTTAGGTTAGGCGATTAGGCGATAAGGGCTGTTATAAAGGGGGATGTGGTGGGGGCCTCCCGGGTGCTGTAGCAGTAGAACGTCTGACACTGCCCACTGCGGCCGGGGTTAGATTCCACCAGGTTGCGCCAGTTCGGCTCTGGCCGGGAGTGCCACTAGGGGGCGGCAATTGACTGTCCACCCCAGGGAGGGGGGAGGGATAAAAGCCGAATGAGGTCGCTGCATATATGAGCGGTCCTGTGTCTTACGGTGACAGCATTCGTCTTAGGTGTGTGCCGGCTCGGAGGAGATGGTGCAGCGCTCACTACCGGTCTCGGGACTAATTGGATACTAAATTGGGAGAAAAAATGGGAATAAACAGCGAAAATAGAAAAGAAAAAAGAAAAAAGAAAGGGGGATGTGGTGGGACACATCAGAGCCTGCCGTCACACCCCAAGGCGTTTCAGCTTAATGGCACATGAATCCAGTCCATCCAGAGCTCATCCAATGCCGCCAATAGAAGAGTAGAGGCGCTCCACATCCTGAGGGAAGTGCACGTGTGCACACACTGTGGGTCTGCGAGCATTCACAGATCTGTTCTGTTCTATTGAAATGCAGTGTGTTTGGCATATCCAGATGAACACACCTGTCTGAGGATCATTTACAACAACCGATGACTTGATTTAACCTTCCATGAAAATTATGAAAATGAATCCAGGTCCCATCCGGGTTACTTGTTCAGTTAAATAATGAATTAATTAATAATAATAATAATGAAAAAGTAAACGCTATCATCATTTCCTGAGACTTTAAGCATGTCATAGAGGAGTATAAAGCCATGTCATTTTCCTCTGTATCACTCACTGATGGGCGACATGCATTGTTTTGGTTAATTCTGAAAGTAGACAGTAATGCTGTAGGAATCCCGTACTTTGCTTGCCTCACCTGTTCCATGTGTCTCTGGAGCTGTGCTCAAACATACCACCTCCTGCCAATTTGACTTGTTATTTCAAATGTGTATTCTTCTGTCTGTTTCGATGAGTGCTTATTATTTAAAAAAATGTATGCTTCTGTCCATTTCGATGTGCAGAGCATGGAAAACAACGCCACATGCAGGGACCAGCCCACCATGGTGTCCCAGCCTTACTACAGGGTGGACCTCTTCAACAGGCAGATGCGCGACGTCCTCCTCACCTCCCTGCTGGTCACCACCATCGAGAACAAGACCGTGGCGCACATCGGGACCTCGGACGGGCGTCTGATGCAGGTACCGCACAGGAAGGAGGTGGAGGAAGTGACATCAGAGCCAGAGCTCCCTCCACTGTGACGCTCTCTTGTAATCTGCCGTGCATCAAATCTCGCATTGCGAAGCTGCCATTGACATCTATTTCTCGTTAACCTGCGGGAGAATCAGAGAGCTTGTGGGCATATAAAGCATATAAAGCGGACTCGCGGGGGGTGGGGAATTGAAATAAATAGAGGGTATAATTGGCAACCAAATTGGGAGAAAAACTCTTAGAAATAAATTGATAAAATAAATAAAAGGAATACGTAGTCATGAAAATGTTAGTTTTTTTGAGTGTGATGCCTATATCCGTTCGTTATTAATGAACTGAGGCACCAGTTCAGTCCTTAGTTAACTTGCTGATCATTAGAGATTTGACATAAGCAGATTTGCACCTGGTACCACAATCGTGGGTTTCATACCGGATTCTCACCGGATCATCCCGAAGATGAATATGCTGCGTCAGTATGTTGCTGAAGCTTTGGGCAAAAGTGTATCCTGTTTTTGTTTCACTTTAAATATGTACTGGTGGTCAAACAGTATTGTCCCCTGCGGCTTTATGAGATTTGCATAAAAGTAAAGCCCTGTGGGGCCCTCAGGTAGTGTAATGGTCTAAGCATTTGCTTGGGAATGCAAGTTGCCTACTGCAGCCGTGGTTCAAAATCCGACTGCGACAGACCGGCCCTGGCCGGGAGCACCAATTGGAGGCGATTGGCTGTCCGCCCCAGGGGGGAGGGTGAGCTGGCACGAGCTCGCTGAGAAGCACAGAGGGTGTCTCTAGAAAGTAGGTGGGCGAGTTCTGTCTCGGAGGAGGCGGATCATCGCCGGCCTCGGGGATATTAGCTTGCCCCGTAGTGACGGGTGGAGAGTTCGTGGCAAAGGGTGAATCGAAAGAAATAGAGGGTATAATTGGCTACCAAATTGGGAGAAAAACTCAAAAATCTGAAACAAATAAAACATTTAAAAATTAAATAAAGCCCTGTTACAGTTATAGGTCAATGCTTGTAAGCTATGCGAAATGTGATTGATCTTGTTGTTGATGATGTTGACAATGATCTCTTCTTGTTGTTGGTAGCTAGTCCTAAGAAGATCCAGTCCCATCATCTTTGCTAATTACTCCCTGGTGGAGAACCAGAGAGTGTCCTCCA
Organism: Aldrovandia affinis; assembly: GCA_029706075.1. NCBI lineage: Eukaryota > Metazoa > Chordata > Actinopteri > Notacanthiformes > Halosauridae > Aldrovandia > Aldrovandia affinis. The sequence continues at coordinate 6,175,508 of JAINUG010000031.1, forward strand.
TTGCCTCGGTGTACTCAGCAGAATCCTTACTCTTCGTGGTTGGAAACAAGGTAACGTCAGTCTACGCTAAAATTAAGAAAGAGGTCGTCATAATGGTCATTTTGGTAATAGGTAGTTAGAGGTAGAGAGAAGAAAGAGGTAGTCATAATGGTAATAGATTTGAGCTGTGCAACATTGTTTTTTTTACCATAGAGCCAACCATACTAAGCCATTTGGCAGCACTTTGGGAGCAGAAGACAACCTATTCCATACACTGACTCCTAACGTAATGTTGCATAAAAAGTTGTGTATGTGTAATATCTGTTCAATACCAGTACGCTTGAATTGAAATTTTAGCTATGAAAATGGGGAAATTATATTATTTCATAGTAATACAATTGCTCAGAGAAAAATATATAGTAATATATAAAAATATATAGTGTAGTAAAAGTAATATTTTTTCCCCCGAAAAGATATGTCACAATTATTCACAGACCTAATAATTATTTTAAATAAAATTCAACAAAAATAAATCTGCATTAAGTTCATCTCAATCCTAGGGAACTGTATTGTGACCTCCCATTGCTTCCTGTTTTAATGGGGTATAAAAATGAGGTAACATGCATGTAAAAGCCATTTGTCGCCCGTCGTCATGGGTTGCCAGAAAACTACAAACCAAAGTGCAACACCAGGGTTTGGCTTCCAGCTCTGGCAAGAAAACACTTTGCCTCCTCGAAGACCCCTGCTCACCACAATATGAAACGATGAAGAACCTTCACCTTCTCGGTGACCATGGCAGTAACAATGCCCTTCCTGTCCACCAGATGATCCGTGTGCCTCAGAAGGGTCCGGGCTGTCATCACTTCCTGACCTGTACCATGTGCCTGAGTGTCCCCAGGTTCATGGGGTGCGGGTGGTGCGAGGGGGTGTGCTCCTGGGAGGTTGAGTGTGGGGGGCAATGGAGGAACGAGTCCTGTCCACCCAGTATCACTGAGGTAAGTTCCTGGGTCAGGGGGCCTCGGGTGGTGTAACGGTCAAAGCATTCCCCTGGAACGCAGGTTGCCCACTGTGGCCGCGGTTCAGAACCCGGCTGCGCCAGCCCAGCTCTGGCCGGAAGCCCCGGTCAGGGGCGGCGATTGGCTGTCCGCGGCCTTGGAGAAGTGGTTTGTCCCGCAGAGGAGGGTGGAAATAGAGGGTATAATTGGCCACCAAATTTGGAGAAAAAAATCTGAAATAAATGATACAAAAAAAAAAAGTTCCTGGGTCAGTAGGCCACTGTAATGGGAAAGCCCCTCTGCAGTACAAACAATGATTATTAGACTAAGGCCTGATTCAGGCCGTATATTATAATTCATTGCAAGTTTTTTTGTCAAATATAAGGACCAATATTGATTGAATCCTGGCCTGAAAATGTGTATTATTGTGGTCTAATTGTGAATGTGTGCATTAATACTGTAATCATCTCACTGCCTCCCTTGTGCCTACCCTAGTCCTGTGTGAACTGAGTGTGTGTGTGTGTGTGTGTGTGTGTGTGTGGTGGGGGTGTCTACGTTTGTGTGTGAGGGTGTGTGGTCCCTGAGGCTGTGGTGTACTCTCTGAAGTCTTTCCTGCTTCTGGCTTCAAGATGTGCTCCGAATATACAATTTCCTGCCCATTTGCCTTTCCTTCCAGACTGGTAGCTTCCTCACTCTCTTCACATTCAGTACTCCGTGTTATTGCTGTTGCACGGTGACCTTTGCCTTGGTCTTCTTTTATCCTCACTGACTTTCAGAGCTTTGGCTGTTCTTCAAGGTTCAAGGCTGGTGAGCGTGTGTGCTGAGAGACACTGTGGGGGCGTATTCACAAAGAGTCAGGGTCAGAGACACTGGATCTCTTTACATTCATTAAACAAGCCATCATTTACAGGGAAACCATAAATCTTGTGGCTGTCCACATTGTCCTTATTGGAACTTCTTGGAACTATCCTTTGCTATTTGTTGTCACAGCTTTGTGAATCCACTCCACTGGTTTGGTTGACTTTCTCTTTTCAAACACTTGAACTAACCAAAGCTAGATTACTTTTTCAAAGAGCTTCAGGTGAGTTTCAGGTATTTTGGGCAAAGAGATGTAAACCTCAAACTATGGGTGAAATTACTGGATGCATGAAACAATGATTAATGCACAATGCACTGTGCCTAACAAAAATCCATCACTGTCAATTCTAGCTCCTTTCTTCCATATTTCAAAGAAGATTTGGTCTATAAATGGCGAACAGTGGTTTCCAGAGCAGCTGTTAATTTATGAATGTGATCTGTCGATTGGCACAGTTCTTCCCCAAGACAGCGCCCCCCGATGGTGAGACGGAGCTGACCCTGTGCGGCTGGGAGTTCCAGTCGCCCCAGCGCCCCGCTATCAGTCCCAAAACCCACCAGGTGAGAGTGGGACAGACCGTTTGCGCTGTGATGCCAGAGAAGAGCAACAACACACAGTGAGTAACAGCCAGCAACAGGGAAAACCCAATAATAATCATAATAATAATATTAATCACAATAGCAATATTCAGATGTGAACAGTCTTTCAATAGTCAATCGTTACGTTCATAGTATTACCATCGTACTGTGACTAATAGTTGTCATATTTGTAATGCTGATATGAATATTATAGTATAAGCAATATTAGTAATGTGCTAATATGATTAGTATTAGTAGTATTGATCGATCTGAGTGGTATACAGTACTGTGCAAAAGTTTTAGGCAGGTGTGAAGAAATGCTGTAAAGTAAGAATGCTTTCAAAAATATAAATTTTAATTGTTTATTTTTATCAATTTACAAAATGCAAAGTGAGCGAACAGAAGAAAAATCGAAATCAAATCAATATTTGGTGTGACTACCCTTTGCCTTCAAACCAGCATCAATTATTATAGGTACACTTGCAGAAAGTCAGGGATTTTGTAGGATTATAGTCAGGTGTATGATTGACCAATTATACCAAACAGGTACTAATGATCATCAATTTCATATGTAGGTTGAAACACAGTCATTAACTGAAACAGAAACAACTGTGTAGGTCATACACCATGGCAAGACTGAGCACAGCAACAAGAGGTAGGTAGTTATACTCCATCAGCAAGGTCTCTCCCAGGCAAAGATTTCAAAGCAGACTGGGTTTCAAGATGTGCAGTTCAAGCTCTTTTGAAGAAGCACAAAGAAACGGGCAACATTGAGGACCGTAGACGCAGTGGTCGGCCAAGGAAACTTAATGCAGCAGATGAAAGACACATCATACTTACTTCCCTTCGCAATCGGAAGATGTCCAGCAGTGCCATCAGCTCAGAACTGGCAGAAACCAGTGGGACCGGGGGCTAATTTGGTAGCCAATTAGACCCGCTATTTTTACGTCAATCCCCCCCTAGTAATGTGAGTTCGCTGCCGTAGTCCTGCGACCGGTAGTGACGAAGCGAAATGACGCCTCTTACGAGACGGCACTTGGCGAGACGGGGAATTGAACCCCGGTCTCCGTGGCCAGCGTCGGACGTTGTAACCACTGGACCACGCGGGAGGCCCCGGTCCCACTGGTTACAACGTCCGACGCTGGCCACGGAGACCGGGTTCAATTCCCGTCTCGCCAAGTGTCGGCTCTGGCCGGGAGTGCCACCAGGGGGCGGCGATTGGCTGTCCGCCCCAGGAGGGGGAGGGAGCCGACGTGACGTTCGCTGCGTATAAGAGTGGCCCTGTAGTACCGGGTTACGGTCGACAGGCTGCGGGTGCCGTCTCATAAGAGGCGTCACTTCGCTTCGTGACTACCGGTCGCAGGACTACGGCAGCGAACTCACATTACTAGGGGGATTGACGTAAAAATAGCGGGTCTAATTGGCTACCAAATTGGGAGAAAATGGGATAAAATCAGAAACAAAATAAAAAAATAAAAAAATAAGAAACCAGTGGGACCCAGGTACACCCATCTACTGTCCGGAGAAGTCTGGCCAGAAGCGGTCTTCATGGAAGAATTGCGGCCAAAAAGCCATACCTCCGACGTGGAAACAAGGCTAAGCAACTCAACTATGCACGAAAACATAGGAACTGGGGTGCAGAAAAATGGCAGCAGGTGCTCTGGACTGATGAGTCAAAATGTGAAATATTTGGCTGTAGCAGAAGGCAGTTTGTTCGCCGAAGGGCTGGAGAGCGGTACAATAATGAGTGTCTGCAGGCAACAGTGAAGCATGGTGGAGGTTCCTTGCAAGTTTGGGGCTGCATTTCTGCAAATGGAGTTGGGGATTTGGTCAGGATTAATGGTGTCCTCAATGCTGAGAAATACAGGCAGATACTTATCCATCATGCAATACCATCAGGGAGGCGTCTGATTGGCCCCAAATTTATTCTGCAGCAGGACAACGACCCCAAACATACAGCCAATGTCATTAAGAACTATCTTCAGCGTAAAGAAGAACAAGGAGTCCTGGAAGTGATGGTTTGGCCCCCACAGAGCCCTGATCTCAACATTATCGAGTCTGTCTGGGATTACATGAAGAGACAGAAGGATTTGAGGCAGCCTACATCCACAGAAGATCTGTGGTTAGTTCTCCAAGATGTTTGGAACAACCTACCTGCCGAGTTCCTTCAAAAACTGTGTGCAAGTGTACCTAGAAGAATTGATGCTGTTTTGAAGGCAAAGGGTGGTCACACCAAATATTGATTTGATTTAGATTTCTCTTCTGTTCATTCACTTTGCATTTTGTTAATTGATAAAAATAAACTATTAACACTATTTTTGAAAGCATTCTTACTTTACAGCATTTTTTTACACCTGCCTAAAACTTTTGCACAGTACTGTATGTATTACCAATATCCTGATTTAAGACTTGATATAATTCTGTGTGTTCTGATGCCCCCCAGCTTGGTGTGTAAGATTCACGCTTGCGCAACAGAACTGTTTCAGCCTGTCAACATCACGGCAGAGGTGCATGAAGGGAAGGTGGAGGGGCCCTACTCCATCAACGGGCAAGCTGAGATTCAGGGATTCAAGTTTGTGGTAATGTGCACTTTTACAGGATTTACCCTTGTGGTAATGTGCAGTTTATAGTCCATGTCTCAACAGTAGAGGGATTCTGTAACAGAGAAGTAATACAGAGACACTGGGTGCCCTGTACTACACCACAGGAATGCGCTGAATCCCGACAGACTGCGTGTCTGAATTCGTACATCAGTCACACCATGGACAATGATTATAAAATCCGCGAATACAGCACATTCAAAGTGCTTTACATTTTAGGAGGCGAGTGACCTATCTCACCCACCACCAATGTGCAGAGCTCTGATGTGCACCCCTGCAGTGAGTTTCGACGAAATACCTGATTAGAAGCGAAAATCCCAAAAAGCAGAAGAAAAACATGTTTCCTAATACAATAATAAAAAGGGATAAGCCATGGAGGTCACCTGTACATTCCTATGCATGGTTTTGTTCAAAAATGGGTAAATAGTGGAGCGGTCCCATGACAAGTGAGTTGTGATGGTGTGTCGTCCCACTTCCAGGTGCCGGACATTTTAAAGATCCACCCGGACTATGGGCCCCGAGTTGGGGGGACTCTGATTACTCTGACCGGGGCTCACCTGGGCGCGGGGGTGACCAGGGGAGTCACTCTGGGTGAGGCTACGTGTCTGATCAAAAGGTGAACGCGCACAGACAGTGCCCATGTGCCTGTGTCTTTATTTGTCTATCTATGTGGATGTTGATTTGTTTATCTTTCTGTCTATCTGTGCATCTACTGTATTTGGTGTGCAAAGCCCAAGCTGTGCATTCTGATAGCTGTGCTTTCAGTTGTGTAAACAGTACATAGGTGGTGGATGGAAGAAAAACAACAGCTAAGAAAGAGCACAAAGACATTGTCAGCCATATGTGAAAGCGTGCTTACAAAACACCATTTAAAAAAAATTCTAAAAATTTATTTTTAAATGGGCTGTCACTAACATCTGAAACTGGGACTAGCTTGTTGCAGAGAAAGCCCTGCCTGAAATTAATCATTTAATAACATAATAAATGGAGCATAACTACATGTTGTTTTCAGAAAGCAGCGCTTCCTGTGCTTCCTTCGGTTAATAGCATATTTAATGGGACATAATTACATGTTGTAATTATGTCCCATTAATATTTTATTAAATGATTAATTTCAGAAAGCAGGGCTTTTTCTACAACAATCTAGTCACAGTGGTGTATCCCAGTGGCAGAGAATTATAGCATTTAAGTGGCAGCCGATTTAAAAACCAAGAACATGGAAACTTTGTGAACACCCATACTCTTTCGCAAAGAACCATGGGATCTTTAATGACCACAGTGAGTCAGGGCCTTTCTTTTACGTCTCATCCAAAGGCACCTTCTACAGTACAGTGCTCCCTTAACTGCGCTCTAACATTGAATTTTCTATTTGGTCCTAGTAGGCCCTTTACAACCCCTAGTACATTCAAATCCTGGTAGCCCATTTACAACTAGGAACATAATTACAACATGGATTTGAATATGTCAGTCTGCTGATAAACGTTCAAATGCTGCACTTCTGTGCCGCACATGACGTCTCATTCAAACTGGGGCTTGGTTCTTGTTCAAATAATTATTCCATTTGTGTCTTAGCTGTAGTTGTCTGCAGGAACTCCGAAGCGAACTGTTTAACCCGAGAGAATGGTTAAATGTGCCTTTAAACTGATGTACCACAGGATCCTAAACCTGCCACCCTCTCTCTGTGCCTCTTCAGTGTGTCAGTGTCGAAGGGGAACGGCTCCTCCGTCGTCTGCCTGTCTCAGCGCGTGTCCGAGGTGAAGGACGCCACTCTCAAGATGCACATCGACGAACACCACCTCACCGGCAAGGTGTTCCACTTCAGAGAGACGCCGGAGATCACCGAGGTGCTCCCCGACTGCAGTTTCGACAGGTACCAGCACGTCGGCGAGAGAACAGCCCAGTACCAGTAGTTCAGTGGCAGGGAAGAGAGGGGCCACCTGAGCCGAAAAAAGTGGGTGGCGCTACCACGACTCAAACATCGTTTGAACCAATCATAGTTGTTTTGTCACCGCGTTTTTTGATTGGGGCATACAAGCTCTACCCTTTTTGTAACTCACAAAGCCTCGCTCTCCCGTCACTATGGCTTGGCCAGCGCGTGAACGTGCCGTTTGTTTGGCGAAGGGAATGCAGGGAGGTTTGTGCAGTGTGAGATGTGTACACTGCTCGTGGAGAGCAAACATCATGCCGAACTTCACACCTCCATGCAGAGCTCTGTTGACTCAGAGGTTGACAGCCTTACACGGTGTGAGCGCTTATTCCGTCAGCGGCGGTTCCCCTACAGACGGCTTGTCCTGTGCACTGCCGCCATTGTTCTGAGATTCAGGGCACCCTAGGCTGTTTCAAAGCAAAGCATGTGACAATGTCTTGTTTTTGTGGATCCACTGTCTCGATTTCTCTGTCAACTCCAGAGGGTCCAAAATCACCATTAGAGGCAGGCACCTGGATTCAGTCTACAAGACCATCGTCCGCTTTAAGCCCAACGAGAATAACCTGAAACCCGTGAACAGGGTAAGGGCGGCTGAAAGCACCGTATTTTGCTCATTATGTCGTGCGGCTCTGACATTAAATGGTACTGTACATCAAAGCCTGTCATCCGTGCAGGTAATACGTTATTACAGCTTATTGTCATCTTCTCTTGCCTGATGGCTGAAACTAAATTTGGCTGAACTTGGATGGTACTATGGCTGGATTTGGATGGTACTATGGGAAAACCTGGCTCCTGTGTGTTGTTGTTGTTGAGTGGCCAGTCATTCCTCTGGAACAAGCAGGAATGCCAATGCTCAGTATTAGGGGGTTTCCAGTGTCATTGTCAAGCTGTCTGGCTATCTAATGTGACCCCATTTCAATGGCTGAATACATTTGTCCACCTCTCCACCAAATTATTTGGTACACACTGTTATGCTGTTGTACTCCTCAATAATAGTTCACATTTTGTCATATTTCAAATAACAGACATAGATTTTTTAAATGAAAAAATACTTATTATTTTCTAAATACATTGGGGACATTTCCCTTGGGGGAATTTGACCAGGACACCATTGTGTCTTCTACAGCACAGTGTCCACTTAACTGTGCTGGAGCATTGTATTTTCTATTTGGTCCAGAGAGACCCCCTACTGGCTCACTAATATATTCCAACAGCAACTCTGTTTTCCCAGGTCTCCCATCCAATGCACCAAAAAAAGCCCATACTTGTTTATATTAAGTGGTTTGACATGAAAAGGGTACAGGATGGTATGACAGTTAGCTATTTGGCTATTTACACATCTTTTGTGCCTCATGGCTTTTTTCTGTTTTATTATTCCTGTATTTTCCTTAGATTTAAGTCCCCTTGATATTAATGGTAAATAAAATGACCAGTGCATTATGGGACATAATCTCCAAGCTCTCTGTTTCCTTGCTTTGAAGATGACAGTATTGGTTTTTTTCCCCACATTGTTGACAGTCTAGGGTGGCATGGTGGTGCAGTGGATAGCACTGTTGCCGCACAGCAAGAAGGTCCCTGGTTCGATCCCGGCCGGGGCCTTTCTGTGTGGAGTTTGCATGTTCTCCCCGTGTCTGCGTGGGTTTCCTCCGGGTACTCCGGTTTCCTCCCACAGTCCAAAGACATGCACGTTAGGCTAATTGGAGAGTCTAAATTGCCCGTAGGTATGAGTGTGTGAGTGAATGGTGTGTGTGCGATGGATTGGCGACCTGTCCAGGATGTATTCCTGCCTCTCGCCCAATGCATGCTGGGATAGGCTCCAGCCCCCCTGCGACCCTGACCAGGAATAAGCGGGTTAGATAATGAATGAATGAATGAATTTTGACAGACTGTGCACATAAGCACTGATTCCCAGAATGGCAGTATTTATTAGGATCGGGTTAGCTGATCCTGGTTCAGTGTTTGGAGGAAGCTGCCCACCCAGAGCTATTTATCCACTTGTTCCAGGAGTGCACCGGCAAGACGAGTCCCACGCAGATGGAGTGCATGGCCCCTTCTTTCCAAAGGGATGAGTCTGAGGAAGGGGAGCTCTCCTTCGACATGGATGGAGCCACGGGGCTCTGGAGGAAGGAGTTCTCCTACCACCCGTATGCTGAGCCCATCCCCTTCGAAAATGAGGGCCGCGTACTGCGACTCTTCACTGGTCAGGATGAAGTGTCCCTACATGTATGTAAAACCGAGACATCACTACTGTAACCACAACAACAATAACCAATAAAACACAACTTGTTGAAATGGTCCTCCTCACTTCCAAACTAATTTAAAAAACATGAAGAACGGCTTAGCTATACATCGCCAGCAAGTTTCCAGCTATAACTAGCATGGTAGTAAACTAGCAAATAGCTACCGTTAGCTAATTTGGTGTTTGAAGTAGCAATTGGGCCTTGTGCTGCTGTCTGCATGCAGTAGAACCAATAGAAAGGAAACAACAGCACAATCTCAATGAAACATTTAACCGCAAATTTTCACAGCACAAGAAGCTGAACCTGGTGAGTTCCTGTATGACCATCACCATGACGGTAGGAGGAGTGGATTGTGACGCCAAAGTTCTGGACAATGAGATCACTTGCAGGATCCCCAAAAACCTGACCGTCCCCAGCGAAGGTTTACCTGTCAAGGTGAGGGTTTGGTTTTGTGGGTGCTGGTCACACCCTTTGTTCAACTAGAGTGTTTCTATGTTCAGGAATCGTTTAAAAATCTATTGTGCTTACCCTATTGTGTGTTTTATTTGTTGACATTTTCTGTACATTTGGCTCTTCAAAGACGCTTTATAAATATAATGTAGTATTATCGTCATTATTTCTGGAATCTGAAGACCCTGTAGGAATTAAAGCCCAAACATTGCACACAAAAAAAAGAATTGTATGGATATGCCAGCTCTTGGAGAACCTCAGCACTATTGCACTATTGCACTATTACACTGCTTAATCAACAGTAGCCGGCTAAGCTGCTTTTCGCTCCGATGTGTACAAAAGGATTTCACCCCAGCAGTTGCCTGAGGTACCCAAGAATGTGATCGAGCAACCTCGGAATTCCAGAATGATGCAATGGTTATGTAATGTTTACTCTTCCAGGCAATAGAAACTTTGATTTGAAACTAGATTTGTCCCCAGGTCAACTACACCAGAAAAATGTCACAGTTAACATTAACTCTGTATCTTTATTCTTATCATATTTGTCACAGCTGCAGAAAGATATACAGTATATCTTATAAATATTTTTTCTTTTTCTCTTTGCCCCTCTCTCTCTTGCTATGTTGTGTTTACATGGATATAAAATCAATTCATACCGCTGGGTATTTATTTATTGAAATATAGTATGTGTGTGTGTCTGTGTGTGTGTGTGTGTGTGTGTGTGTGTGTGTGTGTGTGTGTGTGTGTGTGTGTGTGTGTGTGTGTGTGTGGTGAGTAGATGAGCATGGCTCTGATCAAGTTTCCTCTTCTCCAGATCGCCATAAATGGGCAGGTGCAAGACATGGGACGGGTGATCATCGTCAGTAACCACTCCATGGTGGGCATCGTGCTGGGCATCCTGGGAGCACTGGTGGCCGGGGCCGCGCTGGCCTTCGCCGTGATGAAGCACTTGAGAAAGAAGAAGAAAGGTGAGGGGCGGGGTCGTGCTCTGACCGTGGCCTATGTGCTGGCTTGGCTCAAACAGCCTCTTTCTAGCCCTTGTGTCGTGTAGCTGCTGAGGATGTTTTGCCGCTAAATGTTTGCACCACTCGGTAGCAGTGGAAAATGTTGCCTTGTTCGCTGTTTGTGCCGGTCCCTCTGTCCCCAGTGGCTGATCAGTGAATCTCTTGTAAAATTTCAGCCACCTTGGCGGAGACCCGTTTGTCTCATTTATCCCATAGTCACAACCGGGCCAACAGCAACACGGACGCGTCTCTCGTGGGCGACTACAGACGAGGTGAGACCCAGTCAGTCTGTCACAAACACGGGAAATGTAGACCAACGCCATGGGAAAGCAGAATATAGAAACAACGTATAGGGCACTGTAAATGACACAGGGAAAACATGTTCCCATGTTCCCAACCTGCTCGTGCCCAATGGTGAGTAGCCTACAGGTTGTTTCAAGTACAGTAGGCCAACAGAGCTACAGTATTGTAGCAGGTGTCAAACCTGTGTGCAGGAAAACCTTGTTAGTGCATATGTGAAATTAAAGGTTTTGATGCTCATCTCTTCTTGTGTTTTTCAGCTTTGATCAAAACCTTTAAATTCTCACTTAAAACATAGTTTTGGGGGTTTTATATACAATATAATATAATATAATATATACAGTATATATACACTACCGGTCAAAAGTTTTAGAACACCCCCATTTTCCAGTTTTTACTGAAATTTAAGCAGTTCAAGTCCAGTGAATAGTGTTCACCCTCCACCCTGCATCCAGGAGAGTGTTTTTGACCTGTTGGGCCATTGTCAGGGGGATTTTCTTCACCATAGAGATTATTATCCGTTAATTCACTACAGTGGTCTTCCTCGGTCTACTGGGTCTTTTGACATAATTGAGTTCACCAGTTGTTTTTTTTCTTGTTAATGATGAACCAAACTGTTGACTTGGGCATGCCCAGGGTTTTTGCAATGTTCCTGATTGATTGATTTTCATTTCTGAGCCTTATGATGGCCAGCTCAATTCGCATCAACACTGCTGTCTTCCTCATGTTGTCACACCCCAACAACAAACTCCAAAGGCAATTGCAAAGTCTAGAATCAAGACTAGATATCAACAGCTCTCTTCTGCATTCACTAACGACACAAATGAATACACCTGCCTAACGAAACACATCTGTGAAGCCAATTCAACAAATACTTGTAGTACCTTAAAATGGGGGGGCCATGTACAAAAGGTGCTGTCATTTCTAAACGGTTCATCCGATATCGATGAAAATACCCTCAAATTAAAGCTGACAGTCACTTCAACCTCATTGTCATTGTATCCTTTCAAACTCAAAGTGCTAGAGTACAGAACCAAAATAACACTGTCCAATGAATTATGGTGCTCACTGTACATATATAGGTATTATATTATTTACAATATATACTGTCCATATATATTGTTATTTGTGCTTTCGCAACATGTACCTATTGGATGTCATGGATTTTTTCATTTTAGAGATAGACAGACCTGTGCAGTGTGGTATTAGTGTAATGCCCTGGACCATGTCCCTTTCCCCAGAGCTGTCCCTCACCTCCACCTCTGTCTCGAGCGGGCCGATGGTGTTCCCTGGCCTGGCCTATGCCAGGACCCTGGACAGCACTCTGACCCCCCTCATGCCTCCCGAGAAGATCTCCATGTCCAGCTTCCGACCGGAACTTCTGGAGGAGGTGAAGGACGTGCTGATCCCAGCGGAGATGCTCAACGTGCAGCGCCACCAGATCATCGGCAAGGGTGGGGGTCCCCTAAATAAATCAATCAGTCACCCCTTTACATGTTTGTAGTTCACCGCACGATGTTGTCGACCCTGTGTAATGGAGTTGGTTCCGCCCGCAGCGAGTTTCGAACTGAGGGATCTCGACGTGACAAGAGAGCAATTTAGCTTGCTGAGCTAAAGACTCAAGTCTCTAACTCCGGGAACTAATCACACTCTTATCCACGTCACTTTCTGTAGCGGACGCTCACGTACCGGAGCTCATCCGCTACACCTGTAAGGATAAAACCTCTGTATCCCATGGCGGTATTTGGAGCCTTCCTCAGAGTTGGATGTCCCGGCACTGAACCCATATTTTTGTCCGCTCAGGTCACTTTGGAACTGTCTATCACGGCTATCTGAAGAACCCCAATGACCGAGAAATCCACTGTGCGGTGAAGTCCTTAAACAGTAAGTAGCTCTTAACACATGCGGATGCTAAAACAGTCCTGTCATACAGTGCGTAGAGCACAGGGAAGGTCTCAACGAGGTGCTCTGATGAGGAGAAATTCAGGAATTGTGCTTTGGAGACTAACACAAAGAAGCTGCGGACACATGCTACCTGTTATTCGCAAACTTCACACGTTGAACATGTACACACCTGCTGCCTGATAGCAGTGACTTTGAACCTTTTATTTTAAGTAAACCAGAGGAGTCAGCCTAGCCCTGACACTATTAGCACCAAATTTGATATTTGTGCTCGTCAGCTGAGTCGCTCTAATGAAGGCAAACCACACAAGGCCCATAATGGGTGGTGGCACCATATCTTGTCAATCGATTACTTTTAAAATGTTTTTTTTTCATTTTTTCCAGTTTTTCTCCCAATTTAGTAGCCAATAACACCCTCTATTTATTTAGATTTTACCCTCCCCACATGGGTCCGCCGCTCGTCTCTACGAGGCAAGCTAATTCTCCATGGGCAGCGAACTCCGCTTCCTTCGAGACAGAATTCACCCACCCATGTCATGGAGACTCCTTACGTGCTTCACGGCGAACGCGAGCCGGCTCACCATCACTAGGTCCAGCTGCAGATGGAAAGGCATTGTTAGCGCTGTGTCCATGCCAGCAGCAACATGTGTGGTGTGCTTTCAGGGATCACGGACGTGGAGGAGGTGGAGCAGTTTCTGAAGGAAGGCATCTTGATGAAGGGTTTTCACCACAGTAACGTGCTGTCCCTGCTGGGCATTCTGCTGCCCCAGGAAGGGCTCCCCCTGGTGGTGCTGCCCTATATGAAGCACGGGGACCTGCGTCACTTCATCCGCTGTGAGAACAGGGTGAGCAGCTGTTCGAAACATTCAATCAATTCAATCAAGGCTGAAATTAATCTGGGTTCATTTGCAGTCCTGCATGCTTTTTGTTGTCCAGATTAAATTTAGTTATATTGTTTTCATCCAGTTTTACAAGAAGACATTTGTCATACACAGGGCTCCATTTCTCAAAACATTTCATCAAGACAAAAATCTGGATTGTTTTCATTCATTTTTTAACAAAAAGACAGCCTTGTTATTCGCACGTATATCTAGCATAGATTAGAATGTATCTAATATGGGATTCAGCAGACAAGCAATTCGAATTATTTTGTGATCCTGCATTTTTTGTTGTCCAAATTAATTGTGTCTGGATTCATTTCATACAGTTTGTTTGACTGAAATGCAACACTGAATTACATTTGTCTGGATCAGAAGCTTTGATGATTATGAAATTCATGTCCTTATTTATAATATAGCCTCATTAAGAAATGACAAGTAAAAATAAATACCCTATTGCTGCAAACATGTACTGAGTATGGGTATAAACACACATAGATAAATACATTAATGGAATCATTAGACTCATTTTAGGCTCAGAAAATATTGCATTTCATGTAACCTGAAAATAAATTACGTTTCTCAATTGTGTCCACAGATTCACACATTCTGTATATCACAGATCTGGTTTGACCAATTTTTGAATGCATTACTCTAAGCAAGCATAAACTGTGTGTAGAAGATAAACTGCTCATTTCATCAATTTTTTTACACATCTGGTAGATTTTTCCCCGTTGGTAATACGAGTGTGGTTAACAATGTATCCTCTGCCTTGAGTGGTCTCATAAATCAGTTTGGTACACTTTAATTAATGGACAGTTATTTTCTGTTTTTGAAAAATATTTGTCTTACACAAGCAGAACTAGTCTGCATGAATTTGTGTATTCGGGCACCTTGCTACTGTGGGAGTTTGCTAACAGAAAACGATGTCACTGCATCACCGTACTGAAAGGGCCTTAGATCTTTAGAGCAGTTGACTGCGAAGTGAACGGCCAGGCTCCATTCCTGACTTAACCATGAGAGACAGGAGAGACATTGGCATTTACCAGCAACTTCAGAGGAATTCATTGAATTATAATAGCAAGTGACTGCATGTGTCCACTTGTGCTATGGCCAATCATGGCTCATTCCATAACGCACCCAGCAGGCCAGATCTATTTCAGTAATACCCACATACCAACTGTCTCCTGTCATCGGTGTTGATTTTTCTTGTCTTTTTTTTTATCCAAATGAATGTCTCTGTATCTCACTGTGTGGATCTCCCAGAATCCCACAGTGAAGGACCTGATTGGCTTCGGGCTCCAGGTCTCCAAGGGGATGGAGTACTTGGCACAGAAGAAGTTTGTGCATAGAGACCTGGCGGCGCGAAACTGCATGTGAGTTAGGGCCAGGAACCGTTGTCCTTTGAGCCCCTGCTGTCACTCACAGCCACAGCATCACCATCACAGCCAGCTATGAGAATCCAGTTTTCAAAGCACAAGCTGTGTTAGTTGTGCTGTGTGAATAGAGAATGAATTAACCTATTGTATATACAGTGGGGTCCAAAAGTCTGAGTCCACTACCAAGACCTGTTTGTTTTCATCGTTCATCGAAAAGTAACACAACATTTTTACTCATGTGGTATTTGTTATTCAAGAATGTCATAAAACACTGATACAAATACAAAAAATGTTTGTTTGAGAAAGGATGGTATGAGTTTGAAATATCTATAAATATTTTGTTTGCACACCATTGCCTTTCATTTCCTCAAAATGTCGTGACACCTTATTTTTCATATAAGCTTTAATACACGGACACTCCTAATACACAGTGTGAGTTGTTTTGGTCGTAACAATAAATACTGGATATATGGTCCTGTATGTGTTCTTGTTGCTACTGCAGTTGCTTTAATCTTGAAAAAGGACACTTCCTCCCAAGTTTTTGCAGTTGTTTGTAATTATGTCAGCAGAGCTTAGTGAAGTAATTAGAGGTCAAATTGTTTTCCTGAGTAAAACTTTTGTGTAAATATTTGATGAATGATGAAAACAAACAGATCTTGGTAGTGGGCCCAGACCTTTGGACCCCACTGTATATGCTGTATATATTTAAATAGGTATACCCCAGTTAGAAAGGATGATGTGTGACAGTGATTTAATGTGAATCTGCTGTGAAATAGCTTTTGGGGTACTGGGAGCCTCAGTAATGACCTGCACCCTCTCGGGTTGACACTGCCTTGCCAGGCTGGACGAATCGTACACGGTGAAGGTGGCAGACTTCGGCATGGCGCGGGACGTCTTCGACAAAGAGTACTACAGCGTGCAGGACCACAGAAAGGCCAAGCTGCCAGTGAAGTGGATGGCCATCGAGAGTCTGCAGACACAAAAGTTCACCACCAAGTCAGATGTGGTGAGTATATTAATCGAGTGGGACAACCAGATTTTCCTTGGTTTCGCCCCAGTCATAGGAGCCAGAGCTGTCAGAATCAGACGAGTCCCCACATGTGTATGCTAACTGTATCTTTTCATTTAGATGGCGTCACCAAGTATCACATAAGGTCCTTATAATTGAACATTTCACACATTCAACAGGCCATTTATACAGCTAGATTTCCACTAGAACATCTGATGTGCTGCGTACTGAGTATTGAACCTTGCCCAAAAGGTACAAGAGCCAGGTTAATTAGTTAGTTAAGCCCATTGCCCCTATGGGAGCATAGGCTATTGACGATGGTCCAACAACAGCTGCGATTTGAGCACGTACCCAGAATCCAGTGCTTCTGCTCCGCACTGCTGGCACAGTCTGGCTGTATCAGGGGGTGCACTCAACAGCTGCAACATTTTGTAGTGCTATTTGCAACGCCCTTCAGGTATAGTAATCGTTTGTTTCGCAGGCATGGCAAAATGGCAAAGGTGTTTGGTCTTGGCATGTCGGTGGCAGCGACCACTGACAGGAGATTAATGAATCACCAGTGTTGGATAATCAAAACTCTGGAGGATGTTGGCAGTACAAAGGTGGCCACTGCACCGCATGTGTTGCATCAATAGAGGACATTCATCATGTTTGTCATCAGCAAATTAGCTATTTCCATGTATAGCCTACAGGTATAGTTGTATTGCTTTTAAAGTGTAATTGTTGGTACAATATAGCTACAGTCTTGACAGATAGGAAAATCCACATCATACAGTACAGTAGATTGCTCCTATATTATCAGTGCTTAGATATCTCATATCTGTATGTTATTTATATTAGTATCTCTGCAGAGCTGGGAACGCTTTGCAACTGGATGATTAGGCCAGCATCCTTTCCATTTTAGAACACGTTACGCAAGTGTTTTGTGTATTGAATCCACCATATGCCCGACTCCAGCCGAAATAAATGCCCTGGTGTTCTGAAGTACGTGTTTCACAGCCTGATGCTGTGGATCTTCCTTCTGCAGTGGTCCTTTGGAGTCCTAATGTGGGAGATGCTGACCAGAGGAGCCAGTCCCTACCCCGAGGTTGACCCTTATGACATCACGCATTACCTATTTAAGGGGCGGCGACTCCCACAGCCACAGTACTGCCCTGACCCGCTGTAAGCCATCCTCTCGAACTCATTCTCTACCAGCAATATTTACATTGCCCACATTTAAAAGGAAGAGAGCTCTGTTCTCAAAAAATATATATACAAATGCAACTCAGGAAAAAGTATGGTCGACCTTACAGCGCCATGCATTTTTAAGGTCGAGATTCATTGTGTCCCACCACTGTGGACCTTGAGTCATGATCAACTGATTTGAAATCAATAATCAATCTGCAAGTATGACACAGGGCCTAGCCTGTTCTCTTCGTTTGTGCCTTTACTGGCTGAGCCACTCTGGAGCCGAGCTCTCTCTTTTTTTGATACTTCTGCCTTTCTATGAACTAAAACCTCCGGCTGAACGTCCCATTTCACAATAGTGGACGTGGGTGGTTTGTGGGGGAGAAGATTCCACACGAGGCCACATAAAGCTCTCTACAGTAGCTCCGTGTAATTGATAATTACGTCCTACGGGACCGCTGGGAACCCTACAGTAAAATTCACCTGCACGACAGGGCGCTTTTTAAAATTAAAGCTGTAAACAATTACGCTTAGCAGTCGTCTCCACCCTTACACTCAAAAACAATCCCTTTCGTGAGGCCCTTAGCGCCACGCGGTTAATAGATTGCATTGCTTCAGCACGTGTCCAACGTGACCGGTCATGGCATCGAGTTCACCCTCACCGCCGAAGTTAATGACCACTCCGGCATGGTGGTAATATTTAACTTCACGACGGTTGTTTCAAGAGCACGCCAGAAAGACAACGCGTCCCGCTCGGAGTCATCAGATCCACATTAATGATAAACCTCAGGGTCTGACATGGCTTTGCTTAAGTGTACCGAGAGTGAGAGTAAGTGATTTGGAAATGTTCAGTCACGGGAAGTGTTTGGTGACGGATTAATGAAGGAGGGCATAAGGAGAAATTGTAATGGCTAAACCCTGTTTGTTTAAATTATGGTGAACCTCTGCATTGCTGGCTCTCATGCACCGCTTCTTATTTATCACAAATGTATTCTTAATTGCATCCACTTGCTTAATAGACACCCTTACTCAGCGCAATCTGCATTGTTTAGACTTTCATAACTTCACACCCCGTGAATGTTCTCTGATGTGTTTCTCTGATCCATCCATCGTGGGGTCCCTTTAATTCAATTCCTGCTCTTAACTGTCTGCCCTTCTTAACGGTTATTTTAACTGACTTGTTACAGTTTAATATTTACTATTGTTTTATTATTTCGTTTTGCCTTTCCTTTTGATGCATTGTTCTTTTATTTGGAAAGTGCTTTCGAACATCATTTATGGAAAGCGCTTTATAAATAAAGTTATTATTATCATCATCATCATTATTATATATATATATATATATATATACATACACACTACCGGTCAAAAGTTTTTCAGTTTTTGGTAACCTAAACTTTTTTTTGGAACCTCTGGCAGTTTACTGCTTACCTTTTCAGGTTATTCACTGGACTTGAACTGCTTAAATTTCAGTAAAAATTTGAAAAATGGGGGTGTTCTAAAACTTTTGACCGGTAGTGTATATATATATATATTTTATTTTTTTCTTTCTTTTTTCTCTGCTGCATCAACTGCTGATTGGAAATATAGCAACATTTTTGCCAGTGTTTTTTGCCAGTTTTCTGGTTGTAAAAGCAGCAGGTGGTGTGAAAAGATAACGGTGGTTACCCTGGCTGTGCAGGTATGCTGTCATGCTCCAGTGCTGGGATCCTGAGCCGGAGCTGCGGCCCACTTTCGCCACCCTGGTCTCGGAGGTCCTGTCCATTCTGTCCAGCCTGGAGGGGGAGCACTACATCAGCCTCAAGGTCACCTACGTCAACCTGGACCAGCCCCGCCCTTACCCTGCCCTCACAGAGTCCGCAGACGAGTACGACTCCTCCGACCCCAGCGACTGCGACCCAGACACTGCCTGAGAGGTGACAAGGTCAACGCCCAGGAGTGAACCGAGACCAGTCCACCGCCGCGCGGTCATCCTTAAAGGTGCTGCAAAGACTGCCTGCTGCCCGATGAAAAGGGCTTTAAAGACATCCGCTATGGTCAGGCTACCTGTAGTGTTAGTACAAGAGAGCACTGGGGAAAGTCCCCAGACTGAAGAGAGCAGAAGAGACTGTCTGCTAATGCATTCCTGTAAAGGACTCGATTGGCAGAAGCGCCAAAGCACTATTTAAACCTGTTGTCCTCTTGTACTTTAGGTGTGAAAAGCTAGATTCTAGCTTTGATCTATGTATATATATATACACTACTGGTCAAAAGTTTTAGAACACCCCCATTTTCCAGCTTTTATTGAAATTTAAGTACACAAGTACAGTGAATAACCTGAAATGGTACAAAGGTAGGCGGTAAACTGCCAGAGGTTAAAAAAAAAAGTTTAGCTTACCAAAAACGGAAAAATAATGTACATTTTTTGGCAGTGAGTAGTTTCCTACACCATCAAAAGGCACTTGGAAACTGGAGGAAACTCTGTCAGGAAGAGGTCTGGCAGACCCAAAGCCACAACAAAATCAGAAGACAAGTTTCTGAGAGTAAATGGGGGTGTTCTAAAACTTTTGACCGGTAGTGTATATCCTAAATGTGTATATATATATATATATATATATGTGTGTATATATATATATATATAGATAAAGTACTGTGCAAAAGTCTTAGGCCACCCAAGAAAATGTTTGAAGCTATGTTTAAAGCTATTTATCTGGGCAGTGTTTATATGCTTGGAAAAACACTATATAACATTAGAATAAATACAAATAAACATTTAATACAATAAAAAATATGATTTTATTGCATTTTCCAAAAAGTTATTGAGATCTTGTGATATCCTCCTTGAGGAACACACAGTATTAAATTGGCCACCTCAGAGCCCCGACCTCAACATAATTTAAGCTGTATGGGATTACTTGGGCAGGGAAAAGAACAAAAAGCTGCCAAAAGTCAAAAGAGTTATGGTAAATCCTGTAAGAAGCTTGTAAGAATTTACCACAGGACTATTTAACAAAAATTACACAACAGTCTACCAAAGCGAATTGCTTCAGTTATGCATTCTAAGGGAGGCCTTGTTTTAAAAACGCAATTTGTTTTTGTTACTTTTCATCAATGTTATATTGTTAAATGGCCTAAGACTTTTGCACAGTATTGTATATATATATATATATATATATATATATATATACACATTTAGGATATTTATCAATGGAATGTAGGTATCAGATGAGAAATACCACCTCTTCACTCCTGTGGAATAAAGTGTAGGAGGCAAAGCAGGCCATTTGTAAATATGGTCAAACAAATTTTTAAACTTAAATATATTTATTTCGCTATATATACACACACACACACACACAGGTAACTGCCAACAGAAAGGAAAGGAAACACAAACATAAAATGTCTTAATAGGGTGTTGGCCCACCATGAGCCACCAGAACAGCTTAAAAGCACCTTTGCATACATTCTACAAGTGTCTGGAACTCTTTTAGAGGAATGCACCATTCTTCCACGATAAATTCAATCATTTGGTGATGGTGGTGTAAAACGCTGGCCCAGGCGCCAGTGTTCAATTGGATTGAGATCTGGTGTTTGAGACCAAGGTGAGGCCATGGCATATGGTGTATATTGTTTTCAAACCATTCAGATACCACTCATGCCCTGTGGATGGGGGCATTGTCATGTTGAAAGAGACCACTGCCATCAGGATAGAAAGTGATCCTGGATGAAGGTGATCATTCAGAATGGCTTTGTATTTATTTCAGTTTACCTGGTTGAGTGGACATAAACCATGGCAGGAAAATGCACCCCCACACCATAGCATAGCCACCAGAACCCTTTACACATGAATTTCCTTTATTTTGGTAGTTACCTGTATATAGAGGTGAAATGTTGTGATTGTATATTTTGGATCATACATTTTTAAAGAATGGACTTTTATATTTGAAAAAAAATCATTCCAAAATTTGTGGTTCACAGCCATCACGTTGCCCCTCGTTCTCACATGAAAGATGTGTTTGAATGAGTAGGCCTTATTTATTTCTTTATTTATTTGTTCTCTTATGGAAGGGTGAGGCTGAAGCATTATGCTGTTCATGTGGTAAGCCAGGTGCTGTTCAGGTGGTTGGACTAATGCATAGGCACCGCACACAACCGGCTCATTTTGCGCTCAGCGGCTTTCCCTCACATGACGACGTCATGGCTGTGGTTCACTGATGTGCTGGTATAGCTATACTGTGTGTGGCCAAGAAGCAGCAGGCCTTAGCATTACCAGGTGATGTGTTGTTGTTGTAGTTTTTCAACCCAAAAGAGTTCAGGTTCAAACTGAAAGGCTTTTTAACTCATCAACTTTGCTCTTGTTAGTGTAAACATTTTCTTTCACCTTTACCTGTCTAGGTGGGTAGAGAAACACACACCCGCCCACAACCACACACATACAGGTGCACACGTACACATGTGGACCTGTTGGGAATTTGGGTTAGATTAGGTGGGACTGTAGAATGTCAAGGATGAACTTAATAAAAGCTACTCCAGTTTTGTCAGTAAAAAAAAAAAAAAAAAGAAAAAAAAAAAAAAAAAAAATCATTGTTTTCAATTAAATGCTTCATTGCCTGTTTCTCTTGTACTGAGTGGTACTTGCCTCTCTCCCTTTCTCCACTAGGGGTCAGTATATCCCACAGTTTATCCCCGGAGCTAATATCTCAATACCATTCTCTAAAAGACCACTGAGCAACAGGGAACAAATATAGCAGGTTCCTAATATATTTGACATGACGTATAAATATAAAACCCCAACATTTCTGTAATTAAAAATATGAGCAGAAGATCCAAAACACCATTTGAGATTTACCTTACTCTATCAGAGTGAATCATGTTATGAATCATGACTACTTGTAATCATAGGCGTAACGAGTGGGGGGGACGGGGGAGACATGTCCCCCCAATATTCCATCATATCTGCCCCCCCCCCCCCAATAATTTGTAGATATAAAACATTTTTTTTCATATGTCCCCCCAAATATTTAATGTGGTTACGCCTTTGCTTGTAAGCCTTCATATCCTTATAATGAAGATATTGATGCTCTAGCCCCTTCAGCACTCCCTACAAAAAACAAGTTATTTGGCTTTTAGATACTTTTTCCTTTTTTTAATGATTTCTTTCAATTTTTCATCTCCCCAACTTAAAGGCTTGGCAATTGTGCCTCTCGAGTTACTGCTATGCCACCCACACCCACTCCACCAGGAGCACTGTAGCTGAAGTGTGCGCACTTCTCTGATCCTCTCGCCTGTGAGCCAGTGACTCCACCACAGTACTACTGGAGAGAGCTAGTACTGAACAGAGGAGAGGCGTATCTCACGAATGACAACTTGTCCTGTGGTGCCTGGCATGTTGGGAGAAACTGATGTAACAGTGACTCAAAGAAACGTGACCGACTCACTGTTACTCAGCGCGCTGTTGGAGTACAGGTTGTCTGTGCGATGTTGAAGGGTGGAATGATACCTCGGGGCGTTTTTTAGGATCACGGCTTTTCCAACAGACTCCACTTCACCTACACAATGCACAATAACAGCTGGTAATGTACTGACTGGACTGGATGTTCATATGAGGACAAGGCAAAGATTTAAAAAATGTTTATATTTTTATAGCAAGGCCTAAGAAGGAGCCTTTGGCTGTTCCTATTGGAAATAGGTCTCCACAGACTAGCCTATAGGAATATGCAGGTGTACTCTGTTAATGATCCATATATAAACACTGCAGTTTACCTCAGATTTATGGTGCCTTTCTAGTACTTATCAAAATGCGCGCACACACACACACATTCACACACATACAGTATTACCAGTACAGTTATCTTGACTAGTATGTAAAAGCGGCTGGTTTAACATGTTCAGATGTAATTGTCTAAAATCGAAAAGCACTTATTTCCCACCATGAAATAAAATCTGTGTCACTGATTTGAGAGTGCATTTTTTGATTGATCTGATTGGCTGAACTGTCAGGTTGCTTTGATGTCCCTGCATTGGTACAAAGGCTGAGGTTGTCTCTGTCTGATGGATTTGCTGACTACTACTTGGGTAGTGAACAAAATACCTACACTTGAGAAAATCCTCTTACAAGTTGCCTTACGGGTCCTGACCTTGCAGAGATCTACTACATATAAGGCTGATATTACACATTAAATTATGCCATTTTCTGCACTTAACTGTTAGTTTTCACTTCAGCATGGTTGATTGCATGGAACCAGGATGGGCAGTTTAGTGTAGTCGTTAGGATCCTGGCCTTAAAACTGGAAGGTTGTACGTTTGAATTCGTACCCCCACCAGTTACTGTACTTACTGAATCGCTTCAAGAAATACGCAGATGAATACAGCAAATGGATCCTATGAAAAATACAGTGTAAACAACTGTGTACGTTACTGTAGATAAGGGGTTCTACAAGACAGATTAAAATGTAAATATAATAATAATAATAATAACTAGAGGTTTATCTCCATGTGAGAGCATTTCACATAGCACACAGTAATAACACGAACAACATGACAGTTGCAACATTTCGCTCGCAAACGCGTAGCTAGTGAGCTAAATTTGCCAAAGGAAGATATTTTTCAAAACCAACAGATCTGTTATTGCCTCAGGGTCCAGTTAAGATGGTAAACATCGACCGCATTGGGTTTCGGAGGAACGTCAACACATACTCTTACAGCAATGCGCAAACACCAAATCTGATTTATATTTGAAAAAGATGAAATGTATAAATGGGCAAACGATCTTGTGCAGGGTGTGATTTAACACCACTGGAGGATATCACGTGTGAGTACAGCTCCTCAAGGGTAGTGTTAAAAAAATGCACTAGCCGTACACTGCTCTTTTCTAGGAATTTGAGTTAACCACCCACTCGGATTCGTTTTCTAATATCCACTTCAGAAATAAAATGGGATTTGCCAGCTCTGCGCTGTGTGAATAATTACATAGATGGTTTGCATTTCCTCCCATGATAAATGCAGCTCTGCTCCCATGGAAAACGATTGCAGAGCTCTTTCTGCAGTGCATAACAGCTTGTTAAAAAATGCAAATCTTCAGTCATAAAATGAGAAGAAGGCGTTGTTTCAGGTTCGACAATATTACTCATACAGGAATGTTCATCATAAAATAATGTGTGCAAAGTCATAACACTTTAAACTAAATGTAACTCTGTGACACGGACATCCATGGCTTGGCATTCAGTCTGATCGGGATCGCGTCTGACTGCAGTCCAGTTTTTAAGCACATGATTGTGACCTGACCATAAGTCTTGACTATAACTTTCACCTGTCATATTGCTCTTTAGTAGGGCGTTCCATGTCAAATTCCCATTACGGTTGTCTGTCTCACTATCTGATCATCCTCTATTAGATTTTGGCTAAATAAATTCCTCCCAGCAGCATACAGAACAGTAGTGTTGTGCATCATCCAGATGGGGGTGAAACCTTAGTGGTATAGCACCTACCCCCACTGCCCCACTGTAGTAGAAAGTTAATTATTAGAGTTTAAAATTCACTATTTAACCCTCTGGAGTCGGCCATAGCAATGAGCACCTGTACATATCTAAATGAATTAGCTCATTTTAGGCTAATTTTTCAGTCAGCATCAAGTGTTACAGTCATTTGACTCAAGGGGACCGGGGCTTTCCTTCTGATACAGTCTGTAGTTACTATGAGGAATTGCCATTGTGCACGCATGCCGTAATTGACTAAGAGACACAAAAACGTCATATCTTCAACATGGTTTTTAGCTGAGTAACCCTCAATAAAAACCCTACATTTTTTAAGGGAAAGAAGTCAAGATTCAGATTTGCAGAGCTGTAGGCTGTAAATGCTATTGAACAGCCTTGTCAGCCAGTGGGATTCCTGACAGGACATTCCTGTACGGAGATGAGAGGGGGCCCAGTGCATCCTCGCTTATTTATCTGGAAGAAAACTTTGGCCTCCAGAGATGTGTACAGCACCATGCATATTTTTTAATGTGCTAAGAATATTTTACAGATACCTCGCCCCCCCCCCCAATTTTTTACAAATTTTAATAGAAAGGCAAGGGGAGAGAGAGTAATCAAACTTTTTCTCTTTTCTTTTGGTCTGCCCCTGCTGACAAGAGGACTGGGCTGCATCGGAGGGTTTGAAATACAGTGATATTAAAAGCTATTGATCAAACAGCACTGTGCCTGAATGATTGCGCTCATGTTATGTGGGGACAGGATTATATAAAAAAAAAATGGGGGGATTATAAATTGCGGAGGAGGCTGGTGAGACAGCAGGCGTACAGGGTTCAGGGTCTGCAGATGGTGAGCGGCTGCAGCTGCTGTACAAACAAGCTCAAGTTACAAAGCTATATCGTGTTAAAACCTCACGATTTTTGTCCTCTGAAAGGTTATTTAGGGCTGTGCTGATATTTGAATCACAATATGAATATTCGTTCGCAGAAAGGAAAATAGCAGTTACCCTGCCAACTGAACATACACCCAAAATGAAACCTTTCACAGTATTAAAAAAGTAAACACAACTGGCATGCATGAAGCACATTTATTTCTAGGCTTATTTAGGCTGCATCTCGTACGGAAGCTTTATGAATCATAATGTCAACATGGAGTGATTTTGTCAATATACTTGTGTACTAATGTACTATTAACCATGCCAAATCCACCGTACTGTGAGAATCACTCAATTTGACCTAACATGCCACTGTGGTGCTGGACATTTGTCTTTGGTTCATCGGTTTTGTCTTTACACAAAACTAACACCCATTAAGAGTTTTGACATTACATCATTTTTTTTAAGGATAACTAAATATTTCCAATCTGTTAGAAGTCATTTTCTATATGAAAACATATACTGTATATAGTTCTTTTTAAAATGATTGGGTAACTGCCTATAAAGTAATGCGCTAAAAAATGACTAATGACTGACAAAAAACACTTACAAACAAACACTCAAAAAATGTATCGGAGCTATGGTAAATAGCTATAGTCATAAAAAACTATATTCATCATTCTTCAGGTTTGAATGCGCAAAACACACAGCCAAGATGTCCAAATAGGAAAAACTAAAATAATGTTTTGTCTCTAACATATGCCTAATTTTCCCTTCATTCAAACATAATTTTTTCCCTGATTTGATGTGCACGTCCTAGGAACATAGACACACTCACACTCATATCAGTACCTTTCCCCCTGGGTTAAGCATATGCTACTAAATCTACTGGGATGCTTGTCTTATAAACACCAGACCATCAGAACTCACCCCCCAAACGCAGAGGCAATTAGTGGCCCTGGACCAGAGCAATGGAGAGAGGACTGCGGGCTGACCTGAACAAAGGGCAGAGTGGACCCACGTTAAATAGAAGCACTGTTGGGCCACATTTGACAAACTCACAGAAATTCTACTTTCTGGCCCATGAATAAGACAATGGACTGAAGAGCACCTGATGCACACCAGCAATATGTCAGCAACAGTATCACGTGAACAAAAGAAGAACAACAAAAAGTCAACGTGATGTGACCAGAGCAGCCACACAGAAATGTGTCCCACACATCCCTCTCTCCCTATAATAAAAAATAACATTGTATACAAACCCTATTGTATTTTGATTTACTCTATTGTACAATACTATTACTACAATTTTTTCTTGCTGTTTGTATAAGGGATACACACCGATTGCCGACTGAATGCCAAAGCTGCCGGTCAGGTTTGAATTAATTGCCTCATGACACTGTCGTGGAAAAAATACTCACAAGGATTGGAGAGCACTTAACAGTATAAGTATAAAATATTTTATTACGCACAGCTGTACGGAGACCCGGTTTAAATGCCATATTTATAGTAAACAACCTAAAAGGGGAGGTAACCTAAATAAAAGGGAAACTTAAGGAAAGTTAACTTAAGGAAAACAGGAAAATGGGTGTCACAGAAAGTAAAACAGGATGGAAAATTACTGGAACTGGAAGATTTGTAAAACAATAGGGGGAACAAAAGGAAAATAATTGACTCCAACTACTCCGGAGCACCCCCGTTTTCTGCCTCCCCATTAAAGTTGCTTTTAAAAAACTTAGATCTTTTGGCACGAAGATCTTTCGTTAGCAGAGCAGAACCTGTGGCCATTTACAGAGACATAGATTTAATTTCCTCAGCATTTCAACATTATACAAGCAGGGCAAATTGTTTCCTTCCACAATACACGTGATAAGTGGTGCAGACACACATGATGGGCTGGGACTCATAATTGACAGAAATATACCGTGCATTAAGATGCAGTAGGTCCTTGTGTTTCATGGTCCAGAGCACCACTGCTGGTCACCGCTGCGTTATGATGTGAATTGCAAAAGCACACGGGGACAATAATATAATATATGCCATTTAGCAGATGCTTTTATCCAAAGCGACTTAAGAGTGGTGAATGCATACATTTTTCAGTATGTCTGGTCCCAATGGAAAACGAACCCACAACTTAAGCGCTGTCACCGCCGTGCTCTACCTACTGAGTCGCGCAGAACCATGGCGGCACATACAGAATAGCAGTAGCACACAGAGCATGTTCTGTTTCAGAGGTAGTACAGAATCCCACATCAATAATTTACCCCAAGGCACCAAAAAGCCTATACATATTTTGCTGGATTATTAAAAGAAGATATAAATGGATGGATGCAATTAAAATGCCAGTTTGCACTAAGAGGTCACTACTGAGCTGTGCCACGCTCATCCATTAGTGTGTGTTTGAGTGTATGTGTGACCATGCTCCTTTGTGCTGTGTCCCTGATTTATATCCCTTATCAGAGAAACATGTTCTTCAAGGTGGAGTTAATGCATAAAAAGTTGAAGTAATCTTGTTGAAGATTAATAAAGTCTTAAAAGTCTTTGACCCGTCACCCTAACAGCCATTACACTTTAGCGGAATTGCTCATGGTTGATGTTCCAAGTAAATGCCTGTACCATTTCAAGGGTTGCATTAACGAAGCAATTCATAATAACACAATTGCTGCCAAAAAACGATTTATTTCTCTACAGGCCATTGCTGAGTCATTAATCCTGCAACTTTTTACTTGGTCCATTTTTAATGTCTACCTGAAAGGGTCGTATGGCTCTTTATGTACCATTATGAATAAACAGCAGATATTCCGTTGGACACAGGTAGAAATCATTTTTTTGAGCAGTGGACTGCAAATGTTCACAATTGGATTCAAGTCTAGAGACTGAGATGGTCACGTCAGGACATTGATCTTGTGCTCTGTGAACCATTTCTTAGTTGCTTTGGATGTATGTTTGGGATTGCTGTCTTGTTGGAAGGTCCATCTGCAGCCAAGGTGTAGCTTCCTGGCAGAGGGAACAAGGTTTTTGTACAAAATGTGTTGGTACATGCTGGAGTTCATGCTTCCATCTATTTTAATAAGGGCCCCAGGGCCTGTGGAGGCAAAACAACCCCAAAGCATTAAAGAT
Organism: Aldrovandia affinis; assembly: GCA_029706075.1. Classification (NCBI taxonomy): domain Eukaryota; kingdom Metazoa; phylum Chordata; class Actinopteri; order Notacanthiformes; family Halosauridae; genus Aldrovandia; species Aldrovandia affinis. The sequence continues at coordinate 6,204,217 of JAINUG010000031.1, forward strand.
CCACCACCATGTTTCACTGCAGGCATGAGGTTCTTTTCAACATTACTTGCATTCTTCGGACGCCAAACATACAGTAATGCTGATGTGCATGTCCAAAAAGCTCGATTTTTGTTTCATCTGACCACAAGACATGGTTCCAATTGTAGTTCAGATGTAGTCTGACAATTCAAGATGCCTTTTCCAGTGAATTGACTTCAAAAGAGTTTCCTTCTTGAAACTCTGCCATAAAGGCCATTGTCTTGTAGGCGTTGTCGAATGGTAGCTTTAGACAAGATGCCAGGTTGTTTTGGGGATCTTGAACTGAACTTGGACTTCTTTTTACCCCTCATCCGTCTCACTACACATGGGGGCAAGATAGACTTGTGTCCTCTACCTGGCAGGTTAGCCACTGTTCCAGTGGCCTTAAACTTAAAGAGTGGACAAAAATTGTGCAGCAGTGTCTTTTTAGTAATTGTTTTGTAACCATCTCCTCATCGGTAGAGGTCAATAACCTTTTGTCTGATGCTTTCAGGGAGTTCTTTGCCTTTCACGATGATGATGGCTGACCACAGTATTTCAAACGTGTGCTCAATTAAGGCGGGAGTACCCTTCCAAATGTAACTCTCCCCTCTTGTGGAAAAATCACACAGATGCTGCATATGTGAATCACATGTTGTTTTGGACATTTCACATGTGATTCACGTGTAAGTATACCACAAATTTCCGCATGTATACCACACATTTCCGCATGTATACCACACATTTCCGCATGTATACCACACAATGTTCCACATTTACTTCACAGGTCCTCACATGTGATCACATACATACATGTTAGGGCCTCCCTGCAATGCTATTGCCAATTATGCATTGCACTCCGGGACTCCCAGTCAGCATGGTCAGGATTTGATTGCGGACCATGGGGCGCATCAGTAAATTGAGAGCCAGTGCTTCGCCTGGATTCACTGGGGCTCTGCTGGACGTCATACCCTTGCTGTTTTTACCTTAAGTCATCTTTAATGAGACAGCTCTTATGCACTCCTGAATATTACATGAAGATCTTAATGGAGGAAATGCTAATCACTAAGATCAATCTAAATAAATATTTCGTTCCCGCCATTAAAATATTTAACACCTGGCAATGCATTTTACATGATGGCCAGGAAGCTGGCACATGCTAGTGTTTGCATTTATGACCAAATATAGGTTTCACTTAGACCCAAGCCTCTTCTATATTTACTCAGTGATGTTGTATCTGTTTACTCTGATAGGAAATGCAGGAGAAAAACAGAAAGACATGGGGGTGAGGGAGGGAGAGGACGGATGTGTGCAAAAGTGTGAAAGACAAATACCGAATTCATTACTCTGAAGATTTGAAGTACGTTTTTAGCGTAGTGGGTAAAGTCAACCGAGAAAATGTTCCATACGCTGTTCTCTCAGACCCAAACACACAGATAGACAAATGCACATACAGACAAAGTGATACTAACAAGTAGCACTGTGCCCTATTTCCCTGTAAGTGCAGGCGTTTGTGTGTGAGACCGTGCTTGCATGTGTGCTTAAATGTAATGTGTTTGTAAACCCGCACGCGCACAACGACCGCGGCAGGTTTATCACGTCTCCCAGGGTCAGAGTGATGTGATCAGAACAACGCTGCACATTACAAAGATTTACGTGGATGCTGACACTTATAGAAACCCTAGCTGATAAACGCTGCCAAGGGTGAGAATGGATCTCGGTAACTCGGGTGGCTGAATTTTACGAGTGTCAAGGGGAGCGCAGGATCCGGCCCCAGTGCCTGATGAAGACGCACGCTGACAGGAAATCGTTACCCTTGATGTAGCCCTCCCCTTCCTTCCTCATTTCAGACCTGCCTGCCAGAGTCTTTTTCAAGATTGGTAGCTGGTTTCTCATAGGATCAGAATGAGTGACATCCTTTCTGTAAACCAGAAAACAGTGATAGGAAAACGGAGGCTTCGGAACTCCTTAATACCATAATGGGGGAAGCTTGAAGATTAGAAAACCACTAAGCTCAAAAAGAGAGTCTGCGTGAAAGCCATAGATACTAAACTAAGAACTGGCAGAATATATAATGATTCTTTTCATCACTGTATATTCTTTATTAATGCACTTCGGCAAGATCAAAATGGATGTATCGGCGTTCAAGCCATCGTTACTGTGAAGAGAGGTCTTTACCTGCCAAATGTCTTGGTGGCTAACAGTCATTGGAGACAGGCTTTTGTCCCTAGATTGAGTGAGATATGATATCATATTAGGTTATAAATAATCTACAGTGATACACTATTTTACTCAAATTAAATTGGGGCATTACGATGTGCTCTTAATCACTGAACCAATAAAACGTTTTGCCATAGCAGAGCACGATGATTGGTTCAAGACAGTGTCACTGATAACACATGGGAGATCCACAAGGTTCTCCCATCACTATCAGAAACATTCCTCAATTGATATTGCATCAACCTCATATGGGATCTACATGAACGATGAGCTCACGGTCTCGCCTCTCCTCTGTCCTGACCCCTCGGTGGTTGAATGACCTTCCGCAATCGGTCAGGACTGCGGAATCACTTGCGATCTTCCGAGAGACTGAAAACCCACCTTTCCAGACTCCACTACCACTGAAATCTGTACATCTAGCCAATTGTCATCACCACTACCTACTTATTCAATACTCCTTATATCCCTGCTTACTCCTCATTTTAATAAAAAAAATATATATTTACTAACCTTTTCCTTCCCAGTGTTACAGGTATGGTATGCAGCTGCCTACAATGATGTCTATCGCTGTATTACTGCACTGATCTCTTGCACAAACTATGATTGTTCCTACCATGTATTAATGCACATATTGCAAGTCGCTCTGGATAAGAGCATCTGCTAAATGCTTAAAATGTCAAATGTAATGTAAATGTAGCGAAATAATCATTATGCATATTCTGCAATATAGCCTTTTAAACCCCCTCCCCCGCAAAAAAAAAAAACATGAATAAAACCATCTTGTACTTGACGTGTGGCCCCACTGTTTCTATGAGCGGATGACACATTGTTAAATCCTGCACCTCAGGCAAGAGAGAAAAAAAACAATCATTGCTTTGTTTGTGTAGGAAATTTACAGGCTAATTATCTCTCCACTAAATTCTAATGAGCAACATTATTCAGAGTAAATTTATCAGGAAATGGAAAATCAATAATTGTCGCTGACTGGCAAGTGGGGTGAGAAAGACGATAAAACTGCCCTGTCAATGAGGCCGCATGGCACGGAGCCTGAAAATGTACATTACTGTGTCGAGTTTAACGACAGCGTTTCAATCACGAGTTTCACGACATGCACATTCAGTGCTGTTCAACAGAGGTTTCTCACCGTTTCTTTTGTGTTCGGTGGATTCCAATGACACCGACACACTGAGGAAAGAGGCTGTGTTATGTAGTGAGAGGAGCTTTCGAAGAGTCAAGTGTCAAGTTCTGTGTACCAGATTTCACGGACCCCAGAATCACTCCCACAGCCTCTTTCTCGCACCCATTATGTCAGGTCCGGCTCCCTCTAGCAGGGGCTGCCAAAGAACCACCTGAACTTTGTGTTGTTCCCTCTCTGTGTCTACACGTGATTATTCCCTGATTGTCTCATTGTTTAATTGATTAATGGTTTGATTGTCTTCAGTGTTTCCACTTGTGTCTCATTGCTCCTGATTGTGTCCCACCTGTGCCCCATTATGTTCTCATTATTTAAACGTCTGTGTTTCTGTGCTTAGTCTTTTTGTGAATGGCCATGCCGTAGCGGTGTTATGTCTAGCCTCGCAAGGTTCCTTTGTTATTCGTGTGTTTTGTTATCTGGCCTTTGGAAGCAGTTTAATTTATTTTGGAAAGAAAAAAAAAAAAAAAAAAAAAAAACTGCAACCTGTTCTTCGTCTCTGCTCATGGTTCCACTCACCACCAACCCTGACACGTTAACACAGCTCTCATGCCATCAGCTGTGCCCCTTCTCTGAGGTCCCTTCCTTGCAGGTCTTGTACCCCCGATGTACTGAAGTGTGCCCCCCCTGCACTCCAGCAGCACTCACCGCCCCCGGCTTTTCTTTCTCCACTACCTCGCTCAGGTTTCCAGTGGACAGGAAGTATCGCATCAATCCCCAAATATTTAGCCCAGTATGACTGTGGGAAGCCCCAGCTGGGCACTTCCGATCACAACACCGTGTCCTTGCCCCCCATTTACCTCACAGCTTTTCACCCGCCCCTGCGCACGTCAGCTTATCTACTTATTACCACCGGTAGCATTCGTACAGAATCACAACATCTCACCTTTTTTAAACAACTTTTGACTTTGTTTGTATTGACTGCCTTCTCTATACAGAGTTGCAATAGTTGTATCCTTCAGAGAATGTGCTAATATGTATATATATTTTTAAGAATTTGTTTCAGATTTTCTCCCATTTTCTCCCAATTTAGTAGCTAATTACACCCTCTATTTTCAATGTCAATTCCTCCCCCTCGTATTGTAAGTTCACTGCCATAGCCCTGTGACCGGCAGAGACAAAGTATCGTCTCCTCCAAGACAGCACTCACCAAGCCGTCGACCCCAACTCCGGTACTCCAGAGCCACTCCTGCGCGTCAGCTTCCCTCCCCCCTCCCTGGGGTGGACAGCCAATTGCTGCCCCTAGTGGCACTCCCGGCCAGAGCCAACTCTGGCGCAGCCGGTGGAATCGAACCCTGGTCGCGGTGGCCAGCGTCGAACATTGTAACCGCTAGAGCACCTGGGAAGCCCTAGAATGTGCTAATTTAATCTACTATTTAAAACTAATTTCTTTAAATCGGTTCAGTTTTATTAAACTTGATATTTTTTCCTTTTTTATTCTTTCTTGGTCAAACCGTATTTTTTATTTGGGACTACCATCGAAAACAAGCCTATGGCTGAATTCATTGCAATACAATGTGTATTATCAATGCCTGAATATTTCATAAAATAAAATAAACAACGGACCACTAAAACAAATAATCAAACAGAAGGTTGCAGCAGGATGCACAATTACAGAAGCATAGAGCTTAGTCACCTGGCAGTAATGTGTACCTTATTGATTAAACTGAGGATATATGCTTGCTATTGGGAAATAACTGCTCACTGTAAACAGGCTAAGCTTCTGACTCGCTCTTCCCTGTCTTTTACAAGAACTGGGATTTAATCAACACTGTGCAAATGTAAAGGGGGAAGTAGAAAATGGATGAGTATTGCACAGCTTTGGCGTATGGGATAAACGATTCTACCCATTTACCGTATTTATGTTTCATTTGGTAGGAATTATGAACAAAAGAAAAACTTCTGCGGTTTATAAAAAATAAATTAAGGCCGAAAACATTTTATTTTCTGAAAGTGTGTGTGTGTGCGTATGTGCTTGAATGTGTGTTCATGTGTACAGGGTGTGTATGCATGTGTATGTGAGTGTGTGTAAGTGTCTGTATGCAGGTGTGTGTGTGTGCATGTGTATGTGAGTGTGTGTGTATGCATGTCTGTGTGTGTGTGTGTGTGTGTGTGTGTGTGTGTGTGTGTGTGTGTGTCCATGTATGTGAATGTGTGTGTATGCATGTCTATGTGAATGTGTGTGTGTGTGTGTGTGTGTGTGTGTCCATGTGTGTGTATGTGAATGTGTGTGTATGCATGTCTATGTGAATGTGTGTGTGTGTGTGTTTGTGTGTGTGTGTGTGTATGTGAATGTGTGTGTAAGTGTGTGTATGCATGTGTATGTGAGTGTGTGTATGCATGTGTATGTGAATGTGTGTGTATGCATTTGTATGTGTGTGTGTGTGTGTGTGTGCGTGCGTGCGTGCGTGTGTGGGTGTGGGTGGAGGGCCTTATCAGAGCACTCCACAGTACAGGGATCCTTTCATTTCATATAAGATCTCCTCTCCGGGGGGGAAAGAAGGCTTTCTGGTAAATTACATTCTGAGAGAGAGAGAAAGAGCGCCGAACAGTGCAGACTGAGCTTCTTTATCAGTTAGCATTTGCCCTCACAGACCCTTCAGCTATGCTTCTCACTTAATCTCGCAACCTCCCTCCTCCCTCAGAGGTCAAAGGCCCAGTGCTAACATGGCCAGGGGTCGCCGTGCCATCGACCAAACCGCCACGGCTTCGCATTAATGATCATTTGAATCCTGTTCACTCTGCGTCGGTTTGCATTTCAATTTATGAACTCCTAATTTGAGTGCATGGTAGGATGACCCTGTCTCCACAGAACCCCAGGCGAGCGGTAGATGATTGGTTGAGTCTGACCCCAAGCTCCATCCCGTCAGTGGCTTAAGAATGCAGCGCAGTCTTGACATGCTGTCGTTTTTCTGTCGTTCACGTCATGATTTCATGTGAACGTTCTAGAATGGCTGGAGCCATCCTGTAGCATTAGTAATACCACGCATACAGCATCTACATCCTGCAGGCATATTACTTGATGAACATATTACTTGATTTATTCAAAGATACACAGTGTGTAGATAAGTAGGAATGCTTCATGACTTAGTACAAGTAAAAAAATTATTTAGAAAAACCAAACAAAAAAACCCAAATATACAACAATGTTTTGCTACATGTAACTGTATTATTGCCAGTAGCATGGAAAAACAAACATTTGTTTATATATATATATAAACCTAATATTTGTATATTTTATATATAAATATAAATTCATTTAAAAAATATATATTTTAAATTTTATTTAGAAATTATAATTCACACCGCTAATAATTATTTTTAATAAAATCCAACACAAATAAAACAGCATTAACATGTCTACAGTGTGTTATGAGATTGGTGAACATATTGGGGGAGAACTTCTACCATTTCCCCCTACAGAATCTATCAAGATCTGTGCTTGCCGACTGCTCCCTTCATTTAAAAGCACACGTTTTCGTGTGTGACTAGAGACTAGTTTTTCTAGAGACTAGACTAGAGAGTTGGTAAACAAAATATTTTTCTCTGAGCAATTGTTAGTATAAAATAATATAATTTCCCCTTTTTCTTTTTAGCATACAATATAGGTCATTAATTGTGTTGTTTTTTTATATAGCTTTTTTTGCTTATCTTTATCAAGCGTGTAAATAATTGTAATGATATATACAGTCTGAGTCCTCTACCAAGATCTGTTTGTTTTCATCCTTCATCAAAAACGAACACAAATGGAGAACAATTTGACCTCGAACTACTTCACTAAGCTCTGCTGACATAATTACAAACAGAGGAAGTGTCCTTTTTCAAGATGAAAGCACCTGCAGTAGCAACGAGAACACATAGAGGACCATATTACATCAATATCTGGTATTAATTGTTACAAGACCAAAACAACACTGTGTATTAGGAGCGTCCATGTATTAAACTGAAAAATAAGGTGCCACAACATTTTGAGGAAATGAAAGGCAAACAGATCTTGGTCGTGGACTCACACTTTTGGACCGACACTGTATATATAGTATATGTCTGTGTGTGTGTATACACGGTACCCTCCAAAATGATTCACACCCTGGATAAACATATATAAAAACTACAGGTAATGAGCTATATTGTATGCTCCAATAGGGAGGCAGACTGTTTCCAGAGAGACAGTTTCTTTAAATTTTATATCAGAGATATTGGAGTCTATATGAGGTTCTTTCAGGTTTTTTTAAAGTCTGTCCCTTTTCAAAATGCAGTCAAGATTAATACTAGGCCTGAGTAAGCAATTCTCAAGTTTTAGTTTTTTCATTCTGAATCAAAAGAACACATTTGTCAGTATAATGATGGACGTGAGCCACAGAAAAAGAGAAACCGCATTTTAGCATCTCCTGCGATGATGGAGGTGAGTATACTGAATAGTAAGTGGTCGGAATGAGCAATTTGAGGAAATAAAGAGAAACGTAGTAATTTGAAAAGGAGAGGTTTTACTTTAAATGGCCATACCCAGAAACAGAAAGCAGTGAAACTGAGTGATTTGTCAAGTTTTGAAAACATTTCAAATGTGCCTCTATTATGTGTTTTTATAGCTTGGGCAGTTCCTTAACCAAGTGACTGCTGGAGAGAATATGGATTCACAGATGAGGCCCCCCACCCCATGAAACTCCTACAGACAGCTCTGCTAACACGATGGCATGGCAACAATGTGAAGACAAACTTGCTACAACATTATGACCATGGAGTGAGAACATCACCTGTTATCCGAGAGTGGCTGCTGTCATTAACCCCAATGGTGTTCCATCATCAAGCATAAGAGGGCACAGCAGGCCCTCATCCAGCCCTGTACTGTGTACATCACGAGTGCATTTTCAATCACTGGAGCCAGCCCCGCTGTGCCATATCAAGTGCCTCACCCCCTGTCAGAGTGTGGGTTTGCAGCAGTGGATAAGGGCTCTTGTTTCTATCACATGGATATCAATGTGTTGGAGCTGCACCCACAGGCCTCCATTGCAGAGCGACTCTTTGCCATTATGCAATGCAGTTATGCAGCTACAGCCAGAAGGACCGCGCTATCACATGTTCCGTCGACATGCGACACATATAACATGTGACAGTCACGTGTCATTCACCAGCACTGTTATTTATTTAGTTATTGTATTATCTTTTTTTATGGAATATGTGTCAGACCATTTTTTTTTGTTTAGGAAATACACATTGTGTACAACATTCATCATGGTAAGCGTGCTGGTTTGGAACCTGGGGTCATGCTTATACTGGGGTAACACTGCATTTTATGTTCATAAAGCCAACATGAAGCATGCGTAATGGCGGCGTTGCCATGGAATAACATATTTCAAAATGATTCATAATCATGTGCAGGAACCTAGATCGGAGGGTTGACCTTAAGTCAAGTGGTATCCTTTTTTGAAAGTCCCAGTCCTATCTTCTTCCTGGATTGTCCAGCTGTATAAATGGATAAACTATAACCATTTGTTCTGGATGAGGGTATCCGCTAACAAAAGCAATGCTATTTTGACTCATTCATTTTTGGATTCTTGTGATTCTTAGTAGCTGGTGAAAAACCTCTTTCAGTAAATGAAAGATGTCATGGATTCAGGCAGACATAGGTCTTCAAATATATTGCAGGAGATTTTACAAATGCATGTGGAGACAAACTTACTTTAAAGTAAAGCACTTTCAAGAATCTAAGCATCATATAAACTGTTACATTCTGAGTCTCATCTATATATCAGCTATATACAGTGGGGTCCCAAAGGTCTGAGTCCACTACCACGATCTGTTTGTTTTCATCAATTGCTCATTTTGACAATTGCTCAGAGAAAAATATTTTGTTAACAACTCAGTTTCTAGACTTGATCCAGGAAAACGCGTGCTTTTAAATGAAGTGGGAAGTCTGCAAGCACAGATCTGAAGGGTCTTGAAAGATTCTGTAGGCCAACTTGTTTTCTTGAGTAAAAATTTGTGTTTTTGATGAATGATGAAAACAAACAGATCTTGGTAGTGGACCCCACTGTAAATCCCCTTGTCTCACGGTTATCACAGTCTATCAAAACAGGGTTGGGCATTTGCATGAATTGAATACGATATCATCTTGTCTCAGCCCCATGTGCAAAGTCATGCGACATATCTCTGTGTGCATCTACTAAAATGAAGGAACCATAACAGAAATTTTGATTATTCCCCCTCACTAGCTTTATGAAAATTAACTAATTAACTTGAAAAAGTATTCATACACATTTATGCAAATCTGCAGAAATCACTGCATCCAAGGCAGCAAGATCCATTGCAAGATCCGCTTGATCCATTGCACTTTTTGCAATGGCAGCATTGACTTGAGTTACTGGAGTCTAGACGGGCTGCGCGGCCTGCAGAAAGTGAATTTGTTTTAACCCAGTGGGCGGCTGTAATTTCTGCCTTTTTGTCTGCGTCGTGACGGAAAAGCTTTCAGAAATGCTCCTTGCCATCGCTGGAGTATTTTTCCAGCTTTTGCTCACCTTCGTTTTCTACAAGCGATGATTCATCCTTGCGTGCGGGCCACTGGTCAGGGGATGATATGCTGAACCTCTGGACTCTTCTTTTCTCCTTCATCTCCTGCATTGTTGGCCAATGCTTAGGAGACGGTGGAGAAATCAAGCTGAAAACAAACTGAAACGCTGCATTGAAATCCCCTGCATTGACATGAATGTGTCCGTGGTTAGCTGAAGAACAGAAAAGGTGAGAAGGTCTCTATGTGGTGTGGACGAAAGAGAAGATGCATTCAATTTGAAAAGCACAGGAGAGAGAGATTGTCCACAGAAGTGAAAACCTGTCTTTTCAGATACCATTCATCAGAATGATAAAGAAAATCATAGCAGGCCTGACTGACATATTTCAATTTTTTTTGCAAGATCTATTCCATGTTGCACCACAAAGACTTGGTGCTAAACATGACAACATGACCTTTGTGAGCCAGACTTATTTCTATAAAAAAGACACACATAAACATCAACAAAAAATACTTCTTAAGGAGTTACCAACAAAATATCAGATTGTTTTTGAAGTGGTCATGCTTGTGTGTGCAAATGTGTGTGTGTGTGTTACGGCTCAATAAAACCACCCGCACTCCAGTAGCCGGGTAGCGAACCAAACAGGACGCGACAACAAAATACCACCAGTCAAGATATAAGAATACACAAAGTTTATTACAACACTTAATAAAAAGACATACTTACACAAACAGCAGAATCTAAATTAAAACGGAGCAGACTACCTAAACCTATCCTCGAAAGAAAAGAAAACAACCCTCACTCAAAACAAATACAAAATAGGTCTTCCGCATTCTGACTAAGCTACTCGAACCCTTTCTAACTTCCCAAAGGTGCACACAAGAAAGAAAAGTAACAATGTATGTGTCTCTCTGCAGGCAGGCCCTTTTAAGCTCCAGACGGGAGCGTGGCCAGACAAGGTCGAGGAGAGTGCAACTGGAAACAGTCCAATCACAGACAGATTGATCACGTGTCCCCAGCATGGCTTCAATTGGCAATCAAGCACCTCCCGTCTCTCAGGGGTCAAAGTTTGGCCAACCGTAACAGTGTGTGTGTGTGCACATTTCTGGGGAAATGAAAACTAACAACACAAAAAAACAAATACATCATAAGTGCTTAATTAAAAAAGGTCAAGAGAAATAAGTGCAATGGATTATAACAACATTTACTTTAGTGAAGAGCATTTCTCAAGAGGATGACATACAATATAATGAAATGTCTCATCTCATCTCATCTCATCTTCAGCCGCTTATTCCTGGTCAGGGTCGCGGGGGGGCTGGAGCCTATCCCACCATGCATTAGGGCGAGAGGCAGGAATACACCCTGGACAGGTCGCCAATCCATCGCAGGGCACTACATACACCATTCACTCACACACTCATACCTACAGGGAAATTTAGATACTCCAATTAGCCTAACGTGCATGTCTTTGGACTGTGGGAGAAACCGGAGTACCCGGAGGAAACCCACGCGGACACGGGGAGAACATGCAAACTCCACCCAGAAAGGCCCCTGGCCGGGATTCGAACCCGGGACCTTGTTACTGTGAGGCGACAGTGCTATCCACTGCACCACCATGCCGCCCATAATGAAATGTATTAATTTATTATTATTATTATTTATTGAATATATGATTATCAAATACATATAAATGTGTTAATTATTATTATTCCCACAAACTTGCCTCCTAGCTAAATAAAATAAATATCCTTACAAAAAATGAGTACATAGAAAGTAAGAAAAAAAAAGTACACATTTCTTGATCAATATAATACAATATTTTGGTGAAGTATATCCTTAGCTTTGGCTAAGGAAATACATCATAACACGCAAAAGGTTGCCAAGATTTTGTGAAATGTTTGCCCATGATTTTGAACTAATATTCAAATATACTTTTGTTCTAATATACTTAATTTAATCACTCAGTCGGGCCAGTTAGCCAATGATGGATTTTTTCTGCTTTAACATTTTTTATTTGTATTTTTACATTTGCTATAGGGAGAAATATTTGATGATCTAAACAGAACTCCAGACAGAGAGAGGTGCACAGCCCAAAAATTTCCCCAATTTAAAGTTTGTAGGCAGGTAAAAAGGAGACACTGGATACATTGTTAGTGGAAACTGCATAACAGCTTGTCCTCTCATTGTCTTCGAGCCACCAACAGTATTTTGACAGTATACCCAAGCCCCACTGTGGTGTGATCTGAACCTACAACACTGAAAAATGAAAAAGAACAAAATTCAACCTGTCTTGTGCACCACTTTGCTTTACCTACGGTCTAGCAAAATTAGTGTTTTTTATCATTTATCGCTCAACATGTTGGCCCCTGTAGCATTAATTATGATTAATGGCTCTGGGTGGCTCATCCTGCTAAAACACAATTTCAGTGTAGTTTCAGTAACTTATAGTACACATACTGTATATATAGCTTCACCCGGGGGAAGGACTGTCTAAATCAACAGGTTTGTCCCTATCTCATCACTCAAGACCGACTCCTCTGGTCGATCGGGTGCCTGTAGTCTGCTGTGTACTCCACATAAGAGAGAGTAGTGCGTGCTTGTCTGCGCTCCCCCGATTTCAGAGAGAGCATTGTAGCTATGGGGCTACAACGCCGGATGGGGCACTCCAAACTGGCTGATAGGAGAAAATCATTAATCAAAATTGGCTCCGAAAACAAACAAAAAAGTTCTGCCTCGATCTGAGCCAGACATTGCTGTCGGAGTTGCGTGCTAGAAGATCCAGTGGTTGGTATGGCTGGTAAGAACTTTGTTCAGCTAGTTAGTTCTCTCTGTAAAGCATGAAAAACAATGCTTAGTTTAAGACACACATTCATATAATACAATGGTAATGAATGTAAGAAAGGAGTGAAGCTTTAAAATGAACAATTGTCTTTTTAATCTATCAAGTTTATCTATTTGGCTGCCTGTCTACGTATCAATGTATCTACCTATCTATACTAACACACACACACAAGTAAATTAAAAGCTGCTGTTTATGTTGCTGTTCCAGTTTATGGATAGGCTGGATGGTATCGAAACAGGACCATACTAGCGCCAACTGTGGCCCGCAGCCCAGCATGGCGGCACATAATTGGACGTATCATCGTCTGGGGAGGGAGGGATTTCAGTCAGTGGGACAGTGGGTCCGCGTCTCATCGCCCACCAGCGCCCTCCTCTGGTCAATCTTAATGAACCGAGGAGGTTGCAGCGATGAGCATGGACATAATGGATTGGGCATTTCACAATGGGACAAAATCGGAAGGTATTAAAAGAATGTACCCCAAAAAAACCCAGGAGAGGAAAGAAAAAAAGATGGCCAGGGAAAGGAGCGCAAAGTTCTGCCTGGGGTTAAATTCTGCATCTCCTCCAAAGAGAGGCATCAGGGAGCCAAACTAAACCAAAGCAGCCCTCTCTCTTATCCCAGCTCAGATGTTAGCCCATCAGGTCCTGTCTTAGACAGAGACAAGAAGAGAGCCAGACAGGAGAAAGAAACAGAGGGGGGCTTAGGAAGAGGAGGGAGAGAGAACTGGGGATCTTGAGAGACGAGTGGATTGACGCCTGCTGGAAGCACAGGAGAGAGGGGAAATAGCGTCATTGATCTCTGACTGTATTGGCATGTTGGCGCATCTGTGCTCCTGCTGGCCCTATGAGTCATGCTGTATTGCTGAGGATGAGGATGGAGGTTATCCACAGCCCTGAAAAACCCGCCGAGCTACATCCAGGTCTAAAGGGAATCAACGGCCATTGTACTGTATTTGTTACTGCACATTTTTACAATTAAATTGTCACAATGCAGTGAGCAAAGCATGTTTTCCAGGGGGATTAGAAAAAACTGAAAACCCAGAACCAACAGGGGGGAAAAGTTTGAGGAACATTCCTGGAAAACAGTGATAAATATGTTCGAGGGCTCGTAATGTTGATATATATATAACTGTCAAGTTCGCGTGTATAAATATCCTGTAGATACATGTGTAATAAAATATATCCATCAGCCTCTTTACTGCCTGGAATTCAACTTCACTTGAGGGTAACAAATCAAACAAACTTTACTGTCGATTTCTGGGATAGAATGATTTGTACCCTCTGAACTGTAGCTTCATTGGGGGTGCGTTTGCATCTCAGCTGCATGACAAAGACATGCCGAGGTAAAGACTGATCTATGTCTCAGGCAAGGTTTCCAGCAGTGGCAGAGGAGGCTCTTCAAAGGAAAGAAAAACATAACGAGAGTGACTCATACCCTGTAATTGGACCGTACCTTGCTCACCGAGTTCACCATTTCAGAATATCATTTTGCAACCAGACGCCGCGGGCCTCGATAGAGGCTTCATTTAAATGGCGTGAATGGTGAAAGGGGAAATGTACTTAGCCTCGACCGTGACCGCATAGCCTGAATTTCTGTCACTCAACAGCGTCTGCAATTAACAAAACAGTACACTTAATAAACTATGCAGTCCTTGTGTGGGAGGACCCTATGCAGCTGGTGCAGCCAGACTGCTGGCCCTCAATCTAGTAGAGGAGGCGCTCTTGTGCGATAAGGTGGGGAATACCCAGCTGATTGAAACCCTTCCTCCCTGGGTGACGCTATGGCTAATTATGAATCCCCTAGCCACTGTTAACACTGGCAACTTAGATTTAATTCCATACTTTGGGGCACATCCCTGCACGATGAAATATTTTCTCTTAATAAGCAGACGGTGGAACATTTTGTCATAAATAAAATAAGTCACACAAGGGTGATGTTGGGTTTTTGGGAAGAGGGCTGTTTTAACTCCCACACGGAGAAAAGGGTTTAGCGCAACTGTGGGAACAATTGAAAGGTGTTGAACTCAACTGCGCGCCACATCAAGAGGGGCCTCTGTGTTAACAATTCCTGGCTGAGTCACCGGCAGCAGCTGGAGGAGTCGCAGCCCTCTGTGCAGAAATAGCAACTCTGTTCAACAGCAAGTTATTATGTCCTTTATCAAACACCTCCCAGGGCCCGCTGATGCCTAATAACACTGCGCCAAGCGCATTCCCATAAGCCCTTCATGTTTGGCTTGTATTAGCGAAGCCTCAAACACGGGGCACATGTAAGTGTTAAATGTTTCTTTTACAAGTGACGACATTTAAAATAAGTTGCCCCTGCACACATGCAGAATAATGATCTAACTGGCTTCTAACGAGTTCAAGGCTCCCCAACTCCGGTCCTGGAGGGTCGCAGAGTAAGCTGGTTTTAATTGTTTCTCAGCACTCCGTTCCTCAATTGAAGCAGTTGTTGACGCAGTTAACTCTCCTTACCTGATTTCCTTGGCTTGACTTGGTTGCTTATTTAAGGTGGCAATAAAAACCAGCATACCTTGTTTCCCTCCAGGACCAGGGCTGGGGAGCCCTGGACTAGATGTAAGAGCGCAGACAGAGACAGATGTTTTGTCTGTCCAAACCCACTGACGTGCAATGCAGTAGCACTGCACTGGTATCTGTGTCCTCAAACTCGGATAAATATAACCCCATCCAGATGTAGGAAAAAATGATAAAAGACGACTCATCTGAGCATGTTACTTTCTTCCACTGCTCAGAAGTCCAGGTTTTGTGCTCATTACACCAGGTTATGTGTTGTTGCGCATTGGCCTTGGTTACAAGCGGTTTCCCAATGGCGGCCTTTCAATAAATATCAGCTTTTTGAATCTCACATCATACAGTTTTTGTTTAGACTGGGGCAAGCAGGTGTAGATTCACTTCTATGGTAATTTTTGAGCCTGTTGTTTTGTGGTTTTTAGCAAATATCCTGTTAAGTGTCCGTCTATCCCTGCCAGTGACCACTGTTTCTCTTTCCTGATGCAATTTTTCCTTGTTAGCGTAGCGTTAATATATTTTATGTTAGACAACGGCCACAATTATAACAATTTTACACTAATTTCTGCTCCATCTTCACTCTGAAGTGGCAATAATTTAAAGGCAGTTTGGAAGCAAGGGAGCATCGCTGTGCATTGTGGGCAATCGCATAACTGAAAGGGATGTATTTGTTGCCTCTGTTGGATGGAGGAAAATTGAGGGCTTGATTGACTGTGGATGCTACCTCCGCTCACTGAATTTAGAACGGAGTGACCCTTACACCCGGCTCACTTTGAGGATTCCCCCCTCAGATGGAGGGCAAGTGAGCATGAAGGAGCAAGCATTTTTTTTTGGAATGAAAGGGGACCCAGATGGTTCAGCTCTGTATTCTTTAACATTGAAGTAACATCTAAGTCTCATTGAAAACATTGAACATTGAAAAGGAAGGGACACAGCAGCTGACCCTCTGGTTTCTATTGGGAATCTGTGTCATACGTTCCTTGGAGCCATATGACAGATATGAAGGAGAACCAGCACTCTCACTTTTGGACCCATTCCTCCAGGGGTGGCCTGCTCCTGCATTATTCATGTCATAATAGATGTCGCACAAATCAATTATTATAATGGCCAGTGACATGCTGCACATCCTATACTGTACTCACAGAGGCTGCATGCAATTACATTAAACACATGCACACAGGCACGGGAAGATGTTTTTATGTTTTTTTCTTATTCACTTTTTTTAACCTCCATTCAGCACCTCCCTCAGTTTCACGCCAATTATGACACACAGACGCACACAAATTTTTGTCTTTATTGTAAATCTCATCTCATCTCATTGTCTAAGCCGCTTATTCCTGGTCAGGGTCGCGGGGGGGCTGGAGCCTATCCCAGCATGCATAGGGGCGAGAGGCAGGAATAAACCCTGGACAGGTCGCCAATCCATCGCAGCTTTATTGTAAATACTGTATGATATACTTACACTACATAAGAAACGGCTCATGACCCCCCGCACCTCCACTTCCCGCGCGTATGCATGCACGCATATCCACGCTGAGTGCGAAGCATCAGCTAAAAAAAAAGCATTAATTTCATGACATTCATTATTATTCGTTGTTTTGAAATGGTTATTTAGCCATTTCATGTAGCAGAAATTCAAGGAACACAGATTTGTTGTAGTGCTGTTTGAAGGAGCTTGTGAAAGATTTAAGTACTGTTCAATTTGCCCTGAGCACCATAATTTATGCTTGTTGTGTAATTAGAATCTATGTTTATTTATTAATTTTGTAATTTATTTATATATTCCTATTTTGAACATTATCTCAATATTTTTATATGCCTGTGGTTTTCCTTAAATGTTTACAGACATCTCATTCATGCAGTGCTATTGATTAGTGAGACTGGGCATCATATATAGTCATCTAGGCTAGGGAATAAGCATAGTGATTGGTGATATCTGTGCATAGTCCCAAAGATTTATTGATGAATAACTCAGCATAAATGATTGTATCTAATTACATTTATAGAACTGTCTAGGTCTTAATTAACAAAACATTCCAGTAAATCTTTCTGGATTTGAGTGGTGCTGTGTGAACCATATCCAGTCACTGAAAAGCATGTGCATTTTTCCTCTGACACTTGGTTTCTTAGCAACAACCTGTGCTGATGTGTCATGCTTTTTTTCCAATGCTCTGTTTTAGTCATCAATGAGTGTTACTCATTCCTATTTAGTCTCATTTTTGCTTTTCATTTCTTTGAGAGATGAAGATGGTGAAAATCTACTCCACAGTTCATGTTCCAGAACTTCCCATATATAGGTTCAATGATGTGTAGACCTGGTGATTGGGAAGGCCATGGAAGGTGTTTGACTTCTTTCTGAAGTCTGTCTGCTAAATGGCGAATATTATATTATTAAGTCTGGTGTTCATTAAACCACTCTTGAACCCATTTAGCAGTGTGTATAAGGGTGTTATCGCCTAAAATGGCTTTGTATTCCTTGGCCGTAATTCTACCATGCACAGTAATAATCGGACCCAATGTCTCCCGCGAGATGGCTGCCCATACCATACAGATCCACCACAATGTTTAACAGTTGGGAACAAGCAATGTGGGTTGAAGGCTTCCTTTGGCTTTCTCCAAACATATACCCGTTCAGATGTAGGAAAAACAGTGAAAGACTAATCATCAGAGCATACTATTTTCTTACACTGCTCAGTACAAGGTTTTGTGCTCATTACACCAGGTCATGCATTGTTGCTCATTGGCCTCAAGTGGTTTCCGAATGGCAGCCCTACCACAAATATCAGCTTTGTGTAGCTCACAGTGTACAGTTCTGTGGTAAGTTTGTGTGACTGTTGTTTCCGCAAGAGACTCAAAACCCACCTTTTCAGACTTCACTACCACTGAATTCTGTACATCTAGCTAATTGTCATCACCACTGCCTACTTGCTCAACACTATGTATCCCTGCTTACTCCTCATTTAAAAAAAAAAAAGACTAACCTTTTCCTTCCCAGTGTTACAGGTATGGTACACAGCTGCCTGCAATGATGTCTATCGCTGTATTACTGCACTGATCTCTTGCGCGAACTATGATTGTTCCTACCATGTATTAATGTACATCTTGCACATAAGTCGCTCTGGATAAGAGCATCTGTGCTAAATGCTTAAAATGTCAATGTAAAAAATTTAAATGTTTTGTGGTTTTTAGCAACTATCCCTGTCGGTGCGCTTCGACTTGCGACCACTGTTCCTCTTCGCTGATGCAGTTTTTCTTTGTTTGGCATGTGCCGTCATTATTTTCGACACTGTTCCCCTTGGCACATTAAATAATTTTGCCGTTTCTGTGACTGACACGCCCGCAATTTGGGCACCGACAATTTTACCAAGAGCTCTCATGTTGCTTTAGAAACTCACACAAAAGTGTTGATTTCAAAACGTCTTTTATAGCAGAAACATATTGGCAATTAGTATTGACATTAATATGAAAAACATGTGCAGTCTTCTCTTTAATTGCGATTTAGTTACTTCAAAATACGAGTCTGTCACACGCTGTGTGACACAACCCGGATTGGAACAGAACAACAAGACAGAGGATGAAGTTATCGGTCTGCGTAGATTTATTGAACTCTCCCACAGGAGGAGAAAGAGAGAGAGAGAAGGCATAGGAAATAAAAATAAACAAACAGATCTTCAGCTGTCCCCCTCACGGGTTCTGGCCAAAACAATAAACTAAAATAATAAACTAAATAAAAACCACCTTTCGGCCAAACAATATACAGTCTCTTAACAATGTTTTAGTTAGCGATGCTTTTGATTCGGGTCTCAGAATGTTCCAGCCACCTATTAAGAGAGCAGGGCAGTTTTAAGCACACAGGTACAATTAGATAATGCAACACAGCTGTGTGCCCTAGCTGCCCTGCCAGTAGGCGTGGCCGTTACTCATCCCGGGTCCCCTGCCTAGACCGATCCCTTCCACAGAGTCCTTTGCATTTATTTTGTCTATATACTGTATTATATAATGCATTTCTTTCTCTCTTTCCTGCAAAAATACAAAAATAATGCATTGCAGTTTGGGAAAATAAAGCAACGCGGAAAATAAAATAATTGATCACTCTCTGTCTGGTGTAATAGAACAAAATATTGATGTTGTCATTGCGATATATATTTTACATTACATTTACAATTTAAGTTTTTAGCAGATGCTCTTATCCAGGCAACTTACAAGATGTGCATTAATACATGGTAGGAACAATCATAGTTTGCGCAAGAGATCAGTGCAGTAATACAGCGATAGACATCATTGTAGGCAGCCGCATACCATACCTGTAACACTGGGAAGGAAGAGGTTAGTAATTAAATTAAATAAAAAATGTAAAAATGAGGAGTAAGCAGGGCTACATATACAAGAAGTGTTGAGCAAGTAGGCAGTGGTGAAGACAATTGGGTAGATGTACAGAATTCAGTGGAAGTGGAGTCTGAAAAGGCGGGTTTTGAGTCTCTTGCGGAAGATCACAAGTGATTCTGCGGTCCTGACCGATTGAGGAAGATCGTTCCACCACCGAGGGGTCAGGACAGAGAAGAGGCGAGACTGTGAGGAGCGGCTGCCGGGCGCCCGGAGGGATGCGACAGTCAGTTTGCCAGAGGAGGCTGAGTGGAGGGGTCTGGCTGGGGTGTAGGGTGTGATGAGTGACTGGAGGTATGGGGGAGCAGTACCTCTGGCCGCTTGAAAAGCAAGCACCGGTGATTTGAATCTGATGCGTGCAGGGATGGGGAGCCAGTGCAGAGAGGAGAGTAGAGGGGTGTCATGGGATATAAAAGTGTTCATGTTTCCGGGATAACTGCATGCACATGCCATGAGACGCCGCATTGCAAGTAACTTTTGTATGAATTTGTAAACAAATGCAAATGCAAATACAGCTATCCATGCATTTTTGTATCTCTTACACTTACGCATTGCAATACCTTCCAGCAAGTGCACGAGTATATAGTACAGCGTGTACACTCGCATTGTGGGAATGCAGCCTCGGTCTGAGTGTGATATCAGGGTAAAGCAATCTCAACCACTCATCTATCCAAGGACTTCATCCTGTGAAAGAAAATATACATAAACTAAAAAGGTTCTGCATTCAATTTCCTTTTGGTTACATGGCAGCACAATCAATCGAGGCTCAGATTTTTAAAAACAAATGGTATGGTAATTGTGATTAAATATTCATAAGATGTCAGTCTATGGCTGCACATTGGCATTCGTTTGACTCATAATCCCAACCAGCTTTATTAGAAAAAGAAAGTCGTTTTTTTTTCGTTCAACACTGCGGAGCAAAGGAGAGGCTTCGTCCTGATAGTTCAGCGCTCCCTTGCACAGAGCCACAGGCCATCCACGCTTACTGCTGTGCGATGTAACAGCTACACTTGCGTTCGTGTCCTCGCTCTCAGCTTTGCCCTAATGGAAAAAGTCATAAATTTCACATGTGAAGTGTCCAAAAAAGCACATGCCTATATGTGTCACATGTGAATACCTGCAAAGTAAATGGGACAAAATGTGACAATATGTGATATACACATGGAAGTGTATGGTATGTTTAATGCACATATGCAGAATTCATGTGATTTTTCCGTGAGGCTGATATTGCAGAAGGCTTGCTCTTTTGGCTAAATAGTGACGACTAAATACACAATAGTTTTGGCTACTAATACCAACCCTGACGTCCAGCCTCAAAAGCAAAAGCTAAATCCACCTTAACATTGTAATGCTTGATCTGTGACTGAGGAAAAAAAAACAAAAAAATAATTTAACCAATCAAACAATGAAAACGTATTGCATTATTCTCAATGTTATTGTTCCAAAGCACTATAAACAACTCAACAAAAATGATTGAATCTTCTAAATTCATAAATTTAGTTGAATGGCAATCACTGTCTCTATATAAAAAGATGAAGTCCTCCCTTATACATCTGGCATGCTTGCTTGTGGATGCTTATCACTCTTTGTCACCCATATGAGACTTAGGTCTGCTTGGTGCACCTAACATCAAATTTGCTTCCATCAGTTACACTGTCTTAACCTGGATGTCGGGTGTACTGTGAGGTCACCCCTGCTTGGTGGTTTTACCCAAAGCAGTGCGTTTCTCTGGTGATATTTTGGTCTGCATTGATTTATTCTGTCTCGAGCAGCTCGAAATCAATCATATTAAAAGTGAAGTTTTAAAAACGAAAACAATTAAACGCATGAGTGTAAAGCAAATGTACAACATTTCGTAGTCCCCTGCAGGGTTTTTTTTTCCTTGCACCGTGGGCTTGCTTTATGTAGACTATTGTTACAGTTGGCCAAAATTTGACCCCTGAATGGTTGCTAAACGGCAGGTGCTTGATTGCCAATTGACGCCACCCTGGGAACAGGTGATCTGGCCATTTAAGTTGCCTTCCCCCTGACCTTGTCTGGTCCCGCCCCCATGTGCAGAATAAAAGGAGCGGAGCCACGGTTTTGGAATCTTCTTCTTCTTATCATTTTTGCCTCTTTGAAAACTTCATGCCGACCAGCTGAACTTCTGAAAACCTTTTTAGTAAATGCTTTTTGAACCTGCTCGTTCGTCCGTTTTCTGTAATCATCCTTTTGAGTACTTTTTGCATAGTTAGGAAAGCGTAGAGTAGGGATAGCCAGTCTGCAGAAGAAAACCCACATTTTTATTTGCACCGGGATTGAGGTGAGAAATCTTTTATTTCTAGTGCTAGGGGTAGACCGTTTTGTTTAGTTTCGTTATTCCTTCGTTGTCTTTGTCTGTATGTCCACTGTGTTTTGTTTGTGCGCGGTAAATCAAGATCCTGTCTTTTTAATAGTATTCGTTGACTCGGATGAATATTTTTTTGTTATGTCCAATTTGATCAGTCGCCTGGCTATTGCAGCATTTTTGCTGGCTTTGCAAGCATTTTTACACACAAATTGAATAGGTTTACTAAAATGTCCTCTACAAAAGGGCTCTCATTTGCATTTCAATATACAATGATTACCCACCATCAGTAAAAGTGTTTGGCCAAAGTACCCTGCGCTAAAGGTGAAGATGAAAACATAACTAACTTGAGTCTTGGCTCTTTTTCTGAGACCCAAGTTGTCTTTAATACTGCTATGGAAGCCTTCAGCTCTGAAGAACATGTAGTCTGAGGAAATGGGTCAGGATACGGTCTCTTTCATTTTAATTTAAAATATTGTGGTGTCCCCAGGGGTTGGGCGACACGCACAGACCTTGCAGAGGGCGTAGGCAAGTTTAACAACACGGAGGAGGCAGTAATATAAGCAAAATGATGCTTTATTAAATGAACAAACACAAAACAAAGGGTGGGGTCTTCAGGGGAATACAAACACAAAGTCCGCAATCCTTATCTCTTTGTCAATGTCCGTTCCAATCAAAATCCAGGTCCAAGTCCACAATCCAGTCCGTAGTCGTTATCCAAAGCAATCCAATACACACAAAACAAACACACTCCAACACTCTTTCCAAAACACTGGCTGGTCATACGACTTCACAGTTTTCTCTCTCCAAATCCTTTCCACCAACACCCGCAACTCCTTCCCACACACGTTCTGACTCCTCTCCCAGTGTAGTAGGAATCAGCAGTTTAAATAGGCCTTGAAATGGCCTTCAGCTGGTCGTTAGTCCCGTTTGCTCGACTTCTTTCAGGTGTTGCTGTGGCTTGCTGGGAAATGTAGTGAAAATGGCTGCCATGTGTTGGAGGCCAGGCAGCCATTTTCTGGGGCAACCCTTAGGCTGCCACACACCTCCTCCTCAGCTCTGACCTCGGGAGGCTGAGCGGCCTATGTCCCGCGGCCACCAGGAGGGTCCCCTCTCCAGGTCCACTCAGGCAGTTTTCCACCGGGTCAAACGTCCAGATTCCCTCTCCATTCACGGTCTGAAAAACATCTGCAAGCCGTTAGGAAAGGATGAAAGTCTTCACCTCGGTTGCCATCAACTGGCCATAGGTGGGTACTGGCTCTGGGGTCCAAGGACGGAACGGTTACCGCTCTTGCGCTGGTCCTCACCAGCCCTCCATGGCTCCTCCAGCGAACCCTGTGCAGCATTTCCTTCTTAGTCCATTCTTTGGCTTTTTCCTTGTTCCTTTTGCTTTCAGGGGATCAAGTGTGGTAATTGGGGAAAATACACTCTTCAACAGATAGTAAACTTTCTCCTTTGATTTCTTTTCCACATTTTCCTTCAAGTGAGAGCTTTGAATCTCCACTTTCCTCAATTTCAGTGCCGCGACGGACTCACCACATCAGGAGATGGTTGGGCCTTCAACCAGGCCTCCTCAGCCATAGTCAAGAGTCCTCTTCAACACTGCGGTCCGTCCACAGTTCAACCTCCACATACTGCTCCTCCAGGCCCCTCAAGGTCCGGCAAGCTGAGTGGGACTGAGGACCATTGACCCCACTCCAATGACTGGTCATTGCCTCCTGCTGGCTCCACTGGCTGTGAGATCTCCACCTGCACGCCAAGGTCTTTGGTGACAGGAACACACTTAGCACATTCCAGGTCTTCACTCACCTCTTCCAGTTGTTTCTGTAGGTCCCGTAGCGTTTCCATTTGGAGTTTCAGGACTTCACAAAAACCTTTCTCTCTGGCCTGCTGCTGGGCTTCTTTCTGGTCCAGTTCCTCTGTGCCTCAGTCGCCTTTGCCTTCAGAGTCTCTGAACAAGTCCTTGTCCCTTAACAGCTTAGTCAGCTTCTTCTGGCCTGCCACGGAGGTGGACAGCATTTCGTTCGTGTCCCGGTGTCGGCTGCCATCTGCTCCCTCTCCTCTTCAGCTCAGCAATCTCAAAGTCCTTCTCCTGGTTGAGCTTGACAGCACATTCATGCTCCATCTGCAGCGCAGAGGCCTCCATGGACTGGGCCCGGGTCAGCTCCTCAATAGTCTGCTGGTACTGCTGGGCCTGCTCCGCCAGCCGCCGCTCAGCCTGGCTCAGCTCGCCCTCCAGTTGGCCCTTCTCAAGCTTCAGTGCTTCAATCCAGGTGTCCTTCTCCAGGACAGTCCTGTTCAGGGCTGCCTGCCCATCCTGAATCTGTCGGGCAAGGTGCGTCAAGTGTCAGCGTAGCCTCCTTGGCTTCTGCTTTGAACCTGGTCTGTACATCACCCAAGGCCCTGGCATATTCTTCTTTGGCCTGGTCCTGGGACTCCTGGATGTCCAGACACTGCTGGTTCTTCACCTGTTCCTCCCTCTGGTCCCGACAACATTTCTCCAATTTATGGATCTCGTCCTCTTGCTCCTTGATCACCTCTTGCGCCTCTCCCAACTCTGTCTCCAACACAGCATATTTCTCCTTCATTTTTATGTTGTTTTTGTGGCCTACCTGGGATCTTTTTCCTCCTTTCCCTAGGGGCACCACAGAGCAGGGGTGGCCAGTTTTCTTTCTGACTTCTTTTGTATCTTGTCCCTCATTTGGGTCTTTCCAGCCCACTTCTTCCCTCATGGAACACTCACTGGGTTGGTGGCCATACTCCATGCAGCATATGCACCACGGGGCACCACTTTGTGCCAATTGGGCCTGTTCCTTGTTCCAGGCGTCCATGGCTGGGCCTCCTGTCCAGTCACCTTCCATGCCTTTTCCTGTCAACAATTCAAAAATAATCCCTGCTGTACTACCTCCTCTTGCCTGTAAGTGATGCCCTCTGCCCGCATTCTCCACCATATGTGGTGTCCCCAGGGGTTGGGCGACACGCACGACCTTGCAGAGGGCGTAGGCAAGTTTAACAACACGGAGGAGGCAGTAATATAAGCAAAATGATGCTTTATTAAATGAACAAACACAAAACAAAGGGTGGGGTCTTCAGGGGAATACAAACACAAAGTCCGCAATCCTTATCTCTTTGTCAATGTCCGTTTTCAATCCAAAATCCAGGTCCAAGTCCACAATCCAGTCCGTAGTCGTTATCCAAAGCAATCCAATACACACAAAACAAACACACTCCAACACTCTTTCCAAAACACTGGCTGGTCATACGACTTCACAGTTTTCTCTCTCCAAATCCTTTCCACCAACACTCCGCAACTCCTTCCCACACACGTTCTGACTCCTCTCCCAGTGTAGTGGGAATCAGCAGTTTAAATAGGCCTTGAAATGGCCTTCAGCTGGTCGTTAGTCCCGTTTGCTCGACTTCTTTCAGGTGTTGCTGTGGCTTGCTGGGAAATGTAGTGAAAATGGCTGCCATGTGTTGGAGGCCAGGCAGCCATTTTCTGGGGCAACCCTTTAGGCTGCCACACACCCTCCTCCTCAGCTCTGACCTCGGGGAGGGCTGGGCGGCCTATGTCCGCGGCCACCAGGAGGGTCCCCTCTCCAGGTCCACTCAGGCAGTTTTCCACCCGGTCAAACGTCCAGATTCCCTCTCCATTCACGGTCTGAAAAAACATCTGCAAGCCGTTAGGAAAGGATGAAAGTCTCTCACCTCGGTTGCCATCAACTGGCCATAGGTGGGTACTGGCTCTGGGGTCCAAGGACGGAACGGTTACCGCTCTTGCGCTGGTCCTCACCAGCCCTCCATGGCTCCTCCAGCGAACCCTGTGCAGCATTTCCTTCTTTAGTCCATTCTTTGGCTTTTTCCTTGTTCCTTTTGCTTTCAGGGGATCAAGTGTGGTAATTGGGGAAAATACACTCTTCAACAGATAGTAAACTTTCTCCTTTGATTTCTTTTCCACATTTTCCTTCAAGTGAGAGCTTTGAATCTCCACTTTCCTCAATTTCAGTGCCGGCGACGGACTCACCACATCAGGAGATGGTTGGGCCTTCAACCAGGCCTCCTCAGCCATAGTCAAGAGTCCCTCAACACTGCGGTCCGTCCACAGTTCAACTCCACATACTGCTCCTCCAGGCCCCCTCGAAGGTCCGGCAAGCTGAGTGGGACTGAGGACCATTGACCCCACTCCAATGACTGGTCATTGCCTCCTGGCTCCACTGGCTGTGAGATCTCCACCTGCACGCCAAGGTCTTTGGTGACAGGAACACTTAGCACATTCCAGGTCTTCACTCACCTCTTCCAGTTGTTTCTGTAGGTCCCGTAGCGTTTCCATTTGGAGTTTCAGGACTTCACAAAAACCTTTCTCTCTGGCCTGCTGCTGGGCTTCTTTCTGGTCCAGTTCCCTCTGTGCCTCAGTCGCCTTTGCCTTCAGAGTCTCTACGAACAAGTCCTTGTCCCTTAACAGCTTAGTCAGCTTCTTCTGGCCTGCCACGGAGGTGGACAGCATTTCGTTCGTGTCCCCGGTAGTCGGCTGCCATCTGCTCCTCTCCCTCTTCAGCTCAGCAATCTCAAAGTCCTTCTCCTGGTTGAGCTTGACAGCACATTCATGCTCCATCTGCAGCGCAGAGGCCTCCATGGACTGGGCCCGGGTCAGCTCCTCAATAGTCTGCTGGTACTGCTGGGCCTGCTCCGCCAGCCGCCGCTCAGCCTGGCTCAGCTCGCCCTCCAGTTGGCCCTTCTCAAGCTTCAGTGCTTCAATCCAGGTGTCCTTCTCCAGGACAGTCCTGTTCAGGGCTGCCTGCCCATCCTGAATCTGTCGGGTCGGGGTCAAGTGTCAGCGTAGCCTCCTTGGCTTCTGCTTTGAACCTGGTCTGTACATCACCCAAGGCCCTGGCATATTCTTCTTTGGCCTGGTCCTGGGACTCCTGGATGTCCAGACACTGCTGGTTCTTCACCTGTTCCTCCCTCTGGTCCCGACAACATTTCTCCAATTTATGGATCTCGTCCTCTTTGCCCTTGATCACCTCTTGCGCCTCTCCCAACTCTGTCTCCAACACAGCATATTTCTCCGCTTCATTTTTATGTTGTTTTTGTGGCCTACCTGGGATCTTTTTCCTCCTTTCCCTAGGGGGCACCACAGAGCAGGGGTGGCCAGTTTTCTTTCTGACTTCTTTTGTATCTTGTCCCTCATTTGGGTCTTTCCAGCCCACTTCTTCCCTCATGGAACACTCACTGGGTTGGTGGCCATACTC
This sequence comes from Aldrovandia affinis, assembly GCA_029706075.1. Lineage (NCBI taxonomy): Eukaryota > Metazoa > Chordata > Actinopteri > Notacanthiformes > Halosauridae > Aldrovandia > Aldrovandia affinis. The sequence continues at coordinate 6,231,454 of JAINUG010000031.1, forward strand.
CATGCAGCATATGCACCACGGGGCACCACTTTGTGCCAATTGGGCCTGTTCCTTGTTCCAGGCGTCCATGGCTGGGCCTCCTGTCCAGTCACCTTCCATGCCTTTTCCTGTCAACAATTCAAAAAATAAATCCTGCTGTACTACCTCCTCTTGCCTGTAAGTGATGCCCTCTGCCCGCATTCTCCACCATATGTGGTGTCCCCAGGGGTTGGGCGACACGCACGGACCTTGCAGAGGGCGTAGGCAAGTTTAACAACACGGAGGAGGCAGTAATATAAGCAAAATGATGCTTTATTAAACGAACAAACACAAAACAAAGGGTGGGGTCTTCAGGGGAATACAAACACAAAGTCCGCAATCCTTATCTCTTTGTCAATGTCCGTTCCAATCCAAAATCCAGGTCCAAGTCCACAATCCAGTCCGTAGTCGTTATCCAAAGCAATCCAATACACACAAAACAAACACACTCCAACACTCTTTCCAAAACACTGGCTGGTCATACGACTTCACAGTTTTCTCTCTCCAAATCCTTTCCACCAACACTCCGCAACTCCTTCCCACACACGTTCCGACTCCTCTCCCAGTGTAGTGGGAATCAGCAGTTTAAATAGGCCTTGAAATGGCCTTCAGCTGGTCGTTAGTCCCGTTTGCTCGACTTCTTTCAGGTGTTGCTGTGGCTTGCTGGGAAATGTAGTGAAAATGGCTGCCATGTGTTGGAGGCCAGGCAGCCATTTTCTGGGGCAACCCTTTAGGCTGCCACAATATATATGCACTGTGTTGCTTTTCTGTGTGAGTAAATATTACGGATAATAGTTATCTATTTTATTCCACAAACTAGATGACCAAATTGACTGCACAATTTGCTGATTCTTTGATGATGCTGATTCATGATGGCTGAAGATAAACAGAGTTGAGCTTCGCTAGCACTTGGATGGGAGACCTCCAGGGACAACTAATTTGCTCCTGGAAGCGGTGTTGGTGGGCGAGTAGGTGGTAGTCTTCCCTCTGGACCAAGTAGATACACTCATACCAAGTTTTCTGATGAACATGTTTTCTTTCCTGCTGAGAACATAAAAGAAAACATTGCTTTGTACTGGGTTCCTGTGAGTGCTAGAATGGTCTTGAGTGCTAGAGTCCAATAGTGCCATTCATTTTGAAATTCTCTCGTTTTTCGCCCCAATTTGGAACAACCAATTGCACCTCTCAAATGACCCATACTCACACATCAGGAGTATTGCAGCTGGAGTGGATACACTTGTCTGCTAGCCAGTGACTATTTTACACCCTGCAGTGGACACAGTTCTACAGGAGAGAGCTAGAATTGGCTGGACGAGAGGCCTATCTCTCACTGATTTACAAATGACAGCCTTTGGAGCCCTGGTGTGTTGTTGGGACGAACAGTAACACAAGGAACCTTGGCCAACCTATCCTGCCCTTGACAGGGCAAGGCCAATTTTATTTTTGTTGAGTGATATCTTTTTCAATTAATTTTTATAAACTAACTGCTTAGAAGATTGTTATCCAGGATCTTGCACTAATTTGTGCGAGTCTAATCCAGGATGTGCACTAATTATAATTTTAAGAGGGACATATATTCTGTTGTCCAGTTATGGGGCAGGGTATCTTTCAATACTTAGCAATATGAGGTATAGCAGGTAAGGATTTTAACCTATGTTGGCTATTAAGCAGTGCTTTAGTATTGCCTTTTTCAGAGCTAAATCACCTATTAGCCCAAGGATCGTAAGGTAACGAGTAACATATGACATATGGTCCATGAATTCAGCGTGTACTGTACCATAGATAAGTGTCGCTTAGAGATGTAGGGTGAAAAAGCAAAATGTTTAACTGCCATGATATCTTCATTTTCACATATGAAATGATTGCAAAGTACATTTTTAATAATTTTGATTATACATACTATAAACTGTGTTTTCCCAGTTTGGGCATTCTCCTATTCAGGCTGGAATTGTAATCAAAACACTGACCCACCTGCTGAGAAGATGAACAAATTAATGGCCATTAGGTCAGCCTTTTTCATTTCCTTATTTCTATTTGAGTTTACTCCAGCCCTGGTTCCCACGTGCTTAGTTATGACATCACCATAATCGGTTGTTGGAGTTGAGCTCTTTCTTTGAAAAATTAACGTTAACATTTGAGGCAGGTTTTTTATCATTCAGGGCATCTTGATGAAGCACCACTCGTTTCTCCCTGGTGTGATGGTTCAGAGAACAGAGCTTCTTTTATTCACACTCTCCTAAAAACGCATCAACACTTCAAACTGTTGGAGAGCCACACTCCTCTTCCATGTATCACAAACAAGGGCACTTATCTCAGTGTTACTAAGCAAATACCCTAGCCTCTCACTCCTGGCTACAAGAATTACCATAGCTTTTAATTATACGGATACAACGGCAGAGTGGAGGAGGACAGTGAAGCGTGCTCCCCAATTAAAAGTCAGCATGACTCAGCTACTCATGTAGGAATAGCTAAAGATTATTAACACTTTGAGCATCTATTGAGCGACTCTGAGTTGTGGAAGTACCCTTTTAGGTATACAGTACTCAATTCATACCTTAACCCACAAGGCGGTGACTCTTGTGCCTATATACAGAATCCAAATATTCATTGTTATGCCATTTTATATGTTTCAAAAAGGACTCGGGAACAGATTAGTTATATAACGAAGGTAGGACTACTGTGAATTTCAAATGTGGCACTCTGTCCACGTGGCACACAAAGGCATAAAAAGGCACAACAACACTATTTATCATATCCTGTACAACACCACCGGAACTTAGGCACGTTCAAAACTGTGCTTCTTAGTGGGCAGGCCTTTGAGTTTGTTGAATGTTTTGTTTAAATACCTGGGTACAGACATACAGTAGAATCTAGGTAGAGATATACAAGAGCATTGTGAAGAGTATATTATCCTTCAATATGACCAAATGCTATGGTAATGGGAATATTAGAAGCAAAAATGAGAGATCTAGAAAGGTAAACCTAGCTGATAAGATAAAAACCCTCCATTCATTGAAAATAACTGAAAATAAATTAGTATACATATAAATTACTTACTCGATATTAAGGCTTCCTTTGGGCAGGCAATTTAGGATTCCCACAGTCCTTAAATATCCACAGAATGCACACACAGTATGACAATGGGCTTGTGATAAATATGCCCACTCTACAAAAACAAGCCTTACACTCTATTTAGGCTGTATTTTATTTGTGTTACATTTTATCATGGTTGTATTTACTATTGTAAATTGTATTACATCAGTGATTATTATCTAAAAAATAACATATAATTATTTTATGGAGAATGAAATAGGATATTGAAATAGGATGATAAAATGTACAAGACATTCACAGTTAAGCATGTGAAAGCACCAGAAAGATTAACTGGCTGCTAACAAGGATGATTTGTGAACAAACTACAGTGTTTTGTATTGCTGCTCATTGTTCATTGTGAATTGAGAGGGTCCATGTTATAGAAATGATAAATAATCCAGCATCTCAAAGTCCTTGAACAGATATCACGAATCCTTCAAATTCCTCTACCCCAGAGTGATTTTTCTACCACTACCTAGCAGTCTGCTCTTTTAATGATAACCGTAGTCATTCAAACAGCTATAAAAAAAACACAGACTATAAAAAAACTATTGTTCTTGTAATAATTAAGGGAATGGCACCACAAATCGAGGTGATTGTTAAGCTGTGAAAAAAGGCTTACATTCCATTTCAGCTACTCTAGTTAACATCTCCTTCTTGAATATGCTCATTTGTCAAGGAGCACAAACTCTTCAGCAGACAGTGATTTCAGTGCCGTAGACAGGCAGTGTCTACCGTCATGAAACATCCCCACTTCTCTCATTTTCTGTGGACGATTGAGACAGATAGAATATCTTTGACGCCGCAGTGAACCTGTGCGACGACTGAAAGCGCAGGAAAGTTAACCCAGAGGGGGAGGGGAAAGGAAAAAAAGCTAAAAGGATTTGTGAAAGCTCGGCGATGATGGTGCCAGGATGACAGGGCTAAAACGGCATGCAGACCTTAGCAGATCAGTGGGCTCAGGCCCCAGCGGGTGCCTTCCGGCCTGAGATGCCCAACCCCCGATTACCCGCTCGGCTCCTGAGAGATCAGAGGGCCCACGGGGGAGAGTGCTCCTCTCCACAGGCCAATTTACAATTTATGGGGGGGGTGATAGCAGAGTCAAAGAGCGCACCGCTGGCGACGCATCTCTGACCACGCCGTTCTCTGCAGCTCTGCGGTGTACGCAGAGGGAGAAGGAAAGAGACAGAGCGTGCGAGAGAGGGAGAGAGACAGAAGGAGAGATAGAGAGAGAGAGAGATATGGGATATGTTAGATACAAAAATACATGATGTGTGAATAAATAAACTAAAAGGCATACAAGGTGTAATATATATATAATATATATGCCATCTAGCAGAAGCTTTTATCCGAAGCGACTTTGCGGTCTAAATAGGAAAAAGTTTAGCACGTGCCAAAATGCAATAAAATATCGATTTGAAAGTTGTGATTTAGACAAGCAATTGCCTCTGATTAAAAGAGGGAAGGATGAAAAGTGAAAGTATTGTGTTTAGAAACTCTGTGCTTGAAACTGAGAAATGTGTGAGAATGCATGAGAGAAATGGAGAAGATCCATTCAAAGCGCACAGTGTGAGGGGGCATCTTCACCCTTGCAAACTGAAATGTGCATTTGTTATATTTATACATCTCTTTTTTTCTCTTACAATTCCATTCCAATGCAAGCTTTGCTTTGGGACATTCTGTTCAATAGCTCTGGGCATCTGGGCACTCTGGGCACTTGGAAGAAGATTAATATTTTACTAAGGCCCAAGGACCTTCTAAGCCTCAGTCAAAAAAATGGCTGAGAGCAGTCTTCAATCCTGCCCTGAAATATCACTATAGGAGGAGGGGATAGTGTTCACATTATTTCACTGTACTTTGAGGGCCAGATTTACTAAACGCAATATACATGTGTACAATGTACGTCGGTGTCACATGCCACGTGACAATCCCTGGATGGGAACAGAGCAGTCTGGAGATGGAGTGGAGTTTGCCGGTCTATGGACCGGATTTTAATTTTTTCTGTCTCTCCCCCCAGACATGGGAGAGAGACAGTGGGACAGCAGGTTAACATAAAACAAACACAAACACAACCACAAACACAAAATCTACCCTACTCGCTGCAAAGCTTTTGGGTAAAAACAACAAACTAAAATAACAAGCTAAAATAATCAAAACTTACGGGACACCGCGCCTCTTCGTCCGGAGTTCCCCTGGAACCTCCCCAGGCACACACATATCCAGTGACCTTTCAATTGCTTCCAAAACCCATGCACACAGAGACACTCGAACGTTCTCCAATCACCCCAAACATACCGAGACGCTCGCCACTCCTCACAGTGAGAGTTCTCTGGCAACCAGCCCCGAGACACTCTCCACTCTTTCAGTGAGAGTTCTCAGGCCGTGGTCCAGAGACACTCTCCACTGCCCGAGTGCGAGTTCTCTTCCAATCACCCCGAGGGCGAGAGGCGGACCCTTTCAGGGCGCCCTCTCGCTCTCTTTCCCACTCACACAGGAAGCACTCTACTCAGTCACTTTCGACAAACGCACACAGAACTCAACCTATATTCCACACAGACTCCGCCTCCCAGAAGCTTGGATTACAGACACGCGCCGCCATGCCCAACAGAGTCACATCACACATCACACATCACACATCAAACACTCCACAATACAACACGATACCATACGATTACAGACACGCACCACCATGCCCAACAGAGTCACATCACACATCACACATCAAACACTCCACAATAAAACACGATACCATACGATTACAGACACGCACCACCATGCCCAACAGAGTCACATCACACATCACACATCAAACACTCCACAATAAAACACGATACCATACGATTACAGACACGCACCACCATGCCCAACAGAGTCACATCACACATCACACATCACACATCAAACATTCCACAATACAACACGATACCATACGCACGCACGCGCACGCGCACTGCCTGGCTCAGGTGGGACTCGTGAGGCAATCACCCATCTATCAATCACTCAACAATTGACAGACCACACCCACTCACATTCTCACACACAAACAGGTAAGTGAATAATCATGAGCACTGATATCGCATAGGTATTTCACAATTCACGTTTTGAATTGCGCTTTCCGAAGTATCTGCATCTACAGAGAGCCATGTCAGAATTTAAAATATATACTGTATATTATATATAGCATATATAGGCCTATTATTTCATAGAACCTTAAATAAAAATTATATGAAAGGATGCAGGATTTCTATTGACCAATTTGTCATCAGCTAGCAGTCAGTATAAAAACGCAGTTCTGAATTTGAACAATCATCTTATTGTGTGTATGTGGTCACGAGGTTATAGAACGAAGCGTGAATACAGTTGTACTTTCAGACGCTCTGTGGCCTTCTCCCATCACAAGTTTAGTGGTTTCTATTCTTTATTCTTGTTCTAATTCTTTCCTCGGCCGGATCATCGCTGGTGTTTTTTTCCCACTTTATGTTGTAGGAAAGATTTTATTTTGAACGCCGCCTAACGTCATGTCATATTTTCTTACATCATCGGTTGTTTGTTTTCTTTACATCATCTACTGTTTGTTTTGTTATGCCTGATGAATTAATTTATTTCGTAATTGTTACAGGTTTGGGCATTTGAAGGGAAATTCCCCATTGCAGGTGGCTGATTGCCTCATTGAAGACACGCTGGGAGCGCATGATCACCGGATTGCCTGCCTAATTGCTTACAACTTGCCCTGTCCCTGGCCATAACAGTGATGTCACTCACTTTCTTCTCCGTTGGTGTTGTTTTCCAATGATGTAATACGGCGCTATGATGCTGTACCTTGTTGACCAATACCTCTATTTCGTGGCAAATGTAAGTTTTCATTTTTCTCGCCAATTGTACCTGGTTGCTGCGTATCCATTTCTTGGCGTGATCTGGACACGTGAGAGTGTAATGTTGTTTCTGACCTTTTTTAAGGGTGTATCCTACCACAAATTGCAAATGAGGGCTTTTCATTTCTTTGATTGCGTAATTAGAACCAGTCTTAGTAAATTGGTTGTTAATGTGTTGCTGTATAGCCGTCTTTGCGCTGCTAAAGTCAATCTCTTAGTAAATCTAGTCATGAATGAGCTATGAATGAACTATGAGTTCATACTCATAAATAAAACAAATATAAAATGAAGCATGAACGTGAAAGCAAACAAATAAATATCTGGATGATTTATTTTCGCTTTTTTTGATCTAGAAATTCTGACCCTGTTGACATTTTTATTCATAATATTTTCTGTTGGCAATAATAATGTACATTTGTATTGTTATTGTTTTTATTGTACTGTATTTAATGCTTGTATTTTTCAGTCACCGAGAGGATTCCCTTAAGCCTACACATCTAAAGCAACAACAGTATATGGTAATTATGTGCATTCCTGGCAGTTCATTAAAACAGCGGGACGAGCAGTCTGTGATGCAGAGCAGAGACGTGCAGAATGCACATGTAGTCTAATTTTCCAACATTTCCAAACATTCTGACGCAAGCATGGGTCTGTTTTCCCAGGCCACTGATGTAACGTTACCGCAAAGACGCTGACACCTCCCATCATGCCACTGGATATACACTTCCAGATGATATGATAACAGGTTCTTTTAATGACTGGAATGAAATGGGCAATAGTAAAAACAGGAATTACTATACACATATTTATAGGATAGGGAATTAAGTGAGATGAAATATAGATTAAGGGCTAAAATAATAATAAGCTTTGGTGGGTCCACACTACAGCTTCTGGTTGGCGGCGCTCCGCTCCACACATGCCGTCTATGTCAATCAATCACGATACCTCGGCGGGTCCAGTTCAAACGCAGTGGTAGCGGCAGCATCAATCACAGAAAACACTGCAGTATTCTCTGCGGACCAGGCTCTCACACCAGTCATTCTCGGGACCTCAAACTTAAAAGAGATGACACCTGACATAAAACAGCTCAAGCAGTAATGAAATTACAAAGGCACAGCGACATAAAACAGGGAAACCATGTCGTGCACCAACCTTAACAGTGACAACACCCAACATAATACAACTTTGCCAATCATAATGTGAGGAGTCGTATGCAGGTAACTGCTAAAATAAAGGAAACTTCAACATAAATGGTCTTAATAGGGTGTTGGGTCACCATGAGCCACCAGATGTGCCTTGGCATAGATTCTACAAGTCTGGAGCTCCATTGCAACACCATTCTTCTGTGAGGAATTCCATCATTTGGTGTTTTGTTGATGGTGGTGGAAAATGCTGTCTCAGGCACCGCTCCAGAATCTCCCATAAGTGTTGGGATGAGATCTCATGACTGAGACGTTTACACAGTTTTCATGTTCATCAAACCATTCAGTGACCACTCGTGCCCGGTCGATGGAGCATTGTCATCCTGGAAGAGACCTATCCCATCAGGATAGAAATGCTTCAACATAGGATGAAGGTGATCACTCAGAATGACTTTGTATTTATAGGTGTTTACCTTGGCCTCTAAGGGGTTGAGTGGACCCAAACCACCATGACAGGAAAATGCACATCCACATCCATGTTCTCATTCCCAACTCGTCAGATATTGCAGCTTCCGCAAGGGCCCCTTGTTGTCGCCTGGAGACGCGCCAGGAAGCCTTTGGCCCCGGTCGCCGTGGCCAGCATCGAACATTGTAACCACTGGACCACGTGGGAGGCCCGTGTTAAGGTTTTTATAAAATGTTGATTACACACTCCAAATAAACTATGTCACCCAGCATCTATATTGTTGGTTGGTATTCGATATTTTAAAAATCATTTTCTGTGTATAGTACATGAAATAAATTCTGGTATATTTCAGTATATGTGATTTTAAGTAATTACATTTGAATAAGTCACAATAGTTTGACGGTCAGCCCTTGGCGTCAAAATCCGCCGAAGTGGGTATCGGACCTAGGTCGTCAAAATCCGCCGAAGTGCGGACCTCGGTCGTCAAAATCCGCCGAAGTGGGAATCAGACCTAAATCGTCATTAAGTGAAGCCAAAGGCTTCCTGGCGTGTCTCCAGGCGACGACAAGGGGCCCTTGCGGAAGCTGCAATATCTGACGAGTTGGGAATGAGAACGTGTTGCCACATCATAACAGAGTTGCCAGAACCCTTCATTTACTCAAGTGTTTCAGTTACCTATATATACATAGGACAACGTGTCAGCTAATAAGTGCAGCAATTTGTTGCAATAGCAAATGCCAACCAGCTGTGGTCCAATTGTGAGTAAATGTGATTATGCTTCACACCAGATTATGTACAAATCAGATATGCTCAGTGAGATATGTGACACACCCCAAACACATATAACTGTTTACATCCACTCCAACCCACACATGAATCACACAGTAGTCAACACAGGGTTACACTAACATACACACATACAGTATATTACTTTGTTACAAGCCAGATATTACTGATGTTGTGGTGACTTCTATACCAGCAGTTGAGGTTATTATGCATTAAGGGATGTGACAATGCAAGTGTCACATGGTGGGGAACTTTAACAATGTACCTGCCCAGAAAAGCTCCAGGGCAAACAAGGTTAATATGTCTCAGGAGAAACATATAAGCCAATGAATCAACAATGATAACAAAAAACATGCATTTACATAAATTATGATTAGAGTACAGCTGAAAATGGCTTGCACATTCTAATTTGTAGGGAAAGAAAATGGAAATATTTATTGTTCAAACAAACAAACCGAAGGCTGTCTGTTCAATTAAGTATTTTATATGCAGTGGAGGGACTAGAGTCGGACATGATTAACTGCATGCCATTTTGTAAATGTGAATACATTTTCATGTAAGTTGGAGTGATAGCTTTATTCTGTTAATTCTGGTTCAAGAGCCATACACCTGTTTCATAGGTTAGAGGTTCCCAAAGTGGTTTACTTTCACAGATACCCAGGGTGCCCTAAGCAAAATTATTTTTCCTTTTAGGAATATTTTGTTTATCTTTTAATATTTCATAAATTGCATATGTCAATTAACACATCTTTGCTAACACTGTGGTCATTGAAACTATGAAGTGTTTATATTGGACAAAATAGTTACATGTCTTCTGTAGATCCATGATATAATGTAATTACGATTTAGATATGCTTTCATGTAGTACTGTTTTAGCTACTGCATTGCTGTGTGTAGTGGGTGATGGATAAAGAAGGTCATCACCATTTTATTTAACTAGGAGTCCTCAATTAATTAATTAATATATATAATATAATATAATAATAATATATATATAATAATATGTGATCAATTTAGGGGACCTTCAGATTAAAACAGTTTGAGAACCCCTGTCATAGGCCAGGCTATAAGGTGCACAGAGGTTTGCAGTTTTTTCCTGTAATGCCTTTTTCATTTGAAGAGCATAGATGGAATGGTCAAAAAAATGACTAACCTGAACAAGGTTTGTAGAGCTCAAACCTTTTGTCATAACATTCAAAACAAAAACAACAAATCAATGTGTCTGAATATGTAAACCGGCATCGATTTTATTTCAATGTCAGTTGAGATTGAAAGGGCTCAACGATGATTTCGTTTCAAATAAGATTGAGGCGATTCATTATTTAAATTGAAATTTGTTTTCAGTCGGGACTAAATATAGTATTGCATGAGCTTCAAAGAGTCTAGGAAAAGTTGACCATCATTTAAAAAGGTTTGAGAGTGTCATGGTTTGAGTGCCTGTTTAGCCCTGTGTGGGCGTACTCCGTTTCTATCCTCGTGAGTACGTTCCTGCTCATCTCCATACCTAATCAGCGGATTGCTTTCAGGTGTTCACTGCCTACTTCAGTTCGCTGCTTTCACTCCTCCGTGCTTCAGTGTCTATTTCATTTTGGCGTTGAAGCCTGTACGGTATCATTCTTAGAAAAAGCATTTAGAAAAAAACATTTCACTTTAGCTTTCTCGCCACTTCTACGGAAGTCTAGCTTTTCTTATTTTGTTTGGTCTGTGTTTCGGGGTTACTTACCGACAGACCCAGGGCACTTATTTTCGTTTTCCTAAACTGCGTTTTAGGCGTCTGGATTCTATTCCAGCTTCGTTTTCTTTTTGCTTGTGTTGCGACTCGTTATTTTATTTCCTGTTTCCTCTGCGTTTGGTGTTGGGCTACATGTCAGAGACTTCTGTTTGGTTTTTACTATCGTTCGGGTCCGTTCACGGACCGCTTTTGTTTCGCCCTTTATAGGGGTAGTTATTTCGTATTACGCGGGGAGTTTGTATTTTATTTTCTGTAGCGATTCTCGCGGGTTAACGCCCCTTGCTCCCGATTGTGGTTACATGACCAATCAGGAGTGTTCCTGATCCTTATTCCCCATTGGTCACATTTGGGCCTCACCCCTACAAGCCCTCACAGAGAGGAATCACTGTCTGTGGATAGTGCTATCAAAATTACAATGTACCCTTGTTGGCAACACTGCAGGTACATTTATATCAGAAGTTTCCAAAATTAGGTTGTGGAGTGCCACGTTCAATTTCAAAACTTATTTTCCATACAGTCAATTTCTTGTACTCTTCCTCTCAACAATTAGTTGTTTCCCAAAAGAGGGATTTTTGATGTGCTATAGTGGATGCATAGGAGAGGGATAACTTTGCTGTCTGCTCTGTTTTCATGCTGAGTTTATGCTGATTCATGCAGCCTCACCAGATAACTAAGACAAATATAGAGTGTATGAACTTCCTGTCAAAGTTTTCAGGAACTAAAACAGGTACATGCACTTGATACATCTGTGTTTCTGCAGCTCTTATAAATCAGCCTTGATAAGGATTTCTACCAAATAATTGATTTCCAAGCAGGGATACATTTGTCACCATTTGCCCTGAAAATCAGCCAGAAATTTTGACCCATGAAACCAGGCAAGGTGAGATAACGGTAAGCTGCTTTAACTGATGAAATAAGTACTGAGCATCAAGGAGAATCACCATACACAGCATACTACTCAGCCCCGGCCTAGAGGGTTTTAGAGGTTATTAGGAAAAGGCCCTCTATTTTTTCATAATACATCTGCTGTGTGAACTAAATGGCTTCGCTTCGTCTCACATTCACCGTGCCTTCACCGTGCTGTTGGCTGCAAGAACACTCTACTGCACAGTGCCAGCAGGTTTTGGGTGATAGAAGACGGAGAGTGTGTATATCTCACCAAAGCACATGGGACTCTTTGAAGGCCCTTTCCAGAAAGTCCCAACAGAGTGTTGGATGTGCATTTCTGGGCACGGGAGAGCAGAGTAGCAGGAATGTAGCTTCCACCAAAGGCGTGGCTCCCAGCGTCTGGAGCCATTCGTCACGTGGTTCTTCGTTTCAAGTGCTGGAAATGTTCAAAGAACAATTTAGTTGCCTTAGAAAATAAAAAGAGCATACACACACTTTGAATGTCCAAACCTCATATGGCATGCCCAGCGGTGGGGCTCCTGAGCACTGCCGAAAAGGTCCGTGGCACCTTATGAAAGGACTCCGCTCAGAAGAGGAGAAGCGGAGGTGGGCATGGTTCACTGTACTTGGATCAGTCATCACTGCTGTAATGTGCATGGGCAGTTACTGCTGAATGGCCAAAAGGAGTTTGGCTTTCCCTATGGAATCGATGTATATATGAAGAGTTCATACCTAAAATGGCACTGTGATCTCGATCGCGGCTTGTTCGGTTTCATTTAGGTGGGAATGGCGTTTATTGTTTTTTGCGTTTTTAATATTTATTACTAATTATTTCTCATGCTAGTATTGTATCTGATGCAAACAGACACCAGTGCACCTTATCCTTATTGCTCTGGGGAGCCAGAGCTGGGATGCAGAGCTACAGCCACATGATGGAGATTATGTATGTCCGTGTGTGCTGGGAACTGTCAGATGCCTGGCTTTGTGGACAATTGTTCAATTGAAGTGCACATCAAACACAGACGTCTTCCGATACGACGGGAATAACAGGCTCTGTCTGAGTTCGGTTTCATAGGGATTCTGGGATTGAACCGCAGGCAAATTCGAGATAAGATAAGAAATAAAATACAGACTTTGTTCAATGAGGAAAGAAATCTAAAATGTGTGATCTAAAATAGATAGGTCTGAAAAAAATGTGCACAGTTATGTTGGTTCTGTCATTTCTTGATGTTTCAAATTTGACTAATTATGGAGGTTTGTGGTGTATCTTCTTAAATCATTCGTTTTATTTACTTAAAACTTGTTCACTTTTTTTCCTTGAGTCTTTCCATCCAGTATAATTTGCCGCTCTCCTGTGATTGTGTATCCTGTTGGTTTCCATATGTTTCACAACATGATGCATGTAGTGGTGTTACCCAACATGTAAAACAGTGGCGGTATCAAGGTTATAGGTGCTGATTGTCCCTGGTGTCCTGGCCAAAGTCCCAACCTGGGTCTCTCAATATGACTAACTGTGCCCCATCCCTCCGGACGCCTGGCAGCCGCTCCTCGCGGTCTCGTCTCTTCTCTGTCCTGACCCCTCGCTGGTGTAACGACCTTCCGCAATCAGTCAGGACCGCGGAATCACTTGCGATCTTCCGCAAGAGACTCAAAACCCACCTTTTCAGAATCCACTACCACTGAACTCTGTACATCTAGCTAATTGTCATCACCACTGCCTACTTGCTCAACACTGTATACCCCTGCTTACTCCACTTAATATAAACAAATTTTTTTTTTTTTTTAAACTAACCTTTTCCTTCCCAGTGTTACGGTATGGTACGCAGCTGCCTGCAATGATGTCTGCTAAATGCTTAAAATGTAAATGTAAAATGTAATATGGCCAACTAATCACCACCTGTTTAATTGGTTTAATAATCCCTCCCTTTCCACCTCAGCTCATGTGTAGTGAGTGTTCTGATGCAAAATGGCTTCTGTGCATCACTCCGGTAGATGCTGCATATTGGTAGAGATTAAGATGAAAGTTACTATCACACGATACTATAACTTTAAAACCATTAAATGCAGTTTATCACAGTGCCCTGAGTTTCATTTCAGAGGATAATTTTAGCACACATTGCAATTTAAATCAAAATGTTGGTTTGCCGTCACTTGCTACCCGAAGAAAAAAACACCTCTTATTATTCATCTACAAAGGGCTTTTAAATAAATTACCATTTTATATAACATCTCTTTAAAATATTAGAAAAATTTCATATTCCACCCAGTCGTAGGACTGGATAACGTTAGAGGTTCCTTTTACAACATCTGATTTAGGAAAAAAGGCTTTTAGCTTCTTTGCACTATACTTGTGGAATGAAATACGAGGTTTCCTTAGACTTGACATAGTTGTGTCCTTGCAAATATTCAAACAGTTGTTGGAGGGCTATGTCATAGTGGAATGTACTTGTTTTCAAGTAACTGACTGAACCTTATATTTTGATTTAATTGTATTTTGTCCTTTATTGTATTCTATATTGTTTGTTGTTTTAAAAATATATATACGCTTGTTAACGGGGCTCTCCTGTAAAAGATACCTAGTCTCAGTGAGACCTTCCCTGTCAAAATAAAGGTTAAATAAAAATAAAATAAAGGAATAAAATGGTATTTAAAGGCTTATTGTCAGTTAAGGTGAAACAAGCTACTCACTGTTATTTCTTGTTATAGGTAAAAAGCAGTGTTGGCTGGTGAACTAGAAACAGAGGTGGCAGAAACCTTACCTTTAAACTCATGATTATTCCAACCTGTTTCCACTTACTTGCCTTGATCATCAATCAAACAATGAATTAACTGAATTGGCAAATTACGTATGTGTACCCACTACCAGTCCACCCATACAGTATAGAAAGGTGAATTTGTCATGGTACTGTATGTTCAAAATGGATTGCTGTCAATGAGCAGAAAGATTATTTCATGTTTAGATATTTCCCTACAATTTACAGAATGCCTGTAAAAAAAAAAAAAAAAAAAAAAAAAAAAAAGGGGGGGCAGATGATGTCAGAAGAGTTGTTTTAGTTTTCATACACAAAAAACATTCTGGTTTGAAAGTCCATGCTTACATGTTGAAATTAATACGTTGAGTGTTTGTCGTATTTTGTAAAACAAGTCATTTCCCACAGCACAACAGGTGAGGAGGTATCCTAAGTCACCTTAATGTGTACAGCTGTGCACTGTGCCCACTGTAGTTTAAAACCATGGTATACCAACAGGGTACTAGCTAAATACACAGCAACTACCCACTTAATTTAAAGTGTAAAACCATCATTACTTTTTGGTAACAGTACTGTAGGTATAGATCCACTGTAAACCCTTACAAAAATGTGTGTAACAATCTACGCATAGTAAGTGCACAGGAACTGTCCACTTGTCCTGGTAATGGTTTTACACTTCACAAGTGTACTTACCATTTACATACACTGTTGTTACACAGATATAGCTAGGGTTTTACACTATGCATAGATTGTTACACACATTTTTGTAATGGCATATTAATTATTTAATCGGTTTGCTATGGCTGGTTTGTGCGTGATCTTGTCTGAGTCTGTAAAACTTTAGCTCAGCTATTATTGTCATCCGACTAAAACGAACCATTATTTGTCTGTGCTGTGAGTTGTTCCACTGGCTGTTTAGGCCCACTATGCAAAGTAGACATGTGCTTTTTATACAAATCACGAGGCTATTCGTTGTCTTATTTCTGTATTTATGTAGGCCTAGTGTCATGATGACTGCATGTGTTCACTGAAAGACTAAACAAAAAAATTAATGCTATTTTGTAAATAGTTTACTCTTGTGATCAAAACATTGATATGAGACAGAATTCTGAGGCTATTCTGTAGTAGTGTTACTGTGACCAACAAAATAACAAAACATTGGGTTTGGCTATGATAGTTAACAGCTGGGCCCTATGTGGGTTTGCTCACATGGAACACTGATTGGAACACTGTCTTTGTTACTTTTCCTTGCCACTCACTTCCTGGAATGGTGGCCACCAATGCCACCCTGCCACAAGCAATACAATTAATATTATATTAAACATAGCTAGTGTTTTGTCACTCAAGTTAAGAAATTGCAAACAATATAATGTCAGCCACAAGTTTGGAATATCATTTTTCAAGATTCAAGATTTCTTTATTTGTCGTTGTCTTTGTACACTTGCGTGCATAAAAAAACCGAAATATCGTTCCCCCCAGCCCTCAGCAGTACTACAGTGCATGTCAGAGGGAGAGAGCACAGTCTGTTCACCATCCTGACTGCCTGTGGAAGGAAGCTGTTCAGCATCCTTTGGGATCGGGCACAGAGGCTCCTGTACCTTTTCCCCGATGGCAGGAGGGAAAACAGTCCATGGAAAGGGTGGTGAGGGTCCCTTATGATGCTGGTGGCCCTGCGAGTGCAGCGCTGGTTGTAGATCTCCAGCAGGGACGGGAGAGGGGCACCAATGATCTTACTGGCTAACTTCACAATCCTGCTCAGCTGATGTTTCTCCAGTGCCTTGCAGCTGCCGAACCAGGATGTGAGGCCATAAGATATGACAGATTCAATGGTGCCCCTGTAAAAGGTAGTGAGATGGGGGGCGGGGAGGCCTGCCTTTGAGGTGTTTTGAAATGGATAAATTCATAGAAACAAACAGCAGACTAAAAAAGTTTTGCACCAATTGATTCAGTGCAATGTAGCTTCCAGTAGCTATCTGATATGGAACAAAGACTGTTTTTACTATTGTTTTTGTTGGTCAGTCTGCCAGTTTGTTGATATGGTTTTAAGCAATAAAAACATCACAAGTATGTATGTTGAATGACATACAGCTACAGCTGCAGACTGCACACACACACCCTTGGTGAAAACATTTTCCTGTGGTCCCATATAGGAGGGAACCAGGCGTAAAGAAAATGAAGCCAGTGTAATTGTTTGGAACAAAAACCAGCATACACACTGACCCTCCAGGCCTAGGAATTGTGCACCCCTGCAATAGGTTGCCGAGATTAGGCTTGCACCCTTTACCCAGCTTCTGTCATTGTCAGCCATGATTTATGACATGGTTTACAATTGTGGCCCGTATATACAGTACTGTGCAAAGGTCTTAGACCACCCAAGAAAATGATGTTTAAAGCTATTTATATGGGGAGCAAGTGTTTATTTGCTTGTAAAAACTATCAACTAAAAACGAACTAACATTAGAATAAATACAAATAAATATTAATACAATAAAAAGTAACAATAATTTCTTGTGTTTTCCAAAAAGTAGTGACAACCACTGGCAGAAAGTCTTTTTTATTTTATGCATTCATTATTGTAAGTCGCTTTGGATGAAATCGTCTGCTAAATGGCATATGTTGTTATTATTATTATTATTATTATCATGCTGCACCTTTGACTTATTGGAAAAAACTATCTTTCAGCATGATAATGCAATAATGCACGATTAAGACCTACTTGGAGCGGAAGTGTGCAGATGGAACACTCACAGTGTTAGATTGGCCACCTCAGAGCCCCAACCTCAACATAATTGAAGCTGTGTGGGATGACTTGCACAGGGAAAAGAACAAAAAGCAGCCAAGTCAAAAGAAGAGTTGTGGAAAATCTTGTAAGAAGCTTGTAAGAATTCACCACAGCACTATTTGAAAAAATTACACGACAGTCTACCAAATTTAATTGCTTCAGTTTTGCATTCTATGGGAGGCCACACAAAATACTGTCTTGTTTTAAAAACGCAAGATGTTTTTGTTACTTTTCATTGTATTTATGTTTCTTTGTGTTTACTTCAATGTCATAGTGTGTTTTTCGACCAAATAAACACTTACTGCTCAGATAAATGGCTTTAATCTGATTTTAGTGGCCTAAGACATTTGCACAGTACTGTATATATGTATGTGTATATCATTCAAAATATTTGGATGCCTTTGCCTTCCACAATTCAGCAGTTTAAATTTACAGCTGTGAGGTAAGCTTGGCAGCATGTAGGATTGGCTGCTTGCAATTATGAACAAAACAAGACTTACCTGTTAGATTTTTGCATCAATGGTAGCGATTTATATATAATGTATTACATGTACTATATGTATTAATATGCTTGACATTTTCATTTCGTGTTAAAGCAATCACTACACCAAAAAATTATATAGAGTTTCGTGAAAAATGTTACTATTGTGGGCTTGCTCTCACTGTTTTGAAAATGTAGATACTGTTTCAAGAATTGTGCTCAAGCTATTCAGAAAAAACGAGAGAAAAAATAACATTGGCATTGCAACCTAATAGCCCTGAATGGGAGACCGAAAGCAACAAGGTGCTTGAGTCCCTTAATCAACTGCGCCTATTAGAGCAAGCATACAGAGGTAATGACACCACTGAACCCTCAGAATGCTAGAGGAATGGGCTTATGTGCTCTCACTTAGGAGGAGTGAAAACACAATATTCATCACTAGGCATTCCATAGTCTAAGTTTGGATAAGTCACCTGAATGGACTTTTGTCAAAAGCAGCCCAGATGTGTCACAGAGGGTTTTTTTACCTACAGCTACTCTCAGCTATTGTGTAATTCTGTGTGAGATGAAGCACCTAGGGTTAAACAGGAGCAATGCCTTCACTAATAAAACTGTTATAATAAAACAATACATTTAATTATTTAACGTGTCAAGTGTTTAAAATCATGATGGAATATGCCAAAAAAGGAAAAACTGCATCAGGAAAGAGGAACAGGATAGTTGCTAACCAACCACGGCCTCAAGAATTACCACAGAACTGAATATACACCTCACTTCACAAAGCTGATATTTGTGGTAGAGCTGCCATTCGGAAACTGCTTGTTACCAAGGCCAATGCGCAACAACGCATAACCTTGTGTAATGAGCACAAAACCTGGATGTAATATGGTCTCATAAGTCATCGTTTACACTTTTTCCTACATATGGATAGGCTTAGGTTGAGGAACAAAGCCATATGAAGCCTTTGACCCAGATTGCCTGTTCTCAACTGTTAAACGTGGTGGTGCATCTGTCATGATCTGGGCAGCCATCTCGTGAGGGTCATAGGGTCCAATTATTACTCTGCATCATAGAATTACTGCCAAATAATATTAAGCCATTTTAGGCAACCAGGTTAACACAACCTATGGTGCAAACATTGTTTCCTCAAGATGTTTCCATATTCCAAGAGGGTAATACCTCTAAACACATAGCTAAATGGAATCAAGAGTGGTTTCATGAACACCATCATCAGATCTAAACATCATTGAACCTTTGTGGGAAGTTCTGGAATGTGCAGTTCTAGAGTGCAGTGTAGATTTCCACTGCCTTCATCTCTTAAAGAAATGGAGGGATTCCTTCTTGAGGAATGGCCCACTATCCCACACTGTTCCAAACTTGTATAACAGCATTATACATTATATAAACTGTTCTGAAGTTATTACATTAAATTTACTGATCTATGTCATTTATGTGCTTGTCTGCTGACCCTCAGAAAGGTGCCTATTAAATAACATGTGTGATTATTATTATTACTATTGTTATTAATAATCATGCATTGTCTTAAGATATTACATTGTTGTATATTTAGTGTGCCAATTTATGTATTAAAATATTATTTTGTGTGCTCTCCTCTCACTAATGATGTCTTTCCCTATTCATCTCCTTTTAATTGTTTTGAGCAATCATTAATTATGCTCTCTTTCTGTTTTTGGTGTTAGAGGATCAATTAACCTTAATTGACGACCGGAGGTGTGTGGTTACTGCGCTGACGAGCTGATTGTCTCTTGACCAATGAGAGGGCAAGCTGGGGCCAAGCCTTTTTTGTTTCCACTGTGACGCTTCTCTGATTTGGGAGACACTGCAGCCTGTACCCATGTGACAATTTCTTTATCTTCAGTTGTTGAGCTGTAGGGACTGCATATTCCACAGAAAAAGTATATGTTTGAAATGCAATTTCATTTAATGTAATTTTGTGTGCTTAACGTTTTTCATCACAAGACATCCACAAATGCTTACCTTTTTATGAGACTTCTTCTTCTTCTTTCGTATATCATCAGATGGCCAACTTGGTGTCGTGCAGCCATGCCCTCGTCTCCGGTCCTAGGTTGAAAAGGCCAGCTTCTGAGGGTGGGCTGTATAGGGGGCAGCCGGTGATTATGTGCTCGGCAGTCTGTTCAGGCTCGCCACACTCGCATGCCACACTGTCCGATAGGCCCCACATCTTCAGAGATGACTTGAAGTGTCCAACACCAGAGCGCAGACGGTTCAGCGAGGTCCATAGATGGCGTGGCATGTCTTCTCCTTTTACCCCGTCTCCTGGGTCCCGGATGTATCGTAGGATGCGATGTGGTGCCGGTGTTGTTGTGGCTTTGTGCAGGATGTGCCAGTCATACTTCTGGGCTTTTCTTGCCAGGGTGAGGGTAGCCGCATCCCGTCGAAGACTGGCTGGGGCGATTCCAGCTAGGACTGGCAGGTAGGACACAGGGGTGGGTTTCAGACAACCAGCTACTATCCGGAGGGCGCTGTTAATGACAGTATCTACCTTGTTCACATGTGGACTTCTGCTCCAGGCAGGGGCACAGTATTCTGCTACGGGAAGGACCAGGGCTTGCGTGGATATGCGTAGGGTCTGGGGAGAAGCTCCCCAAGTTGAACCCGCCAGGCGGCGGATGAGTGAGACCCTTTCTGTTGTCTTGGTCTTCACTTCATCCAGGTGTTGCTTGTAGGACAGTGTCCGGTCCAAGCATACGCCGAGGTACTTGGGGGCTTGCTGGAACTCCAGGCGGTTGTTGCCAACATGCACGTCCAGTTCCCTTCTTGCTTCCAGATTGTTGAGGTGGTAAGCTGCAGATACTGTTTTGCCCATGCTGAGCTGAAGATGCCACTTCTGGAGGTAGTCTGCCAGGATGCCCATGTCTCGGTTGAGGCCATCTTCCATCACCTTCCATGTTGGGCATCGAAGCATGATGGCTAAGTCGTCCGCATAGCCGTACTTGCTAGATGTTGTATCCGGCAGGTCGTGAATGTAGATATTGAACAACATTGGTGAGAGGACGGAGCCTTTATGAGACTGATATATTAAAACTAATGAGACTGATAATATAAAAATTGTATTTTTGGCTGCTACCATGTTAGGAATTAACAAGCCTTACACTGTGGCGTCAACCATATTAGAAGTCTCATTTCTACAGGGATAGCCCCTACATATTGTTGTAATGTTAAATATTTGTTACTTAAACTATGCTGTGATATTTATGTTTTAACACTTGTTGTGTGAAAGTCATGTGTCCCACCTCGCACAGGTTTGTGACGCCCCTTGTACCATTGATGTTGTGATTTTGTATTCCTGCTTTCAGGGTAAACCTCTTATAGCCTCTTACCTGTGCTCATAGTTGTATGACAAGAGAAGGCGGGTAGTAGAGTGCAGTTTAGTTTGTGAATCCCCCCTTTGCACTTTTGCATTAAACTAAGGGCCACATTTACTCAGGAAATGGTCTCTGCGCAATGACGGTCACTATGTTGCGGCTATTTTGCGGTTGCAGATATCGACACATTAGTGACCAATTTAGCAAGACCGCTTCAAATTACGCAATCAAAGAAATGAAACGCCTTCATTCGCAATTGTGCGGTAAGAGACACCCATTAAAAAGGGTCCAAAGCAGTATGGCACGCTTGCACATCCAGATCACAATGCGTCAAGAAATGGATAAGGAGCACAAGAAGCGAGAGAACCACAGGGAAAAACTTAAATGTTTCCCCCCCCCATTACATATTTTATTTCAGTCCCAGTATACCCGTTCTGTCAGGCAATCATTGACAAGTCAACATGTCTTAATGAGTCTTTGCATTGCCTCAGCTGCTCATTTATACCTCCAGGGTCTATTACAGTAGGTGCGTGGGTCTTGGATATGTAGTAGCCTCAGACCGAACACATTTTGTCTGGCTAAAGGGTAAAGATCTTATGTATTTACGGGAGCAGAAGGCTTTTGATTGCATCTTCTTTTCGAACTCATCAAATATCAAGGCAATGGCTTCGATTCAATCACCATTTGTCCTTAACTTTAACTCACATTTGTGAGTGTTCGTTTTCTCTTCAGGCACATGGTTTGGCAAGATGGTTTTGGTATTTGCTGAAATAAATAAAAAAATTGATACTAAAGCATAAAAATAAAAATACACATACAAATAGGAATATCTTTTGTGGCAGACTCTATCTGAGCGGATGACCCAGTTGTGCCTTGTCGCCGCAGGACCGACGTGTGAGTGATCCCGCAGATCGTTTCGGACACCCCGGCACCCGCGTTGCCAAGAGCCAGAGGGGCCCTCTGAGGCCATCTCTGTCTGTTCCCGGGCAGCTGTCATCTTGTGCATCCCCGGTTCTGCACAGGGCACTGCCAGCTTCCTCTTCCCCCTCCTGTCAGTATGAATGTGAACTGGCAAAGTGAGCCATCCCCTCACAGCCTCTGCTCACCCACCGGGCAATATCCTACATATCCTTCTCTGTCTTCCACAGTCAGAAATCCAAATTTTTCTTCCCTTTTTGTTGGGGGGGGCTTTTGACAGGGCTTTCTGTAGTCTAAATACACCAGAACTGTAAATTCAACCAAGACCATCAGTACCATAATTTGAAGATTAGACAATAAATGCAAAACAATAAATGCAATCAAGAAAATGTGTACAAGTGAATACAATGCACTTCACCCGCCATTGCCTTCCTCAGTTGGATGGCTTTTGGGAAATATCATCGTCATATCAATTTGCTCCTTTGGTCCTCAATTTTCAAACTGTGGTCATTTGAAGACTTTATGTGTGGTGCTATTATTCTTTCTGACCAGAGAAAGAGAGAAATTAATATTAGTCATGCATTGGTTTAAAATTGAACAACAGTTATTTTCACATTCATTTGAGCACATTTGTACAATTGAAATGTACTACTCCTGTAAAAACTCAGAGACGGTCAGCCATGTTCATGAACACAAGCCACCTCCTCCACCCCTCTTACACACACTGGCTTGTAAATCATACATCCTGAGGTTTCAGCTCTCAGGATGCAGTGTGTGTCAGAGGCTGATATGGAGATATTTGTTTGCACAGGTTCACGTTTGGGGATGTTTTTATGTGCCAGGTCTGGGCATCGGTCATGTGCAAGCCAGCACTTCAGCGTGAAGAACAACTGACAGTATCGGCATGGCTGTGATGTTATCCGTAATCCCATCTGGAGTGACAGCATTCATCACACCACAAGTCATGCCTTGACCCCCCACCCCTTCTAATGCCACCTCACCCAAGGGTGCCAAAGTCATTTAAAATCCTTGGAAGTATTTTATTTGGGAAATTCTTTCAACATCCTTGACAGATTCCCAAATGGCTCGCCCATTGGCTTGTAAATTAAATCCACTGTGGAAGGTCACCGGTACACTGCGGAGAGCTTGAACAAGTCTGCACAGACACTAAATGTTTTGAAGTAGATTTTAAATGGACCTCAGAAATATTTAAATCTGCAGCTCCACCTTTAGCAAATATTTTACAGGAATGGCCATTTTACAGGTCTATGCCAGCAGTAGAAATAACTATTAGCATTTAAATCATGAATTTATCTTTAAAACGTCACTGGAAAGTAATGGAAAATTTCTATATGATTTGAGCGGGAGCCTTTCTCCCTGGGGGGGGGGGCAGCTCCAGGCACGCAGTGACTCCCGCTGACCGCTGTGGCCCACTGACCCTACCGTATGGTAGACTCAGCACGGGTGGAAAATTCTAGATATGTCGCCTGTCATCATCAGCTCGGAGGATCTTGAGGGTGCCCAAGGGGCTGAGAGGACGGCTCATGAACTCTGGCTGCCGTGCACACAGATGCTGCTGATGGTATTGCGTGTAGCCATGGGTCTCCGTGCCTCTTATGACGACGGATATCTGACCCTAGGTTTCTGTCAGACAAGAGACAATTGAATTTCTCGTGCCTGGGACCTTTGATGATGGTAGAGAGGAAACATAATAATAATATATGCCATTTAGCAGACGCTTCTAACCTAAGCGATTTACAGTAATGAATGCATACATTTTTCAGTATATGTGGCCCCAATGGGAATCGAACCCACAACCTAAGCGTTGCCAATGCCATGCTCTACCTACTGAGCCACACAGAACCATGGTAAACAAAACAAAAGGTAAACGTGAAGCTTTTTTAAAATCCTTTGGCCCTTCACCTTTTTCTCTGACATGATTGAGTACGTCTGGGATTACGGATTGACTGGATTGACTAGAATAAACTATTTCTCATGGTGTGCTTCATAAATGAGCTGTAGCACGGTGGCAGGGGTAGCCACCATGCCAGGTGATGAGTGGATGGAAGATCAAACAAAAGAACTAAGGCCAACAGCCAATTTATTATCCTTATACAAAAAATTACCAACAAAACATGAAAATAAAGCAGTTAAATCAAACTAGTCCTTCGAGGGAAACAGCAACCAAAAAAAACCTCTCATCAGGCATGGCAGTCTGTGCTTTTATAATGGCCTAACGAAGGCAATGGCTCACAGCTGAGTTGATTGCTCATTAGCCTCAGGTGAGCCTGCCT
Source organism: Aldrovandia affinis (assembly GCA_029706075.1). NCBI lineage: Eukaryota > Metazoa > Chordata > Actinopteri > Notacanthiformes > Halosauridae > Aldrovandia > Aldrovandia affinis. The sequence goes on from JAINUG010000031.1 coordinate 6,256,023, forward strand.
GTAAGTGAGGCCACTGCTGTCCAAGGCCCTGTAGTCCTCTCCAGGCGGTGGGAGGGAACAGGAGCACCTGGCAGCAGCCAAAAGGGAGGCGCAGCCCTCTCTACTCCTCCCTCCACCTGAGCATTAGTTGATATGAAACATAACCGCCGCCTGCTAAAATATGAGGAACAAATGCTGACCAACCAAGCACAGAAAGCCACCCTTTCATGGGTTACCTTGGATTCAATCATCATGACAAATAACTGCAAGTGTTACTTTGTTTCCTTCAGAAAAACAGGTTGACGTTGAAGTTGATTTTTATTTTGAACTGTGTGAAGAAAAACAATGAGCACTTGCATTTAATTGTGAGGAATTGTTGTGATATACAACCAGTTCGTTTTCCTTTATCATTAGCCACCATAGCCAAAATGGATGAGAGTGGATGGGGAGCGTACTCAAAAAAGCACAAAGTTTGTTTGTGGAACATTGTCATGCTGTTTTGAGCATGCTAAGAGCTCCCCATCTATTCCCATTCATTTTCAACAAACAAAGTCAATGGGGTACATTTGTATGCCTTATGGAGTCTGTTGAGTAGCTCCCCATTCACTCTCATTCATTTTGGCTAAGAAAAACAAACGCGCCAAAAAATGTCTGGACCAATATATTGTGGCTAAGCAGAAAATCTCCCATATGTCTGAGCCAACTAGTCAAATTAGTTGCTTCCTCTAAATCATTCACCTGGCTTCTAGGCCCCATACCTGCAAAGCTACTGAATGAGCTTGTACCTGTACTTGGCCAACCTATATTAGATATCATAAATTCATCTCTATTATCAGGGTATGTTCCTAAATCCCTTAAATGGCCATAATCAGGCCGCTACTTAAGAAACCACATTTTGACCCCACTGACCTGTCTAACTACATGCCAATCTCAAATGTAATACTGGAGGCCTGTCTTAAGGATGTAACGGCCTGGATGACTAAACATTTCTTATTTAATTTGGATGAAACGGAGATATTGGTAGTAGGCCCTAAATCTCGGATAAATAACTTCTCAAATTTTTCCTTAAACATGGATGTTTTCACTGTCATATCCAAGCCAGTTCTTAAAGACCTTAGTGTGACTATTGACTCAGATCTTTCATTTTGGACTCACATTTATATTATCAAAAGAGTGGCCTTCACCTCAGGAATACATCCAAATTAAGGAAGATATTATCCCAGCATGATGCTGTAAAAATGATTCATGCTTTTATAATCTCAAAACTAGATTACTGTAATGCTTTACTATCCGGCTGCACTAACTCTTCCTTTAGAAGTCTCAAATTGGTACAGAATGCTAGGGTACTTACTAGAACTTAGAAATGTGAACATATTAGTCCTGTGCTCGCCTCTCTTGGTTGGCTGTTACATTTAGAATTGACAACAAGTTTATTCTCCTAACTTACAAGGCTTTAAATGGTCTTGCTCCTAGTTAGGGATGAGCTACTCATCCGTTACTCTCCACAGCAATTTCTCCGTTCACAATATTCTGGCAATATTCACAGTATTTTTCTATTTGAAAATTCCAAGAACAACAAAAAGCAGAATAAGAGACAAACCCTTCTCCCACAGAGCTCCCCTTTTATGGAATAATCGTCCTCTAAATCCTTTGGGACACACTTTGTTTATAATATAGGCTAACCTTTTTAGTCAATAATATAGTTAAAGATGTGTGGGGAGACTGGATTGAGACCGTAGAGCTCTCTGATGAGCTGAGCAGACGGTGTTGTCACCCTATCACTGCATGTGAACGCTCGGGGTTAGCTGTTCTATGCTGTGTTATGGTGTTATGGTGTCAGTCCTAGTTCACTCTCATAGTTCACACACCCCCTTTCTGCTCATCTTCTAGATATGCTGTCATAATATAGCCTGCTGGGGCTGTCACGTGTTACACTCTGCCATCTCCATGTACCCACCTAACATTATATTATTCTGACTATTAACCTATCTACCTTTCTGTTCTCTTCTCTGGGGCTTCTGCCCCTTCCATCACCCTGAGATTATAGACTGCTCCAGTACCGACCCTCTCCTGTTCCCTGCCCAGACTATGAGGCAGACTGGAGGACTGGAGGATTACACTCTTCTGACCTCTCTCGCCCTCACCATAATGTTTTCTTACCACCTTAGACCTTCCTCTTACCTTCACACCTATCTATCACTACTGATATCTGGGCCAGACAGTGGAGGATGGGTTCCCTCTCTAAGATTCTAAGGTTCCTCCTGAGATTTGTTTCCACTGGTGGAGTGTTTTTCTCTTCCAACTGGGGAGTTTTTTTGCCTCACCTTCTGGCTTTTTGGGGGTTCGGGCCTGGTACATTTATGTTTCCATATTTTCTGTTTTCTGAAAAGTGCCTTGGTGACAGTGTGTTGTGTGTAGATTCGCAGGTAGGACCCAATCGCAGGACGCTGACACGGGATGAGATAGGTGAGGGTATTTATTATATATATATATATATACGAAGACTGGCACAGGGGAACAAAGGAAAGGGCAGACGAAGGCAGGCCGGGAAGCTGGCTGGCAGGCAAGCACGCAGGGAAGCTGGCTTGGAGGCAGGGCAGGGGCTGGCTGGTCCGTGGGCACGCAGGAGAGCAAGCAGACAGGCAAGACAGGCAGGACAGGCAAGACAGGCAAGTCGAAAAATGACTGGAACTGAGAGACCAACGGGGAAGGAGCCAGGCAGGGAAAACAACGATCTGACCCGGAATGAAGGAGAAACCGGGGTAGATATACACTGCAGGGCTGATGAACTTGATGGGAGGCTGGTGTGCCGGAATTGGTAACAGGTGAGCATGATGAGTAGTAATGAGGGTAGATAATAGAAAATCATAAAACAATTAACACAAACAATCAAGAGGGAGAAACAAGACAAAGGAAAACGAGACAGGAACAAGGGAATGTGACAGTACCCCCCCCTCAACGGTTGCCTCTAGGCAACCCACCAGGCCTGTCGGGATGCTCCCGATGAAAATCCTGGATGAGGAAGGGATCCCAGATGACCCGGGCGGGTGGAGGGGGAATGGCTGGAGGGCACAGAGGACAGAAGTGTCGCTTGAGGAGGGACCGGGCGCGGTGGGCCCTCGGGGAGCCGGCGGCAGCAGGGCGCGGTGGGCCCTCGGGAGGCCGGGCGGCAGCAGGGCGCGGTGGCCTCGGGAGGCGGGCGGCAGCAGGGCGCGGTGGGCCTCGGGAGGCCGGCGGCAGCAGGGCGCGGTGGGCCCTCGGGGAGGCCGGCGGGCAGGGCGCGGTGGGCCCTCGTGGAGGCCCGTGGCAGCAGGGGGCGGGGCCCTCGTGGAGGCCCGCGGCAGCAGGAGGCGTTGGGCCTCGTGGAGGCCCGCGGCAGCAGGGGGCGTTGGGCCCTCGGGGAGGCCCGCGGCAGCAGGGGGCGTGGGGCCTCGGGGAGGCCCGCGACGCCAGGCAAGGAGAGGCCCTCGGGAGGCCCGCGACGCCAGGCAAGGAGAGGCTCGGGAGGCCTGCGACAGCAGGCGCGTTGGGCCCTCGGGAGGCCGCGAGGCAAGCGGGAGCGATCGGGAGGCCGGGAGGCCGGGAGGCCGGCGAAGGCAAGCAGCGATGGACCCTCAGAGGCCGGCATGAGCGAGTGGCGAGCGGCCCCCAGGGAGGCCGGCAGGAGCCAGCAAGGAGGGTTAGACAGGGTTTCCGGGGAAGACGGTGATGAATCATAAGGTCCAGTTGATTCCCTAACTGGAACATGTTGGCACTGAGGCCCTGTATCGCCTTCCTCAGCTCCAGGAAAGCAAGGTCCTGCTGGTTAAGGCGGGCGCCCCGGACCTCTAAGGCCTTGCGGAGACTGTTAACGTCTGCTGGGTCCATAATTGGTCAGATTGTTCTGTTGTGTGTAGATTCGCAGGTAGGACCCAATCGCAGGACGCTGACACAGGGGATGAGATAGGTGAGGGTATTTATTATATATATATATATATACGAAGACTGGCACAGGGGAACAAAGGAAAGGGCAGACGAAGGCAGGCCGGGAAGCTGGCTGGCAGGCAAGCACGCAGGGAAGCTGGCTTGGAGGCAGGGCAGGGAAGCTGGCTTGGAGGCAGGGCAGGGGCTGGCTGGTCCGTGGGCACGCAGGAGAGCAAGCAGACAGGCAAGACAGGCAGGACAGGCAAGACAGGCAAGTCGAAAAACGACTGGAACTGAGAGACCAACGGGGAAGGAGCCAGGCAGGGAAAACAACGATCTGACCCGGAATGAAGGAGAAACCGGGGTAGATATACACTGCAGGGCTGATGAACTTGATGGGAGGCTGGTGTGCCGGAATTGGTAACAGGTGAGCATGATGAGTAGTAATGAGGGTAGATAATAGAAAATCATAAAACAATTAACACAAACAATCAAGAGGGAGAAACAAGACAAAGGAAACGAGACAGGAACAAGGGAATGTGACAGTACCCCCTCAACGGTTGCCTCTAGGCAACCACACCAGGCCTGTCGGGATGCTCCCGATGAAAATCCTGGATGAGGAAGGGATCCCAGATGACCCGGGCGGGTGGAGGGGAATGGCTGGAGGGCACAGAGGACAGAAGTGTCGCTTGAGGAGGGACCGGGCGCGGTGGGCCCTGGGAGGGCCGGCGGCAGGGCGCGGTGGGCCCGGGGAGGGCGGGCAGCAGGGCGCGGTGGGCCCTCGGGCCGGCGGCAGCAGGGCGCGGTGGGCCCGGGAGGCCGGGCGGCAGCAGGGGCGGTGGGCCTCGGGGGAATGGGCGGCAGCAGGGCGCGGTGGCCTCGTGAGGCCCGTGGCAGCAGGGGGCGTTGGGCCTCGTGGAGGCCCGCGGCAGCAGGAGGCGTTGGGCCCTCGTGGAGCCCGCGGCAGCAGGGGCGTTGGGCCTCGGGAGGCCCGCGGCAGCAGGGGGCGTTGGGCCCCTCGGGAGGCCCGCGACGCCAGGCAAGGAGAGGCCCTCGGGGAGGCCCGCGACGCCAGGCAAGGAGAGGCCCTCGGGGAGGCCTGCGACAGCAGGGCGCGTTGGGCCCTCGGGGAGGCCGGCGAAGGCAAGCAGCGATGGACCCTCAGAGGCCGGCATGAGCGAGTGGCGAGCGGCCCCCAGGGAGGCACGGCAGGAGCCAGCAAGGAGGGTTAGACAGGGTTTCCGGGGAAGATCGGTGATGAATCATAAGGTCCAGTTGATTCCCTAACTGGAACATGTTGGCACTGAGGCCCTGTATCGCCTTCCTCAGCTCCAGGAAAGCAAGGTCCTGCTGGTTAAGGCGGGCGCCCCGGACCTCTAAGGCCTTGCGGAGACTGTTAACGTCTGCTGGGTCCATAATTGGTCAGATTGTTCTGTTGTGTGTAGATTCGCAGGTAGGACCCAATCGCAGGACGCTGACACAGGGGATGAGATAGGTGAGGGTATTTATTATATATATATATATATACGAAGACTGGCACAGGGGAACAAAGGAAAGGGCAGACGAAGGCAGGCCGGGAAGCTGGCTGGCAGGCAAGCACGCAGGGAAGCTGGCTTGGAGGCAGGGCAGGGAAGCTGGCTTGGAGGCAGGGCAGGGGCTGGCTGGTCCGTGGGCACGCAGGAGAGCAAGCAGACAGGCAAGACAGGCAGGACAGGCAAGACAGGCAAGTCGAAAACGACTGGAACTGAGAGACCAACGGGAAGGAGCCAGGCAGGAAAACAACGATCTGACCCGGAATGAAGGAGAAACCGGGGTAGATATACACTGCAGGGCTGATGAACTTGATGGGAGGCTGGTGTGCCGGAATTGGTAACAGGTGAGCATGATGAGTAGTAATGAGGGTAGATAATAGAAAATCATAAAACAATTAACACAAACAATCAAGAGGGAGAAACAAGACAAAGGAAAACGAGACAGGAACAAGGGAATGTGACACAGTGTTCTGTAAAAAGCGCTATACAAATATAATTTAATTTAATTTAATATTTATTCTTTTGTGTTGTATGTGTAGCGGATGAGCTCTGGTATGTGAGCATCTGCTACAGAAAGTGACGTGAATAAGAGTGTGATTAGTTCCCAGAGTTAGGGACTTGAGTCTTTAGCTCAGTGAGCTAAATCGCACTCTTGTTGCGTCGAAGAGCCTCAGTTCGAAACTCGTTGCAGGCAGAATCAACTCTGTTACATTCGTGCCGTGACCTGGATCATACCACTGATGATAATTGGTCGGGCCGTGGTTGCTGCCGCAGGAGTTTCGAGGGGAAGAATGTAGCGGATGAGCTCTGGTACGTGAGCGTCCGCTACAGAAAGTGATGTGGATAAGAGTGTGATTAGTTCCCAGAGTTAGGGACTTGAGTCTTTAGCTCAGCGAGCTAAATCGCTCTCTTGTCGCGTCGAGATCCCTCGTTTTGAAACTTGCTGCGGGCAGAACCAGCTCCGTTACATATGCATGCACAATGGGACCCATCTTGTGAATGAGTACGATGACATCACCTCCAAAATAGTTTCATAAAAGCTAGGGACATTTCTCACATTCTGCTTTGGAGCTTTAAACAAAATTACCACGTGCGTTTGACATCTAACAGGCTGTGCGTGTGTAGTGTTCAGGAGACAAAACCCCAATGGCTGATGATAAATGAGCTTGAACTGACGGAGAACAGGCTCGTTTGTCGCCTGCGGATGAAGACTGGACAGGGCTCCCTGCTGAATGTATTGTGACGTTTCGCTGTTGCTAAAACTTGCTTGACTTAAGAAAAAACCTGTGCATGTTGGAAGAACAATAGCAGATGGAGATCTGAGCCATCTGCTGAAATAGCGAGGGACGTCATAATCTCTTGTTTTTCATAAAAGTTCCTGGTAGCATCTCTGCATTATGCTAAAACTGTGCGGCAGTTGTTTTTAGAGATTCATAAAGGTAGCGTACGAATGAGTACTGCAGGGGTGTCAGATTGTTCCTAATGGAAAATTATCATTCAGGTAACAACAACCAATGAAACCTTGAATTTAATTTAGATAGGTGCATTGCAACAGTGGGGGAGTTGCTGGTCTACGAGGTGAACAACAATAACAACAGCAACAATTCAAATAATATCCTTCTCTTTGCAGGTATGCAGTGTGAATAAAAATGAAAGAATTACACATGGTTTTATGCAACAATATATGTCACAGTGGAGCAGGTGGTATATATTTTTTGCACTCATTTTATTAATCACCTTAATGATATAACATGCAAGTTTACAAGTGAAGTGGGTCAACAGCAACAACGGCGGCCTTGGTAATGCTAAAAAAGCTCAGCATCGTCATCGTTTATGAATCTGGAAACTCTAACAGGGCAGTGTCAACCTGTATTGCAACAACATTGGTGGTAACTTTTATGAATCACCCCCTGATATGGTCTCCCGGTTGGTAATTCTAGCTAAAGTACTAGTACATGACACAGTGATGCACCCCAAGATCTAGAATGGAATCCTGACCTTGCAAATGCACAGTCCCACATTCGTCATAGTGTTGCCTGTGGACAGAGGGTTTTGGTCGGCAGTATTTCCCCTGCCCCATTGCACATTAGTGCCTGTTTTTTTTCCACACTTTAAACCAGTCTGGAATAAACTAAAGCTTGCTTGTCCATTTAATGATTTACAGTCAGGAGTGGATTATGTAAAGGTACCAAATATAATGCAATCATCTCTGTACTGAGGGTGAAGAGCTTTAAATGCTGGGTGATCCAGACACTTTTATTGCTTTTCACAGGCAGTATTATTCCTGATTAGGCCTTTGCAGAACGTACCGTGACCTCCAGCGCCATATCAGATTTCAGCAACAAAACCTGTCTGAGTTTTGGAATATTTTTTAAACGTTGTTTTGAAATTGGACATTTTGTTGGTTGTTGAAAATAACAGCACTTCAGGGCTTTGCATCAGGGGCGCATCACCGCTGTGCTGTTATTTTCCACAACCGATTTGTCCGCAGTACATTATCCCTTGCTTCTTTGGTCTCGATCACAACCAACCACAAGCACTTGATGCAGCATCAACCATGAGGGGGGAAAAAAAATCATTCTGCAGGCACTTTGCACCTTGTAGGCTACCACAGCGCTATTGTAGGATGGACTTGGTGTTTTAACACTATACTCAGAGATGGGCAAAGATACATCAAAATGTATCTTGTTACAAAATACCCCTCAAATAAATGTATCAGATCAAAATACAAAATACTGGTGCCAGAAAATGTATCAGATAAAATACATGTATCTTGTATTTTCAAAATACAGGAAAAAAACAAAAATGTGCCTCCAATTGGCTATCGTAGGCCAACATATGAATAGGTGGCTGCCTTTCTCTATAAATATGAGCAAAAAGCCAAAATCACATAGGCTATCGCCGTGTGTTAAGTGTTAGAGGCACAATCACATCTTTAGCATCTCCTAATTAGTTTGCCCACATTACTCCCTCCATTTTGGTTGTTTGGACTATTGACAACCAATTTCTTATCTTTGATGCTATTTGTATATAAAAGAAAAATACTGAAAATAGTACAGTACAAACTTACAAACAAATCAGCATGAATTGTACATGCTAGCTAGTGTTTCTGGAGTCACAAATGTTCAGCGGTTGACCACTGTGCTGTCTGCACACGGACATGTGGTTTTTTATAACATAAATTCAAATTGTTAGTAGAGAGGTCAACAGGCTTGATTTTCACTCCTGACTAGTTCACTAGATTTGTTGTTTTAAAGTGTTTCATCCTTAACTCAAGACTTCAAGATTGTAAATATCCATTCTATGACTTTATATTTTATGCTAAACAAAGTGAAAAGTGGTGGATGATCTTTATTTTCTGTGATATTTGGTGGATACTATCTCGGCCTACTGCACCAGCTGAAGCTCAACCACAAACTCAAGCCTGTGAAGAGGATTTCCAATCAAGGAATCTCAGTACATCATGCCTAAAGAGGAGTTTATGTCACTCTCACAGGTACGAGATTTACTGAGTCAACAAAAGGATTGGTTTATGCAACTTCTGCAGCAGCAGGAAAGCAATTTCAAGACTGTTGTGGAAATACTTGTGGACAATGTGAACAAACGGATTGACCATCTGACAAAGGAGACACAGGAACTCAAATGCAGCTTGAAATTTTCCCAAAAGGAGATTGACGATCTAACAAAGAAAAATGAGAGGATTGAGTCAGAGTAAATCTGCTCGTGCCGACACCAGCATAATGCGTGAGACCATGACAAAGATGACTGAGAAAGCTGACTACTAACTAAAAGGAACAATGTTGTTGTGGACGGCATTCCTGAGACACAGAATGAGAGCTGGAAGGAGACTGAGGACAAAGTCAGGTTTGTGATCACTGAGAAACTTCACCTGGACAATAGTCAGATGGTGATTGAACATGCACATAGGACTGGCAATCCATCTGGATACTCTGGTAAGAGACCTAGGCCTATTGTGATCAAATTCCTCAGATATAAAGACAAAATGGATGTGCTGAGTAAGGCTAAGGATCTGAAAGGCACCAATATCTATGTGAATGATGATTACACTGAAGCTGTCAAGCAAAAGCGCAGGGAACTCATCCCTGCCATGAAAGCTGCCAGAGAACGGGGCGGCATAGCCTACATCCGATTTGACAGGCTTATTGTCCATCCCGCCTCCCAAAAGCATGGTGCGGGAGAAAGAACCTAGCTCTCAGGTCTTCTCCAACTTGAGCTCACCATGGACTGAACTGAACTACTGATAAGTAATCATCTCACTATGAACTTACCCAAGGGCTTAAATCTTGCACATCTAAATATCTGTAGTTTAAGGTACAAGACACAAGAACTTGATATGCTTTTAAAAAACAATGGTATTCACATCATGGCTGTTACTGAAACACATCTTGATGATTCATTTGATGATTCTCTTATGTCTATTAATGGGTTTTCTATATATCGTAGGGACAGAAACTGTTTTGGTGGAGGTATTGCATTATACATTCAAGATCACCTACCAGTAAAACTGCTATCTGATTTAATGAGTGATAACATTGAAGCTTTGTGGATACAAGTGCATTTACCCTACACTAAGCCTATAGTTGTTGACTGTTGCTATAGGCCTCCTCATACCAACCGGGAGCATCTGAATGATATTTGCACAATGATTGACAGAGTGACTGATGAGAACAGAGAAATGTACCTGCTTGGTGATTTTAATGTGAACTGGCTTGCAGACAATTGTTCCATGAAGAATAGATTATTGTTAATGTCTAGTACTTGCAGTTTAACTCAAATAGTATCTATGCCTACAAGAGTGGTTGTTAGTAAGAGTGGTGTTTTATCTTCTTCCTACATAGATCATATTTACACTAATGTGCCAGATATCTGTTCTATAGCTTTGTCCCTCCCAGTTGGATTCAGTGACCATAAGCTTTGTAGTGACTAATCCATATAACCAAAAACCATTTAGCCACTTGAGGTTAGGCGGGGAGTCGCCGACACACATAATCCAGAAAGCACGCACGGAGGAGTTGTATAAAAACTGAAATGCGATTTATTAACAAAAACTCTGGTTGACTTTTCCAAACTACAAAACAAACTTTGCGCAGGATTTCGTTTACCTTACTTATAATAATCCAAGAGAAATGTGTGAAATGTGGTCGGAAAACTGTTGCTCTCCGCCATCTAACCTGCTAGGCAAACATTTTCATTCATTCAATTAAAGCCGGTAGGCCAGCTTGCACACAGGGCACAGGGGGCGTGTCCCCGACGTCAAACACAGGTGAGTACAAGGTAGGTGACCCAATTTACTATCCTTTGCCTTCATAAATCAAATAAGTAAATACATTCCATATTTATGCATAATAAATTTAACTCATAACATAACTCACAGGTTCTCAACTTAAATTCTCATTATAGCTCCAACATACCGGCCCCTAATTGGAGACGCTATAGGAAACAATTATAAATCATATCAATGATACTAAATGGGGCTATAATGTCCGTACTAGAATGCACATAAAACTAAATATGTTAACTCAGATCAGATGTCAATGCATCCCGCCACATCACATACTATGGCTATATACAAGATGACAGTTCAACATTTACAATTTTTTTCTTTCTTTTTTTTTTTACAATATCCATGCTCTGACATCAAATTCTCTCTCTCAAATGTAGAGAGATCGGTTACAAGGGGAGCTGTAATGGACTGAGTCCATTTGTTTTCTCAGTATTTCGCCCTTCCGCTCCAGCCCTACCACCTCCCTGCCTCCCTGGTCCCATCTCCTGGTTATCCTGCAGTAATTTGTCTGAGTCCATGCTGCATAGCCATCCATAGTGGCATTGCAACAATATTCAGTCCATAGTAGATGCAGATAGTCCAGGTAGATGTGGAATGATGGTGAAAAGTTAATCTATGTATGAACAGGAAGGGGTTGGTGTGTGCAGTGTAGGGGCAGGGGCAGAAAGGGGAGGGGGTTGTCGGGTTCCTAAGCACCATCTTCAATCTTCAGCTTCTAGGAGCAAGCAGAGCTTGTCGATTGGCCTTTGCAGAATGCTCGTTTTGGTTTGAACCAAGACACTCCTAACCAGACCTTTGGGCCCTGGAAACATCTTGACCGCATGGGGTAGGGGCCAAGAGTTCCTTGGTGCAGTTTCGTCAACAATAACCACAACATCATCAACGTGAAGATTTCTTCTAGTCTTCATCCACTTTTGTCTTTCTTGCAGGAGTGCTAAGTATTCTTTGGTCCACCTTCGCCAGAATAAGTCTGCAAGGTATTGGACCTGTCTCCATCTCTTTCTCATGTAGAGATCATCCTTGCAGAAGAGTCCAGGAGGCAGGAGTGGTTTGGTTTTTAGCTGCAACAGATGGTTTGGCGTTAGGGGCTCCAAGTCATTTGGATCGGATGATACTGTTGTGATGGGTCTATCGTTGAGGATGGATTCGACCTCACACAGAGCAGTCTGTAGCACATCGTCATCCATGGTTTGCTGCTTTAGAATTGAAAGGAGTACCTTTTTTACCAGTCCGATAATCCTTTCCCACACTCCTCCAAAGTGGGCTCCAGATGGAGGATTAAAGAGCCACTTCACGCGATGGGTCAGTAGAGCATCCTGGATCCTCTGGTGATTGAGCTGGGTCATTGCGGCCTGAAGTTCTTTCTGAGCAGCCACAAAGTTGGTGCCACAGTCCGTTCGAATGGTCAGTACTGGTCCTCTTCGACACAAGAACCGCCGAATGACATTAATACAGGAGTCTGTATTCAAAGTGCTCGCCACCTCGAGGTGCACGGCTCGACTCACAAGGCAGGTAAATATCACCCCCCAGCGCTTCACATGTGCTCGACCCCTCTTGATCTCTATGGGTCCAAAGTAATCTATGCCCACATGAGAGAAGGGTGGGAGATCTGGAGCTATGCGATCCTCTGGCTGATCAGCCATCTTCTGCTCCCCTACTCGAGCTTGCATGTGTCTGCAAAATACACAGGACTTGATTATTTTCCTTGCAGAGGAGTTGGCAGAAGGCAGCCAGAATTTCTGGTTCAGTCTGGCGAGCATGTGGTTCCGTCCCGAGTGCCCAACCTGCTGATGTGTTACGATTGTTACACGGACTGGACCCAAACACAGGACGCTGACACAGGGGATGAGATAGGTGAGGGTATTTATTAAATACAAAGACTGGTGCGGGGGAACAAAGGAAAGGGCAGACGAAGGCACGGAAGCGGGCCGGGAAGCTGGCTGGCAGGCAAGTAAGCAGGGAAGCTGGCTTGGAGGCAGGGCAGGGAAGCTGGGAAGCTTGCTTGTAGGCAGGGAAGCAGGGAAGCTGGCTTGTAGGCAGGGAAGCAGGGAAGCTGGCTTGTAAGCAGGGAAGCAGGGAAGCTGGCTTGTAGGCAGGGAAGCAGGGAAGCTGGCTTGTAGGCAGGGGAGCTGGCTTGTAGGCAGGGAAGCAGGGGAGCTGGCTTGTAGGCATGGAAGCTGGGAAGCTGGCAGGCAAGGGAGGGGGCTGGCTGGTCCGTGGGCACGCAGGATGGCAGCAAGACAGGCAAGACGAAAACCACTAGAGCTGAGAGACAAACGAGGAAGGAGCCAGGAAGGGAAAACAAACAATCTGACAAGGAATGAAGGAGAAACCGGGGTAGATATACACTGCAGGGCTAATGAACTTGATGGGAGGCAGGTGTGCCGGAATTGGTAACAGGTGAGAATGATGAGTAGTAATGAGGGTAGATAATTGAATAATAGAAAATCATAAAACAATTAACACAAACAATCAAGAGGGAGAAACAAGACAAGGAAAAAACGAGACAGGAACAAGGGAATGTGACAGTACCCCCCCTCAACGGTTGCCTCCAGGCAACCCACCAGGCCTGTCGGGATGCTCCCGATGAAAATCCCGGATGAGGAAGGGATCCCAGATGACCCGGCGGGTGGAGGGGGAATGGCTGGAGGCACAGAGGACAAAAGTGTCGCTTGAGGGACGGGCCCCAGTGGGCCTAGGAGGAGGCGGCAGCAGGGCGCGGTGGCCCTCGGGAGGCCGGCGGCAGGGCGCGCGTGGGCCCTCGGGAGGCCCGCGGCAGCAGGCGCGTTGGGCCTCGGGGAGGCCCGCGGCAGCAGGCGCGTTGGGCCCTCGGGAGGCCCGCGGCAGCAGGGCGCGTTGGGCCCTCGGGAGGCCCGCGGCAGCAGGGGCGCGTTGGGCCCTCGGGAGGCCCGCGGCAGCAGGCGCGTTGGGCCCTCGGGGAGGCCCGCGGCAGCAGGGCGCGTTGGGCCCTCGGGGAGGCCGGCGGCAGCAGGGCGCGTTGGGCCCTCGGGGAGGCCGGCGGCAGCAGGGCGCGGTGGGCCCTCGGGGAGGCCGGCGGCAGCAGGGCGCGGTGGGCCCTCGGGGCCGGCGGCAGTGGGGCGCGGTGGGCCCTCGGGGGAGGCCGGCGGCAGGGGGCGTTGGGCCCTCGTGGAGCCCGCGGCAGCAGGGGCGTTGGGCCTCGTGGAGGCCCGCGGCAGCAGGGCGTTGGGCCCTCGGGGAGGCCCGCGGCAGCAGGGCGCGTTGGGCCCTCGGGGAGGCCCGCGGCAGCAGGGCGCGTTGGGCCCTCGGGGAGGCCCGCGGCAGCAGGGCGCGTTGGGCCCTCGGGGAGGCCGGCGGCAGCAGGGCGCGTTGGGCCCTCGGGGAGGCCGGCGGCAGCAGGGTGCGGTGGGCCCTCGGGGAGGCCGGCGGCAGCAGGGCGCGGTGGGCCCTCGGGGAGGCCGGCGGCAGCAGGGGGCGTTGGGCCCTCGTGGAGGCCCGCGGCAGCAGGGGGCGTTGGGCCCTCGTGGAGGCCCGCGGCAGCAGGGGGCGTTGGGCCCTCGTGGAGGCCCGCGACGCCAGGCAAGGAGAGGCCCTCGGGGAGGCCCGCGACGCCAGGCAAGGAGAGGCCCTCGGGGAGGCCCGTGACGCCAGGCAAGGAGAGGCCTCGGGGAGGCCTGCGACGCCAGGCAAGGAGAGGCCCTCGGGGAGGCCTGCGACGCCAGGCAAGGAGAGGCCCTCGGGGAGGCCTGCAACGCCAGGCAAGGAGAGGACGTCGGGGAGGTCTGCGACGCCAGGCAAGGAGAGGTCCTCGGGGAGGTCTGCAACGCCAGGCAAGGAGGGTCAGAATCTGGTGAGGGCACGGCCAAGGGCTCCACAGCAATGTCAGCCTGGGAGACGAAACCAATGTCCAAAAAATTGTCGGTCCCAGAGTCCACCAAAGCCAGCAGGGAGTGGGTTGCCTGGAACGGAGATGGAGCGGGCGCAGGAGGGTTAGGCAGGATTTCCGGGGAAGATCGGCGAGAAATCATAAGGTCCAGTTGATTCCCCAACTGGGAGATGTTGGCATTGAGGCCCAGTATCTTCTTCCTCAGCTCCAGGAGAGCAAGGCTCCGCTGGCTAAGGTGGGCGCCCGGAACTTCTAAGGCCTTGCGGAAACTGATAACGTCTGCTGGGTCCATGATTGGTCAGATTGTTCTGTTATGATTGTTACACGGACTGGACCCAAACGCAGGACGCTGACACAGGGGATGAGATAGGTGAGGGTATTTATTAAATACAAAGACTGGTGCGGGGGAACAAAGGAAAGGGCAGACGAAGGCACGGAAGCGGGCAGGCCGGGAAGCTGGCTGGCAGGCAAGCAAGCAGGGAAGCTGGCTTGGAGGCAGGGCAGGGAAGCTAGGAAGCTTGCTTGTAGGCAGGGAAGCAGGGAAGCTGGCTTGTAAGCAGGGAAGCAGGGAAGCTGGCTTGTAGGCAGGGAAGCAGGGAAGCTGGCTTGTAGGCAGGGAAGCAGGGAAGCTGGCTTGTAGGCAGGGAAGCAGGGGAGCTGGCTTGTAGGCAGGGAAGCAGGGGAGCTGGCTTGTAGGCATGGAAGCTGGGTAGCTGGCTTGTAGGCAGGGAAGCTTGGAAGCTGGCAGGCAAGGGAGGGGGCTGGCTGGTCCGTGGGCACGCAGGATGGCAGCAAGACAGGCAAGACAGGCAAGACGAAAACCACTAGAGCTGAGAGACAAACGAGGAAGGAGCCAGGAAGGGAAAACAAACAATCTGACAAGGAATGAAGGAGAAACCAGGGTAGATATACACTGCAGGGCTAATGAACTTGATGGGAGGCAGGTGTGCCGGAATTGGTAACAGGTGAGAATGATGAGTAGTAATGAGGGTAGATAATTGAATAATAGAAAATCATAAAACAATTAACACAAACAATCAAGAGGGAGAAACAAGACAAGGAAAAAAACGAGACAGGAACAAGGGAATGTGACACTGATGTATATCACGCAAGATCAGTTTGGATACATGCAAGTCTCTGGGAAGGATGATTGGGTTCTTAAGACTCACTAGCATGGCTGCATTACTTATCCGTCCTCCAATCCTGAGGATGCCTTCATCATTCAAAATAGGATCCAGTTTGCGTAGGGAGCTGTCTGCTTTCACTGGTGTGCCTTTCCTCAAAAGGGTCAGCTCTGGTTCAAAGTAACGCTGTTGCTCATGGAGGAGGATTGCCTTTTCTGCTTCGTCCAAGTCCTCCACAGTTAAGCCTTGTTGTCTCTCTTTACTTTTGGAGCGGGTCACGATGACCTTTGTCTTCTGACCTCGGAGCAGCAGGAGTTTCTTGCATTTCAGCCACCAGGCTACCGCTCTTTGCAACTTCTTCCATAATGAGTAGTATTCAAGCAGCTTACACGTTGCACCATTGCTCGTGTTCAGGCAGTTCACAGTGATCGTGTTCCCTTTAACCTCTAGATCACTTGAACGGATGTGGCCAAGGTCCTCTGGTCCCTTAGGCCATTCCGCTTCTTCCTTAGACAGGAAGTCCGGGCCTCTCAACCATTTGGTGGAACTCAGAAATGGTTCTATGTGGAGTCCACGTGAGGCGGCGTCTGCTGGATTCTCCTTGGAGCTTACATGCCTCCATTGGTCTCTTTGGGACAGGTTATGGATCACTGCAATCCTATTTGCAACGTAAGTATGAAAACGTGTTGTCTGGTTGTTGATGTATTTTAGTACTGATGTACTGTCTATCCAGTAAGTAGAGCTCTCCAGTGTCATCTGTAGCTCCTTCTGCAACATCCTGTCAACTTTCACAGCTAGTGTTGCAGCTGCAAGCTCAAGCCTAGGGATCGTGATTTGCTTTAATGGGGTTACTCTGGATTTCCCCAGTACAAAAGCAACGTGAGCATCTCCCTTGTCATTTGTGAGCCTGATGTAGCTCACAGTCCCGAACCCTACTTCGCTGGCGTCACAGAAATTATGCAGCTCAGCAGTCCTCACATGTCCAAAGTTGGCAGGCGTTATGCATCTGTCAATTTCAAATCTGCTGAGCTGTTCTAGCTCCGTCAGCCATCTTTGCCACGGCTTTGATAGCTCTTCAGGGATAACTTCATCCCATCCACATTTCTCAATGCAGAGCCTCTGCAAGATTTGCTTCACTGTGAAGATAAAGGGTGAAAGGAAGCCCAGGGGGTCATAGATGGAGCTGACTATGGAAAGGATCGCCCGTCTTGTAGGAGCTCTGTTCTTGATCGAAACCACAAAGGTAAAGGTGTCTCTTTGGATGTTCCACTGGATACCTAGAACCCTTTCAAGAGGTGTTTTTTCTCGGTCCAGGTCGAGTTGCTGCACTAATGCAGCTCGATGACTTTCAGGAACAGTTCTGAGTACCTCCTGACTGTTGCTGACCCATTTAGTCAGAGTAAAGCCTCCCTGGGAGCATGCATCTCTGAGGTCCTTTATCAGGTTGACTGCTTGCCTGGCAGAAGCCACTGACTTGAGACAATCGTCCACATAAAATCCATGCTTGATTGTGTCAAGTACCTCCATGCTGTACTCACAGGTTCTCAACTTAAATTCTCATTATAGCTCCAACAACCTTATTGCAGTGTCCAGAAGAACCAAAGTTCCAAAAGCCAGAATGAAGATAATTAGTGCTCGGTCTTACAAGCTCTTTAGTGAGGATGCATTCTTAGATGACATTAACATGGTTCAATTGTCTAAGGTTTGTGATGTTTCTGACCCTGAGGTAGCTTTGAAGATGTTTATGGAATTCTTTGAGACTATAGCTAATAAACACGCACCAATGAGGAAGTTTACTGTAAGGTCTAAGGTGCACCCTGGTTGAACAAGCATTTAATTACTTTAATGAAACAGAGAGACCAAGCCAAAAAGGTTTATATGACCTCTGGCTCAGCGAGTGAAAGAAAAGTATATTGCACACTACGAAATCAAGTTACTAAACTGAACAGAGAGCAAAAGAGAGAGCACTATCAACAAAGACTAAGAGAAGCTCAGCATGATGGTAAAAAGGT
This sequence comes from Aldrovandia affinis, assembly GCA_029706075.1. NCBI lineage: Eukaryota > Metazoa > Chordata > Actinopteri > Notacanthiformes > Halosauridae > Aldrovandia > Aldrovandia affinis. The sequence continues at coordinate 6,273,743 of JAINUG010000031.1, forward strand.
GTGGAATGTGCTGAATAATATAATGGGTAGACAGTCTAATATACATCCATCCTACATTGAATCTGATGGTGTGCTTATAACCAAACCGTTGGACATGGCAAATTATTTTAACAACTACTTTGTTGAAAAGGTTAATAAATTACGGTGTAATATGGATATGGAAAACAATTGTAAATCATGCACACTGACTGATAATCATATTATGAGAGGCAAAACTTGTAAGTTTGAGTTCAAACAGGTGGATACTGATGAGGTTGAGAAATTGTTACGCTCCATTTCTGTTGATAACTGTGCCGGTACAGACTGCCTCGATGGTAGATTATTAAGAACAGCAGCTATGTACATATCAACTCCTATCTGCCATTTATTCAATGCCTGTCTGTCCAGTGGGATATGTCCAAAACTCTGGAAAGAAGGAAAAATTATCCCCATAATAAAAAACCCAAAACTTACTTTGAATGGTCAGAATAGTAGACCAATTACAATTCTATCCATTATCAGTAAACTACTTGAAAAAATTGTAGTCAAACAGTTTCAAGTTTATTTGACAGAACAATTTGATAAATAATGCTCAACATGGCTATAGAGAAGGGCATTCCACAGGCACAGCACTGGTAAACATGTCTGATGCCAACCTACTCCTACTTATATATATATATCATATAAATAGATGTAAGAAAAGGTTTGATAACAGTATTCCAATCCACTGAATAGCTTAGCTAGTTAGGTGAAAGTAAATCGATTTCAGTAAATCTACCAGCCCGCACGCATCGGACGAGAGCCCACAATCCGAGGGCCTTAAATGAATTTTAGAAAAGAATGACAAAACATTTTCAGGGGGGTTGAGATGAAAGACAGGGGGGCTAAAACCTCCCTAAATAGGCTCTAAAATCGCCCCTGATTTATGGAGCACATTTCATACAATGATTGCTGCTCAACATGTTTTACGTTGGCCTATGCAAAAATAGATAAAAATGTGTAAACTAGAGCAATAGCCTAAAATACTTACAATGAGGGGCCTTGGATAGCGTAGCGGTCTAATGCACTCACATTACATTACATTACAGGCATTTAGCAGACGCTCTTATCCAGAGCAACTTACACAGTTTCACATTTCTTTACATACAATCCATTTATACTGCTGGATATTTACCGAAGCAATCCAGGTTAAGTACCTTGCTCAAGGGTACAACGGCAGTGCCCCTATCTGGGATCGAACTGCAACCTTTGCGCTACAAGCCCAGTTCCCTAACCATTATGCATTATGCATTATGCTAATACTGTCGCATTGACTGGTGCTTTGCGAGTGTGAGCTACCTATTGCGATCGCGGTTCGAAACCCAACTGCATCAGACCGGCATTTGGCTGTCCACCCCAGGGGGAAGGGGGAAGGTGAGCCGGCACAAAATCGTAGAGGAGGCAGATCATCGCAGGCCTCGGAGAATATCTTGCCCCGTAGAGACGGGCCGGCGAGTTCATAGGGGAGACCGAATGGAAATAAATAGAGGGCATAATTGGCTACTAAATTGGGAAACGGGAAATAATCACAAACAAAATAAAATGCAAAAAGAAATTCAAGCACACTTAATCGATACTAATTCACATTTTTATATTCTAATTGAGTATCTTCGTCCACATGTCGAGTGACTATGAGTATGTGCATGCCAGCAATGACAACTCCAGCGAAGCGGCGATTCCCAGTCACATTTTGTTGGACTTCCCATGGATTTGTCAGGAAAATGAATCGTTTCACTATGTGAGATGCCATAAGGAGCATACTTGTCTGCGTTATCACTACACTAATCACAGAATGGAAAGGCCTCAAAACGTTGCTGCTGAATCTTTCCCATTGCCAGAAAATGCAGTTATAATTACTGAGAGAATTTATGTTCGTGGATGGCAAAATTGAATCTCTGACAAGATTTGTCACAGAAAGACTACATCCATGATCAAGATGCCATCTTTTTATTAACTCCGCATCATCCAGAAACAAAGGTACTAGCCCGTCATCTCTGGCTAGGTAATGCAGCCATTCTGACCGCTCTTCGCAAGGGCTCACATGTTGAGTTGTATGAAAGGTGTTATATAACTCATGTTTATTATTATTTAAAGTTATTATTTATTTTTATTGTGTTATTATTATTATTATGATTGTTGTTGTTAACTTTACATAATCCAATAACAACAACGCATATCTTCTTTCCGAAAAGTTGAACCCCACCATTTCTGCCTTGGTAAAAACCCATTCCGGCTACACTTAAAAGGTTAAGAGACCTTGTGAGATCTGTTAAATATGAGTACTTTTAAGGCTAAATAATATTTATACATACAGTAGCTCTTATTCTTACTTCTAGGGGTAGGAGTAAATTACCACAATTCTTCTAATTTACTGTATACATACATGGTCATGTGAGTTTAAAGTGTAAAGAAGGAGTAAGACAACGACCTGTGGCCCTGCAGAGAAGCCCTGTGAAAACAAACAAACAGGAACATGATAAATACAAATAAACCCCCTGTTTGTTACCAGAATCTGGGCATTGATGTTGGTATTTGGGCGCTCTCCGACGGTGGCGGAGCGAGGGCGCCAAGGCTCGCAATTCTGTTCGCCGTTTTCTCGCTGCGAGAGCACTTTGTGGTAATTGGATTTCTGATGGGTACAGCTCCTCCAGGCACCATGAATGTAGGTCGCCCGACAATAGGCCCAGTCCCTCTAGGTGGGTGTCGAGAAAAAAGTGGCTGTGCGAGGGAGCAGTCTGTTCCTGTAGCTTGATCCGCTGTCATGGCCAACTCGTTAGCAGCACCGTCTAAGCCACAGCGGTGTTCAGTGAGGGCCCGTCCAATACACAACATGGCCCTTTCATCTCCTGCGGCTTGGGGTCTGTTTGAGCAGCGGACCGGGAGATTGGGGCCCCACCACCCTGTTGGCTGAGAGGGAGAGAGAGGGAGAAAGCGAGAGGGACATGTGTGTGAGAATTTAAGTTTTTATAAATGTATTTATATTTTACTATTTGTTTTTATTTCCACCTCCTGAGTAGTTCAGGGTGGTTGCTGAAGCAGGCGGAGACAGTCCATACTTATATGTTGTGGCGTCCCCAAGGGTTGGGCGACACTCACTGACCTTTCAGAGGGCGTAGGCAAGTGTAAGAACACTGAGGAGGCAGTAATATCAGAAGAAATTATGATTTATTAAACAAACAACACAAAACGCAGGGTGGGGTCTTTTGGGGCATACGAACACAAAGTCCACAATCCTTGTCTCTTCGTCGATGTCCGTTCCAAATCCGCAATCCAGGTCCAAGTTCCGTTGTCCAGTCCGTCGTCAAAATCCAATCAATCCAATCCAACACAAAAACAATTCCCCAACACTCTCTTTCAAAAACTCTCTCTCTCAAACTCTCTCCAAAAAACTCTCTCCAAAAAACTCTCTCCAAAAATACTGGCTGGTCAATAGACTTCACAGTTATCTTTTTCTCTCTCTCACTCACCAACTCCTCACAACCACGTTCCTACTCCTCTCCAAGAACAATGGGCATCAGCCCTTTAAATAGGCCTTTGAAATGGCCTTCAGCTGGTCGTTTGCTCCCCATGCCTGACTTCGTTCAGGTGTTGCGGTGGCATGCTGGGAAATGTAGTGAAAATGGCTGCCATGTGTTGTAGGCCAGGCAGCCATTTCCTAGTGCAGCCCATCCGGCTGCCACAATGTGTAGATATGTACACATGTAGTAGGTAACACTTTGGCACTCAATAAAATAAAATATAATACTTTCATGACCATGTCATAAGCACTTCATAATGGTTCATGACTTTTGTTACAACTGTCAGAACAGTGAAGTTTGAATAAAAATGGTCTATTCCCTGACTCCAGTAGCCCTAACAGTCAACTGCCCTTGTTTAAAGTTAAGCACTCTGAACACTGAACACAAATGGTATTACGTGTTAAAACCCCTTACTTTTCCTGCATGTAATATATATTTATTTGATTTAATATACTAATTACTACACAGGATGCAAATTATCAATTAAATCACCAAATTTGTTGACAGACAGAGCAAACTGGTGGGTCAACCTTCATCAAAATATACAACTCACAATTCAATTAAAATGAACAGCTGGTTTATTAAGTTACCACAGTTAGACAAAGACAAAATATTCAACGTCCAATCTACAGACATAGGTTCAACTACTTAAACAAATACTAAATCCTAGACATAAAATTGACATGTAACAATCACAATAGAGATGAAATGGAAGAAAATGATACTAAACCATGTTTGTCTCTCTCCCAATGTAAACACATGCAGCCGAGGTGTGAGCTGGAACCATATCTTCCAAGAGAACAGGAAAGGAATGCTGTAGGAAAGGAACTCCAACAAAATCTGCTTCGAACCACCAACAGGTCACACTTTAAGTGTTTGCACAGTGGGGGCTCGGATATCTTTTTAAGGTCGCCATGCTACTGTCATGTTAATAATCGTGGCGATATTAAACATCAATAGGGCCTGGGGAAGCCAGCTTCATTTATACAGAGATGTTGGTTGAGCTGATATTTGGAGAGGCATAATACGCTCAAGAACATTGCTACCAAGTGACAAGGCCAATCATACCATGTTGACCTCCGCTTTATTCTGGTGGGCTATAATTATTTTCTCCATCATCCATAATTTCCAGCTCATAGGTAGAACCCTGAAGTTGTGGTGTGTGGCACTGGTTTACCAAAGCTACATACCCAAGTACCCTGGCCTCACTCACAGAGCAATAAAACCCACCAATGATGGCCCCACTCTGTCTGCCTGTGCAGGATGACCAAAAGGGACCTCCCTGACACAATGTAAACAGTCATTAGACATTTTGACCAATGGTGTGACAGTGGTATGACATATATATTAGCTGAAGTATCACAACAAGCCTATTTTCACAAATAAAGATAAAGACATGAATCCACTTTGCTCACTTTTTAACTTACCAGCTTTCTAGGTTAGTAAAACTAAAGATAATATGACACCTTTTGAATTTTGTCAGCATGTTTATTTTTCTTTTGAGGGGATAATGAGATTGTGGGTTCATCTCTAACTAGTTCTAGTTAGGTCACAGCCAGCCAGCTAACAGCATAGTGTCAGGCTCGCTAGCTGAAGATGCTCTCAAACTTAGCTTTGTATCCTGTCACCTATTTCACATGTATAGTACGTATAGTTGAGAGATTAGGAAAGTCATAATTGCCAATTGCTAAGTCTTTCCCCAAAATGTCAAAAAAGTGATGAAAAACAATGGATACAGTTTTGATAATGCTTTGATATTGGATGGGTTGAAGCAAGTGTCCAAAGCCAATTACATTTTATGTAAATAATGGTGCGTGTAAGGGATGTGTACGTGGGTGAAAGCAAGTCATTAATATCCTAAATAATGCAATATCTAACTATGGGGCTGTGAAACTGAAACACTTTGTGGTGAAATTGTCATGGCCTCAACATCTAAAGCATATATCAAATATCAATATCAAAGCAAACTCTGTGCAGAGTAAATAAACTTCCTATTCCTCCATCTGTGCTGTGGCAAACTGTCTGTTGACTGTGCACAACTGGGAACTGTCTGACGGTTTAATGGCTCAATAATGAGTTTGAGGAGTCTGCCTTGTTAGGCCCTTGTTAGGCCCTTGTTGGGGAGGTTGTGTGAGATAGTTGTTTCGGAGGCAGAATGGCTGAATGATTAAAGCCTGGTTTGATGTGTATAATTGCGGCCATGTCCACACTAATGCCGATAAATGTAAAAACACTTTTTTTTTTCTCCGCTTTGGCCTTCGGTCCACACTAAGACAATGTTTTCGTCACCGAAAACGTACCTTTTTCGAAAACGCTGGTCTCACATTGTAGTATAGACTGGGAAGACGGAGGGTTTTGGAAACGCTGACGTATGATTGTCATGTGATTATTGGAGTTAAACATAGCTTTGTATAATGTACAAGCAGCATTCCTACATAAGAGACAAAGCGCTTTATATTCACAGCTGCTGTGCAATGGATCTCTGTGATGACAATGGCGTTACAAACGGAAGGGTGGGAAATGTACTCACAAAATTTATTGATCCATGAAATATCAAATTAATGTCTAAACATCGTAGCAGAATTTTTTTTTTACTTCAGAAGGGCAGGAAGCTTACACCGTCTATTTCCTAGCCTGGACAACTACAAAGTGTTACAATGAATGTGAATGTTCAACACTTTTTTTTCAAATTTAAAAATGACACGACAACCACATCTTTTCGTATGTCATCGTTTATTTTCAATCATTAGATTTATAGTTAAAGAGGTAGTGTTCTTTTTTAACTTGATTGACGACAAAGTCAAGTCCACAAATGCAGAACATTGGAAAAAAAACGAAAAACTGTGTGAAAACGCTAGTGTGGATGGAAAACATTTCGTAAACAGAACTTTTAAATGTATCCGCATTAGTGTGGACATGGCCTGAGTGTCTACCTTGGCTCCCTCTGATTACAGTCTGACTTGGCTTGGGCGTCAGGTCACATGAGAGTGAGAGGCCATTTTGTCGTGCAGATGAGCTTTCCAGAGAGTCATGCCGACAGGTGACACAGCACGGGAGCCTTCCAGTACCCCCCCACACACACACACACATACACCCACACCCACACACCCCCTTCACCTGACTCTGAATCTCCCTTCCTTTTCTACACCAAAAAGAACTTTCACCAGAGGACACAAGCTTTGAGTTCCCCATAGCTGCGATGCAGTTAGCACAACATACTGTCAGTTCAACACTGTCAACAAAAGCCTGTAATGAGCTCCCTATGGCAGCTACACTGCACTCTCCTGTCAAAGGGGGCTATGCATTGTTCTAGTGCTGAAAGAAATATAAATTTGTGTACATACAATACATGTGTGCTGGTGTGTATTGTAAGTGTGGCCATGTTATCTCTAGGGGTGTTGCTGTGGAGACCTGTGTGAGGTCATAGTGAGAGTACAGTAAACATCCTTGATTGCATGATTATATCACACATCTCCCTCCTGCACCACGCACCATTTGCCTGTCTCCCATCAAGGCACCTTTTGTGGTCTGCTTGTTGCCACGGCAACTGCTGTTTGACACTGAGGATGTGTAGGTAGCCAATGGCAGTGCCAGAATTTGGCTAAATGAAATTAAATGGATCTTATTTATACATTCTTATTTTTGTTGTTCAAATTATGAAGGTGTAGTTATGTATTGGACTACTTACATTATTTCCCAGACTGGTATGTTCTGTGGATTATATTGGTCATGATTTTAATGATTTAAATGTTATGCATAAAGGTTTATTATCAGCACGAAGGAAGATTGTGTGTGTATATACAGTGCATGTGTGTGTGCTCAGCTCCAGTCAAAATCACACCTTTTTCCAAATGTTTACATTACGTAATTTTCACTGGATCATGAAGCGTTTTTTATTTTCCCTTCTCACCGATCGAAACATGAAATAGTTTGAGGCACATGCTTTATATGTGCTTAATCCTTTCTGTGGCACTGTATTTAAGATGATTGTCTGAAATGCATCATTTGTGTTTTTAGTCCAATTAGTTTAAACAGAGTAGTAGGTTTTTTCAGGATTCATTTGGATCCTTATGTGGGAAGAACATTTCTAATTTCATACTTCCTGTGCTCAGGTAAGATACTACAAAGAAATGAAACAATATGTATTTTCCTGTTTCTGTTCATTCATGCCTCTGTGAAATACCAGGGGAATTTGCTTGCAGAAGCACCTGTGACTGGTTTTAACCTGAAAACCTTTACACAAAAGCAATACATATGAATATATAGTAAAATGCGAAATGCAAAACATATGAAAGGCATTTGTAATACGCATCATCATGTATGGCATATACTGCAAAAAATATCCCATTCATTATTAGCATTTACACTGTATTCCAATGTATTCTGTTATATTGTTTTATAACAGAATATGCTCTATGATATACACATGGAAATGATGTGTATGAAAGATTGAAAGATTAAACAATGATTCATAATTTAATAATGTGCCCTTATTTATGGAATGTGTATTGTAGGATATATCAAGGTAGATCCATTCTTGTTTGTTATTCAATATCCGAACACGCTGTATTGTACATCATTTTTTCATGGGGTTTTCTGCACAAACTTGGCCCTTGCTCTGTGGTGTACAGCAACCTCTTGGGAGTGCTTGTTTGGTTGGACATGCAACTCCACCGGGCGGTGCTGGGTGACCCCAGACTCCCGTAGGGCCCCAGCCCGTGCCAGCAGTCTGCCGGTGATTCAATTAATTATTTATTCCATCAAGGTTGGTTAAACATTCATGGGTGAGGGGAGTTCCTCTTGGCGTTTCCCCCTGGGGGCAGACACGGTTGAGGGTGCACTCTAATTGCCGGCTCCTGTCCAGCAAAAGTGTTTAATTAAAGAACAGATAAAAACGGGGTGAGGTGGGGCTCTGCCTGACCTATGGGAAACCTCTCCATCGGGGGGGGGGGGGGCGGCGATAGTTTGAACGAGATGTGCTGACAGAGGGATCATCTGGGACTGCATTAAGGGGCTTTCATATTGGCCTTGCAGCATATCTCAAGGTGATTGCTGTCCTGCACATTCAAAAGACAGCCCTAAAGGCATACTCATGCCATAAAAAGAGCTGGGAGAATTCCCCTTGGCGTTTCCCACTATGTCATGTCTCTGCCCAGAAAAGGATATCTTTGACAGACTGCCACTGTAACAATTAAAACTCAGTAGTAAAGCCAGGCAGTAATTTTCACAACAAAATGGGTATAATAGTGTCCTGGGGGTTTTCCATTGAAAAATAAAGGATGTTATTTGCCCCTGTGTGAACAGAGGGCATTTTGTGGCATGGTCATATTTTGGTGTACATGTACGTATATATTGTGGCAGCCGCACGGAGGCATGCCGAGGGTGGTGATCGAGGGGCGGTACGTTGTGGCCCGCTGGCTCCACCGTCGCACCTTAACGGGAAGTCCGGGGCGGACGGAGCGCACCTGCCGCAACTTTCGCCATAATACGGAAGAAATAAAAGGTGTACCTTTGGCCCAAACAAACCGCAAAGTACCGGAAAGGGAAATGCGCTGGTGAGTGGAGGAAGAGGAAAAAAGCATTGTGTTGGATTGACTACTTGGTTTGATTTGGACTGTTTTGATAACACCATTTGTGCACCGACTTTTGGATTGACTGAAGAACTGGATTGGCTTAACGACTTTGGACCATGGATAAAGACCATGAGAACGGATCACGGACTGAACTTGCTGGCTTTCCCCTAACCCCCTTTTTGTATTCATTCCCCTAATAAAGTAAAGTATCTTCCCATTTTGTCATTGTATGGTAATTGTATTATTGTTCATTGACTGCATTGTACCCCAACACCCCTGATCCTGCCACAATATGTTTGCGTGTTTCAGTGGGGGCATAACGTGTCTGTGGGGGCACTACGTATATGTGCACATGTGTTTGCGTGCTCTTGTATTAACACTCATGTGTTAATTTCTGTGTACTGTGCAGTGTTGGGGAAGTTACTCTGAAAATGTAGTTAACTAAGTTACCAATTACTCTACACTGGAAGTAGTTAAGATACAGCAAAGCTACCATGGTGAGAAAAGTAGTTAGCTACACTAAAACTACTTTTAAGTTACTTTACAGATACTTTATACTTTGTACTATGTGTACATCAATGGTCATTGCTTTACTTACTTTTACTTTAGCTCTTCTAAATGAATTAAATGAATGAATTAAGTGCAGATAATTACAAAGCACTGCGTATATACCTGGTAATTAACACCCTGTAAAAGAAGGTGTAATCCAATTTCTTAATTTTCAATACTGAAAATAGAGTATGCACCTCCCTCTGACAATGAAGACAAAATCTTTTCAGGGAACTCTGATCTGACAATGCAAATTAAGGATAAGTATGTCTTTATAGTGTTGTACATAATTAAAATGTAAAAAAAAGGTAACACTTTCTATGAAGCAAACACATAATGCCTTATAGCTGTATTTATAGTGCCTTATGATGCACTTATAATGCACTATGAACGCTGCTATAAGCACTCATAACAACTCATAGGTAATTATAACAGTCTGTATAATGTTATATAAATCATTGCTATGACAAACTATAAGACCAAAGGGTATAACGTATTATACCCCTGCTTGCTAGCAAACTGTATGTTACAGGTGATATAATGTATTATAACATACATCTGCTTATAAGGCTCTATGTCAACACAGGCGAATTGTTGCCAATGACTAACTCCCATATTTAGGGATTCAGTCTAGTTGGTTGTCATGTGGTACGTTGAGGCTGTCCAAGTTTAAGATGCACTTAATAACCCTTTATCATTGTTGCTTCTTTGGCTACTTGTGAGTAAAAATTATTGTTATTGTATAAGTTATTGAATAGAAAGGTATCACACATTTAGACACTTTGGAATAATAACTGGAATTTTTGGTAATTTGTTTACTAGTGTAATAGGATGTGTGCAGGGCCGCGGACAGACGTTGCCCTGGGCCCAGGGAGGGGGCCAATGGGGGCACATATGGCAACCTCAATTGTGTGACAGTTTTTTTTATTGATTTACTCTGCTGAGAAATGTATTTATAGCCTACATGTAGAGTCAGGACAATATTTTATTTTATTATAATAATTTAAGCACTTTTACCTGATAATCTGATTGAATTTCACCCACTTTTATTGTGAAATGGTTTGATCAAGTCATGGCCAATCAGCACCCACCCAAACCATTGCGTTATACGCGCACACATGCACTAATGAACATTATTTGAATTTCCTGTTATAGTTAGCTAGCTAGGAAAGATGCTGAAGGCAAACCAGAAGGGGCCCAAAAACTAGATGGAAATTAATTGAATGCAATTTGGCAAGTCAGTCGATGACTACATTTCTTAAAAAAGCAGTTTATCGAGGCATAGGATCAAGGCCATGCCATACCTCCATCATTTGGATGCAGCAGGACATATGACTATTAGAAATTTAGGGGGGAAAAAACTAAAACTGTGATTTGGGGTTTTACAGCATGAGGGCGTGTGAGAGGGGTCATTTGCGTGTGTCTCACACTCAATGCTTGAGAGTTGACAACTCTGTATCAGAGATAAAACAAACTAAACAGCTAGCTATTATGATTAGCTTGTTAGATATATAGGCTAACGCTCTAGCTGTCACAGATACGGGGAAAACTTTGATTACTCTTGTGGCTAACATTGCAACCTGTCTGCCAATGCATCCTACTAGCTAGCTACATTTAGGCATCTGTTTATATATCATATGTTTTCTAGAAATGGTAAGCCTTCTGATTGTATGAGATGAATGAAAAATCAATCTGATACTATGGTTAGCAGAAAGTCTTTTGAAAACTCAGGCTGGAGAATTTTGGTTTATCATATTTAAATATTTGGTTTGACACCAGTAAACTATGATCATTAATGCATAGACTGGTCACGTTACGATAAGATTTGGAACATTCCGCTCGGGCAGGAAAGGGCTAACTCTCATTTGCATGTACACTACCAGTCAAAAGTTTTAGAACACCTGCATTTTTCCAGGTTTTATTGAAATTTACACAGTTTAATGTTTCAATATACTCTGAAATTAAAGCCTAGAACAATTGGAGATTAAAAATAATAATAATGGAATCGTTTTGTTTAACAAAATTTTATCTACATTTTTGACTTATCAAAGTAGCCACCTTTTGCAGATATAACAGCCGAACACACTCGTGGCATTCTTTCTACAATGGAAATCAAATATTGTTCGGAAAGTTCTTCCCAACACTGTTGCAGAAGTTCCCACAAATGTGTTGCACTTTGCTTTCACCCTTCTGTCCAGTTCATCCCAAACCAGCTTGATGGGGTTTAAGTCTGGAGACTGTTCTGGCCATGATTTGAAGCCTACCGTCTTGTTCTTTTCTTATAAGGTAGTTCTGACATAGCCTGGAGGGTATGTTTTTGGTCATTATATTGCTGTAGGATGAACCCCTGACCAACTAGGCATAGACCAGAGGGCATTCCATGGCGCTGCAAAATGCTGTGGTAGCCCTTTTGGTTCAGGGTGCCAGTCACTCTGTGCAAGTCGCCGACTCTGGATCCAGCAAAATAGCCCCAGACCATCACGCTTCCTCCTCCATGTTTGACAGTTGGTGTCACACACTGAGGAACCCTCCTTTCGTCTACTCAACGGCCTACAAAAACCCTGCGTGATGAACCGAAGATTTAAAATTTTGATTTATCGGTCCATAAGACCTTCTTCCAGTCTTCAGTAGCCCACTGGCGGTACTTCATGGCCCAGACAAGCCTCTTTTTCTAATTTTGCCATCTTTGCAATGGCTTTCTTACTGCCACTCGACCTGTCAAACCTGCAGCTCGAAGTCTTCTCTTCACAGTTGAAACTGAGACTTCCTTACTTTGACCAGTGTTAAGCTGTGCTTGAAGCTGTGAGCCGCCTATCACGCAAGCTGTTGACTCTCAGAAACTTTTGTTGTGGCTTTGGGTCTGCCAGACCTCTTCCTGTCAGAATTTCCAAGTGCCTTTTGATATTGTAGGAAACTGTACTCACTGACACCTTGGCCTTCTTTGCAATTTCTCTAAAGGAAAGACGTACACTTTTAAGGGTTATAATAGTCTGTCTGTCTTCCTTTGTTAATTGCCTTTTTCTCGCCATTATGATAGCAATATACTACTTGCTGCAGTGCAATATTGTCCAAATAATGCTTCAGAGGGTGTAGTAACACAGTCTGTTCCAACACTGCTTTTATACAGACAGAGGGTTTGTAAGTAATCAACAAAAGTTGGGACCACCTGTTAACCCATTACTTGTTCCCTGAAAAGGGCCTTTTTAAAATAACTTTACATTATTTTCCAGTTTTTGGTAACCTAAACTTTTTTTATTTTTTTAACCTCTGGCAGTTTACCGTTGTGTACCATTTCAGGTTATTCACTGGACTGGTGTTCTGGGGGTGTAGTCAGTGGTATCTTGAGTATGAGCTACTGTACCTTTTTAGACCTTGTTTATACTGTTAATGTGAATGAAAAAGTGAGTCTGACTCACCAGTTCATTTAATTTCTAATGAGACAATTGAGCCTCATTCATATATTTTGTGAATCACAGTGTGGCAACAGCTGTGATTTTTATTCTGTAATATTTTCGCAGTTTTCTTCACACATTTTTTACATCTTCCCATGTACCCCTAGAGACTGCCCACGTACCCCTCTAGGCCAACCTGCTGCCCTGTGTAGCTGTTCAGACTGAGAAGCATGGCTAGGGAAAGATGCTTTGATCTGCATTAATTTCAATAGAAAGATGTAGCTGCTTGCGCATGGTGCCTGAATGGAGACTAAATTAACTAACTGACTAACTAACGAAACTAACTAGCTATCACATAATATGAAAATATATTTTTTATGTGGGCCCCACCAAGAGAAAATAGCACGGGCCCCACTGCATACAGACGGAATCTAAACGAGTGCTCAAAGTTGGCACTTGGCAACCCTGCTTGGACGTTTGCTCCTTGAGAATTGCTTGTTGATGTTTAATGAATGAACCAAAGCCACAAACTCTGTTTTGAGGACATAAATTTAATGTTGTTAAATTAGTAGTTCTGCTACTTGTAATTCTGCTACTCCCCAACACTGGTACTGTGTGTATGTGTGTGTGTGTGTGTGTGTGTGTGTGTGTGTGTGTGTGTGTGTATGTATGAATGTTTGACTATGTATTTTTGTGTGTGCATGTTTGTGTGTGTGTATGTGTGTGCATATGTATGAGTGAGTATGCATGAGAGCGTGTGAGTTTGTGTGTGTGGGGGAGAGGGCATGTGTGTGAGTGTGTTCTTTCTCAGTGATACATGGTTGTCTGTCACAGCAGTGCAATGTTTCACCCTGAACTCAGACCTGTTTCAGGGTGACTGTTCTCCCTCCAGAACGTAGGCTTAATCACTGTAACACTCCACCGAGTCATCGCTCAAGTGGGCGATCATGTCATCTCTGTAAAAGTCCCTTAGAAGTGTGAGTTGAGAATGTTGTGAATGAGTCAGTCACATGCAATTTGGCTACTGTCATGTCATTTTCTCCTACAAAGCAGGCCCAGTATAGATGGGAAGCACTGCAAAAGAGGCATTGGAATCTTTCTGTAGCATGTGACCCTAAACCGAGGTCCTAACCCACTTTGGCTATTAAAGATCCCATGGTATCCATTGCATTGAGACAGGGGTTCCCCCAATGTCCTTGCTCCAGCAGTCCTCATTCTGAGCATTTACATTACATTACATTACAGGCATTGAGCAGACGCTCTTATCCAGAGCAACTTACAGTTTAAATTTCTTTACAATCCATTTATACAGCTGGATATTGACTGAAGCAATTCAGGTTAAGTACCTTGCTCAAGGGTACAACGGCAGTGTCCCACCTGGGGACTGAACCTGCAACCTTAACCTTACAAGCCCAGTTCCCTAACCATTATACCACACTGCATACAGCATACAATCATATAATCATATAAAAGCCTTTGTTTCATTGGATAAAAAAAACTCTCCTTCTCCACTTCAGCTGATGTGTGCTGAACCTTCTGTCCCAAGTGGCTACACATGTGGCGGCCGAGGTGAGTCCCTGTCCTAATGAACCATATTTATTTAGCTTATTATAAATGCTTTTTCTGCAGATGATGTCAGAACTAGTATATAGACGTAACTCTTTCCAATTTGACCCATAACTGCTTGAGTGTGTACTTTTGCTCAGTTTAAAGGGGAACACACCCAGATTTATAAAATTTGAGAATTTCATACCCCAAAAAAACGTGTTTTGATTTTTGCAGTGGTCTCATAGCTGCTCCACGAGCCAGAACTGTGATGTAGCACCAAACACTGCTTAAGAACATAAGAATACATTGTCAGGGAGGTGCGTTTTGGTCATCCTGCGCAGGCAGAGTGGTGGATTTACTGCTCTTTTAGTGAGGCCAGGGCACTTGGGTATGTAACTTTAGTAAGCCACACACCACAACTTCCACCTATGAGCTGGAAATTATGGATCATGGAGAAAATAATTATGGCCCGCCAGATTAAAGCGGAGGTCAACATGGTATGATTGGCCTTGTCACTTGGTAGCAATGCTCTTGAGCATATTATGCCTCCCCAAATATCAGCTCAACCAACATCTCGGTATAAACGAAGCTGGCTTCCCCAGGCCCTAGTGATGTTTGATATCACCACGATTCTCAACATGAGAGGAGCATATCAATGGCAACTTTGAAAAGATATCTTGTGGTAGTAAGTGACCCAAAACAAAAATATAAAAAAGGGGTCTGAACCTGGCTTTTGCTGGACCTTCCCCAAAATCGTAAATTATGGGCTAAGAAGGGAGTGAGCCAACCCCCCCTCCAAACACTTAAAGTGTGACCTGTTAGTGGCTCAAGGCAGATTTTGGTGGAATTCTACAAGTTTTTTTCCTGTTCTCTTGGAAGATCTGGTTCCAGCTCACAACCTTGGTTTGGTATCATTTTCTTCCATTTCATCTCTTTTGTGATTATAACATGTCAATTTTATGTCTAGGATTTAGTATTTGTTAAGGTAGTTGAACCTACGTCTGTAGATTGGATGTTTAATATTTTGTCTTTGTCTAACTGTTGTAACTTAATAAACCAGCTGTTCATTTTAATTGAATTGTGAGTCGTATATTTTGATGAAGGTTTATCCACCAGATTGCTCTGCCTATTAACGAATTTGGTGAGTTAATTGATAATTGGTATCCGGTGTAGTAATTATTATATAAAATCAAATAAATATATTTTACATGTAGGATAAGTGAGGGGTTTTAACACGTAATACCTCTTGTGTTCAGTATTCAGAGTGCTGAACTTTAAACAAGGGCATTTGATTGTTCAGGCTACTGTATTCAAGGAATAGACTATTTTTAACTTCACTGTTCTGACAACATATGTCAGGGATGTGGTAGGTGTGGAACCAAGTGCAGGAAAGAGAGACCCAGAATGCGGAGATGCGTTTAAGATAATTATTATCCTTAACGCTGGCAGGAAACGAAAGCAAAACCATGTCTGCGAAAACACGTAATAGGACTAACAAAACAAACCAAAATAACAAATGATCAGAAACAAACAAAACTAGCTAAACAGTAAAACCTAAACGTATTCCAAAACACGGAATAAACTAAACACAGGAACTCTAAGAAACAAACAAGAACAACAACAAACAATAGCGGGTAAATCAAAGCAATGTAAGACAATGTTCAAGCGACGAATAGAAGACGCCAGCCAGTTAAATATCCTCCCGGTGAATTACTCACAGCTGTCAGTCATGACCTTGATTGGGTTTGTGTATTCCTGGCGTGTCTTTTACTTTTCCCGATTGGGGCTTGGGGGAAATGCCTGTTTGCTGGTCGAGTCGTGACAACATAATGACGAGAACGGGCCGTTCAACCCATCTAGGCTCGTCATGTCCTCATATAAAGAGTATCTAGTACTGCATCTAGCCTGGACTTGAATAGCTCAAGTGTTTCTGCCTCTACTACCTGACCTGGCAAGCCATTCCGGGCATTGACAAAGAAAGAAAAGAAAAACGTCCTAATATCCGTGCAGAATTTGCTTTCTTCTGCTAACCAAACTTATCTTTAAAAAATCTTTGGTAGTTCACTTTGTTAATCACTTTGGAATTTAAAAACCTCAATAAAATCCCCCCTAAGTCTCAGTTTGCTAAGCTTAAATAGATTGAGTGCCTTAAGTCTATCCTCATCACTTTTACCTTTCATACCAGGTACCAATTTAGTTCTTCTTTTAACTTTTCCTTGAGCTTCTATATCTTTCTTGTAGTGCGGTGCCCAGAACTGCACACAGTACTCTAAATTAGGTCTAACAAAGGCATTATATAACATCAATATAACCTCCTTTAATGTATGCCCTTTTCATTGCTACAGCACAGTGCTTAGATCCTGATAGACTTTGATCAACTACTGCTCCCAAGTCTTTTTCAGCTTGAACACATTGTAATTTGTCTCCTCCCATACATTTTTTTTCAATTTCCCACATGCATAACATTGCCATGTTTCTGCCCACTTCAGTATTTTGTTTAAATCCATTTAAATCATCTGGGATATTTACCCAGTGTTAAGTGTTTGCCATGTATAAACGTAATCGAAGATGATTTAAACTATATATATTGTGGTGTTCCTTGGGGTGGGGCGATATTGACAGACCTTTACAGAGATTAGATTAGATTCAAATTTATTGTCATTGTACAGTACAGGTACAGTACAGCGAAAATAAGTTTAGTATCTAACCAGAGTGCAAACATGTCAGTAAGTGCTACAATACAGTACTATAAGCAGTAGGTATAATGCTAACAGGCACAGTATTGAATTATTACTATAAAAGGTAGTGAAAAAGTATACTTGCTATAATGTATGTACAGGTTAGTGCAGTTATGTACAGGTAAGTATATGCAGGTATGTACATATGGCAATAAGGGTACAGGTGAGTATAAATATATAAATATATGTATAGGTAAGTAGGTAAGTAACAGTGCTGGTGAATATAAGTATAATATACGGTATATTTTTACAGGATATGAAGAGCAGGATATAAATATAAGTATGGGATAAATATAAGTATGGGATAATATAAGTAGGCTATAGGATGTGGACAGCAGTATTATACAGCAGTATAGTGCAGCAGTATTATACAGCAGAATTATACAAGGCTATATTACAGTATTGTACATGGATATGTGCAGAATGTAGGTATGACAGAGCTAGTGCGGGTAGTCGGGGGTATCCAGAGTCAATGAACAGAGTTACTACATGAAGAGTAATCCATAGTAATCCAGAGTCAGAGTATCCGGAGTGATCCAGAGTCTAAGGTCAAGATACTACGGGGAGGTGGAGAGGGGCAGTCACTGAAGGGGGATGAGGAGGGGATGAGGAGTTCAGGGAGATGACAGCGGAGGGGAAGAAGCTGTTCCTGAGTCTGCTGGACTTGGAACGTAGATTCCTGTAGCGTCTCCCGGAGGGGAGGAGGGCAAACAGTCCGTGGTTAGGGTGAGAGGAGTCTCTGATGATGCTGTGAGCCTTCCTCAGGCACCGTCTGTCGTGGATGGACTTGATGGCAGGTAGAGATGAGCCAGTGATGCGTTGGGCAGTTTTAACCACCCTCTGCAGTGTCTTCCGGTCAGAGGCAGTGCAGTTGCCATACCAGACCGTGATGGAGTTGGTGAGGATGCTCTCAATGGCACACCGGTAGAAGTTCACCAGGATCTGAGGAGATAGGTGGGCTTTCCTCAGTCTCCTCAGAAAGAAGAGATGCTGGTGAGCCTTCTTGACCAGTGATGAGGTGTTGAAGGTCCAGGAGAAGTCCTCGGAGATGTGGACACCCAGGAATTTGAAGCTGGAGACACGTTCGACCTCCGCCCCATTGATGTGGACGGGGGCGTGAGCGACAGCACTAGTCTTCCTGAAGTCCACGATGAGCTCCTTAGTCTTCTTGGTGTTCAGTGCCAGGTTGTTGTCGGCGCACCACATCGCCAGGTGCTGGATCTCCTCCCTGTAGGCCGTCTCATCGTTGTTTTTGATGAGGCCCACCACCGTTGTGTCGTCTGCAAACTTGATGATGGTGTTGGTATCATGCATAGGAGTGCAGTCGTAGGTGAAGAGGGAGTAGAGAAGGGGGCTCAGCACGCAGCCTTGTGGGACGCTGGTGTTCAGGGTTAGGGTGGAGGAGGTGAGGTTGCCTATCCTAACAGACTGGGGTCTGTTGGTCAGGAAGTCGAGGATCCAGTTGCAGACGGAGGGGATGATGTCCAGGTCCTTGGTTACCACAAGGTCACCAAGCTTGGAGATGAGTTTGGAGGGGATGATGGTGTTGAATGCTGAGCTGAAGTCAAGTCAAGTCAAGTCAAGTAGTTTTATTATCAAATCACAGATTATACAAGTATAACGTGGTGAATGAAATTCTTGTGTCAAAAAACGCCCGACAGCAAACAGCAGTTATAAGACTATATAAATAAACTATAAGTAGAACATAATAAAAATTAAAGCTAAAAAACAGTGCAAAAATTAACCTATGCAAAATACAGATTTAAACGATATTAGTGCAAGACTGTTTTGGATAAACAGATTTACAACTAATAGGTAAATAACTGCTAATTCGCACAATCTGGGTAGACGGCCTCGCGATGTGCACGCGCCGCCATCTTGGTAGGTTATAGAGGGCAGAGGGCGTAGGCAGTTAAATAACCCAGAAGAGGCAGTATTCAAAACAAATTATGACTTTATTAAATTAATCTTGACAAAAACACAAAAAAGGGTGTAATTGGAAACCAAACACCAAGTCCACAATCCTTAGCTTTTGACCGTAATCCAGGGTCGCAATCCAACACAGTTCCTCAAACAGTCCAATTCGATACACAAAACTGGATCCTCAAAACAATCCAAAATCCAATCCAAACAGCAATCCAAAACAATTGTTTCTCACTCATCACCACTCTAATCCTCCAATGTGACAACAAATAGTCCTTTATATGTTTCCCAATTGGAATCAGCTGCCAGCAATACAAATTGCTTCATCTACTTCAGCTGGTACTCAGGTGTGGGACTGCAGGCTGCTGGGAAATGTAGTCTTTTTCGGCTCCAGTGGTATGGTCCCACAAGTTACAGGGCCAGACAGCCATTTCCTAGTGCAACCCCTTGGGATGCCACTATATATATATACTGTATATATATACGATACATGTGCAGTGTTCCTTGTGTTGGAGTCAAATGGTAATTTCATTAGGGAAGAGAAAACACCACTGTCACAAATATGTCACGTGAAGGTAATCTTCAAAGTTTTTCATAGAATGACACAACAAGATGCTTCAGAACTCCTCCTTTGCTCACTATATATTTCCCTCAGCTTTCACTGAAAAATTTAGTTAGTGTTGGTGCTACAAATTCAATACATTACAGTTGTGATTCTCTGAGCCCCCGGTATCCTTTAAAAATTAATCTAAAACTCATGATAAGAAGAAAGACCATCCGTGGAGTTGAAATGTTGCTCAGTTTTTCCCAGAAAAACAGCCAGCACGGACATCTTATTGCATCTGAATGAATGAGTTCTGTCAGACATACAATTATATGTTGGGATGTCATAAATATTATTCTAGTCTCCATTCTGGTTATTTCTGTCTCTGTGGTTATTTTTACATCTTGCAGTTCTTCCATTGTTACTGTCTTGCCCGGAAGCCTGCGCTGACTTATTTATTAATTTCAATATTTATTTATTCATTTTCAATTGGGAGAAGAGATTATATTTCTGGCAAAATAAGTTTTCTGTTTCTCTCTTTATCCTGCTCTGTGCCGGCTGGATTGAAGGGCAGAGATGGTTTGATCTCAATGTAGTGTAAGGAGACAGTTGCACTCTGGCAATAGCCAACAAATCCCCAGGCTGTTCAAGTCATCAGCTGTGATGTCACATGGAGTGGTCTCAGCCCAGAATGAAAAATCTGCTCCAGACCCATTGCCCCAGTAGCCACAGCCCACAGACAGCATGAGTAACACCGAGTGTGTTGTAGAACTCAGTTTGGAGATAAACATTTCAAGCCAATGTTCTTGCATAAAATCAGATCTAAAATCTAAAATATTTTTCTTTATCATTATTTCAGTTTGATGAGATCAAAATTCCTTGGTCAGTCTTAAGATTTCCCAAGAGCTAGCAGATATTTTGGGTGTATTCCAGGACTTAATTAGTGTGCCTTGTTCTTAATCTAGAACAATGGTTCTCAAACTCGGTTGTGGAGTACCACCGTGTATGTGTTTTTTTCCGTTCCAACCAATCTCTTGTATAATTATGGTATAAATGCAGGTTTGGTTCATTTGCTTTTGCTTTATCTTTGTCATTTTCCACAAATGTTGCAATGACCAAATGTCTAAACCTTCAGCACTTAGGACGTAACTGATTTCAGCTGTAGGTCTGTCAATAAATCAATTAAAAATGTAACGTCTTTCAAAATAAATCATTCGCCACAACACATTACAGAAAATTAAAGCATTAGTTTTATGAGAACCAATTTGACTGAGTAAAAGTCTTTAAATTATATATAATATTAATTATTTAAACATGAATATCTGTTGCTGAGATAATGTGGGATTCATATGCGTGTGTGCTGTTGAGACTTCCACTACTTTCAACAGATGCCTAAAACAAGATTTATGAAATCGAAAATATTTGAATGGACAATGTATACATTTCCATTGGCAACCTGTCCAGGGTGTATTCCTGCCTCTCGCCCGGAACGCATGCTGGGATAGGCTCCAGCCCCCCCCCGCGACCCTGACCAGGAATAAGCGGCTTAGATAATGGATGGATGGATGGATGTATACATTTCCTGATTCACAACCGACTATCTGAAAATACGGGCTATCAAGGTATACACGTTGTTCTTATTAGATCATATTACAACAATTTTCAGGGAAGTAAGAATAGACCATACATTTGATAGGGACATCCTCCCCTTTGTCTCCAATGTCATTCACTCCTCTCTTTCCTCTGGCTCTGTCCCCTCTTCCCTCAAATGCGCTCATGTTGTTCCCCTCCTCAAAAAATCCTCTCTGAATCCTGCTGTCATTTCAAACTACCGACCTGTCTCTCTCCTCCCATTCCTTTCCAAAACATTAGAGCGGGCTGTCTATAACCAACTGTCTGCTCATCTCTTACAGAACGACGTGCTTGATCCCAACTAATCTGGGTTCAGAGCAGGCCACTCCACAGAGACTGCTCTCCTTGTGGTCACTGAGGTTCTTCATGGGGCTAAGTCCCAATCCCTTAGCTCCGTCCTCCTCCTCCTCGACCTGTCAGCGGCATTTGACACCGTGGACCACCAGATCCTGCTCTCATCTCTCATCGAGATGGGAATCTCTGGATCTGCGTTGACATGGTTCGAGTCCTACCTGGCTGATCGGTCCGACCAGGTGGCCTGGAGAGGATCCCGCTCCTCTCCCCACACCCTCTCTACTGGAGTCCCACAGGGCTCGGTGCTAGGTCACGTCCTATTTTCTCTGTACACCAAGTCACTTGGCTCTGTAATTTCTGCTCATGGTTTTTCCTATCACTGTTATGCCGATGACACAACTCTTTCTCTCCTTCTCTCCATCTGATACCCAGGTCCCGGCACGGATCTCTGCATGCCTGGCTGACATCTCCGCATTGATGTCAAGCGATCACTCGGACCTGCCGATTCTCCCTCCACAACATCCGGAGGATCCGACCGTTCCTCACCCAAGAGGCCACTCAACTCCTGGTCCAGGCCCTGGTGATCTCATGTCTGGACTACTGCAATTCCTTGCTGGCAGGCCTTCCGGCCTGTGCCATCAAGCCACTGCAACTAGTCCAGAACACTGCCGCTCGTCTGGTGTTCAACCAGCCGAAGTTCACCCACGTCACCCCTCTACTCTCCTCTCTGCACTGGCTCCCCATCGCAGCACGCATCAGATTCAAATCACTGGTGCTTGCTTTTCAAGCGGCCAGAGGTACTGCTCCCCCATACCTCCGGTCACTCATCACTCCCTACACCCCTCCCAGACCCCTCCGCTCCGCCTCCTGACTGTCCCATCCCTCCAGGCGCCTGGCACCCGCTCCTCGTGGTCTCGCCTCTTCTCTGTCCTGATCCCTCGCTGGTGGAACGACCTTCCGCAATCGGTCAGGACCGCGGAATCACTTGTGATCTTCCGCAAGAGACTCAAAACCCACCTCTTCAGACTCCACTACCACTGAACTCTGTCCATCTAGCTAAATTGTCTTCACCACTGTTTATTTGTTCAACACTATACTCCAAAAAATAAAAAAATACACTAACCTTTTCCTTCCCAGTGTTACAGGTATGTCTATTGCTGTATTACTGCACTGATCTCGTGCGCTAACTATGATTGTTCCTACCATGTATTAATGCACATCTTGTAAGTCGCTTTGGATAAGAGCGTCAGCTAAATGCTTAAAATGTAAATGTAAAATGTACAGGGACCAGGCAGGACATCTTGATCTGAACTACCTTAGCAGTTGCAGGGAGGGTCAGGTTAATATACTTAGGGGTTAAAATGTGGCCATTGGCAGCGTAGTGTGAATGTTGTAGAATGATTGCGTTTCTGGAGAGATACTTCCAGGAGGCTTTCGTCTGCAACAGCCTGTGAAGCATCTCAAGAGCAAAATTCTAGAAGAAGTTACAAGGAAAGACATCTATTCAAGCTTAGAAAACAGAGGCTAAGGCTGGATTTGATTGCGGGTTTCAAATTCATAAAAGGGATTAACAAAGTGAACTACCAAAGATTGGTTAAATTGATTTCAGTTAGCAGAACAAGAGGGCACAGGTGAAAATTCAATAAAATTCTGCACTGATATCAGGAAGTATTTTTTTACACAGAGAGTTGTAATCGTGTGGAGGTGCCAGGTCATGTAGTAGAGGCAGAAGCACTTGGGGTATTCAAGTCAGACTTGATGCAGTACTGGATATTCTTTAGATTAGGAAATGATGAGCTTAGATGGGCTAAACGGCCTGTTCTTGTCATTTTGTATTCTTATGTTCTTATATATATACTGTATATACAGTATATACACATATATATTGTGGCATCCTAAGGGGCTGCCCAAGGAAATGGCTGCCTGGCCCTTTAACTCATTGGAGCCACTGGAGCTGAAAAGGGCTACATTTCTCAACAGCCTGCAGTCACACACCTGAGTACCAGCTGTAGCAGATTAAGCTATTGGGACAGTGGGCAGCTGATTCCAATTTAGAGGCCTATTTAATGCATTGTTTTGGGTTGCACTGGGAGGGAGTAGGTTGGTTGAAGGAGTAGATTAGTGTTTTGGGAGAGTGTTTTTGGAAAGTGTTTTAGGAAAGTGTTTGGAAGGTTTGTTTTGGATTGCGTTTTGTGTACCGAATTTTGGACTGATTGAGGAACTGCATTGGATTTGGAATTTGAATTACGGACTGGGACAACAAGTAATGGATTATGGACTGTGTGTTTTTGTGTTGAATTAGTTAAATAAAAGTATTGTTTTGTTTATTTTACTGCCTGCTCTGGGTTATTTAACTGCCTACGCCATCTGCAAAGGTCCGTGAGTGTCGCCCAACCCCAAGGGACACCACAATATATATATCATATATACTTGTCCAAGGGGCAGGACAAGTAAATGGCTGCCGGGCCCTTTACCTCATGGGAGCCAGTGGTGGAGCCAAAAAAAGGACTACAGTTCCCAGCAGCCTGCAGTCCTGCACCTTGTTGCACCAGCTAAAACGAATGAAGCAATTGGGATTGCTGTCAGCTGATTCCAATTTGGGAATGTATAAAGGACTGCTTTTGTGTCACATTGAGGAGAGGAGTAAGTTAGTGTGTTGGAGCAGTGGCGAGTGGGTGAGAAAGATCATTATTTTGGATCGCTGTTTGGATCGGCTTGGCTTTGCTTGCTTTGAGGACCCCGTTTTGTGTATCGATATGGACTGTTTGAGGAATTGTATTGGATTTCGACCCTGGATAACGGATTAAGACAAAGATGGACTGTCTTGTTTGTTTCTCGCTTACCCCACCCTTTTGTGGTGGTCAGGATTCCATTTAATAAAATTCTCATTTTGTTTGAATACTGCCTCCTCCAGGTTATTCAACTTGCCTGTGCTCTCAAAAGGTCCTGGGGTCTGTCTCACGAAGGGTAGTCAGGATATGTTTGCATTATCTGGCTACACAAAACCTAACAAAGGCAACCTATGGTGATCAACTTGCTCTGTCAACCCTGGTTTTTCCTATCAAGCTATGAGCGTAGTGTGCACACGAAAGGGGTGGCGTTTGTAACACAGCCAATCGCATGCAACGTGGACAGATCCTGAATCCTCCAAATCCTGGCTGGTCAATAGACATCACAGGCTTCCTTTACACGTTCCAAACTCTTCCAACAACTTGTCTCCTTCTCTCTGTTTCTCTCCCTCCACTCGCTCGCTTCACAAGGGAAACCTGGCTCCTTTTATTCACTGTTGATTGGGTGTTGATTGGTTGATTAGTTGCAGGTGGCAGTCGTTTTGGTCCTGCGAGGACCATCTGAAAATCTGAGTGAGCACATTCTTTCACAAGATGTGTAATGCATCTCTTTGTAAATTCCTCCTCTGTATGATAAGTGGATACAATTTTATGAGTTTGTTATTATATGCACATATAAGAGCAGATTACAGTAAAGTAAAGGTGTACAATTGCGAATATGCACAAAAGACTACAGCCAACAACATACACTGTAATACCAAGCAACAACAGTCTACATTAATATAAAAAGGTAACAGGGAACAAGGAATGCAATCTTTGATAAATGACTAAATGGTTTAAGTTACAATGCTTACCAAGTAAAAAAAAAAAGTTACATAGTCAATTGCTTGCAAATCCCTAGGTATCTTATGAAATTTAAAATTTTGACTAAAACTGTCAACCCCAATTGAGAACATCTAAGCTGAGGCATTTTTTTTTTTACCAGTTCCTGGTTCTCCAGTGTATAACAATGTTGTGAAATTAAACTTAAAAAGCTTGTCAGCTGTTTTCGCACAAAATAGCAGCATCAGCTTTCAGAACCATTTTGAAAGTAAAGCCATTCAAATTCTATACATTTTTTTTATTTTTTGAAGATTTGCTGAGTCACTGAAAATCATTCCTGTGTTCAGGAGTGGTATTGAATTCCAATGTGACTTTGTCCTTCTCTTTATTCATCACTGTTTTGGAATGTATGAGAGGATGTGATGACTTCTCCATGTGCTGATTGCTGTATAGACTTTGCTTCTCAAGTTTACCATTCTTTGCCATATTCTCTCGTACTACCGTGTATATACTGTATACAGTATATATACAGTATGGGGGGCCAAACAGGAAATATATAACGAAACCTGATATATAGAAGTCATATCTTGATACCATACATATAAAAAAATTATGAAAAATAATGTACATTTCAGAGGCCCTTTTCAGGGAACAAAACATGGTTAACATGGGTAAAACTACCTTAACAAATACTAGACCCTCGACATAAAATTGACATGAAAAAATCACAAAAGAGATGAAATGGAAGAAAATGTTTGTCTCTTTCCAAATGCAAAGGTGTTTTTATATTTTTGGTTTGTGTCACTACCACAAGATATCTTTTCAAGGTCTCGACTAATATGCTCTTCTCATTAGAGCCTGATATTTGGATGCCATGTTGACCTCTGCTTTCAATTTGGTGGGCCATAATTATTTTCTTCATGACCCATAATTTCCAGCTCATCAGTAAAACTTTGTGTGTGGCATAGGCTTGTAAGTTTGGTTTGCTGATCTAATATGGACTGTGCTGGCTGCTGTGCTGGCTGCCAAAGCTACATAAACCTATCAATAATGGCCCAATGCCTGTCCCCGAGCATCCAGGTTAGGCTGGGCCACATTCTGTGTCTGCAGGATGACCAAAATGCACCTCCCCGACAACACACACACACACACACACACATATTTATATAGGCATATACTGTATATATATGTATAGACACGCTTGGGTGGTTAGTGCCAACACTACTGCATATGCGTTTGACTATGCGACTGGTTTTGTTACGTACCACCCACCCATTTGCGTTATATGCAACATGCTCACCATTTGGTTTTTCATCTTGCTGTTTCACTGGGACAAGGTGAACTCATTTAATTTAAATGGTTTTCCAAATAGTTTTACTTATGGTTTTGCTAATGGTATTACCAATGGTTTTACTAATGGTTCTGCTAATTGTTTTTCTAATGGTTTTACTAATAGTTGTGCTAATCATTTGACTAATGGTTTTGCTATTCACTTAGCCATTGGTTTTGCTAATGGTTCTACATATGGTTCTATTAATGGTTCTACTGATGGTTTTGCTAATCGTCTAGGTAATGGTTTTACCAATGGTTTTGCTCATTGTTTTACTAATGGTTTTACAAATGGTTGTGCTAATCGTTTTACAAATGGTTTTGCACAATTCATGGCAAAAGTGTGCACAATTGGTAAAACCATTAGTAAAACCATTAGCAAAACCATTAAAATAGTTTGCCTTGTCCCAGTGAAACAACGAGATGAAAAATCTAGTGGTGAGTCATTGAAGTGTGTGCATTCGCGTGAGTCAACAGTGATACACAGAGCGGAGAATCTAACCACAGTGTTCATGTATTCATTGGCAGTAGAGTGAATGAACACATATACAGAACATCACAGGCATCGGCACTAAACAATAAACGAACGTCGGTCGCAGTGGCTCTACCTTTTGGCTCACATACACAAAATGATAACAAATAACACACACAACATGATTTACCAAACAAACACAGGGGGGAACAAACAAACACACAACAGTGTTCCCCCACAATGCCCCGCACACATATTTACATATAGCGACCCACCTGGATCGCTACAATATGGTTAAAGGATTTTCGGAAAAACGTTTATTTTGTTTTTGTTTATTTTTGATCATGTAATGTTCCCTTAACTTTAAAAGTACAAATTGTTTTTAACTATTTTTCTCCTTCCACTATAAGTTAAACCTGAATTTGGATTTTGAATGTGATTTAAATCTGGTATCTTGGATCACAATTTCATTCAAGATTCTTTGAACGTTTGTGTTCCTCATAATCCTGATTGATGATAATCTGAAGACATATCTGCAGTTGTACACTGCTGAGGACATTCCATTTAAAATTATTACGAGATCCAGCCATGCAGAACACTTAAAAAATGATATGCATGTTCCAAGTGCATCCAACTTGACAAAGGACATTATAAAAGTATTATGTAGCAATCACATCTTAAGGGAAAGTGATGGTGATGAAAATAAATGTCCTGTAAGTGACTTTTGTTTTTACTTAGAGAAGATAACTTAACTCAGGTTTACACAGTAGCGGGCCGTGCATTTCACACCTAGGCCTTCAGTGGTGTCCTACCTGAATTATTCCACCTCTTAATACCATCATTATGACGCCACGGTTATAGAAACCATCAATATTATACAGAAACGCAGTATAACAGGGCGTTGCATCACAGACAGGTTTCTCATGTAGCGAGAATGAATGCCATTACTAAAGTAAGAAACCCAATTAACACAATTCAACAAGTCTCCTTTCACTGCAGCCACAGCTGCGCCACATACATCATCTCAAGCAGAAGCATCAATATTAACCTAATAAAGTGACAAACAAATTTTTTATTCATTATACTCAATATTATTTGTACACAAAATCCATCCTCTCTGTCCCTCTCTGTCCCCTAACGGCGACAAACGTTTACTTTAAGAGTAAATGAGTTGAAACCGTTACTACTGGCAGTTTGAAGTAAAGGATTTACTAAATAATTTTCCAAAAAAATTAAAAATAAATAAAATAGCAAATTGCATTCATTGATAAAAAACAAATACAGATTAATTTGACAATATATTATATCTGGACATTTATTTTTTTCGCTATCCATTTAAATTGTATTCCATTGAAACTCATTTTAATAATTGAATATATATATTTTGCTGACTTAAAGAATGCATAAGCATTTTTTAAAATACACGCGTGTGGAATTATGACACTTAGAATGTTGGTAACCGTAGAATTCCGAGGTATTGCATTGTGACATCATCAGTGGTATTGTTCTGTGACAGTATGCCTGTAGTGCAGTATAAGAACCCCTGCCCATAATGTAGAAACACATTCACTGATTTGCGCAGAAGATGGAGAGACAGACAGAACAGAGTCACAACATGGCCACAGCACAAGAGGACTCGCGAGAACAGAGTCACAACATGGCCACAGCACAAGAGGACTCGCGAGAACAGAGTCACAACATGGCCACAGCACAAGAGGACTCACGAGAACAGAGTCACAACATGGCCACAGCACCAGAGGACTCGCGAGAACAGAGGCAGAACATTCCTCGACAGCAGCAGTGGAGAGTTGTCAGGAGAAAGGTCATTAATGACAGGGTGGGCAAGACCACATCTAACATTCAGGAAAACAGGAGCAAAGAGCAGGCAGCGACAACCTCCAAACTCCCAGGCTGCCAGCGGAAGGAGGGAGGAGGCACTTTGTTGCGACTGCAGGAGGAGCTGGCCGATGCCCAGGGGAAGCTGTCGGCGTACGAGACGCGGCTGGAAGTTATCAGTTGCCGCGACAGAGACCTGGTGAAGGAAAAGATGGACCTGCGGAAGGAGATGGATGGCGTCAGAAACAAGCTGAGGGAGAGCGAGGACAGGTGGGTCCGGTCGCAGCGCCAAATGCACCGGCTGAAGAGCGCCTGCGAGAGCAGGCAGCGCGTGGACCAGGCTTGTTACATGAGGCTGTACAACTTCGTGCCGAGGGTCCTGAGAATTGTGCGGGGCTTTATGCAGCTGGAAGAATCCGCGCAGTCCTCGGAGTAGGGACATCACAGACTGCACACTGCGGACGGACGGCAGACCGAGGAAATGTCACTTGGAGGACGAAGAGGAGAATGTCTCAGGCTCTATGATAATCATTAATAAATCATATTATAGCTGCTGTGGATCTGCTATCATTGTGCTATGTTCTCCATCATTGTGCTATGTTCTCCAAAATGACATACATTAAAGCATACATTACACCAGTGGCGGGCCGTGCATTTCACACCTAGGCCTTCAGTAGTGCTCCGTCTGAATCAATCCACCCCTCAATAACTATTTTATGGCTATAAAAACCATCTTATTGTTATGTTTTGAGTGTCTGTTCGGTTTGTTTTTGCACTTTGTTTATTTATCTTTCTTCAGTCATGTTTCATTCTCGTTCTGTCATGCACTTCGGGAAATTCTATGTTTCGGTTTTTCCGTCTTCGTTTCTAATCTCGTTTTACTTCCTTCTTACTTTCTAATTACACTTTGTATATATTAGTTAGATGTATATAGTACTAACCAACTAATCTACTAACATTAGGGATTTAGATTAAGTTACTAACACTACTAATCACTAATTATCTCACGCTTCTAACTATCGCTGTCATTCTCTCTCGTTGTCCTATCTCTGTACGCTTCTCACGTTCCGCTTTATTCGCACGCAGATTTCTTGATGCGTTCCTCCTCCTCCTTAAAAAAACGAAACATAGAATTTCCCGAAGTGCATGACAAGACAAGGAGAGGAACTCGAACAGGAACAATGACAGATGGGGAACAGAACGAGAATGAAACATGACTGAAGAAAGATAAATAAACAAAGTGCAAAACAAACCGAACAGACACCGTTGCCGTTGCATCGCAGATAGATAACTCGTGTATCCAGAATAAATGCCTTTACTGAAGAAACAAACCCGGGTGCTACAGCTGCGACACACATAAAAAAGCATCAATAATAACTTCATAAAATTGCAATATTATTTAGGAAAATAGCAACATTTTACTCACCAAAAATCCTTATTATTTGTACACAAAATCCATCCTCCTTTCTTTCCTCAAAAAGAGTTCAATTACTCTGTCGTACAGATTATCCGTGTGTTTCAGTTCCATCAAGAAGTCATTTTCTATCGCCATCGAAGCTAATGCTGAAAGTCGAGCCTGCCCTGTCGTATTTCTGGCATAAGTTTTAATTCGCTTTAGGGCTGAAAATGTCCGCTCAAATGTCTGAATCACAGACTGATGTTAATTATATTTTGTCCATGAATACTTATTAAATAATTCCAAATGGTCTGTCCGATTCCTTTCATAGCTTTTCCCCTAGTTGCGCTGCTTCCAGACGTGTATTTTCATATTAAAACATTTAACCAATCACATTACATCATAGTCAGACACTCTCTGACTATCCAATCAAAGGGTGCGAATACGCTGACGTTACCGAAGCTTTCTAGAAGGCCTTCGTGTCCCCAACTCAAAATCTGATTGGTTGAAGCAACAGTTTGATCAACACTTATTTTATGCTACAGGGCCTGCAGAACTGATTGTGAAGGCCTCCAGGCAGATTTATTTGACCCTGGCAACAAATGATGGCTGAAATGTGATTGGTTAAATGCTTTAATATGAAAATACACATCTGGAAGCAGCGCAACCAGGGGAAAAGCTATGAAAGGAAGCGGACAGACCATTTGGAATTATTTAATAAGTATTCATGGACAAAATATAATTAACATCAGTCTGTGATTCAGATATTTTTTAGGCCAGCAGAGAAGGCCTTGCAGGCCCTGACGGCCCACCACTGGGTTTACATATGGTGCATATTTATATCTGCACAACTTACATAATGTATATTTATGATATGTAATGATTTTCCGTAGGACGGTGAATTTAGCATTTCCGGGGTCTACGGAAAATCCTGTAGATCGGCGGATATGGGTTAAAGACTTGGAACATAGGTAATGCAAATATTATTCAACATAACAGTAAATACATTTTGGTACACTTGGTAATATTAGCGTCACAAATAAATTGTTTACCTTTAAATATAAACTCTTATAAAGAAACAATACAGGGTATGGTAGCTAAATAATTTCCCTAATTAAGGTAAAAGCTAGCACATTAATTTTGCAACATATCAAAATAAATACTATGGGCTGTCCCCTTACCTTGTAAGCAAAAACCTAAACTCCTTTATTTCCTAACAAAGTACCCTATAGTATCAATCTCACACGACAAGGGTTTGTCTTTGACTTCACAATCCTCAATGTCAAGCAGTTAGCTAGCTAGCTAACGTTAGCCCAGTTCAGTGAAACATGCAAGATTAGACAAATTATTTGCTATATAACATTAAGTAGTAGCTAACTTTAGCTAGAACAAAACTGAAGCTCATTATTTGACATGTTGGATATACAAAGACCTTCTAAAATGTCATGCTAACTCACTACCTAGCTAAAATCTCATGTTTGATCTGAACCGCAAACGTCACCTAGCCCAAGCAAGTTAGCTGACTGACAAATCAATACAATTATCGAACATTAGCTAGCTACTGTGGCTAACTTTATAACTCTAACTAAATTTAGAATATAAATTATTACAATAATAGAGGAATAGAGATGTAATAATTCAAACTATTGCCAACCTCATCTATAACAGACGTCACTCTCCAAAAACTTCTGTACCCAAGCCGCAATATTGTAGCTATCCATCCCTGTCCAATATCTTCTATTGGACAGGGATGGAGACAGATCCTGATTGACAGAGGCATGTCAAAATCTGATTGGACGTAGGGCTTGGAAGCTCAGCTTCCAGGTAGGCCTATATTGTACAATTAAATTCCCCAAAACCCATCACACTATTACATTCAATACATTAAGTCGATAGAAACCCAGAGACAACTGTGACTGGCCGAGCTTCCACTGACAGCTTCAAGCACATGAAGCGATAGCTAGTGTTGGTTTAAAGAAAACATTTCAGTCTAAGTGACATACAGTAGCATGGAATTGAAATACCACTCTCTATCTGTGGTATTTTTTAAAATGTTTATTAATGTTGTATTAAAAAAATATTTCCCACCCCCCAAAAAATTATAGGGGAAGCCGAGCTTCTGTTGTTGTCTTAAAGAAATTGCCACTGCTGTATATGGAGTATGTCGCATCTAATATATGTGGCAGATGGACACTGCTGAAAAAGTTGGAGGTCTATGAAGTGTGTAAGTGCTTAGTGGTTATATGAAGGGGAGGGGAAACATTTTTTATATCTCATCTCTCATCTCATCTTCAGCCGCTTATTCCTAGTTAGGGTCACGGGGGGGCTGGAGCCTATCCCAGCATGCATTGGGGCGAGAGGCAGGAATACACCCTGAACAGGTCGCCAATCCATCGCAGGGCACTACATACACCATTCACTCACACACCCATACCTACGGGCAATTTAGACTCTCCAATTAGCCTAATGTGCATGTCTTTGGACTGTGGGAAGAAACCGGAGTACCCGGAGGAAACCCACACGGACACGGGGAGAACATGCAAACTCCACACAGAAAGGCCTGGATTCGAACCCGAGACCTTCTTGCTGTGAGGCGACAGTGCTATCCACTGCACCACCGTGCCGCCCATTTTTTATATATGTAAGCCAATTAATTTCCATGAGAGGGGGGAAAAGACATTGTGACTAATGAAATATTCAAATCAAGCTAGAGAATGCCCTCCCAGGAAGAAGGGGGAACATAAAACCATGCAAAACCTTTTCAATCAGCAGACCTTGGCTTAGTGGATATGGGTTTTATGGACAATCTCTTGAGAAGAAGGAAGAGAGTGGGGTGCAGGCGAACCGAGCACGTCATATGTTGATATCACATTTTTTTACTCTACTGATAAAAAAAGGTTACTACAAATGTGTGGCAAAGTAGAGGCAAAGTATTGAAGGATGCCTTTAGTCAGATTAGTTTGTTTAGATGCCTGCTGTGCTCCAGTCTATCAAAATGTATTCGATCATACATTGCAAACCGCAATATTGCTACTGCTACTACTAATAGTGCTTCACAAGAAGCGACAGAAAGAATATTATCAATGAGAAACAAACATATGAGGAGATATACAGAAAGCACAGGTAACTACCAAAATAAAGGAAACATTTTAGTAAATGAAGGGCTCTGATGACTTTGTTATGGTGTGGGGTGCATTTTCCTGCCAAGGTTTAGGTCCACTCAACCCCTTAGAGGGCAAGGGCAAGGCAGGACCAATGAATACAAAGCCATTCTGAGCGGTCACCTTCATCTTATGATGAAGCATTTCTATCCTGATGGGAGTGGTCTCTTCCAGGATGACAATGCCCCATCCATAGGGCATGAGTGGTCACTGTCACCATGTAAACCATATGCCATGGCCGTCTCAATCACCAGATCTCAACCCAATTGAACACTTATCTGAGATTCTGGAGCGGCGCCTGAGACACAGGTTTTCCACCACCATCAACAAAACACCAAATTATGGAATTTCACATGGAAGAATGGTGTTGCATCCTTCCAATAGAGGTCCTATCATTATAGAATCGATGCCAAGGTGCATTGAAGCTGTTCTGGTGGCTCTTGGTTGTCCAACACCCTATTAAAACACATTCCTTTATTTTGGCAGTTACATGTCTATAGCAAATATGAATTACAATACAGGTACTCATAAACAAGAGTAAAATCAATCACAAAGAATTAAAAGCAAGACGAACTAACATTTTAAATAACATTTTAAATAGTGACACAAACCTAGGGACCGTCACCAGGTATGTAAAGAGACAACAGTTAGGAAACCAGATGCAGGTGGGGGAACCGGTTTATGTAATACAAGTGCCACTTTCCAACCTGAGTTATTAGATTGAAGAGTTGTGTGAGAGAGAGATAGCTCTTCAGGCACCCCCACCTAACAAGGCCCGTCCTCTCCTGCATCACTCTTGCTTGACCCGTCAAACATTAGCCATTGCCATGGCAGCGTGCATAGTGGCCACTTTATTAAATCTTCAGTGAGATGAGAATCGTCATTAGGTAGAGACCCCCCCCGCCTCCCACCTGTCCTTCTACCCCCTGGCTCCCTCCCCACCACATTCCACCAACAGTATATGTCAAATTTTATGTAGAGCTACTTACATTTGCTATATGTAGAACTTGCCTCACATCATACGCCCATAGCACCTGCCAGAGACTGGAGGGCCATAGCACAAGAGTATATCCCTCCAGCCAATAGCCCACACAAAGGGGAGTTTGAGGGTGGTTCACTTCACAGAACTGCAAATAGACTTCAACCTCCTGCATTCAGAGATGGAAGAGTGAGGCTTCATCAACCCTAAAATGCGTAGAGCTATCATGTGTCTTCAGTGGCACACTGATTTGAGCAAAACTCGTGTTTTGCTGTGGAGAACAGTGTTTAAAAGTGATTGCTAACCCATGATAGCTAAATGCTATGGGGTTCATGAAGGCTTCCTTTCCAAAGACAAGAAAGAGACTCCACGTGAAGGAATGCTATCTATTGTGAACAATTTACAGAATTAAAAATACAAACAAACTGAGGGGAAAAAGTATCTTAAGGACTTTCATTTAATTTAATTTGACTGATTTACTATTCTTCTGAGAGTAATAGTGTTTAGGCTAGAATTAGCTTGTACTGTACCATGAAATAAGAGAGAGAAATGTGTTGCAGCATTTGAGATCTGTGTCAGTATTTTCCTTGCTAATCCATACGTATTGACTGCAGGTGGTAATTGGGGCTAAAACAAAGAAAAACATTTAGATGAATGGCTATCTTTCCCCGAGAAACTGAAGAACTTTGCACTGCAAGGGGGAAGAGATTTATTCATGGTTTGGAAAAGCTTGATCATAAATTCTGTCAGATGCGCTGCAACCGTCGTCAGGTGAGCCGCGGCTCGGCACCCCCTGAAACATCAAAAAACCTCCAGCCAATCAGAGGCCTGATTTCCATGCCTGTGTCAATGGCATACTGTGAATGCAGGCAGACAAACACGTTAACCGGTCAATCATCAATCGCTCCTCTCCAGATGGACCATGCTGCTTTCGTGCAATGAGCGCACACGCAGACTCAAGGCATTCCAACGTTCTCCCACTTGATATCTCCCAAAAAAGAGCGTATGCCAAGTGTCTATTCATAGGTTTGTTTTTGACGCTGCATGGCAGTCTTTTTTTATTAATGACAGCATTGCATCTGTGGTCTGTTGGATCGACAGATGGAAAATGGAGGGGCCCATTGATGCCTTTCACTTTTCATTTTGCATGGAGGCAAAAACAATAAGCAGTAAGTTTTTCAGTTTAAAACACACACCTGGAAAAAAACAATGGCTGATCAGTCAAGCCATTGTTCATTGTGGATTTAGGGCTTATGAGACCATAGCGTCAAAACTATATAATGGGCACTTATTTCGCAGGCAAATGTACTGTCTCTGCAACCAAAAATACATCTGTTAGCAGAGCAAAGAATAAATTGCATCCAGCACACCAGATCATCACATTTATTCAATTGAACCAGTTCATTTTGCAGCCATTGTCTTCCCTATTCTTTATGCAGGCAGGATGTTATTAATGAGTTCTGAATCTGTGCAACTGGGCCCTATGCTAGAAATGTGTTTATTTATTTATCTTTTCATTCAGTTGTATTTTTCCATTGCCTGGCCATAACTATGGCAACGCAGAGCACTTGCAGAAAATCTGGGTCTTTTATGAAGAGAAATCAAATGTTTCTGACAGCAGATGTTCTCAAGTGACTTCTGGCTTTTTGAAGGCACTCCATCATTCCCCGTCAATGGAAAGGTTCTTCTTTCTATTAAACTCACAGAAGATCTACCCACCAGCCACCTACCAGCTGCTTATTATGCAGACAGCATGTGATGTGCAGTATGCTGCATGGAGATTAATATATACAGTTTATATACATACAGTATGTGTTTGCATGTGTGTGTTTGCGAATGTGTGCATGTATATGTGTGTGCGTGTGTGTGCGTAAAACAATTCTGCTTTTAGCATAGCACACGTCCACACAGTCCATGCCCCCATAATCGGTAATTCCCTCTGTATGTACTGTATGTATGTACTGTATGTATATGTACAGTACATGTATGTATATAAAACTATATGATTTCTGCATCATGACCACCCTCATGCTAAATTGAAAGATCTCTTCAGCTCCTCTCCACATCCTCATCATTGAGTAGCGCATTCCCCTTTCAACTGGGACATGCTGTTGACTTTTTTTTAGCTGTCACTCTTCCTCTCCGTATCTGCTAGTTCACTCAGTCTTTCCTTATCTTTCAATATCTCTCCATATGTGTATTTCTGTATCTCTCTCTGGTGCAAGTCTCTCCACATGTGTCCCTCATTACCCTGCTCGGAACCGACCTCACCCTGTTTGCCTTCTGCTCAATCCATGTGGCCCTTCCCCGAGGGGAACATGAAGGCCAACAGAGTATGGCAACATTTAGTCACTGACGCATGTATGTGATCCCCGAGACAGCAGGATGCACTGGTGAACGGTGGTGGATACCCTCCAGGAGCTGTTGACATATTAGGGACCAGCATGATCAAAAGCTCTGGGACAAGATGGAGGAGGTCCGCAAGGGCCTGCCTCCTCACCCTAGGAGTGGAGACTCAGTGACTGACATCTCCCCCTTTCTTTCTCTGCCGAGTGTGTCTGGGGAGGTGGCCTTTTTCCTCTTGCTGTCAGGCCTAATCTTGGCTGACAGTTGATGCAACTGTGGTGTCAAATGATAGGAAAGAAAGAGATAAAAGATTGATATTTACGTCACACCT
Organism: Aldrovandia affinis; assembly: GCA_029706075.1. Taxonomy (NCBI): domain Eukaryota; kingdom Metazoa; phylum Chordata; class Actinopteri; order Notacanthiformes; family Halosauridae; genus Aldrovandia; species Aldrovandia affinis. The sequence goes on from JAINUG010000031.1 coordinate 6,310,933, forward strand.
TCTCATAAAGCGTTATTTATACTGTTCGAATTGGCTCATACATACATTACTGCCGATAAATGAAACTTTACTTATTTTTAGTCAGAATAATACAGACAGGGAAGGAAATGAGTCATACATTTCACATTTTAGAGTGTCTGAATTTATATGTCTTCTTTTAATATACGTTTTGTACGCTGTTTTGAATACATCAGGTTATGTTGTTGGTTTGGTATGATAATATTTACAGTTTAATACCATTTAGTGACCATTTACCTCACAAAAGTGGTATACCAAAAATCAAACCTTATTACCTACTTAGTATCCAATTACTATCTATTAACTGATTATTAATTATTCATAAAAAGTATATTTATATAATATATGAAAGCACAATATTTATAACATTTACATTTATGATATACACAGAAATAAATTATAGAGGAAATGTGCCAACTTGAATTAATTAATTTAATGAATGAATGAATTAAATAAAATGAGAAATGTCAACATATATAATTAAATGTAAACAATTTAATTATTTATTTCCACATTTATTTATTTATTTCAAATTTCATTATTTCTATATTTAATGAATTAATTAATTAACATTGTCACATTACGTCTGTGTTGTGAAATGGGAAATAATCAAATCTGTCAACATCATCCATCAAACCAGTGGGTGCGATCTAACGTTCTATTGTTGGATGAACTTTGCTTGATTGCTTTTACCTACTGAGGGGTTTTGAATATGGCGACCCCTGCGCTGGATGTCTATGAGATTTCTAGTGTCATAGTAGGAAAAATGTTGGTACTAGTGGACCTAGTCGAAGCAAATGTTGCAACCCCTGACTCTGTGCTAGATCAAGTAGAGGATTTTATTGAAGTAATTGTAGTATCAATGTTCTCCCTGCCAGCAGTAACGCTAACAAACTAGCTAGCATGCTAGCTTGACAATGGTTGTAATTCTCTCATACTTAATAGCAGTGTTTGGGTTTTTGTTCATTAAATAAATCATTGTCATATCACAATTGTGCCAAAGACTACAATCCCATGATTGAAAAACTTGAGCCTGGAGTGCTACAATTCTGCAGAAAGAATCTGCTTCAAGGTTGTGCATTTGAAAGGTATCACAACCTCAAGATTTAAGAAAATGTGCACAACCTTAATTCACAATTTGCATAGTTTAATGGTCTTTATTTTGCAGTCTTTTGTATTTTAATTTGCTTAATTTGTTGCAATGTGTGTACATTGTGTAACAATAACTCAATGAAGAATTCACAAAAACTTTTTTACATTTCCAGAAAACACAAGGCCTTCTTGATCATTAAGAAAAAAGTCCCTGTAAAATAAGTTCCCGATGAGTAGGAAAAGCTCAAAATAAAAACCTGATATACCATCATCCATAATTTATTGTCTTGTCATAATGAGGTCATCCATACCACCCCCCCAACTTCGATATTGTTATTTAAGATCAGCAACATGGGTTCCAAACAGTGGGCTTCTAATTACACACAGAGGGGCCGATTTAAAATGGAATAAAAGGAAAAGGAGGAAGGTATGAGAAAGAGCCTGTCAGGGAAGTTGTGAAATTGGAATCCTCCTGTAAGGCAGATGAGAGACCCAAAGATAGTCAGTGATCCAACAGGGAGTAAGAGCATGCAGTGCAAGTTACAGACAGCTACGACTCACCAGATCCATAACCCAGCAAAAAAACCCAGTTGTAAGTCACAAAATATAATTATTCTTCAATCATAACAATCCCGTCTGGAACGCCATCCCACTACCCTTCAGAACATCTACATCCATTAACACTTTTAAACATCTGTTAAAATACTCACACCTTTTTCCCAACCAATCATGTAACCACTAGTCTTTAATATATATATTTTCCCCCTTTTATCTCTCCATCTTTATTTATATTTTTCCTGTCACATGTACTTTTCTTCACTCTTTTCCTAATTTTGTTGTAATTTTGATATTTTTCTGCTTATCCTCCCTGTTCCTAATTCACATTTTCCCTTTTCCTCACTCTGCAGGCAGGAACCCACAGAAAAATAGATTATCCAAGTTGGGCCTAAGACTTTCCTGTCCTTTTAAACAATGTTTTTATTCCTGTGAAAATAAATAAATAAATAAATGAAAGTGTAGGCGTGATACAATAGCGTGGAAGTGATGTTGTATGCAGTCTCTGAGTAGGACTAATCCAGTAGAGTGGAAGTGATATCATATGTGATCTGAGGGTAGGTGTAACTCCAGAACCCCAATCCAACACTCTATTTCGACGTGCATTACAAGCAAGGTAACTATCAAAGCTTACTCACATTTTTTAATGTATTTATTTTCTCCCATTTTCTCCCAATTTAGTAGCCAATGACACCCTCTATGTTTCATGTCAATGTCATGCCATGTCAGTGTGTGAACTGCTGCGTTGTAATGTCCACCTTGAGGCTGCGATGTGTACAGCTTCATGCGTTTAATTGCGATGTGTTTAATTCTGCAGCTGGTCCATTCTCCCTTGGCTGCCATTTAATATCCTTTCCATTTAGCCCAAATCATACTTGAAGTGGAACAGCACTGAATGTGGCAATTAGAATGGAGAATTGTGCATCCACAGACATTTGTAACTCCAAAACTCTCACAGTCAGTATTGACACATTGGCCTGGATTCAATTAACATTTGTCCTTAAACTTTACTTATAAATAGGTAACAAATTAATGCAAGTGTGAAGACAAAAAGGAACACTTGTACATAATTGTGAGTTAATGTTAAAGACAAATGTTGATTGGTAGTCACACATACAGTATTTGGAGCACTGACTCCTATATTTTCACTGGTTCACTGGTAGCAAAGCATAGAGGATGTTATCTTGATCTTGTATTCCATTGTAATGAACCCCATGTGGACGAAACAGGACCATGGTGGAGAGTATTGCACCTGGCTAACAAGCAAGGTTGAGGAAGACTACAAGAGTAAGCAGGTCAGACTACAAGAGTGAACAGGTCATGAAGTGGATGAATGCAAGAATAATTGTGAATCATTCTTGCCGAATACATTCGAGAGAACTGAGGTGAGGACTGCTCTGTTTCTGTATCCAGTCAATATTTTTGTTGTTGTTGTTGTTTAAAATTTCAAACACTGCCTCGTGAAGTCTCACACAGACCCAAGGCCAGGGCTATTATAACAGCTCATGGTGGAGTGTTGACTCCCTAGGCCATCTCTCAGACTTGGAGCCGGCTCTACCCACCTGCTGAAGGCTTGCATTGCACAAGGCCACAGCACTGCAGCTCTTTAGCACTTTTGCTTTTTTCGACTGGATCTCCGTGCGCCCGTGTACACGCGTCCAAGTATCGCATCCAGCTACCCCTGGGAAGCCCCTATGGATAGGCCTCTCTACGGAAAGTGCTGCAAAGTAACAGCAGTGAAAATGGGAATATACAGTATATGCTGTATATACAGCTAACTGGCAACTGGTGACTCAGTCATGCACTCCAAGGATCGATCATTGTGATGAGATGTGGAAATTGAACTGGGATGTAGAGTAAGTGCACACAGCTAATCACAGTGATCCAAGGCCTCCACAAGCAGATAAAGGTCATATCAAATATCAAAGGTCAACTGAGGATTCAAACTTTAGATTGTTTAGCCTTAAATGGCTATTTCATCCTGCGGTGAATCTGCCTAAAATTGGGGTGTTTTGAGGTAGAGAATAGAATGAATTGAAAAACGTTGTTCACGTGACAAATAAGCAAGTAAAAACATTCCCAAATTGCTCTAAAATGAGACAATAGACTGCTAGACTATGTCAACCTCTCTAGGCACAAATGTTGCACATTACAATATATGTGTATAGAATATAATTGTTTGTTTGTGTGTGTGTGTGTGTTTAATTTAAAGCCAATTTCATAGTCACTGTTTAATTTACAGTGACTATAATAATGGCTTAATTTCATCACACTGAATAGCATTTGATGATCCTCTATACTTAGAATTCATAGGACAACATAAAAAAGAAACATGAGCTCTCAAGGTCACCCCACACTCGTCATTCAGCACCTAATTCAGTTGGCGAGCGACATCGCATGTGTGAGATTCAAATGTGACTTGAAACGTGTAAACTCGACGTACCCCAATGTAATACCCAAAATAGCAACTTGCAACCATGGATGAGTAGCTTACCAGCAATGGTACATTTTTATGTTCAAGCTTCTGCTAACAATTTTACTCCCTCATAATATTTGTCATTTGCAATTGGAGGACATTTTTCTGAACATTCTTAAGATAACATTAAGCAAACTATTTCAAGCCAGCTTAGTTCTCTTTATATCATTGGTTACTTTGTAACCAAACTTGTTGTTAACGATGTTGTTAATTTGTAGCCAAGCGTATCCCAAAGATACGCAATCTAATGGGAAAGGTTATTTTAATAATAATATTGAAAAATGTATTGATTCCAAATTCCAACATTTGTGATCATCGATCACTTCACAGTCTCCAGCTGTTTATGTTTTCAATTTCATTCTGAATAATGGAAGCAATTATTTATGAACTCCACCAAAATCGCCGGCCGTGTTGGACAGCCTTCACTGAGTTTGATTATTCAATACAATGTTTTGAGGGGTGCTTGTATGTGTGTCTGCATGCATGTGCGAGTGTATGTGTGTGTGTGGGCGCGTGGGTGTGACTGTGTGGCTATGTACACATTAGGGTGTGTGTGGGTGTGTGTATCAGGTGGGATGATGAATGCTGTTACACATGAGTGTATGAGTTAACATCCCCTCCCTGATCTAAACACCTAGCATTATGGATGGTCTTATGTAGCACGCTCATGGCTCACTCACCCGCACATCTTCAGTAACTGTAATCTGTAACTGTGCCAACAGAGCGGGAGCCTTGGAAACAAGCCATCTTTCATCAGCTAACCCAGTGGTGTTGTGGAGTCTTGTGGGCTTTTACACCAATGGACCCTTCACTCACACACTCACAGTTTGAGTAAATACAGATATATGGCTCTCACAATGACAGATTATGTGTACATATATATATATGTGTGTATAATTCATGATATCCTCCTTAGAGCTGCTGTAAGTTCGTCAGCTGGTTAATGGCCAAAGCTTTGGGGGTGGGTCGACATTCTGGTGGCGGAATGTAAACATGGCGAGTAGGCGAAGAAGTGCGAGCAGTTCTACACCTGCTGACGTGATCTGCACAGACGGCACCTCGGTGGTGATGTAAGAGGGGTGGCTTCAGTTTATTGTTTTGTTCATTTGGGCCTTTTGGCTTTGTGTTTATTTTAGTGATTGATGGAAGACATCAGTCTTATTTAAAATGCAAAGTGTGTGGAACCCATGTCTTTCCCTCCCCAATACCAGAAGGCTGACAACAGTTTGACCCAACGGCTCTCGGACATACGTATAACTGGTGGTCCATCCCCCTGGGTCTGTGACTGACTCACTGACTGATTGCCTCAACCCTTGAAGATGTAAGTGCAATAGACAGCCCTCCCACCCACCCGTCTTACAAGATGAGAGGAGCAGTTACTTTGCCTGTCTCCTCACTGAATGAAGAGAGCACCAATGGTCCAATGCCTGGGAGCACAGTGTGTTCAGAACGTAATGATCTCCTTAGAGCCTCCCCACCACCCGAAGAAGCTCTTCTCTTGAGCAGAGCAGCACACAGCATTAAAAGGTCAGTTTCAGTTCCTGTACTGTTCCTGCCCAGAAGAGAGCAGGGTGGGTCACCTGTAAGAGGATCTTTTAAACAGAACACTCTTATCCAACACACAGCCAGCTTCCTGACTGAGCACCAGTTGTCCAGAAAAAGAAATGTGCGGGAGCGGAATTATGTGCACAGACCTTACGCAATCATGAGCAAGGCAGAGGGACCTGTGCCTCTTACAGAGAACCTGATGTGTTGGCGAAAAAAGGTCAAGGGGTCATGGGTAATCGCAATCCTCCTTCAATTTGATGAGAGAGAATGGGAGGGAGGGAAGGAGAGAGAGGGGTAGAAAAAAGAGAATTAAAGATTGTGTGCAGCCAGTCAGATTATTTTCGACTGGTGCTCTTGTCATCTTCACAAATGTCCATTAGCCCCCACTCCCCATCCACCGTCTGAATTGTGGGAGATGTGCCATCCGAAACGCAGGTTAAATATGATTATCTCTGGAGACTCAGATCTTATGGCAACAGACCTAAGGGTAAGATGAAGCTTTGGTGGGGGGTGGTGTTTCTCAGTGGACGGGTCACTCACACAGAACATTTGCTCCGTAATTCTGTTTCAAGCCCTTCTGTATCATGTCAGTCCACAGCAGCAGTGTGATGGATCTCCTTAAAGAGGACAGTCTCTCTCTCTCTCTCTCTCTGAAATTCAATTTAAAATCACTTTTATTGGCATGACAAAAACTAGGCCTTGCATTGCCAAAGGGCATAAATGATTTTTTTTTTTGTTTGTTTATTTGTCAGGGACATAGCAAAAGCATTGTTACAATGTTACAAAAACATCAGATGCATTGCATTAAGTGTTTATAGCCAGAGGCTAATTTCCAACACATGTCCCCAATAAGCTACAGAAAAAAGTATGTATAAAAAAAATTAAATAATACATTGATATGTATACTATACACTGTAAGCAGTGCAAGGAATCAATGTTATTGCAACAATTTATGGCACATTTCCCAGGCACTGAAAGATCTGTTATGGTAATGGTCGCACCGGACAAATCATGGCTGCGTATTCAAATTTTGTTTTTAATTATGTAACTAAACACCGGAAGAGATTTCGATTTTTAAAACCATTTCGTAGAGAGGCGTTTGAGGTGAAAATGTTTGGCACGATAATTTACATATTTCTTCTTTAGTGAAATTTATAATGAAAGGTCATTATTCTTCTGTTTTCCATGTATTTCCATGATTGAACATAATAACTGAAAATTGTTGATTTTCATGAGCCACACCCTATTATGATTTCAGCACTCTTTCACTCACTCTATCTCATGCACACACACGTGCACATGCACTTGCACACATTCTTTCTGGTTAGCCATGAACATCTGTGGGTTCACCTGTTAATTTTGTCAAAACATCTGCTGTTAATGTTTCTCTCATGAATCAAAAGCAGCACAAAGTTGTTTGAATTATTGGCTGTTGAGCCTATGTACAGGAAGCCACTAGGTTTTTTGCCTAAAGGATGGGGTACGATAGAGGGGCAGATGAATGAGACAATATACTACAATCTGTTGGAAACAATGTCACATTTGTCTGCCATGGAAGCTTGCACACAATCATACAGCGTCGGTACATGTGATTTGTGAAACTGACAGCGAGCATTTGTTTACTCCACATACAGCATAACATTAAACCTTTGTGATTGCAAAAATTAAAAAATGCTTTTATATGCCCCATCCATTTGTTCTTTCTGTATACACCACAGTTTCGTCACTTGGGAATGTTTTGTATTTATTTTCCCTTTTTTGTCACCTTCTCATGTCGTAGCTCTCAACCTCCAATATAAAAAGCTTTGACCCGCAGTTCCAGCCTTTTCTCACCAATGACCAAAGATCCACTAGATTTGGTCCTTTGACCTTGTGGTCACCCTGGTAATCACCCTACATTAATTGACTACGTTTCCGACTACATTACTGTCGGGAACAATAGTCCTGTGATTCTAAAAAGCACTGAAGCATAAAGAGCAGTGTCGTTATTAGATGAAATGTTAGCTAGCTTGCTCGCTTAGTGTGCCAATAACCCAACCAAGCCTTGCTGGTTCACAAGGCCATTCCAAAATTACAGACCACCTTCAAAATCACTTGATTAATTAACACTTACAATTTAGCCAAACAACCCTACCAAATCACTGTTTTAAGATAGTGGACATCATTAATGTTCAATCTTGGCCACTATTGTCAACCAGTGAATTGACAGAATGCCACTTTGAAGTGCTGATCAATAGCAGTTTTGCTGTTTAATAGTAATGCAGAAGTCTTTAGTGGACATAGGCTATTGTGATACTGCATCCCATCAGATGGGGTGCGAATGAAACTGGAAGCCCTGAGTGGGACTCAAGGGACTTAAGATTGTTCTGTTACAATCTGCAGTATGAAACTGTCTTATAAATATACATATGTGAAATTCTGGAGCCAGGAAATTTCTCAAACAGAAAATGTAATTTAATCAGTCGATAAAGTTCTCCTAGATATAGCTTTTTTCCCCAAAAATAATTCCTACTGTATGGTGCTCTTCAATCACTAGGGGACATTCAAAATTGACAGACTAATTTACCGCTTAGCCACTTGCTATCATTCAGTTTTGTTTTAATGTGCAGTTACTGTGCTATCAAGAAAATTAAGGGGGCATTGTCCTGATAGGGTGCTGGCGACACCCCTAAATGGACAGTTAATCCAACTGTAGTTCATTATGTGAAATATGCTGGGTAAAAATGTAGAAATGTATATCTCATATGAATTCTATTAAATGTATTGTTGAGGAACGTATTTTATCACTGATGTAAAAAATGTTTTTGCAGTGTGGGAAGCAGGTATTGCACATCCAGCTGAAGCCCAACCTGGCTGGCTGTGCCGAAAATGTCCCTGTTATTTTCTCACCATTTATTTAATCCTCCCTGGCTGCCAATACAGCCTCTTTATGCCTATCTGTCTGTCACCTCCTTGCATCTTCACACAAAGAGCTTTCCTTTCATTCCAGAGCAGCGCTGAACCATTTAGGGGACAATAATTGCATGAAAACTGAGAACATCATGTTCCCTCCCCAGCTATGATGGGTGGGTGGGTGGGGGGGTTCAGCCTGCCTTCTGTTTCCCTGGCATCTCCACTATTCTAGCCTCCACCACGAATGATGGAGAGAGTAGATAAGGATGGAGCATAGAGGGAGCTCCTGACTGGAAGACCAACCTCTGTTTCTCTGTTTCTCAGGGTAATTCCAGAGAATCCTGAGAGAGCAGAGCTTAGCCTCTGGGCCTGTGGAGAATGGACGGCGCTATCTCTCCATCCATCTCCCTTTGTCACCCCCTTGTTTATTTCCAGTCATTAATGAAGCACACTTTTGTTAAAAAAAATGGTTATTCCTTTTCCTGACTTCATGTAGCCCATGAATATTTAATCGCGTTCTGGTGACACCTCTGTCACCTGATATAGCGATGTTGCAGGACAGCATGTCCTTATTTTCAAAATGGCAGGGAAAGATATGAGCCACTCTTTAAAATAGCATCCTTAAGCTCCAGCTGAGTAAATGTAAGGTTATTAGACGAGCTAGAGGAAATTCCTCAGGAACTCTCCATTGTGCTGTTGCATCATGGGAATGAAGGTTACGTTTGAGGTTATCAGCAGATTGGTTTCCTTGTTAATCAAGATAAACAGGTTGAGACCCTACTCTATTTCATGAGCTGCCACTGCTTGACTAGTGATTCATTCCTTACTGAATGGTACTATGTTGAAAATGTCCCGGGGACACTGGCAAGAGCAAAGCAGGACACTGTTATTACACAGTTATGACAGTCCAGATTACGGATGCCCTACTCACCTTGAGTCCCACCGAATATTTGTAGGCACGAGTTGAGATTACTCTTGGCATCTACAGTATGGCTCAGAAACCAGTGAACAGGAACAGATTTGTTCAGACTAGAGGGATGGGAAAGGATCCCAAAAGACGGCAGCTGCAACCTGGTGCAAAGCATATGTCCCATGCACGTAGAGCTTATTGCTTCCAGTGATGGTTATATACACTATTAGCCTTGTCACAGTGGACACCAAGAATTTGGTCAATCTATTTGAATTTGGGTCCCATCCCCCAAAAAGGAGCAAGCGCAAACAACATACCAGAAATTGCTACTCCAAAAAAACACAATAGGAAACAGGGCATTTAAAAAATGCATGCATTAAGTTACCCAACATACCAAGTGATTATAAGGATAAAGTTACAAGTGATAATAAGGAGTCATTTTGATCCTGTGGGCAAATATTATAGATTGAAGATATCAACTGGTGAGCTACGTTAAAAAAACATTTTTTTATTCTATTCCCAACGTCCGAATCCACATTCAAAGCATAGCATTCCTGGCCCCAAACAGAGGGTAGATGGGACTGCCACTGTCCAATGTCCTGAAGGCCTCCCGGACTTTAGGAGACAGAGGCCAAAGAGGAGAGGAGCAACCCTTTCTGCTCCTTTCAGACTGCTCTCGGTCTCACGTTGCTATTCACAGCTGAAGAAACTGCTCATTCACAAGAGTCACATAATCATTTCTAGGGCTGCATCACCCAGTCACAACCAAAATATAACTGATGAGCAATGATATTTTTTTTGGCCAGCATTATTTTTCTCTTCTATTGCGAAATATTATGAAAACCAAAATATTATTTTCAACGTGAAATATTAAAAGAAAAACTTGGAATGCTTGGAATATGCATAATTTAGCTCTTATCTTCTTTATAAACCTGTATAAAAACCTGCCGCTCCACCATTTCCGTTTGTTTACCCTAACACTGTTCAACCAATTATCTCTGCATGGTCTCTGTAACCAGGCATTGCAATTCATGGAGATAGGGGTTGTGGATAGGCGTTGGTAGGAAGAGCATAGCAATTTCTCTCTCCGTTGTTGACACATGTCCTTATTGGTTCTCTCTGCGCATGCTTCTCCGCTATTTTATACCTACTCCTGTGGAGACCTGCCAGCTTCACTGCGCTGCTTTGGTCACACAGACCCACAGGGAGCTTATACAAGTTCTACCAAACCATTTCTGAGCAATATTATGGTCACACTTGAAACCGGTAAAAATAGGCTAGGCTGGTTAATGGGGCCATTTGAGAGGAGTTTGGAAAATAAGCTGGACACTTAAGATCATCACATTTTATCACATAGCCTTTTTTGTTTCACGGGCAAATGTTAAAATAAAAACGCTGTACGTATTTGTTGCCTTGTGTAATATGTTCATGATTGCAGCTGCTAGATCCATACTTATGCCGATAAGCTCCAAGTGATGCTTGGAAGATTTAGAAATATCATTAGTCGGATGGGATCCTTCGCCTTTTAAATCCCCCTGGGAATCTCTTTAATAAATATTGTATGCGGTTTCCTTTAGTGTGATGATGCTAAACAAATTATAATTAGCAACGCGTAGAACACTTGAACTATATATATATATATATATATATATATATATATATATATATATATATAAGAATATAAGAATACATAATGATGAGAACGGGCCGTTCGGCCCGTCTAGGCTCATCATGTCCTAATCTAAAGAGTATCTAGTACTACATCTAGCCTGGACTTGAATAGCCCAAGCGTTTCTGCCTCTACTACCTGACCTGGCAAGCTGTTCCAGGCATTGACAACTCTCTGTGTAAAGAAAAACGTCCTAATATCTGTGCGGAATTTGCCTTTAACTAATTTCCACCTGTGGCCTCTTGTTCTGCTGACCCCACTTATCTTAAAAAATCTTTGGTATTTTACTTTTTTAATCCCTTTAGGAATTTAAAAACCTCAATCAAATCCCCTAAGTCTCCGTTTGCTAAGTTTAAATAGATTGAGTGCCTTAAGTCTATCATCATAACTTTTACTTTTCATACCAGGTATCAGTTTAGTTGCCCTTCTTTGGACTTTTTCAAGAGCTTCTATATATTTCTTGTAGTGCGGTGCCCAGAACTGCACACAGTATTCTAAGTGAGGTCTGACAAAGGCATTATATAACATTAATATAACCTCCTTTGATTTATACTCAATACTTTTTGCTATGTATCCCAGCATCCTGTTGGCTTTTTTCACTGCTGTAGCACACTGCTTTGATGCAGATAGGCTTTGATCAATTACAATTCCTAAGTCCTTTTCAAATTGAACACCTACTAACTTTTCTCCTCCCATAAAATACTCCTGTCTAATGTTTTTATTTCCCACATGCATAATTTTACATTTAGCAATGTTGAATGTCATCTGCCATGTATCTGCCCATTTTTGGATTTTGTTTAAGTCATCTTGGATTACTTTAGTCGATTCCAAACTGTTTACCAAACCCCCAAGTTTAGTATCATCTGCAAATTGAACTATTTTGCTACTAACGTCCATGTCAAGATGTGTGTGTATGTGTGTGTGTGTGTGTGTGTTAAAACCAGATAGAAATGTCAAATATAGCTCTAAAGCTGTTAATAGTAAAGCAGCTACTTTCCTTGAGTTTCTATGGCTGTGTCCGTTGAGTTATTTTGTCTCTTGTTGACACAAAAGGGCTCTATAGCTCTTTTCACTGGTTCTCAGTTACTTATATAGGTGCCCTGGGAGGGGAGGGGTGATTCGTTTATGACAAACAATGGCACAATCGTACACAATCATGAGTTGCTTTGTGATAGAAACACGGCGGTTTCCTTCTACCAAGCCAGAGGGTTCACAGTGACCCAAGATTTTATGAACATGATTAATGCAACATTTAAAAAGCAAAAAAGCAGTGAAAGTGGGGAGGGGAATCCTAGCCTTTAACATCAACAAACATATTTGTGTTTTGAACATCCTGGACACAGAATGCTCACTGTGAATAGATATATATTATGAACAAAATGGCATATGACAAGAATTATTTATCTACAAAATCAAAAACAATCTAAATACAAAGCACACTAAAGCAATTAAAACGTGTTTAAAAAGGAACTGCTTCACATGCTTCATCTGTACTGCAGTGTTGACCTCTTGCAGCACACTTTCCCTACCTATGGCATTGTATCAGAATGGCAGGCACTCTGGGAGTGGATTGAGAGAAGAGGCACAAAGGCAAAACCAGAGATTTCTTTGAAAACGCCAGTGGGCGTGCGCTTATTAATGGCTGAGCTCAGCCGACATGGAGGCTGCTCATTAACAGAAACAACAGAAGGAAAATCAGCAAGAAATGCAAAAGTAAAACACAAAGGCACTTAACTATATGTCATGACTGCAAGGCAGGACCGTGAAACAGGGAAAGCAGGGGGTTGGTGTCACTCTGAGCGGAGGCTGGATGCATGACAAACTACCCTTCACCTCCATGGAAAGGCACAGGTAACGTGGAAATTGGCTAAATTAGGAGCATAGGTGCAGCAGCTTCACTAATTGTAATGGGATTTCATTCGCTTGTGTAAGGTCTGATCTATCCTCACGTCAAGCTTGTACCTGCACCTCTATAAGCCTTACGAAGGCAGGGCAGTTCAGAGCGATAAACCTGCCCACTTTTCAGGATGTAACCAATATTTTCTAACCAATCACAGTGAAGACGGGTCTGAGGTGAAGGCGGCAATTCAAGCCAGCGATTCAAACATATACTATGCCAAGAGGAACCGTGTATCAAATACATCACAATTTCCCGAATTGCCCTCTGAGAATTTGACCAATATCTAAACTACCATGTCCCTGGCATGGAGAACACTGCTACAGTACAGTGCTGTTCCTAGACGGTAAGAGTCTTGAGATCTCCTGAGGACTGACCATCCGGGTTCAGAGACGAGGTCTGATTAGTTCTGTTACCCATGTTACTTGCACTCTGTGTTGTTATGGGCGGCAATGTTAGCATAATGGTTAAGGGACTGGGCTTGGAACACAAAGGTTGTAGGTTCCCAGGTGGGGCACCGCCGTTGTACCCTTGAGCAAGGTACTTACCCTGGATTGCTTCAGTAAATATCCAGCTGTATAAATGGATTGTATGTGAAGAAATGTGAAACTGTGTAAGTCGCTCTGGATAAGAGTGTCTGTTAAATGCCTGTAATGTAATGTTGTTTGCCATAATGGCCTTGCACTCTTACCCCTAGGTTCAGTTAACATATTGTTGTTTGACTAGTAATAAATGCAAGAGGTAAGATGAACAGTTTTTGTGAGAGTATAAATAAAAACAAGGCTGGCATTTATTGGAAGTGAAAGTTAAGAGCTTCTGTAAGAGCTGGCACCAAACACTCGTGTTCCTAATGCTTTCTGCGTCGCACTCGTCGTCTTCCACACAGAAGCAGGAGATCTGCATCTGCAGTGTTATCAGATCCAAACCATCAAAACAAAATGCATACTACATGTCTACACATCCTGGAAATGAGCAGGGTTTCTAAACAGAACATCTGCTTGTCTGGTTTGCGTTTGATTGTGCAGCAGAATAGATCTAGTGAATGATACCTGATGAGATATGATGGTGCATTTTGAGTGATAACTATGGAAATACAGTGCGTGAAAAAGTATTTGCCCCCTTCCTGATTTCCTCTATTTTTGCATATTTGTCACAGTGAATGGTTTCAGCTCTTCATACAAAATGTAATATAAGACAAGGAGAACCCGAGTAAACACAAAATACAGTTTTTAAATGATAATTTCATTTACTGAAGGAAAAAAGTTATCCAGACCCTTGATTTTTTACTCTGTCCACAGAACATTCTCCCAAAAGGCTTGGGGGTCATCAATGTGTTTTTTTGCAAATGTGAGATGAGCACTCATGTTTCTCTTTCTTAGCAGTGGTTTTTGCCTTGCAACTCTCCCATGAATTCAAATTTTGCCCAGTCTCTTTCTTATTGTCGAATCATGAACACTGACCTTAGCTGAGGCTAGAGAGGCCTGCAGTTCTTTAGATGTTGTCCTGGGTTTTTTTGTGACTTCCTGGATGAGTCGTTGCTGCACCCTTGGAGGAATTTTGGTAGGCCGGCCACTCCTGAGAAGACTCACCACTGTTCCAAGTTTTCTCCATTTGGAGATAATGGCTCTCGCTCTGGTTCACTGGAGTTCCAGAGCCTTAGAAATGGCTTTGTAACCCTTTCCAGACTGATATATCTCAACAACCTTTTTTCTCATCTCTTCCGGAATTTATTTTGATCATAGTGTGCTGCTTGTTGAGACCTACTTCACATTGATGGTAAGGTTCTATATAAGTCATGTTTACATTCAACAGGGCTGGCAGTGATCAAGCCTAGGTGTGTCTGCACTAATCGAATCCAATGATCAATTCAATTTGGTGAATTGGTTGATTGAGTAACTAAGGGGCAATTACTTTTTCACACAGGACCAGTTGGTGTTGGATAACTTTTTTCCTTCAATAAATGAAATGATCATTTAAAAACTGTATTTTGTGTTTACTCAGGTTCTTCTTGTCTTATATTACATTTTGTATGAAGATCTGAAACCGTTCAGTGTGACAAATATGCAAAAATAGAGGAAATCAGGAAGGGGCAAATACTTTTTCACAGCACTGCATGTACACTTACATCACACATTCACATGACATTAGTGGAGACAATGTTTCTCCATTTACCGATTCTCCACTGAAGTTCAGTGTATATTAAGACTTACCATCAGTAAACAAAGGGAAAGTACATTAAAACGAAAGCCTTGTACGTACTGTGTATTGTTGAGTTGCTGACCTACTTAAATATATTACTTTCTTATCTGAGAAAAAAAAAAAATCAAGCTCTTTAACTATGATTATTTGTTACAGTTCTAGTGACTTGTGACTATATCCCATAATTGTGTGCTCAAATATACTGAATTCAATAATCGAGGGCCAAAGGGAAGCTTATTAAATTATTTTCTTTGGAAATCACTCACTTGTTAAAACCCACAGCTCTGAAAGATAAGCAGACAAGAATCTGCAAGAGGAGTCTGCTGGATACGCAGCTGAATTCCAGTGCATAATTATGTAATTGCCCTCGCTATGAATAAATCCTCCTCTGTCATTGTGATGAATTGATTTACAAAATGCTCAGTGAAGTGACGGGTCTCTCTTTGCAGGCTGTGACCCGTGGGTTATTAAAAGGAATTTTTTTTCTTTCTCTCTGACGGTTACAATGCTTCCAGAGGACATATGAACTCTGTTGTCAAGGAAACCAATGGTCTGAAACAGCATCTATATTGTGAAACTTTGATTCGTCAATGGCTATCAGCAATGGCATGTCTCAAAATCCTGTCAAGGCCATTTCTGATGAGATCTTAAAACCTTGAGGCTTAGAAATGAGCTTGCATCACCAGTTTGAACAGCTATCGTCGTCTGTATAATCTGGATCTCTCTAATTCCATAAATGATTGTATTTAGTGCAATGTGTCTATCTGATATGAAGGCAGGAAAGGCGTGTTTTCCATTGATGAATAGTGAATTATTACGAATATTGCTGCTTAGCATCTTTGGACTAAGATTTTGAAACATATCTGGAAGAGACTGTGATGGCTGTTTGCTTAGGGGTGTCAGGTTTGTTTACAAATAAAGCAGGTGCTTATGCAGGGTGCTAACCCTGATCATGCCTATTTACAATACTGTGTGTACAGTGATATTTATTTTACAATAATGAGATGCATTTATATGATCCTTCTCTTCTCTTCCACCTGTCATTCCATCTGTGCGGCAATAAGGCTTGAGTGAGAGGTCATGGTTAGTTATTAGTCTTCCTCATGTTGATGTTGATGGACAGGTTGTAGAGTCAAACGGTTGTTGTGCGTAAGTGAGAATGCTTGTGGTGACAAGGTGGAAAAATACAAACCAAAGCGTTTATTGACAGTATATTTTGGCCTTTCGGCCTGACCATAACCAAGACAAGGACTGTAGCCTTCATATTTCTTCCTCATAATTACCACTAGTAGACTTTAAAAATGACTTTTGCAATGCGTTTTGGAATCTGCAGTGAGAAGCGATAGCAGCATAGCATTTGCTGCTGAACACATGACCTGCTCCCTGGGGGCGCAGATGGTCCTCACCATATAGCAGTGTCCGCCCACCCTATCTCACTCAGACGAGCACATTCTTGATGCTGTTTGTGACTGTCGTGCACATTTGTTCCCTTGGATCCAGCTCCCAGTGGGATGAGGCACTGCTGGCACGGCCAGCCCATGGCCTCTTTGCCTTCTGGGGTGAGCGATTCTGGCACTGGAACGGAGCGATTTCCATTTTGGCAGAATCTGCCATCGTTCCACCCTAATCGGGTGAGACACGCCTGCCGTAGGGCTCTTAGCCACCCCAATTAGGGGTCGGTGTGGGACCCGGGTTAGGGGTGGGGAAAGGGGCGGTTGCAAGCACACCTGGGGACGGTCTCACACCTTCCACAAAGCCATTGGTGCTCTCTCCGAGGCAAACTCTGTTTCCATGGTAACTACGTCGAAGCAGACCAGCTGCCCCAATTATGTCAGATGTCGTAACTGGTGACAACTGAAACGTCCCTTTGTTTCCGTTTTTGGTTTAATTCTACAATTTATTTTTGCACGCTGCGAAAGGAAAATAAAGACCTCGATTTTTCTGTTCGTTCCTCAGCAACGCCACGCATACAATGTTTACGATCATGCAACTGTTCTTTCATTGAGAATTTTTTTGTTCATTTTTTTATTCCTCTTCTTTTATCTTTGCAGTCATCCCTTCTGTAAACTGTGAGAGCTCTACACATTGGCCATGCTCTTAATAACTGTGTCTTCTGTTACATAATATCAATACATTTCCATGCGTACACTATACTGTGGACTATTATGAAGTCAGACATATTATGAAAACAATATTAAAGAATACAAAGCATGAGTATTTGAATGTTAATAATGAATGTGATATATTCTGTAATACACGTCATACATGTTGACATACATTACAAATATCTTTACAGTTTATAATTTACAATGTAGCCTATGTTTATATGTATCGGTTTTCTATAAAGGTTGTATAAAAAGCATTTCTTGAAAGAAGCAGTGCAACAGATGCACAGCTGCCCACAGGTGATTCAACAGAGGCACGAATGAGCAGAAACAGCAAAATAAATAATGCATCGTTCTTACCTTTTGTTCAATTGATTAACCCCTTATTCCAATCTAAAAAGCCAACCTGCAAGGATTCTACCTGTTGGCCACATACTTTTACTATCTGTCTTGTGTGATCAGTGACAGGTGACTGTGTTTGAAGGCTAAAGCAATTGTAGCGTGGGATAGCAGTTTTTCAACCAGAGCTACAGGATGATAGCAAATGGATGCAGAAATGTATGAGAATCCGTGAGAAACTGTCAAAACAACATGGGGTGCCCTGACAGCCGGCCCAACGCCTTCAAAATGCTGTATCGTTTCAGTGCTCCAGAAGAGGCATTCTGCTAGCTGAGAAATTATGCCAGAGACATTATACGTAGATGTGCAACTTAGACCAGGATTCCATCAACATGAATCCTTAACTCTGACATACAGACAAATTCAAGTGACAAACGCAGTTAACAAGGGGAGTCCATTGTGGCGATCACTGATCTGCGTACGTGAAGCAAATGATGAAAACTTTCATTGAATTGCGAATCAAAGCTAAGGACAAATGTTGATTGAATTGTGGATTTCTAAAGGAGCCTCACGGCTTCCTGGAACCTCATTCTTGCATCTGCCACAGGCCCATGCGACTGGGCAGAGGTGAATGTGGTCAGTGATGGGGGAAATCACGCGAAGATGTATTTAACAGGCGATGACAAGCTATGACAGGTTAGTCTGGAGTGGAAGGTTTTAAGTTATTCTGGATCTGTGTGAAGAAACCAAAAACAATTTGTGGGTACAAAAAAGTATCCCTCGAAGCCACATCACCTTGTAGCCTTCTCCTATTAGATGGCTGACATGAGATGACTCGATTCGTATTTGGATGGGGATCGTACTGTTATTATATTATTATGTTATTATGTTGCTACTAGAAGCGGTGTTGCTGGCCATACAGGGGGCAGTATTCACTCTGCACCAGGGTCTCCCTAGTCTTGAGTTGAGACGCTCACGGGTTGGTTTGAAAGAATTATCATATAATAGAAATGATTATCATACGAATGCTTCACATCGCATATCACATTAAAACAACCAGTCGGGCCCCCGGTTGACGCAACCAGTAAAGGCACTTGCCTGGAGTGCAGGTTGCCGACTGTGGTCGAGGTTCAATCCCCCGCTGTGCAAGCCCAGGTCTGGCTGGAAGTCGCATTCAGGGGCAGCGATTGGCTGTCCGCCCCATGGGGAGAGGGGAAGGAAAGCTGACATGTAAATGTATTACACTATTGTTGCATTTATGTCCATTTCCACGTAAGACGTGAGTATCCAAATGGCAAATATAATAGGAGTCAATTGTCAAATAATTCCCATAGACAAACTACACACCAAAATCACCCGGACAAACTTCTATCTTTTCTGGCCACACATTGACATTATGAGAATTAAATAAAGCTGAATATTGACTTGGTAAGTTTAAATTGTTTTTTTTAAACACAATTAGCACTACTTTTTGAAAACAACAATACTCATCACTCACTGTGTGTACTTCCACGGCGCCTGAGATCCAGTGCCTTGTTACAGTTGTCAACAGAGCAACGTGCATCTGCAAGTGTTAGCAGCAGACAAGGAGACAAAAACAAAGTCTGAATACGAATAGACAGGTGAGGTATGCAATTTTCTGCTTATCTCCATGCTGTGTGCATTTAACTCAACCCTGAATAGGGCCCAAAAAATGTATTTTATGATGAAAACACAGAGACATTACAAACTTTGTTGAAGACCATTCAGTAATGCATTTATATACTGTATGTACATGCATTCATATATGTACAGTATGCCTCTGCTGGCCAGTCCTCACTGCTCTAATAAATTCCCATTTCAATTAAAGGACAAAATTAAAGGTCACCGATTTAAGTAGGCTGCAATCAACACCAGCTTTTGCTCTTTAATATCAAGCTAATTATAAAGTATATGAGATCCTGTAGGGCATAGAGTAAACATATTCAACTCAATATATCTAAATGAAAAACAGGCCAAGACCTCATCACCGTCAGCTGGTCTGTGTATTAGTATTAGTCCCCGTTGGTCAACCAACAACATTTAACATAAAACTCTTAGAACGTAAGATCCCCTGATAACTGAATATGTTTTTTCGAGCTTAGTATATAGTAGTTTTATAATAAATGTGTTTTAATATAAATTCTCCCATACAAGGGTATCCAAGTGAAAAGATAATAGTCTCTGACGCACTCTATCGCGCAGTTCTATTTTTACAAAGGGAGCAGTGGAGGAAGCAGTTTTTTTGGTGGGTTTTTCATTGCAAAACCTGTCAACTTGGACCGCCACCCTCCTGCCCTGTGTTGGGTCTCCTGACACTCAGGTATACAGGGAAATGTTCCACAAGGCAGGCTGTCAGAGCTGTAGCAAACTCCACAGGATGCTTTGCCCCCCAAGCAGAGAATGCTCAATAACCACTAATCCTTTGGGTCTCTGCTGACGCACACCTGACCTCAGCTGTGTCTCAGTGCCCCTGTGACGCGAGGTGAGATCAACCTGTCTTCGGGGCTTGCCACCAGAACGTCTCTGGCTAAAACCCAACCTGGGACGTTCCTATCTTCAACCCTCAACCAAATTGTACACGCACTGAATCACAACAGCAAATATTCAAGCGTACTGTATAAATGGACAGTATAGAAACATTTACGAGCACTCCCAAGACTTATTTGCACACCCTGAGAAAATAGACAGCAGCTGTGGCGGACTGCATGGTCATTGCCAAACGATTATTAAAACCAATAAATAAATAGATATTTAAATCATTTTCATCTCTAGATGTTTTATCTCCAGAATGCATACATACCTCACTCAAAATAGATTTTATAGTCCATGTTTTTCTTCACGTATTTTTGTCCCCCTCTTTTCTTTCTGTTAACGTGGGACTCCTGCATCGTCCTTCATAAAATTGTGAGAAGGAAGATTAGCTTGTGGTTCCTCCGAAATATGCGTAGCCAAAGGCCGCAACCTTTCACTCTGAAGACCACCAGCTGAGCTATGCAGTCATTGGGCCAGAGGACTGCACTACTTAGGCACCTGATCTGTGCCCAATCACACCTGCCATGGCACAATGAGCCAGGAACAGCTTTGCAATCCCAAACTCTCCCTCCCTCTGCAACACTTTTGGCAATTGTGCACTGCCCTGTGGCCTCAATTCATGGCCCTTGGTCAGGATTTGATACCAGACCATCACTGAGGCACATCACTACAGTGGGGCTACATAGAAAGCTTTGTGATTCCTTTAATGAAGGTTTGTTCTGTGTCCTTTTAGATGGCAGGATATGGTTTATGTGTGGATTGCCTTGATCAATTAAGTTTGGAATGCCAAAGCTAATGCTTTTCAAAATGCCTGTAGATGCTGGTAACTGTATAATAAAGATGGATTTAGATTAACATTAGATGAATTTATAACGTTAGTATGTCACCATATCGCATAACAGAGCAGACACTATTTTTGTTTTTGCTTTCATAGACACTTATTTTACTTGGTATCACTTTAGTTGTAAACTGTATAGAGTGTTCTGTGATTTGTGTAGAATGTTAGGCCTGTTTTAAATAGCTTGTCTTTACTCACCTGGACATCAAATCAATGCAGGTTATTACTTTAACAAATCTTTTCAAACAAAATTAGATTATCACATTATTAATCAGAAAGAGCACATCCAGCCGTGTTTAAATACCATGCTCTTGGAATGTAATCATGTGGTCAGAAAATCCAAAAATAGAACAGCTTTACATTTTCAATAAAGAGATTCAAATAAAGGGTAATTCTACATTTGAAGCGATGACTAATCAGCTTTTCACAAAGCAATGTCAGACATCCCTATATTTGATGCCTTGTGGTCACTTTGTGATTCTTTGCTACAAAGAGGTGGGGGGGGTGCAAAAAAGGGACAATCACAATTGCATCACATGGGGAACTTACTCACAAGTATTGC
Organism: Aldrovandia affinis; assembly: GCA_029706075.1. Lineage (NCBI taxonomy): Eukaryota > Metazoa > Chordata > Actinopteri > Notacanthiformes > Halosauridae > Aldrovandia > Aldrovandia affinis. Next base: position 6,332,586 of record JAINUG010000031.1, read on the forward strand.
ACACTGTTCTATCGTATCCCTGGGGTCTTAATGCAGATGCAGCCTAAACAACAAATCACCGTTCCTCCATACTTAGCAGTTAAATTATAATTTTTAAAATAAATATATAATTATAGTGCCAAGGGTTTTCACATACTCTCAAGAAATTGCATGCATCCTAATTGCACTGTAGCAAAGAGACATCAGAGAGAAAAGTTGTACAGTAGAATCTCGGAATCGTATTCTATGATCAGAAACAATAATGCTACTTGGTGAATGGGATTTATTTTATAACGTGAGTAAAAAATAATGTTCAATTTGGCAATTGATCTGAAATCCTGTTAGCCATGTCTGTTTGATTCTCAGAGTACAATAGCCTTCTTATGTTTTTCTGTCAGAGAGATACATTTACACGAATTAGAAAGGACTGTGCTCAGTGTACAGTTGCTTCTCTGTATTGAGTTCCACAACAATGTGATGTGTTGACAATTTACACTGAACCAATCACTGCGCTATAGCCAACATCTTGAAAGGGTGAACCGAAATGACCCACTCTGGTGTAACTCTGAATATGATTCTAAATAAAGAGTATACAATTCAATAGGCTAAAATATCTAGTAAGCTGGCTAAAACGTCCATGACATTTGACAATAAAAATGACAAAAACCTCCATCAGATCTGCTTTAACCTGTTTTAAACGGCCTATTCCTGTACATTCAAATGTGCTATGTAAAAGGGAAACATGTCAGTCTTTTCATATGTGCTGCATAAAGCAGCCTCAATATGCCATATGCATTATGCAATAATGATAACAATAATAAAATCAGTACTATGGTTATAGTGGTTAAACAAAAATATGCACTTGTTTAGATAGTGTTTGATGACCTACATCCCAGGTTTGAATTATGGAAGGATGGAATGTATTAATACATGCAACAGAGTTTAGAGAAGTGTATTAAGTAGACAGATACATAAGGATTATGGGTATAGAAATTAATATAAATGAAAATAAATAAATATAGCGAATAGCAATCACAACGGCAACAGCTTAATAATGCTATAGTGACATCTAGATTAATTTATGGCACATTCATGTAAATAATTATTATATAATACCATTAATGGTATCAATAATAATAATTTTGCAATAATAATAACAATAATAATTTGATGCTTGTTTTTAAACATTGTATCAATGCATTTTACATTTACATTTACATTTTAGGCATTTAGCAGACGCTCTTATCCAGAGCGACTTACACAGTTTTACATTTCTTTACATACAATCCATTTATACAGCTGGATATTTTACTGAAGCAATTCAGGTTAAGTACCTTGCTCAAGGGTATAACGGCAGATGTGTCCCACCTGGGGATTGAACCTGCAACCTTTGAGTTACAAGTCCAGTTCCCTAACCATTATACTACATGCCGCCCTATGCTTTGGCCGTGTCCCTGACATTTTTTTAAATTATTAAATAAGTAAAATTAAATACTTAATACGTACTGCTGGAGGACTGCCGGTATCCAGCACGAGCTCGGCCTCCTTTAAACTCTGTCCTAGAGGGACGAGGATTAGCTGGCTAAAACTGCACCTGATGAATCACCTCATTGGATCAATCAGTTATATTTGTGCTTCCCTGCTCATGACGAGCTGAATATACGAGGAGGCGTGCCTGGGAGTATAGCAAATATTAATCATAATCTTACAGTAAATGACAGCGACACCGTCTCTGGAACAGTGAGCATCGGGTTGGATAAACAGTTGAAACTTTTTAATTAAATGTAATTTAATTTGAATTAACCAGTATTAACATGTTTCCCTACGCAAACATTATCATGCTAATGAGCTTTTAAACTTAAAAAACATTTAAAATGAATGTTTGAAAAATGATTGCTTTTAATTCCTTTTTTTTATTTTTATGTTTTGATGAATGACTAAAAAAGTATGCCATTACTCCCAGTGTGCATACAGACCCTGGAACTGGGCTTGGAACCAAACAGTTTGGAGGTTTGATTCCCAAGGTGGGGCACTACTTCTCTATCCTTGAGCGAGGCTTCATTGTGTATGCAACCGTACACATGTACACAAATGCACAAAAAGAGAGAACCATGGTGGGCCAATCCTGCATTCAGATCTCACGTCAGCCCAACTCCTTCAATGAGTCATTTACACAAGCTGTACAAATTCAGCTGGCTTCTCTAGTGGGCTTAATTTAAATGCATAGAATGCCGCCGTCACCCAATTTTAACAACACCTCTGCAGAAAAAAGGCCTCATATCTTATTTTTCATAGTGACTACATTGCAATTCAAACACCAAAGACTGTATGTTGACACAGGGAGCAGGGCAAGTTTGCTGTACCTCAAAAACAAAATCTTGCTGGCAAAACTCTGAATTTATCATTTATCACAGAAATCTGGCTGTTTCCAGGGGCATGCTAGCTCCTAATCTGAGTCTCTTTACCCCTTCATGTCACGAAATGTTGGTCATCGTAGTGGGAAGTCTGCAAATTGCAGAAAACCACTGCGTGACCGCCGCAAGGCCTTTACCTGCACGTCCGAATGCAGACGTGTGACCGTGATGTCTGCGGCTAATGCAATGCGAATAGCTGCCCTCACCTTGGACCAGCATCTGTGGACGAGTGACCCTCTGGAGAAGAAACAGTTTCTAATTATACTCCTCAGGAGCGGTGTCTGGGGAGGGCTGACCTGTCAGACAGACATGTATGGGTCACCGCACAGGGCGGAGAGGTGCTGGAGGGGACAGGAAGCCACTGTTTGGGGACTGAGGCCTAGCCACTCAGTGTCACATATAAAGTTAAGCAATCAATGAAAGAGCACAGAGCACGGTAATAAAAGCAATGAAATAACAATAAGGGATTGCATTTATGCAGCACCTTTCATGATCTCAAAGTGCTTTACAGTTAAACTCAACTCAAGTACCAACAATTTTTAGCACACGCCTGGGTGATGCATGGCAGCTACCACACATCAGCCGAGGTGGAGAGGGAGGGATTATTATGGGTCAACTAAAGTAGGGCATGACTAGATGGCTAGATACACTGCAGTTCTCATAAATTATGTTGTAATAATAATGAAATGATAATAAACACGACCTCATCAGTGTTTTTTTCCTCTCCCTGTTGAACATTACAGTGCACAAGTTGGACCAAGCTCCCAATCTCCTGCAGCTTGTTTGATGTGTGTAGACCCTGGAGTGGTCAGTTAGCCCTGTTTGACAGTGGCTTCCCCTCTCTCCCTTTCTCATTGCTTTCCACAACATTCTTCCCATTTAAAGATACCTGCCCTGGTAAAGATAGACTGCTGGAAACACATATACTTTTTTTCAGGGTGATTTGGATAAGCAGAGACTGTAAAGGAATCCTTTACCAGTCTTGGCCAATGAGATCAGAGCTCATTGGGCCGTGGCCAAGTGACAGAGTACAGTCTCGAGAAGCAGATCTCTCTCACCATCTCATCTCACTTACTCACTATTCGGGTGCTTTTTACGTTCACACTTCTCCAGCTACGGAGGAGGGAAAGTGCAAATGCTGGTGACTGCAGAAGCCCCCGGACTCATTTACAAGTCAGGATACAGGCTTGCTTTCGCAACATGCAGTTCTCTATTCCATCCCCATTACATTGACTTGATATGACTTGATATGAAAAATATATATTATATTTTCACAACGGAGTTAGAGTTACCTTTTCACAGATTAAAATCCTCAACAGCTGAGCATATGTGGACTGCTACAGGTTTCTGTAGCCATGTAATGTAATGGGAGCCAATTGTCAAATAAGTTTGGTTGAAATGGAATCTCCAAGGATTCTTTGCTGGAACTTTGCCAGCGGTTACAAGGTGTAAGACTATTTAAATTGAGAAAATCATTATGTCCATCAGGTCATAATTAGCAGGGGTTCTCCCAAGATACTGGTCTTTGCTCTACTGCAATTATTCACAGTTTTGGGATCAAGCAGCAGTCAAGACCTCTAGGATCTGGGAAAGTATAAATATTCACATCAGTGCAAATTATAGTTGTGAAACAGAAAATTGTCAGATTCAGCTGGAGCATGCAAAAAATGATAACATCTGGGCTCTGGGCTAATGTTGCTTTCTATGATTTAAAAAAGATAAAACAAATGCATAATGATTCTAAATAATGATTGTGGTCAGATTGGGAGTTTGCCATTTACTTGTGACACTCAGTTTTCTTGTTGTCATAATATCTGCAGGGTGTTCAAGGTTGTCTTGTTAGCACCACAGTTAATGCAAAACGAGAGAGGCATTATAAATCCCAGACCTTTTTTCGTGCAAAATATTGGAATTTTACCGCCTGAAATAATGGAGTCATGTTGCAAATTAAGATTTTGGTTTCCCTTCCAGCTTCACACATATCAAAATCTCATTCATGGGAAAGGAAACTGTGACATAATGGCCATGATGTCATTGCACTCCTGACATGCTATTTGAACAGGAACTATGAATAGTCAACACTTACGGAAATTAACAGAGGCAATAAAACAAATATGCAAAAACTATGCTATTTCTAACATCATTCAAGTGACTAATGTTAGTTTGGCTTCCTGGAGGATGAACCTAAGCAGATATAAAAATGTATACAGCATGGCTATAGAAAACAATTTGAAAAAGAGGCTCCTGTACCTGTATGTATTATCCAATACATTCAGCCGTATATATTTTGATGTTCCACAGACTCATGTTGCCATATTTATTAATACTCCTAATATGCCTAATTTTTCTACAGTGACGCCCGTTAAAACATAGATGGCATTAGTATTGTATAGAGAACCCAAGAGAGTTGCAAACTCTTTGGGGTCCCAACAGATCTGTTACTGATCGTATTGAACATTAACACTGCTTTTGTAACATGAGAAGGCACTTATGTGGATGTGCGCACATATGTTCTTTCTAATTCACATGGACACATAGACCCATGGGGTTCTCTTTAAGTCACAAATGTTAGAGGATGACTTCCACCACTATCACCGCCACCAACAACAACAACCAGCCATCGCTGACTGCCTCTTCAAGGCAGATGGAGAACTCAGAGAGAATTTTATGGAATTTTCAAAAAAATTCAACCTACTGCATGTCAGCTGGCATCACATCACTGAACCACGTATACTGAGTTACTAATTCACAAGGTTAGTGTAAATTATCATCTTAAAGCTTTTATCTATTTGGTAAACCAGTCTAGCTAAAAAAATACATGAATAATGTATAAAAATTGAACAATACAAATATTAACGAATTATATCAGGAGCTCGCCGAGTATAAAAGTGGCTCCGTGTGTACCAGAGTTATGGTCGATAGCTTGCCGGGTTCCGTCTCCGAGGAGGTGGGTCACTGCCGGTCCCAGAACTGCGGCGGCAAGCTCGTAGTGCGAGGGGGGGATAATTGAAGTAGAAAGAGGGTACAATTGGCTACTAAATTGGGAGAAAAAAGGGGTTAAAAATCTGAGACAAAAATGTCCAAATATAAACAAATTATATATACAGTATATATATATATACACTGGGTAGACAAAATAATTGAAACACCAAATGAAAAAGGTATTGTATTTTGACATAACTAAATCTCAATTAAAAAGGAGTCTACACAGGTGTTTTATATTGATGTCAGTAGAAAGTAGCAATATGTTTCTGCTGTCCCAGACATTTAAAAATCAACCCTTTAATATGTGAATAATTAAAGCAACGTGAGAGATCTAACAGATTTTGAAAGAGGTCAAATAGTTGATGCCCAAATTGCAGGTGCTTCAGTCACAGAAACAGCTAAATGAATTATTGTATCAAGATGGCATGATGGAATATGCCCAAAAAAAGAAAAACTGCATCAGGAACAACTTGAAGCACACCAACAAGCATAGACAGCATTTAACAGGATAGTTGCTAAAAACCACAAAACAACAGCCTCTAAAATTACCCCAGAACTGAATCTACACCTCTGTGAACCAGTCTCAACAAAAACTGTATATTCAAAAGCTGATATTTATGGTGGGGCTGCCATTTTGAAACAATACAAGGACAATATGCAACAACACATAACCTGGTGTAATGAGCACAAAACCTGGACTTCTGTGCAGTGGAAGAAAGTAATATGCTCTGATGAGTTGTCTTTTATTATTTTTCCTACATCTGGACAGGTTTATGTTCGGAGAAAGCCAAAGGGAGCCTTCAACCCAGCTAGCTGTGTTGTGTCGAACAGGAACAAACCCAAACGCAGACACAAACAAGGTGGGTTTGGAGGAAAAGAGATGATTTAATAATAATAATAACAACAGAGGTAGTGGAAATGATGAGCTGGACAATGGAAGGGATGCACAGGAGGAGTGGACGAGATGACTGGGCAGACAGGCTGAGGGAACCGGAGGGCAAGCTAAGCGTGCAGGCAGGTGGGGCTGGCAGGACAAACAAAGCTGGCAGACAGACGAGGAATGGACCTGAGCACGAAGGGAGACAACAGGACCAAGGGGTAACGTGAATTAAGTCAAAACACAAAGAATCGTAAACACAGCGTTTTAGACACGGCTTTCTAAAGTCAGTTTCTACCGGAGTAGCGAGAACAACAATCTGACGATGAATGACTGGAAAACCGGGGTAGATATACTGCAGGGCTGATGATCTTGATGGGAGGCTGGTGTGCCGGAACGGATGACGGAATTAGCAACAGGTGAGCATGATGAGGAGTAATGAGGGTTGATAATTGAATAATAGAAAATAATAAAACAATTAACACAAACAATCATGAGGGAGAAACAAGACAAAGGAAAAGGCAAGACAGGAACAGAGGGAATGTGACAAGCTGTTCCCAACTGTTAATCATAGTGGTGGATCTATTACAGTATGGGCAGCCATCTTGTGGGAGTCATTGGATCCGATTATTACTCTGCCGGGTAGAATTGCGGCCAAGGAATACAAAGCCATTTTAGGCAACCGGGTGCAGGTGCACCCTATAGTGCAAACATTGTTTCCTCAAAATGTTCCCATACTCCCAAAATGTTCCCAAGATGAAAACACCCCCATAGACTCTACTAAGTTTCATGAACACTAGAATGAAGTTGAACACCTCCCATGGCCTCTCCAATTGCTATATCTAAACATCACTGAACCTTTGTGGGAAGTTGTTGAACATAGAGTGCGGAGTAGATTTCCACTGCCTTCATCTCTCAAAGAACTGAAGGCTGAAGAATAGTTCAATATCCCACTAGAAACAGTTCAAAATTGTATAACGTATAACAGCATTACAAGAAGGACTGAAGCTGTCCTGAAAGCAAAGGGCGGCCTGACTCCTTATTAGTTAATAAATATTCATATATTGTTTGGTGTTTCCATTATTTTGTCTTCCCCTATATATATATATATGCTGTATATATGCATGCACAAGCACATACACACATGAAATCACTCATGTGGACAACTGCCAAAATAAAGGAAACACGAACATTAAGTGGAAAACGCTGTCTCAGGCGTCGCTCCAGAATCTCCCATAAGTGTTCAATTGGGTTGAAATCTGGTGACTGAGATGGCCATGACATATGGTTTATACCTTTTTCATGCTCATCAAACCATCCAGTGACCACTTGTGCCCTGTGGATGGGGGCATTGTCCTCCTGAAAGAGACCACTCTCATCAGGATAGAAATGCTTCATTATAGGATGAAGGTGATCACTCAGAATAGCTTTGTATTTATTGGCGTTTACCATGCCTTCTAAGGGATCGAGTGGACCTAAGCCATGGCAGGAAAATGAACACCACACAATAACAGAGCTGCAAGAACCCTTATTTTGTCAAAAGGCAAGATTCAAATGCATTCTGAATATCTTGATGCAAATTATGAGTCACACACTTTCCGCTATACTCCACGTACATCTGATTTATATAGACCATACTGTATGTGCAGTCTGACTGCAAACAATTTAACCTCGTATGGCATTTACAAGGACTTGTCCTTGGAGGTTTTCACAGTGTTCTAATGGGGTCAAAACATTTGATAATAGACCAAAAACATATTGATAAAATAAATCAGATCTCCTCACAGCATAGCATTAAGTGTGTGAGCGTTATTCCGAACAGCACAGTTTGGAGGAATAAATGTTTCATGAATTTTTTTTGCAACAACTGGCTTATTTTCTGCTTGTGCAAAGGGCAGTGCATTGCAACAAATGTTGCTGCAGACTTTTGGCGGTGTGACAGGCTTTTGGTATATGTTGTACCTTCTGCAACATAGCTTAAATTAGAGCTGGGAATACAAACACGATCTTTCTCCAGCCTAAAAAGGGACTGTCACTGAACATTAACATAAATGTGTCTTCCAGGTAGACTAGTTCAGAAAGGCAAATGTAACCACGCTAGATGAATCTGGGGTTTCAAGCTTGACCACGGTCCCTCTCCACCTCTTTAATGTTTGATTAAATAAACCCAACTTTGCAATAAAGCCGTATTTCTATCAGACTATCATTTCCTTAGCCTTGTTAATGAGACCTGACCTAAGGGACCGATAGGGGTGATATGGGTATTAATTCAGGTTCAGGCACATGCACACATCAGCAAGTTAAAAATCATACATGGTACTTTACTCTGATCCCTGTTCATTATCTATATCTATGTTAAGAAAGCTGTTGGAATTGTGTGGCTCGTTTTACATTCTTATACGATGGGCTAGGGGTGCTGAAGTGACACATTCAGTGACAATTCTTATCAGGGGTGTCTGTCAAATACACTGCATGTTCTGGAGGACCAGCACCCCTGCTTTAGATCATGAATGCATGCAGCATTTACTGCAACAATCAATTTGACATTGTAATGTATGATTATCATTCTTCTTCTTCTTCTTCTTATTTTCAATAGCTATTATTGTCATTACATTAGTTATTTAGCAGATGCTCTTATCTACATCGACTTACAATTATTTAGTTAGATTTACAAAGTACATTTTTATTAACTTTTCCCTGCAGAAACTGCATACTTCCACACACAACCGTATCTGTTTGATGAAAACCGCATCACCTGTGCGCAAGAGAGCGGACCAGAAAGCTATCAGAAAAACCATCACTCACGGCTTGACACGGAAAAGTAATTATTAATTCAATGTTATTGCATTTGCAGGGGTATACTGAGTAGCCACACCCCTCGGCTGTTCGTCAGATTAACTCGCCTTAACTCCCTCTTTCTCTGCCCCCTCTCGCGCGCCGTTCCACCTCTTCGCAGTGTGTACTCCGCTCCTCTACCTATCTAACGCAAAAGCTAGGCGTAAAGCGCGCAGCGGATGCAACAGAAGCGCTAGGATTTACCCTCTGACTTTTTAGAAAGAAGAGTACTCTGCTCAAAAAAAGTAGGAAGATCATCGAAACAGCCAGTCGGTCGCTTGTTTCTGCAAAGACTTAGAAGGGAAACAGGCAGTGGACTCTACGTTTACCGAGGAATTGGTTGTTCAGGTAAGTGAAGGCGATCGGAGTCCGTTCATATCGACCATGATTTAGCGAACAACGATCACCAGGTTTTACTACATCTTTAATCTTGAGCAAATTGAATAAAACAATCGCATTTGACTTTTCATAAAAATGTTCACTTCTGTATTTAAAAGTATAGCTGCATTAAATCTGTAAAAGTAGTATCCCGGTGTTATTTGTCCTGGAAAAAGTTATAAACTTGTTAAACTTTAAACTTGTTATAAATGACAAGGTATGCCTCACCTGTGTTTTGAGCATATAGCAAACGGCTATGTTGAGTGTGTTCAGTAGCTGATACAAATGTACCAGCATGTCCGTAGTTACTAGGCTACTGTACTATTAGTGTAGTAGTGATATTATGTTACGCTGGCGTCAATACCTTTTGCAAGACTTTGCTAAATTTTTTTACTTTTATTCTCATAGTACATTTACCGTTTTGTATACATTGTTCGTCCGGAGCATAAGCAATACATTTAAAATATCAACACTGTTTTACTTGTAAACACACGAGACTCACAAATATCATACTATATATCATATCATACTATATATATATATATATATATATATATATGTGTGTGTGTGTGTTTGTATATGGTCATTTGTGATTGCCTTTAACAATTGATACAATGCGCTTTTAAATGTACATTATGCATTATTTGTTCGGAAAGGTTTGAAAGGCGCCATGGCAAACACTTATTTTGTGAGGACGGTATATTCTATGCTATTGAAATACATTTATATTTCAATTACAACGATAGTGTTGCGTGAAATTTCTGTATTTCAGTGGATAAATTATAGCCAATAAAGTAATATAATACCAAAGATTACCTAGCTATATGAACCTACAGAATGTATGAATATATGTATGCATGTATATGCACACAGTCCGCGTGAATTGATTCATTACGGCATGTTACGCTCTAACTTACTCTGTTCCTGCTTTATAGTGAATTTGTGTTAGCCTACCTTATAAAAGTTGGCAACTATGTACTCAACAAGTAGCTAACTAGTGCTGAGGAAATAGCTCATTTGACGTCTATTATAATTCAATATTCAAATGCTCTTCTTCGATTTTCATTATTATTCCATGGAGTAGGCTACCTTATGCACTTTTACCTCGGTTCGTAATGGAAATATTCAATCAATACGCTACATACTATTACACAGTAGGCTGGCGAACACTGCCTAATGTCTGCATACAGCTCACAAGTGATAGATTTATTTTATACACTCTGTATACCTTCGATATTACCTGCTATTTAAAACACATTCGATTGGTAATGCGATTCATTATTTCAGAGAGGTCTCTGAATTCAGTTAACGGGTTTTCCTTGGTTTGCCTTGTTCAGAAACTGAAAGCCAGAGCGAGGGATGTGCAAATGCGTTTCTATGACACTCATATTGCAAGCACTTAGTGCTCCAAATGTTCCCCCGGCGCTTCGAAATCATTAGAGGCCGAAAATTAACAGCATGACTGGATGTTCCTGTTGCTCCGTTCCACCCGCCGTGCTGTCAAGATATCAAGCTGGCTCTCGTCGCATTCGAGTTAACTTTCTCAGGGAAGTTTCCGAATCGAGTTCATGCGGATGCTGCGAGTTCATGATTTTATTTAGCCGAGAGCCCTCTGAATGTGCTGTCATCACGCTGAGGGTGGCGCTTTACTAGAGGCAAATACTGTAAATAGATTTTCACATTTTCCTTGCAAAATGCCTTTTGTGCAGCCTCGCGATAACTTTATTGACTATTGACTATTTGATTCTCAAATGAACCAGGCTGCATGACAAATACAGTACAGACGTTGGTTGCATACGTGCCAACCCCTTCATATTTTCCAGGTAGAGTCCCATTTTTCATACCCACCTGGGCACTCATTTCTCCCGTATTTTTATTTAGTCACAACGGTGAGAGCGTTAAAGGAACTGAGAAAATACCGAGGTCCAGGTAATAAATACATATAAATATCTAGCTAGTTGGAAAACCTTAAAAGCGTTCAATATAAAACCAAGCCGTCCGTAGCGAACTATACTAATATATAATTATGCGACTGCATGTGGCTTGTTGGGTAGTTTGGTTCTCTAGCTGTTCTACGTTCTGTACCGTTCTATAACCTACCATATTCGTTGATAACTACACATAGATATACGCGTATGTAGGCTACTACATTTGTAGCGGACAGTGTAGGTTACAATCTTAAAGGAAGTGGACATCGTTTACGAAAGAAACAAATGAGACAGTCATAACACATCGCATACATTTAATAGTATGTCATATTGTATAGTATTTTAATTGTATGTAATTTAATCACATTAATTTTAATGTGCAATATTATTTTAATTTAAATAACGTTTTAGATTGTTATTTTATCTCAGACGTCACGGAAATGCTGGGAATGAGCTCTCATAAGTCAAACTTTTTGTTCCTGGAGAACGACCAACTGACCTTCGCATTAAAGAGAAAATCTCCTTATTTTGAAGTCTCGAGGTTGGAAAGTGCGCTGCAGGTGTCACACAGGGCGACATCGCACTGCAATGCCTCAACAACTTCGTTTGCTGCGCTGTCCTGTTTTCTCCCCGATCTTATTATAGAGTTTATAGAGTAACAGCGACGGAGGAACTAACAGTAGCTCTTATGCAGTGCATTCATTACACGTTTTATAATTACATCTCAATGAACAACCAATTAACACTCGGTTACACCATTATTTCATTTTCAGCAGCAATATCATTAAGCCGCTGTTGTATAAGTGAACCATTGAGTCAGTTTTTCTTTCAATCAAAGGATGTTTTGCAGACAACATTTGCCAAATATAATTTCAAAATCATGGCATAATTCTTACACTAATGGTTTTTCACAGAGTTGTGATGCCCTGTTGAGGGTGACAGGTAAGAGGTAGAAAGCCAATTGTCAGTGAGATGGAGAGAAACGTGATTCTCCTTACTTGGATGTTGCTCAGTTTCTTGTTTTGAGGGGCTGTTGTTGTACTTCGTAGGGAGTCATAGGTCAGTGTTTTATTACTGCAGTGCCTTTTTATCAGTCCAGGTTCCCTGTACTTCTGCAATGGTGAAGTGTGCTTCTTGTCATTAGCCAGGATTTTGCACTTTGAATATGTTTAGTATGATTGAGAAGTAGATACATCTCTACATTTATCTTATGAAAAAATTTAATCATGCAGTAAATTGCATAATTTCTCTGAATTGAGAGTGCTTACAGATCTGCTTCAAAGATCTCAGTAAAGATCTTTGAAGTCCGTCCGTGGGCTCTCAATTGAACTGGAAAATATGTTCTATTGATTGTTATAGGAATGTTTCTTTTCAACATATATATATATATATATAATGCCTGTATGTAGGTCTTAGTTCAATCAATTGTGTAAAATCCATGCTGCTGATTTTCAAGGGAACTTCAGAAGTTTCCCAGATCTCTGTGATAAATCAGTACACCTGTGATTGTTTGATAAGAAAGGTGTCTAAGTAGCCTCTGCTAGTGTCTGGAGCGATGGCGGTCTTTCATTTACAGTAAGGTCTCAGTGAGACTCTGATAAGGATCTACAACAGAGTGGGCATGGCTTACTGTAGCACATTTGACTTAATTATGTAATACTATCATTTATTTTGAATCTAGGAGTGTCTTACCCATCATCTCCACAATATAAGATATGGACAAGGACAAGATGGAACACACTTCTGTGTCTGTGTGCTATAGGAAGTTATTACACTGTATTTGATTCTTCACTCTTATGACTATATCTAGGAAGCGTATAGCTTTGTGTCATTGAATATCCATGTTGTACTTCAAACCTTCACCTCTTCTCAGAGAGAAGCCTGCAGGAAGGGCAGATAGGATAGCAGTGAACTGACAACCTGGGGTCTGTATTGTGCTTCAGTCTGAACACAGCTTTCACCATCTGTGTGTGTGTCTGTGTGTGTGTGTGTGTGTGTGTGTGTGTGTGTGTGTGTGTGTGTATGATGGTATCTGTATACCATTTGTACATAATCTAAATTTCACAGTTTTTCACAGCTTTGCAGCTCCCTATTTAGCACTGAGGTCATTAAGGGTTTTGTCCGCCAGTGGGCTCAAGCGCGTCTTCGCTTGAGTCCTTGTGTCAGTTGATGCGAGCGGACAGACATTTGACCAGTCAGGGCCAGCCCTGGTGGGAAGGTCACCTGCTGCCCCCAACGCAGCCAGTGATGAACGGCATGTTGACAGAGAACATAAACAATGTCACAACTGGAAGCTGAGACGACAGCGCTGAACGGCCGTGGATAGCTTGAGCACAGTCTTTTTACAGAATTGCATTATGGATAATGGCCCAACGAGTGCAAGGCTTCGAATTGCGTGACAGGCTCGCACTTTGTGTATTGACTCGGCCTTTGAGGGACGGCAGGAGTTCGCTAGAATGTTCGCTAGTAATATAACAGAGTGTAGATTGATTGGGATGGCATCCGTGCACAGAGTAAGAGTGGTCAACAAGGGTTGGGAATACATTACATTACAGGCATTTGGCAGAATAGAATAGAATACAGAATAGATCTGCGTCAGTCTTGAAAGGACACCACAATTAAGTTCCTCGCTCATTAATAGTTGCTTGCTGAGGCCTGATTGGAGAACACAGAGCCACAACAACCCACCTTAGGTCTTCAGTGGAGTTGTTCTACTGAAACGCTTGGCTGCAAACATTGACCCTCTGGTGTACCACTTTCTGACAGTGAGGTGCATCTACAAGGCTCTAGCCAGCCAAAATGACTCACTTGGCTTTGTCATTCCTCAGAGATCAGATCAGAGATCTGTACTGGAATAGCCATGGCATTTTGGATATCGCACAATACAAAATCCGGTTGGATGGCATGGTCTCCATTTACTCTCATCAGTGTTTCAAGGCTACTGAGACACCATCTGTTGGCAAATATACAGAGATTCTAGGCCAAGCTGAAAGTACAAGTAATCTTTTTGTCTGAAAGGCCTTCATTGTTCAGTGAGGCTAAACTGCGAGTCCATCATGTTGCGGCGCTTCTGTGTGGGAGAAGGTGCCAAGTAGCTGAGATTACGACTCCGCAGCTACAAAACCGCCTCCTAACTGCCTGGCATGCTGCTCCTGCATACGTCATATTTTACACACCCAGTGATGCATAATACCAACAACAGCAACAACAACAATAACAATAATACTGTAACTACTATTACTATTACTGATATTAATAATAGTAATCATAATAATAATAGTTAAATGTTTATTATAATCCATATGGTATTGGGATAGTAAATATCCCAGTCCTCTGGGCTCACAGAACCACCATTCATGCCCTTTCTGCATGTGCATTTTACTATTTTATTAATACAGAATTTTCCTTGGGCTCTATTTATATAAATAAAGCCCTCATTAAAAACCAGGGGCTAAAAGCTCCCCGTTTCACTGAGATGTCCCAGTGTTGCGGTACCCCTGTAGAACCAGAATGCATTTGGGATTATTCTTCTGTACTAAACTGGCCTGTAATATGTTATTGGCATTGGAAGTCTAAGGTATGGGAAAAGGGGTTGAGAGTGTTGACAGGTGTGTATGTTTTTTTCTTTTTATCTACAGCTGTCTTATCATTTCTCTTCGAATGCGGAACAGCAAGTAAATAAGTGCATTTGCTTTTGCCTTCTTTTATTTCTTTATACTCATCGTAAAGAATTGTCAAGTAGTTGATGAAAAGGTGAAAGAAAAACTAACTACAATGAACCGGGGAATGGAGGAAAGAGAGGCGAGGGTTAGTTTGTAGGGTTGCTGAAATCTCCCACAGGCATGTGCTTGTTTGTTTGTTTGTTTTTCTTTGAGATTTTCCCAAGCCTGAATAAATCTCCTCTTCCAGTCAACGATGTGTCATGATTTACACCTTCATTAGGACAACAAGTCAATAGCTCTCAATGCATCCCTGCTCAATGATGGGTGAGGCACCATTTCATCCTGAGCACCCACATGTTCAGCACACCGTGCTGTGTTTGGTGAGCTTCTTCTTAATGGAGTCAATGGTTATGCACTGAAACATGGCCTCTGTGAGGTCACAATACCTTGGCCTCTCTCGGTAGAGCAATGAACAGGCACATCTTTACAGCAGAACCAGTTTGTAATATTGTCAGCTGAAGAAATAGACTCGTTCAATATGTCATTCATTAAATTGTGCTGCATTGGTATGCCCGATTGAAAGATTGCAGTGTGTTATCTCTGGCTGGTATCCCTCTTTCTTCTTCAAGAGGCGCATGGACTTCACATGGGTTTCCTCTGCGATCAGATCTCTCAGTAGATTGGGCAGGTGTTTAATGGGCCAGGTGTCAGAGGAAGACAGGGGTGTAGAAATTCACTTTGGGACTGAGCTGACTTGGGAATTGTTGGAAGCAATCTCTTCCCTACATTGTCCCTTAACCTTTCCCAGGAGATGTGAACTGAGGTGAATAATTCCATTTCAGCATTTGGGACCTTCTGAGGAACTATTGATTTAATGAGGTAAAAGGGGACTGCTGGCAGCATTGGAAATGCCACACTATCAACCCATCTGCAGGAGAGAAAAAAAAAGCAACAATAACAGATAAAAAAAAGGGATCAAATCCGGAGAAGGAACTGGAACATGCCACGGTGACTGTCAACGGAATGAATAACACCACAACAAGCTGTGTGCTTTGAGGGTCAACAATTTACATTCCTCTGTGAACAAAACACATTCACTCTGCTTCTTAGTGCTTAACGATGCATGCTTCTTCAAGGCTATGTCAGTGTAGCTCGTTCTTGATGCAAAACCAGACCAGAGACTATGCGGCCATCTCAGGGCAAATAGCCCGTGGGGGTTAAATGCAGAGTTAAAATATGCCCTGCTGCACACAGTAATGATGATGACAAGGCCGGCCTCTGAATGCTTTATTTTGTGTGTCTGTAAATGTCACTGAAAAACATTATGCAGGCATGTACAGTACATGGCAGATTATGTGCAAAGGGTGTCCTTGATATGCACTGTGTGTGTGTGTGTGTGTATGCGCTGAGAGCTTCCCTGTGGAGTGGGAGACTGAAGGTGGGATGATTATGTCTACGAAATAGCATATTATTAGCGATATTACATTTTATTTGCTTCAACAGGAACATTGATATTTTTTTACTTTAGACACTTTGCTCTTTGTTTTCTTTGAGGCATTGGCCGTCACGTAACATTTCTTAAAATTCTTTCTTTAGAAATCCTCAGAATCATAAGTGCAAGTGTACAGTATCGATCATTATGTCTCTGTCTATGTATGTGCGTGTGTGCACGCATACACATTTTTGTGTGTCTGTACAGTGTCTGTTGCTGTTTTTTGTGTGGAATCTACTTTTTTTTGCTTATTATTTTTCACACGTGGCACACGATGAAGCAAAGTCTAACAATTATTTTTTATACGTTACTGCTCAAACTCGGTACTAATTATACTTATCATTAAAATACAGGTTTTTTTAATATCGCAGTTGTTGGTTTTTGGGAAAACCTTTGGAGCGCAAAAGTTGCTGAGGTTTGTGCCATTGCCGGCCAGCTCACTGACTTCTATTTTTTGTTTAGGGAAAATGATAGAGGTAGAGGCTCTGGGGGAATAGTGAATTACTTCATTGATCAATGTGTGAATGAATAGATAGAGGCAATATAAATTACCAGGTTCATAATTAACAGTGCGGGGACAAGCAGTAAATCTCAGGGTTTGGAGGCACTGAAGTGCAGCCCACAGTTCAGTGGAAAGACACAGTACTTTGTCATAATGATGAAAATGTCTGGCACCAAACAACCTTTGACCTCTCATTGAGTTGTCATTGGCAGCCATCAGCTGCTGATTGAATGAATGAATGATACTGAAGAGAGAGAGAGAAGATTTGATTTGTAGTTGTAGTGATTTGTACTTTTGTATAAGGAGAATAGTATCTCTTGAGGCAGTCCTCCAGCTCAGCTCCACTGAAAGGGTTACACCAGCCAGCGTGGCACCAGCCAGCTTCAAAGAGACTCTCCTACTGATAGCGTCTACAAATAGCGATTTTAAAGGGGAATTTTTAATGGAAATTGATTAATATTTCACCCCTGGTTGATTCATGCTGCCGCCATAGACATTTTCATCTTTCAGAGAGTCAGTTATGCAAGGAGGGTGGAAATGGGTGTGTCCCTGTCAGCTACTTTACCGCTAGCCCCCTGGGGAGAGGGGCGGAGCAAAGGGTGGCCTTTGGGGAAGAAACTCACAGCACAAACAGAATTTGACACCAGAACCACTGGCTTTGTTCCCACCTAGAACTGCCGTCGGGCCTAGCTCCAGATGGGCCTACCTTTTCGATAAAAAAAATAAAGAAATGCCTCCCATAGTCTGTCTGAAGTAGGAGATGCTATTGGCTCTGGGTTCCTGCGGAGCAGCCTTGTGTCGAGCCTGCAGCTCCTCTTCATCTTGAAGAGCACTGCCTCTCCTGAGAGGAGACAGCTGGATCCACAGGGACAGTCATTACATCTCTGCTAGAATGCAGAGAGACATCGCTGTTATCATCCGCGGGAGTAGATTCCAGGGGGAGAGATAATAGGATTTATTCATAAAGCATTAACATCATCTTCAGAATTATTAGCCACCGTGTGAGAAGTTGTTGTTTTGGAAATAAATAATGAACAAAAATATAGCAGCATGTACATTAAGATACTGAACATGTAGCATGCTAATTTCTTTCAAGATTTCCTTGTGTTCTTCTTCTCCTTCCTTTAAATGAAGTAGATATTTGTATATTTCTGTATTTTATATTTGATCTATGAATGTCACTTAATGTAAGCATTCTGGAGCCTGTGGTTTTATTTTAATTGTATTTGTGATATCGTGGTAACCTCTAGAAACACCACTAATCATAACCACTGACCTCAGAGTGTCTCAGTTAACTTTCCATGGACTTACTCAGTGTAAATATAATTCAGTGACATCAGTGGTGGTAGGGCAACCTCAGAGTCAGGATCAATGTAACTGAAGTGAACTTTGTCTTTTAACTGTTTATGAATTTGCTTGGTTTGCTTTGTTTGGCGGGGGAAATGAGGGAAAATGCTGTATGAGAAAATAGAGAAAATAAGAAGTGTAATGCTTTCTGTCATATGTCAAAGAAAGGACAGAGCGCATTGCTGTCACAATTTATTCTGGGTCTTAGTCATCACAGGACTGATGATGTAATAACATGAGGAAGAAGTAGTTTGCAAGTCATTGGTCTGTAAGTGGTCCTTTGTAGTGAGAGGAGAATAAATGAATCATCTTCATTCAGGATTTTTTCAGATCCCCACATTTCTCTTCCTTTAAAGGGAAATTGAGTCCTGCGCTCTGGAGGAGGCGTATATGCTACTCTAGTTTAAAAGCAGTTAAAGTCGTAAAGCAGACTGATTTCAGCCTCCATGAAAAAAACGTTTGTCAAACGCTTCATCACTTAGTGTCAGAAAATGTAAATGCTCGTCCTCTTCGTGTAACTGCATGTTGGAAAGACAAGCACAAGAGGGAAAAAAGCTTGTTTTTAATTAACGGGCCCTAAATATTCAGGTAACATTTCAACACAGCGGCCCTGCTGCTCCGTGTGCTCGACAAGACAGGAATTGGGGCTGACCTCACCGCGAGGGGAAAATGCTTTGCTTGTGGTGGTTTGATGGGAATAGAGCATTGCGCTTTGCTGTGTGCAGATATTTGGGGGCAAAGGTACAGTACCAGTCAAAGGTTTGAGTACACCTTCCATCTGGATACGGCTAATCGAGCACTCCTTCATTCTT